>JANAVB010015600.1:3275947-3813447 GCA_029216955.1 Iris pallida
TCCAGAAATTCAAAACTCTACGATGAAATCCCAGATGAGTCCTAGACTCAAACCAAATTGTTAAAGAATCCTATTTGGCGTCTATTCTTTGATGGAGCTTCAAGAATAGTCCTAATGTGACATTGTCGCTGGGGTTGGAATCGTTCTTGTGTCGCTAGAAAAGATCTTGCTATCCAAGAGCTTATTCTCTCGATTAACCATGTTCAAACACGTAGCTGAGTATAATGCACTGCTTATTGGTCTTCAACTCGCTAAACATCTGAATATTCAACATTTGGAAGTGTATGGAGATTCTAAACTCATTGTCAATCAGATAAGGGGTACTTATGAAGTTCGCCATCAAGATCTGGTTCCTTATCATAGATCGGCTATATCTATGGCTTCTTCATTTGAAGGATTCTTCATCGACAGTTAGGCGAGCATGTACACAGAACTGATGCTCTTGCTAATCTTGCGGCGGTGTTAGCTATTCCGATTAGACGTCAACAAATGATTGTTGTTTGCATCGAGAATTATTTCATCTCGAAAAAACTACTCTAGGGCTTCCAGTTGATATTGAAGAATCAACATCTCATGATGTCAATACAAACCAGAGATTTGGATTAAGTCGTAAATCATTCATCTTCATCATCTGATTCTAGTATGGAATTCACCTTCAGTATTTAGCTGAGACTCAGAAACGGATAAAGATTGGAGACTTTCTTTTTTAGATTTCATATTGTATGATATTCTTCCAGATAATTCGAGTGAGGCAGCATCTATCAGACGACGATCACTCAGATTCTATTACAATCATACTACAAAACCTTATCGTCGAGCTTATGATGGTTTACTTCTTCGAATGTTGTCGGTAGTGAAGCCCAACAAATTATCCGCGAAGCACATGATGGAATTTGTGGAGCACATCAACCTGGACCAAAACTTTAAGACCGTATTCGACGTATGGTATTATTGGCCTACTATGGTATCAGATGCCATCGAATATGCAAGGAAGTGTAAGCTTGTCAAATCCATGCAGATTTTTATTCATCAACCCTCAGAATTTCTACATCCAACGCAGCATCATGGCCCTTCGAAGCTTGGGGCATGGACTTATTGGCCCGATCAATCTGCCACATCAAAAGGTCATCGGTTTATTCTCGCAATAACCGATTACGCTTCAATGGGCCGAAGCTATTCCTTTATCTGAAGTCAAACTTCTAATGTCATCAACTTTATCAAGCATCATGTCATCTACATTTGGTGTTCCTCGACGCCTTATTCATGATAATGGACCACAGTTTGTCACCAGAAGTTTACTCGATTCTGTGACGATCTCGGATCAACAATTTGGCTTCTACCGCATATAATCCAGCAGCTAACGGATTAGCAGAAGCTTTCAACAAGACCTCATCAAACTCTTAAAGAAGTTTATTTCTACTAACAACGTAATTGGAGTGAGAAACTTAGTGAATGTTTGTGGGCTTACCGTACTACAGTTCGTAATGCCACCAAATGTACCTTTTCTTTGGTGTATGGATGCGAAGCTGTTCTTCCATTAGAGATTCAAATTCCTTCTTTAGGATAGCAATCGCTAATGAACTTACCACCGAGAATAATGATCGTCTTCGACTTCAGGAATTAGACTCTGGATGAAAAGCGGTTATATGCTCAACATAATATCGAATTCTATCAAGCTAGAATCTCAGAGCTTTTAACAAGAAGGCAGTCGAGCATATCAAAAGGAGAACTTGTTCTTACAGTCAGACGTCCGATGACTATGACGCACATGAGTAAAGGCAAGTTCGATGCAAAATGGGAAGGTCCATTCATTGTGAATAAAGTCTTTTCTAATGGGGCATATCAGCTACCACTATGGATGTAAATCACGATGCCCATTAATGGCAAATTCTTGAAGAATATTATATTAATATTTTCATCTGTCAAGATTGTTCTCCTATCATTCCCCAGCTAGTAAAAATACCAAAGTCATTGTTCTTTACAAGAATCGTTTCGATATCTTTTATCTCCAGTGGAAATATATATTTTGTATCATTTTCTTAGCAAATTGATATCTAGAAAATCACGTCCATATTACCTCTGAATTTTCTACTCAGTATCATATTTGAAAATGATATCTAGTCTTTTGATTCTCGAGTCTAAAGATCATGAAAAATTGAGTTCAAAGATTTTTATGTCTGAATTCTATTTTTTTTAATCAGTATTAACTAAAATTATCTTTGGTTTAATATCATCTGATAGAATTACAAAGTTCATTTGTATTTCTATTCTATCGAAATATGTCATGTATTATTTACCTCTGAACATATTTTCTATAGATACATCATTCTCAAAACAACAAAGTCAAAAATCAGATCAAAATTCTCATTTTCTTCATTCAAAGATCAAAGTGCTGATTACAAGTGAATGTCAAAAAGATTCAAAATATGAGAAGCTTGAAAAATTATTGAGTAGTAGGAGTTATTAACTCCTGAATATGATTAAGTACAGTGTTCATCTTCTCCATAAGTTTTACGGACTCGTTCCTGCTTCAACTGCGACCACTGTTGATCAAAATAGCAATAATGATGGCGACGGTCAGCTTCTTCTATCTGCTCGGCCTGTATCTGTTCTCGCTCTTGTTGAAGAGCTTGATAGCGTGCAGCTTCATTGTACGAGCAGTAATAATCTCATTGCTCCTTCTCTATGGATGCAATCGCTCCTGAAGACGAGCCAATTCTTCTTTCAATTTTTGAAGTTCTTCAGCTTTAGAGATTTCGTCTTTCTCCAGATGTTCTACTCTCGACGAGTTGCTACTATTTCTTCATTCTTCTCTATTAACTTCTCAGATGAAGAAGCAAGAAATTCTTCTAAAGCAGCTTGCTGAGCTTGGGCTTCATGTTCCATTTGAACGATCTCCCACAGTCAAAGATTTAACATCTTCCTTCTTGATCTCCAGTATCTTCGGATAGTTGTCTCCAATTCATCTAGGAGATATTCAAAGAAGATACTTGAGTTTCACAGCCAGCATGTCGCAGTGCTAGGAGCAGGAAATTGACCACCGTTCGGAGCTCAGAGAAGGGCATAGTTTCGTCTTTCAAGAAAAGCCTGGAGTACGTATCCAGATATAGATGATATCTGAATACATCCCCAGAGTCCTTGCCAATCCATCTCAAACCCAGGAGTTGTTGTCATTATTGAGGAAGAGCTTGTACTTCTCTGTCCTGGGAATTGAAGTATGGCCGCTGGAGAAGTTGGCAAATGCGAGCTCCTTCATCATATCAGTCTGGATAAGTGGAGCATGAGTCGAGCTCATTGCTGCAGCAGTTCCTACTAGTCAAAGGAAAATAATAGCATATAAAGAAAAAACAGTAGAAACAAATTTGAAATAAAAGTCTACCAGGCTGAGGTTCATATTCTATATGTTGAGGAAGTCTCGTATCCTCGCGTCGATCCATAATGGTGTCTGACACCTGCTTTATGTGACTACTACCAGCTCCAAATTACTGAGTGCTGGAGCATTATCAGGAGATTGAGCAGGTTCAGAACTGAGCTCCATTCTATTTCCTCTGATTTTATCTTCATCATAATGAGTGAAGGCTCAGGATGCCAATCTCCTCTTCAGCCTCTTCCTCTTTCTCAAGTGTTCTTCTTCAGACTCTCTTGGAACCCCAGCTTCAGGATGGGTCTCTGATCCAGAATCCATGATATTCACATCAACATCTATTTCTTGAGATGGATGAATCTCAGGAACAGTAACAATAGCGAGCTCAGGTTCTTGAGTTTCAATTTCCATGGACTCGGTATTGACTGCAGGTTCAGTCTCTTCTGGAATGTTAGTTTGAAGAATGATGTCTTTACAAACATTCTTCAATAATTCATCAGCAGCTGATAGTTCAGACATTGGCACGTCTTTATCGCCTCTGGCCGAAGAAATATTTTCTTCAACTTGAGTTTCTTCAATTTGATTAGGTTGAAAAGATGGAACTTCTGGTTGTTCCCTAACTTCTGCCCCGGGAGCTGGTTCTTCTTCTGAATATTCAATTTGATCATCTAATGCCTGGATGTCACCCTCTTTCCCGTGCTCAAAAGGGATAATCCTCATCTCTGAAGGTTCAGCAGCTACTCCACTTGTCGTCGGGACAGTCGACTCTACCTCAGCCGGTTCAGCTGAAGTTGCTGGAAGATAAACATGATCAGATTCTGTTCTCTCCGTGGAAACCGCTTCATCGATCTCTGGCAAGATCCCTCCACTCATAATAGTTTCCAGGAGTTCATTGCCCTTCATCTTTCCGACAGTCTTCTTGACGTATCTGCCTCTCGATCTCCTTTTTATCAAAGGAGCATCGTCTTCATCTGTATCTTCATCTTTGTCGGCAGCATCGTCTTCATCAACTGGGATGTCACCTAGAGATAAGGTGGCAGTTATTGAAACTCCTTTCTTCTTGGAAGTCTGAGACTTAGTACTCTTTTTAGAGACTGTCTCAGATTCATCACTTCGTTTCCTCTTAGAGATGGACACGAATATTGGAGGAAGAACTTCATCAGGAAAGTTTTGCTCCAGAGATAATTCATATAAGGGTTCAACTTCCGCAGTCTCATCTTCAGGTTCCGGAGTAAATCGTTGAATAACAATCTTCTTCTTCGACCTCTTTGATGGAGCTGGGTCGTCTTCTGCAACAAAAGTCTTCAAATAAAAACTCGGCATGAAAGTGCGCGATGAAACATAGAAGCGGGGCGTATGTATAGAGCATTTTCGTCCCCGCCCTGGATAGAGGATTCGGCATAGAGAATTCAACTTTTGTATCTCTAGCCGTGAAATATCTCCATGCCCGAGCTCCATCAATTAGTCATCCACGAGCAGAAAGGCAGGTGGTGGCATTCCCAACATGAAGTTGGTCATATCCGAATTGCCGAGCAAATCGGCTCGGTAAATATGGTTCTAAGTACGTCATTTCTTCATGACGATATACCAGGTGAGATGGCCGATCCGCTGCAGCCATTGAAAAGCTACGTCATCTAGCCTGTGCCCTTTTTCTCCGTCTATCATGTTCAGAGGCATGCTCTCATAACCAGTGGCGGAGGAGCACATTGAATCGACCAATTGTGATGATCGATTCAAAACATTTCTGCATTCTGGAAGAGTGTGAACGTTCCAAAAAGTTTCTCCGGCGTACTTCTCTAAAAAGAGGCTGCCGCTCCCTCCTGCTCCCGGAGGTATCAGACCGTCGTGATGGAGAAGAAGCCAACCATACAAATAAGTATAGGGCATCTCTATTCTTGGGAATTCATCGGTCATCTTCCTTTGATTAGACAGCATATTGGTTACAAAATTTCGAAGACCTGCATTCAGCCTGCAAGTCATCGCTGATAATAAGTCTGTCTTATAGCCGTACATAAGACGCACTGTTGCAAAAACAATGCCTCTATGTATTCTATCCAGAGAGCTGAAGCCAGGAACAACAAATCTTCTTAGCCAGAGAGAGAGGAATTCGGCTAAATGACCGTTCTTTGACAAAGGTTTTCCACTCTGTCTCACATATGATCTGAAGGTGGTTCCGGCTTTAAACTCATACCAGTCTTCATTGATTGTGAAATCTTTACAGTCATACTTCTCTAGTAGATTGGTGATTTCACTCTCAGAGAGGGGCTTGAAGGAGTTAATTTGATACCTTCTCTTCTCATTTATCTTCTTCTCATCTTTCTCACGATTCATGAAAGGATAAGACATCCACTTCTGGATGTGGCAGCCGGCTTCCTCTTTAGTATTTTTATAATATAGAGTGCATGTACCAAATGGCACATCATCTCTTCAAACAGATGCACCATCTCTGGTTTCTTCTCCGACAGAAAATTTAGCTCCTCGGTTGTAGGCACATATTCTTCATATGGCAGTGTGCCTGAAGGCAGATGAGAGATGTATTCCATCTCATGAAGGGCAAAACCCATCTCCCCTTTGGGAGTCATAAATATTCCCGTCCGGTGGTTATATCTTTCAACCAAGGCCAGGAATAGAAACGGGTTGGGTTTGAAGCCGTAGGAGGAATTGACGATCGCGTCATAGAGATTTATCTGCTTCAGCTCATTCTCAAACTTCTCCAGGACCCAATGGACCAGAGTCCTCCACCTCATATTCTCCTGATTCATTAAGCCTATCATCTTCGGCGTCGAATCAGTAGGATAGAATGCCTTCTCATTTGCCATGAATTCATTTATGAAAACAGGCATCCTGAATGGCATCAATATAGACGAGTCTTCGGGTGGCACACATCCCGGCTTCAAACCTCGAAACAAGGATACGTGATTCTCCGGAGCACTGTAGAATCCGTCTTTCTTGTAAATGATTCTGCTCGCCTTAGCTTGCTGATTTTCTGTTAAGTGCCATGTCATCTTTCTGGGGTAATTGGCATGCATGAATCGCATGATAGACAAACCCCTAGATACCTTCGGCCAGTACATGGGCTTCCTTGCATCACCTTCAAAATAGAAGCAGACCTTCCTCCTGATGCCTTTTGGTTGTGACTTATGTGCTATGGCATCCCCAAACAGAAAAGCTGGTTTCTTATGGAACACCCGGTCAAGACTCTGAAATGGTTCACCATTTATCAGACAGAGCAGAGTGGTATGATCTTGATTCTTCAACAAAGATAGTCTGGTTTTCGGAGTGTCAAACTGAGGAAACTGTATATAAGATAAATCATGTTTGAAAGAGAAGCTCAAATGTCCTTCATAATCAGCTTTTTTACTTCGAATGTTCACTATAGAAAAGAAAAGAAAAAAAGATCAAACATTTTTTGTCACGTAAACTTCAGAAAAATTTATGTCTACGAGCCTTATGCGTGTTTTAACAGTGTTCAAAGAAAATTTCATAAGTCACGCAGACTTCAGACAAAGATCAAAAAGACATGCTGAATAATTTATTCACGCATGTAATTAATTCACGCAAAGTCTAGACAGATTAGAATGAAAAGTCACGCATCATTGCCAGAATCACATTGAAGTGAAAATGATAAAAAATACGCTGACAGATCAAGACTAATCTATCCAGAGGATGACTCTCAGAAGTCTGCGTGAATAATTCAACATCGACATCTCTGCCAACATATGAAAAATCACGTAGAGTCATGAGAACCATGCTCATTTGCGTAAAACACAGAGCTTCGTAAACACGAAGATGTAAAGTATAGCCAACCCTAAAGAGGGGGCATACTTTATTACTATCCTTTGCCCTAAGAAGGGGGGATATATTTTGAAAGTTCATTATTGATTGTTTTACGAATCCTAAGATTTCTATGTGGAGTTCATCTTCATCAGTTCGTCTTCATCAGTTCGTATCCCCATCTGTCACTTACGTTGCATAGGGGGATGAGTAGCTTCGCGGCGAGGAAGTCTGTCGGTGGTGGCACGCGAAGACGTCGTAGGGGCCTTGCCCTTAGCCTGAGCGTCGATTTTAGGAGCCATTGCTGAGAAGGAGAAGGAGAAGTCGGGGAAGACGAAGTTTCGCTTTTGTGTGGGATTTTCTCTCTCTAAAGTAAGTAAAGAAAGAAGGAAGTGATTTATGGCCTTTTTATAGGCTCACGAAGAATTTCAAACGACAAGTCATCATTTGCTTCGATATATGAGTTTTGCACGGGATCCTAAACCGCACAGAATCCCAACAGCCCAATCATTTCGGAAGAAATCTTTTCCTGAATCATCTCAGCGTGACTAAATTTATTTTATCATCTCGATTTCAAAGTATTTCGAAATAATTTATCATTTTTCGAAAACTTTGAAGGGGGTTTTGTAGGCCTCAAAAATGAAGTCACGCTGAGTTAATACAGCCTATCAAAACAATGTCTAAAATATACGCTGAGTTCTATCAGACCATTTCCTCAAATATACGCAGAGTTTAAATGGTACACAGAGACAGCTCATCATTTGTCAGAGTGTCATTATGATTGACAGCATGACAGTCAAAGAATGTCTCCTCGTATGCCACGTATGCACGGGACTCGAGAGATCTCAGCCAACTATTGCGTGACTTTCGAAATCTTCCTCAACAAGATTCAGTCTTCATCAAGTTGGCGTACCAAAAAGACCTTATTGTCATTTAATGTGACTGACAAGGCAATCAATGTCAGAGATTTTGTGCCAGTCGAGGCACGTTAAATCAAGACAGCTGGCCGTTCTGACTCAAGTCTGCGTGTATTTTGAACTTCTATGTTCCTTCCTCAAGTTTACGTGAATTTTGAGCTTTCTGTCTCAAGTTGGCGTATATTCTGAAGCTTTCTGTCTCAAGTTGGCGTGTATTCTGAAGCTTTCTGCCTCAAGTTGGCGTGTATTCTGAAGCCTTCTGCCCCAAGTCTGCGTGGATTTCATCCTCAACCAGTTGGCGTGGATTTTATCTCAAATTATCAGATTGGAGTACGTGGCAGATATGCCACAAATCTCTTATATGCGTGCCCCAGTAACTTGCACACGACTCATGCATGATTACCATGTGTCCAACAGTTATGGGCCACGTCCAGTAACTGCTCATCAACCTTGCGTATGATTGAGTCCTGCGTGATTATCAACTATGCATAGGTTATGAAAACAGTTATCTTTTTAGTTATTTTTGACTCTATAAATAGAGTTCTTTTCTCATTCATTGTACAGATATACAGAATATCTAAATTGCTGTCGAATTTTTGAGAACTTTTCTTCTTCGCATCGTCCAAGAGATAAAGCGATCGTCTTCTAGATCGGATTCCTAAAGTTGTATTTTCCCAGAATCAAAATAAATAAAGTGAATTTATTTATGGAAAACACATCTGTCTTGTTAGTGCACTAGAAGGACGGAATAGTGCAGATGTGCATCGACTACCGGGCGCTGAACAATATCACCACCAAGAACAAGTACCCTCTACCCCAGATCGATGACCTATTTGATCAATTGAGCGGAGCCAAGGTGTTTTCGAAGATTGATCTTAGATTTGGCTATGTAATGCCTATAGTTCGTATTACGTATCTTGGTATACGTGTACGTATTCTTGACTCGTATTGCGTATTTTCCTGCATGGTTATTTTGGCATGTTATTGGTTATGGCTTAGCTTGGTTCGGCTTAGCTTGGTTTGGTTTGCTTGTGGGTTCATCATGAACCAAAAGAAAACCCCCACCTACCACCACCACCCTCATTTATATTTCCACCTAACTCTCTCTCTCTTCATTTATTCTTCTCCTTCACTTCTTCTTCTCCACCATTTACTCTTCCACCTACCAGGAAAGAGAGCTAGGCAAGTGCAAACTTGCTTCATGATGGATCTCAAGTTTTATTGTTCCATTCTCTTCCTTACTTGATTCTAAGCCTCTTTAGAACTTGACATTTTTGAATTTGATGGATGGATTCTTGTAGATCTAAGTTTGTAAACTTTTCGGTTTTTCTTGGTTTTGATCTTTAAAACTTGGTTATTTTCGAAAACTAGTGTTTCTATGTTGTAGAGAATTCAATTTCATGCAGTTTTGGCTTTTGTTTCGCTTGATTTCGACTTCGGATGAGAAAGTTATGGCCAAAACAATTTCTGGTCATTTCTATGTTCATCTGCAGCATGAACAGCATGTCGCAGAAGATGCATGTCGCAGTAGGCGCATGTTGCAATGAAACGCATGTCGCAGTAGCCGCATATCATGTCGCAGAAGGTGCATGTCGCAGTAGGCGCATGTTGCAATGAAGCGCATGTCGCAGTAGCCGCATATCATGTCGCAGAAGGTGCATGTCGCAGTAGGCGCATGTTGCAATGAAGCGCATGTCGCAGTAGCCGTATATCATGTCGCAGAAGGCACATGTCACAGTAGTCGTATGTTGCAATGAAGCGCATGTCGCAGCAGCCGCGTATCATGTCGCAGAAGGCGCATGTCGCAGTAGGCTCATGTTGCAATGAGGCGCATATCGCGGTAGGCGCATATCATGTCGCAGTTGAGCCACATGAGGCGTATATCGCGATAGGCACATATCATGTCGCGCATGAGCCGCACTAAGGCGCATGTCGCAGTAGGCGCATATGGTGTCGCAGTTGCATGCATGTCGCAGAATAGGCCGTATAATGCATATTTTGACTATTACTAACTGTTATATGTCCTAATTGACTGAATTATTGCTCGGATTTCTCCCAACTCCCAACGTGGAAGTTGTAGATCTTTTCCTTAGCAGCAAGAATATATCTCTAGTTATTTTAGGCAAGTTTCTCTCATTCATAATATTATAAGAATAGAACACGATAGTGGCCCGCTGTGGCGCACTCTTGACAAGTAAACTGACATGATATATCTCGGCATGCTGTTACGACAGCTAGCCTGACATGACAAGTATGAAAGACTTGGACACCGTGGGCGATTGTGTTTGTACAAATAAACTAGTACTGTCTTGCATCATGTCTAGGACGGGGACTCCTGAGTACCACGGTCCGGGGTACCTACTGAAATTGACTAAGGCTAATTAACTAGAATGATTCAGTAGTCATGAAGAGATTCCCAGCTACAGGCAATCCCATTATCTGGGCGCATTCAGTGGACTTGTAGCCTACCGACGAGTAGGGCACATTTCCAGCACATTGTCATGTGTTGCATTCTTCCTAAACGGACATTCGACCTGGATAACCGGATGGTCTGCAGGGCTTGTGGCTGTTGGGATAATCTCATTGTATCTTGCTAGTATCTAGGCTTGTGATAACCCTAGTTAGTTAAAAGTATCAAGTCGTACTCTTGATTGGCCGTGATTGATTGGATGTAGTCTATTCCAGCTTAGTCTTATCCTGATCCTGTGCAAGATTGTGATATGACATGATTATTGATGCTTGTCTTAACAATAACGATCGGGGGTCCAGTTCTGTTCAGGCGAAAGGTTACAACCCCGGTCCTTGTTTGGTTTAAGGGTTGTAACCTGGCTCCCGGAGCAGTTCTGTGTCCTCTCTTCGTTTATTGTCTTATTGCAACCCCTGTCATGCTCGTCATGTTTTACCTTACTTCAATACCATGATTATTTATACTGGCCTTAACAATAAAGATCAGGGGTCCAGTTCTGTTCAGGCGAAGGGTTACAACCCCGGTCCTTGTTTGGTTTAAGGGTTGTAACCTGGCTCCTGGAGCAGTTCTGTGTCCTCTTTTCGTTTATTGTCTTATTGCAACCCCTGTCATGCTCGTCATATTTTACCTTACTTCAATACCATGATTATTATACTGGCCTTAACAATAAAGATCAGGGGTCCAGTTCTGTTCAGGCGAAGGGTTACAACCCCGGTCCTTGTTTGGTTTAAGGGTTGTAACCTGGCTTCCGGAGCAGTTCTGTGTCCTCTCTTCGTTATTGTCTTGTTACCTTATCAATAGTAATTGAGGCGGGTTTCTATTCAGGCGAAGGATTGCAACCCCGATCCTTGTTTGGTTTAAGGGTTGCAGTCTGGCTACTTGAATGGTTTCTCCGTGTTCAATATATTATTGTTATCTCAGCTATTATCACTATCTTTTAATTACCTTTACTATTTATTTGTGATATGCTGGTTTTAGTTCCTAAGTGAAGCCTCCCTTGTGGCACTTGCTCTTTCTGGGGTCTGACCCAGCTGGTTTTGTGTGGCCAGATATCGGAGCAGCACCAGAGGATCCACATGTCTTCCAGCCCAATGGTGACCACCAGGCGTAACCAGGGCAACGAGTGGGTTTCTTTTGTCCTTCCACTATAATTGTAAAATTATTCTTTGAGGCGTTTAGCCGGCGAGCACGTGTTAGCTCGATTGTACCTTACTTACTGTCTGCCTACGGGCTGTAACATGATTGACAAATCCTAGGGTTGATCATGTATTGACTAAAACTCTTGCTAGTCCTGACATTTTGTACGACTAGCTTCATGATCATTCAATATGTAATATATGGGAAGCCTTACTATTGTATATTGATGCTCTAATATCTTGTGACTGTTACTACTTGCTTGTGATTGAGACAATAGGCTTGTTCTTGACCATAGGAGACTGATGGATTGTAGTTAAATCCTCATATATCTAGACAGCCGTGACCGTATAGTGACGTGGATTCCATTTCATTATACGTAGCTGGCTATGTCTGCCCCCGCTCTCCAGTATTCTGGTTCTGGGGTGTGACATGGTTTTAGTGGTGGCCCATGCAGGTCTTGTAAATCAAGATATGTGAGGGTTTACCGAATAGATGTCTCAATCAGTATTCGCCCTTGATCTCTACTCGTATCCTCTTGATCCCTGAAAATCTTGACCTGATCACATGCTTGTATCGTTGATCTGTCCTGGTCCTTCCTTATTGTTCCCTATGTCGTCTTCTTCAGTGACATTGTTCCTGGACCTGCCGATCAGCAAGGCGGAGCACCTCCCACGGACCAGCAGCAACCTGGAGATCAAGCCCAGCATTCAGGAGTAGCCTCGAGAGTTATGCCTACCGAAGGAGAACCACCAATTCAGCCCGTCCAGCCTGTAGAGCCTGATGATGGCACTTTGGCGGGTCTCATCAGGTCCCTATTAGCTTCCCAGGATCGTCGCGGAGATGTCTTACACCAGGCGGTGGCAGATGCTTTGACCAGAGGAGGTCATCAGGGTAATAGCGCGGCCAACAGCTTCAAGCGCTTGAACCCTCCCTTCTTCGACGGCAGTGAAGATGCGATCGTTGCAGATGCTTGGCTTCAGGACACAGAGGTAATTCTAGAAGCAGCCAGAACTCCAGAGAATGAGAAGGTGGCCGTGGTGCGTCTGCAGTTACTAGATCTTGCCCGCAGCTGGTGGGCAGCGTAGGCCGATGGATTATTGGCCCCTATTTTATGGGCAGTATTCAGGGAGAGATTCCAGACCAAGTATTTTGATGTTGTAGCTCGGTATGATCTACAGACGAGGTTCACCAATCTGAAGCAGATGGGCAGGACGGTCGATGGATATGCGGCCGAGTTCTCCAGGCTTAGTCGGTTTGCTCCCACCTTGGTGGCGACCGAGTTCGATAGAGCCCAACGGTTCCAGCAGGGGCTCTACCTAGAGATTTTATTGGCGGTAGAGCAGTTTGAGCACCAGACTTTTGATGCAGTGTTGAGAGCAGCCCGAAGGCATGAGTATACATCCCAGAGGATCGTGGATAGGACCGGAGGTCGGAAGCGATCTCACGGCCAGATGAATCAGTCTTCAGCACCAGCCCCGACAGCCAGGGCTTTGACCATTGGAGCTCCGAGGCGGGCGGCCTCAGTGACGTCGGTTCAGCATCCACCCCGACGCACCCTCAGCAGCAGAAGCAGAAGCAGTCTTCCGCAGTGGGATGTTCACACTGCGGAAAGCCAGGACATGTAGTGTCAGAGTGTCGTAGAGCACAGGGTTTGTGCTTGGTTTGTGGTGCCCCGGACCACAGGGTTGGGAACTGCCCGAACAGGGGGAGTTCATCCGTTTTCTCTAGTCCTTCAGTTAGTGGACCAGCACCAGTCCAGCAGCAGCAGCTGCAGTACCCGTTCTCGAGGCCATTGCCGACGCAGGCCCAGGCATTCCAGCAGCAGAGACCGCAACAGTATGCCCAAGCCCAAGCCCTGATCTAGAGCAGGCAGAGAAATTTTCAGCAGAGGGGACCCGCACCCAGAGGACATGGTCAAGTGTTGGCTTTGACCATGGGAGAAGAAGGAATAGCACCAGGTGAGGTGGTAGCAGGTACTATTCTCGTCAACACCTTTCCAGCTTCAGTATTATTTGATTCTGGTGCCTCGCATTCATTTATGTCTGTACGATTTGCGACGCGGGTAGGACTGGAGCCCGAGTCATTAACAGTAAGGCTCAATATACTTACTGGTAACGGACTTGTGGGAGTAGATAGAGTGTTTTCCTCGTGTCGGGTCGTAGTTAGCGGTAGAGAATTTCCCGCTAGATTGATAGAGTTCCCGATGGTCGATTATGATGTGGTCTTAGGGATGGATTGGTTGAGGGACTAGTATGCTAGGATAGACTGCCACATTGGCAGGGTTATTTTTAGCATTCCAGGCGAGCCAGTGTTTTCTTTCTCCCGAGGCGAAGTTGAACCTTCTCCTCCATTATTGCGGATGGCAGTAGCAGCAATGCAGTTACCTCGGATAGTCGAAGAGTTTTCGGATGTTTTTCCAGAAGAGCTTCCAGGGATGCCGCCAGAGCGAGAGATCGAGTTTACCATCGACTTGATTCCCAGAACAGCTCCAGTGTCAGAGAGAGTCTACAGGATGGCGCCATCAGAGCTAGAGATATTGTACAAGATGATTGAAGAACTCAGAACCAAGGGATTTATTCGTGCTAGTGGATCGCCTTGGGGAGCCCCGATGCTTCTTATGAAAAAGAAGGATGGTACGTCTAGATTGTGTGTTGATTATCGTACCTTGAACTCAGTGACAATCAAGAACAGATATCCTCTCCCGAGGATAGATGACTTGTTGATCAACTCAAAGGGGCGTCAGTATTTTCGAAGATCGACTTGCGCTCAGGATACCATCAGATCAGAGTCAGAGAGCAGGACATCCCGAAGACAGGTTCAGATCGAGATATGGGCATTGGGAGTTCCTTGTGATGCCATTTGGAGCAACCAATGCGCCGGCTGTATTCATGGACCTCATGAATCGTATCTTTATGCCCTATTTGGATCAGTTCGTGATTGTGTTCCTAGATGACATCCTGGTCTACAGTAAGAGTGAAGCGGAGCATGAGCAGCACCTTAGAGTTGTTCTTCATATTCTCAGAGAGCACCAGTTGTATGCCAAGTTCAGTAAATATGAGTTCTGGCTCGATCGTATTTCATACTTGGGTCATATCATCACCCGAGGAGGAGTTGAAGTGGATCCCCAGAAGATCGTGGCCATTGAAACATGGCCAGTACCTAGCACAATGGCAGAAGTCCGTAGTTTTCTTGGATTGGCCGGTTACTATCGGCGATTTGTTTCAGACTTTGCTCGAATTTCTGCGCCATTGACCCAGTTGACCCGCAAGGATATGCAGTTTGCTTGGATAGCAGAATGCCAGAATTCTTTTGAGAGGTTGAAGCGAGGCTTGATGACGGCTCCTATTCTCACGCTTCCAGATGGAACTGGAGGATTCTCAGTGCATTGTGATGCTTCGGGCAGAGGTTTAGGATGTGTTCTGATGCAGCATGGAAAGGTAATAGCTTATACGTCACGGCAACTTCGTGATCATGAGAGAAATTACCCAACCCATGACTTGGAGCTGGCAGCAGTAGTGTTTGCACTTAAGTTGTGGAGGCACTACCTATACGGAGATAGGGTGGAAATTTTCACCGACCACAAGAGCCTGAAGTATGTTTTCACCCAGAAGGATCTCAACATGCGTCAGAGGAGATGGCTGGAGATGCTTGTGGATTATGATGTCAACCTGCAGTATCATCCAGGAAAGGCCAACGTTGTTGCAGATGCATTGAGCAGGAGGACAGGAGTTTATTTCCTGACAGCACAACCAGAACTGTTAGCCGATCTTCAGAAGATGGGTATAGAAGTTGTCCTCCCTTCCAGTGTGGCATTGATGGCCAACATGCAAGTCCAGTCCACTATAGTCGAGAGGATCCGGATGGCGTCAGACAGAGATTCAAGATTTATGTCGCACTTTTGGTGTAGCTTGTAAGAAAGTTTGGGAACTCACCTCCAGTTCAGTTCAGCTTATCACCCGCAGACAGATGGCCAGTCGGAGCGTACGATCCAGACTCTTGAAGATATGTTGCGGTCATGTACATTCGACTTCGGTGGTTCGTGGGAAGATCACGTGCACCTGGTGGAGTTCTCGTACAACAACAGTTTCCAGGCCAGTATCCAGATGGTACCGTTCGAGGCACTGTATGGTAGGAAGTGTCGATCCCCGCTAGCCTGGGACGATATTGGAGAGAGGCAGATGCTTGGTCCTGAAATGATTGCTCAGACCGTTGAAGTGGTCAGAAGAGTCAAAGATCATCTTCGAGTTGCCCAAGATCGCCAGCGTCATTGGACCGATTCTCGTCGGCGACCCCTTGAATTTTCTGTCGGCGACCATGTATTCCTTAGGATTTCGCCTAACCGTGGCGTCATTCATTTCGGCGTACGGGGAAAGCTTAGTCCTAGGTATATAGGGCCGTTCGATATTCTGGAGCGAGTAGGTGATGTATCCTATCGTCTCGCTCTTCCACCGTCGCTACGTGAGGTGCATGACGTATTCCATGTATCCCAACTGCGACGGTATATCCCGTACCCGAGCCACATCCTGGATCATTCAGAATTGGTTGTTGGTACCAACCTTTCGTATGAGGAGAGGCCCGTGTTTATATTGGACCGAAGAGAGAAGACACTCAAGAACAAGACTATCAAGTTAGTCCGAGTTGCTTGGGGTCATCACTCTTTGGGTGAGTCGACGTGGGAGCGTGAGGATGATATCCGATCGCGATATCCCGACCTGTTTGACTCGTAAGGTATAATGTCTTCCTTATGCCTTATGCTTTCAATTCCTTGCTTGAATAAATGACTGCATGATAGACTGCTTGTTATAGCTTACGATTACTATAGCTTGTCCTTGCAATTCTAGCCTCTTGATTAAATTCCGAGGACGGAATTCTTTTAAGGTGGGTAGAGTTGTAATGCCTATAGTTCATATTACGTATCTTGGTATACGTGTACGTATTCTTGACTCGTATTGCGTATTTTTCTGCATGGTTATTTTGGCATGTTATTGGTTATGGCTTAGCTTGGTTCGGCTTAGCTTGGTTTGGTTTGCTTGTGGGTTCATCATGAACCAAAAGAAAACCCCCACCTACCACCACCACCCTCATTTATATTTCCACCTAACTCTCTCTCTTCATTTATTCTTCTCCTTCACTTCTTCTTCTCCACCATTTACTCTTCCACCTACCAGGAAAGAGAGCTAGGCAAGTGCAAACTTACTTCATGATGGATCTCAAGTTTTATTGTTCCATTCTCTTCCTTACTTGATTCTAAGCCTCTTTAGAACTTGATATTTTTGAATTTGATGGATGGATTCTTGTAGATCTAAGTTTGTAAACTTTTCGGTTTTTCTTGGTTTTGATCTCTAAAACTTGGTTATTTTCGAAAACTAGTGTTTCTATGTTGTAGAGAATTCAATTTCATGCAGTTTTGGCTTTTGTTTCGCTTAATTTCGACTTCGGATGAGGAAGTTATGGCCAAAACAATTTCTGGTCATTTCTATGTTCATCTGCAGCATGAACAGCATGTCCCAGAAGGCGCATGTCGCAGTAGGCGCATGTTGCAATGAAGCGCATGTCGCAGTAGCCGCATATCATGTCGCAGAAGGTGCATGTCGCAGTAGGCGCATGTTGCAATGAAGCGCATGTCGCAGTAGCCGTATATCATGTCGCAGAAGGCGCATGTCGCAGTAGGCGCATGTTGCAATGAGGCGTATATCGCGGTAGGCGCATATCATGTCACAGTTGAGCCACATGAGGCGCATGTCGCGATAGACGCATATCATATCGCGCATGAGCCGCATTAGGGCGCATGTCGCAGTAGGCGCATATGGTGTCGCAGTTGCATGCATGTCGCAGAATCGGCCGCATAATGTATATTTTGACTATTACTAACTGTTATATGTCCTAATTGACTGAATTATTGCTCGAATTTCTCCCAACTCCCAACGTGGAAGTTGTAGATCTTTTCCTTAGCAGCAAGAATATATCTCTAGTTATTTTAGGCAAGTTTCTCTCATTCATAATATTGTAAGAATAGAACACGATAGTGGCCCGCTGTGGCACACTCTTGACAAGTAAACTGACATGATATATCTCGGCATGCTGTTACGACAGCTAGCCTGACATGACAAGTATGAAAGACTTGGACACCATGGGCGATTGTGTTTGTACAAATAAACTAGTACTGTCTTGCATCATGTCTAGGACGGGGACTCCTGAGTACCACGGTCAGGGGTACCTACTGAAATTGACTAAGGCTAATTAACTAGAATGATTCAGTAGTCATGAAGAGATTCCCAGCTACAGGCAATCCCGTTATCTGGGCGCATTCAGTGGACTTGTAGCCTACCGACGAGTAGGGCACATTTCCAGCACACAGTCATGTGTTGCATTCTTCCTAAACGGACATTCGACCTGGATAACCGGATGGTCTGCAGGGCTTGTGGCTGTTGGGATAATCTCATTGCATCTTGCTAGTAACTAGGCTTGTGATAACCCTAGTTAGTTAAAAGTATCAAGCCGTACTCTTGATTGGCCGTGATTGATTGGATGTAGTCTATTCCAGCTTAGTCTTATCCTGATCCTGTGCAAGATTGTGACATGACATGATTATTGATGCTTGTCTTAACAATAACGATCGGGAGTCCAGTTCTGTTCAGGCGAAGGGTTACAACCCCGGTCCTTGTTTGGTTTAAGGGTTGTAACCTGGCTCCCGGAGCAGTTCTGTGTCCTCTCTTCGTTTATTGTCTTATTGTAACCCCTGTTATGCTCGTGATGTTTTACCTTAATTCAATACCATGATTATTTATATTGGCCTTAACAATAAAGATCAGGGGTCCAGTTCTGTTCAGGCGAAGGGTTACAACCCCTGTCCTTGTTTGGTTTAAGGGTTGTAACCTGGCTCCCGGAGCAGTTCTGTGTCCTCTCTTCGTTTATTGTCTTATTGCAACCCCTGTCATGCTCGTCATGTTTTACCTTACTTCAATACCATGATTATTTATACTGGCCTTAATAATAAAGATCAGGGGTCCAGTTCTGTTCAGGCGAAGGGTTACAACCCCGGTCCTTGTTTGGTTTAAGGGTTGTAACCTGGCTTCCGGAGCAGTTCTGTGTCCTCTCTTCGTTATTGTCTTATTACCTTATCAATAGTAATTGAGGCAGGTTTCTATTCAGGCGAAGGATTGCAACCCCGGTACTTGTTTGGTTTAAGGGTTGCAGTCTGGCTACTTGAATGGTTTCTCCGTGTTCAATATATTATTGTTATCTCAGCTATTATCACTATCTTTTAATTGCCTTTACTATTTATTTGTGATATGCTGGTTTTAGTTCCTAAGTGAAGCCTCCCTTGTGGCACTTGCTCTTTCTGGGGTCTGACCCAGCTGGTTTTGTGTGGCCAGATATCAGAGCAGCACCAGAGGATCCACCTGTCTTCCAGCCCGATGGTGACCACCAGACATAACCAGGGCAATGAGTGGGTTTCTTTTGTCCTCCCACTCTAATTGTAAAATTATTCTTTGAGGCGTTTAGCCGGCGAGCACGTGTTAGCTCGATTGTACCTTACTTACTGTCTGCCTACGGGCTGTAACATGATTGACAAATCCTAGGGTTGATCATGTATTGACTAAAACTCTTGCTAGTCCTGACATTTTGTACGACTAGCTTCATGATCATTCAATATATAATGTATGGGACGCCTTACTATTGTATATTGATGCTCTAATATCTTGTGACTGTTACTACTTGCTTGTGATTGAGACAATAGGCTTGTTCTTGACCATAGGAGACTGATGGATTGTAGTTAAACCCTCATATATCTAGACAGCCGTGACCGTATAGTGACGTAGATTCCATTTCATTATACGTAGCTGGCTATGTCTGCCCCCGCTCTCCAGTATTCTGGTTCTGGGGCATGACAGGCTACCACCAGATCAGGGTCAGGAAGGAAGATATTCCCAAAATGGCATTCAACACCAAGTATGGGCAGTTTGAATTCTTGGTCATACCGTTTGGACTGATGAATGCTCCTGTGATGTTTATGAACCTTATGAACAAGGTTTTCCATGAATACCTAGATCAAATTATCGTTGTCTTCATCAATGACATTCTGATCTATTCAAAGACGGAAGAGGAGCACGAAGAGCACCTCAGGAAAGTTCTGAAAGAGTTGAGGAAGGAGAAGTTGTATGGGAAGCTTTCCAAATGTGAATTCTTTCTAGACAAGGTGGATTTTCTTGACCATATTATCATAGGAGAAGGAATTTCGGTGGATCCGAAGTAGATAGCCGCTGTTGAGAAGTGGTCTATCCCGAGCTCAATTGCTGAAATCAGGAGTTTCTTGGGCTTGGCTGGCTACTACCGGAAGTTCGTAAAGGATTTTGCCAGAATTGCTGAGCCGATGACGAAGCTCACTCGGAAGAATGAAGAGTTCATCTGGATGGAAGGTTGTCAGGCATCATTTGAGGAGCTGAAAAAGAGACTTACCGCTGCACCAATCCTTGCGCTACCCGCAGGAACTGGTGGTTTTTCAATCTACAGTGATGCCTCAGGTAAAGGACTGGATTGCGTTCTTCAACAACATGGAAAAGTGATTGCTTATGCATCTAGGCAATTACGGACTTATGGAAAGAACTATCCCACACATGATCTGGAGCTTGCGGCAGTCATCTTTGCTTTGAAGCTATGAAAGCATTATCTATATGGAGAGAGAGTGGAAATATATACAGACCACAAAAGTCTGAAGTATGTTTTCACTCAGAAGGAGCTGAATATGAGGCAAAGAACATGGCTGGAGCTGATGAAGGATTTTGGAATCAATCTATAGTACCACCCGGGTAAGGCTAATGTGGACGCAGATGCACTTAGTCGATACCCTATGGCGATATTTTTGACCAAGGAGCGGCACCTGCTAGAGGATATTGAGAAGCTTGGACTGGAGACTACACTGCCTGGAAGAAAGGAGCTGGATGCTGATCCATTGTTGATGAAGTTGCAAGTGAGCTCGAGTCTCATGGACAAAATCAAGGAGACGCAGTTTCAAGACGAGACACTTTGCAAACTTAGAGATCAAGTGCTGGCAGGAACACTTAAGGGTTTTCTCAATCGCCAGCGATGGAACACTGAAGAATGGTATGAGGCTCTGCGTAGTATCCGGCGAACTGAGGAACGAGCTGATGAAGGAAGCACACCAGTCGCAATATTCCATACATCCTGGAGCTAACAAAATGTATCGGGATATACGAACCATTGTTTGGTGGTTTGGAATGAAGAAAGACGTGGCCAGGTATGTTGCTAGATGTTTAATTTGTCAACAAATGAAGGCTAGCAGACAGAGACCAGTAGGATTATTGCAGCCGCTTGACATCCCGGAATGGAAATGGGAGCACATAACTATGGATTTTGTATCGGAACTGCCTCGATCCTAAGGAGGAAAGGATGCCATTTGGGTTATCATGGACCGACTGACGAAGTCAGCTCACTTTATCCCCTTCAAGGTTGGTCTATCCACCGAGAAGTTGGTAGCACTGTACATGCAGCATATCTACCGGATTCATGGAGTTCCGGTAAGTATTGTGTCTGACAGAGATACTAGATTTACCTCTCAATTTTGGAAGAATTTGTATGACAGTTTGGGAACACAATTGAAGTTCAGCACTGCCCACCACTCCCAGACATATGGACAATCATAGAGGACAATCCAGACGCCTGAAGACATACCGAGATTTTACGTCTTGGAGTTTGGAGGGTCTTGGGAAGATCATTTGCACTTGGTAGAGTTCTCTTACAACAACGATTACCAAGCTAGCATTGGTATGACCCTATTTGAAGCTCTCTATGGACGTCGTTGCCGTACACCACTTGTATGGGACGACGTAGGAGAAAAAGTACTGCTGAGTCCAGAGATGGTGACTGACGCAGTAGAGAAGGTGAATGCAAGCTCAGGATTGCTCAAGATAGACAGAAGCATTGGGTTGATAGTAGTAGTCGACCAGTGAAGTTTGAAGAAGGAGATAGCATTTCTGTGAAGTTTTCTCCTACCAGAGGAACAATCAGTTTTGACGGAGCTAGAAATTGAGGCCAGGTACATCAGGCCATTTGAAGTTTAAGACGAGTTGGAAAAGTAGCGTACCGGTTAGCTCTACCAGCTAATCTTGAGAGTGTGCACAACGTCTTCTACGTATCACAGCTCAGACGCTAAAATCCGGATCCGAGTCACATTTTGGATAATTCAGAGCTGAAGATTGGACTCGACCTTTCAGTGCCAGAGAAACCAGTTGCAAGCGTAGTCAGAGGTGAGAAGAAGGTCAGAATTTGAGCCATCACATAAACTCTTTTTTTTTATCTTTTCGTTCTAAAACTTGACTGATGCTGCTAAGTTAGCCTAGTTGCAAGCTCTCTTTATCAAGCTTGATCATGACAGTATTTTATTGGGTGCACCCACTAATATATTGTCTAATCAGGACCGGTGCATGATGGTCTGATCAACCTCGTGTACTTTGGTTTGCTTTTATATTTTTTCTGCATGGATGATATCATAAATGAAACTTTTCCCTAAACCGTCCCATCCATGACTGCCTTAGAAATTCTTATTGTTGGACCTGAGTTACGGGCATAGTACCCGTACATGTTTGATTTGAGTTTATCCAACCCCCTAACCCTGCCTTTAATTTCGAGGACGAAATTTTCTAAGGAGGGAAGATTGTGAAACCCAATTTTCGTAAGTAAATTAATATTAATATTATAATATTATTGCTATTATTATTATTAGAATTTGTGAGTTTAAAATAAATTTTGAAAATTAAATATGGCTTTTTGATTTCTGGCCAGACCCAAGCCCGGACCCGATTCCCGAACCCAGACCCAGTCCAAATCCTCTTCTTGAAATCTGATTTGTTTTATTAAAAAAATAATAATAATTCTTTAGATCTGGTCCAATTGGACCAGATCCCACCCCCTTCCCACGTTCCTTCTCCTCACTTTGCTCTCTCCTACAAACACTCACGTTCACTCACAGCAACCCCACTTCCCCTCTTATAACTCCCCACTTCTTCACTCATAACTCATCTCTCTCTCTACCCCTCACAAGAGAACACCCACACCACTCCCATCATCACCAACTCTTATTTCCCCTCTACTTCATCCATAGCACTCATCTCTCTACTCCCCACAAGGAAACCCCACCACCACCAGAAATCACTTCATCCCCCATCCCGACCCCGAGCTCCGGCCAGCACCCGCCGGCCTCCTCCGTCCGGCGTACCTCCGGCCCGACCCCCCAACGCCGGCGCCCCCTTCCAGCGCCTTCCGGCCTCCGCGCCGACCCCTCCGACGTCCGACCCCCGGACCCCCGGCTTCCCGCGCCCATCGCTAGCGCCCGACCCCTTCGCTGGCCCCCGGCGCCCCCTCCTGCCGTCGACTGCTGTCCCGAGCCGCCCGACAGCATCCCGTGCGCTGTTCTCCCCGATCCAGCCGACCCTGTGCGCGCGTCCAGCCCTGGCGCGTCTCCCGCAGCCCCGGCGCTCCACCGCCGCTACCCAGCGCTGACCCCGAGACTGTCCAATGTTCTGGACAGCGCTCTTCGTTGGATTTCAACCCCGATCTGTGGATTTGCGCATCCCGAGTCCGAGGCAACCCTTCGGATTCTGTCTTTTTTTGGTAATCCTTGGTTAATCACAGTAGTTCGTCCCTCCGCGGTGTCGATGATGAATTGGTCCACGAGTTTTCTTTGGAAAATTCGATTTTTGGGTGAACGTCGTTCCCTGGATTTCCGAGGAACGTCGGGAAGTTCTGTTAATTGGTTTTCCTTATTTTCGAAACTTTTCGGAAATAATTTTCTAAATATTTTAGTTTCAGATCCTTTCGATATTGTGCTGTGATGTTTTGTTTTAGTTTTGGACTTCCGAATTTGTTTCGGGTCGTTCCGAATTAATCTGTGGAATGTTTGTGGTTATTTTTATATATATATTTTGGGATTCCCTGGTTTGGGATTTGCAGGAAAATATTGGCACACATTTTCCAGTTTTTGGGTTGACCAAAAATAGAGGAAATGCTGCCGGATTTTTCCGTAAATTTAATTATATTTTTAAAAATGATTTTAAAATGGATTTCGGAAATATATTAAATATTTTGGATTTTGGGCGACAACCGTATCGGTCAATGGTCCCCGGCTAAGTGCAAACGAAACCGGCTTTGCCCGGAAGTTGAGGCATTAGCCTAGTTAACGATTGGACCATATCTGAGACTCGTTATTATTTACTTTATTTTTGTTGTTTATCTTATTCATATTTAAATTATAGGAAGTTTAGAACTAACGACCGTTTTTGTCTTATTTCAATTTATGTAAATAAATTGTAATAGGCATAAGCCCAGCTGGTTGTTGGCTCTGTAACTTGTATTTTAGTAGCATAGGATTTTATGTTGTTTGCTAGTTTTGCGAGTTTTTGTAGCGTATGTGTAAATCAAAATATATAATTATTTTCATATAAAAATTAATAAAGTTTCTCACATTAAAATTATAAGTTTTAATAATTAACAACGCTCATGTATTTCTCACTAAAATAAGAAATTTAGTTTTATATGTATAAATATGAAAATACAAAGTTTTAATCAATTAATTTGGTATCGAAGAATTTTTCCCAAAATACAAAGTTTAAACGATCTTTCCCTCGTTAATAATCCAACGCATCAATAATCGTGTTTTTGTTTGTGTTTTGTTAATAAAGAATTAAAATTGATTAGGACACAATTAGAGATTTCAACTAGCGTAGTTAGATTGGTAACCCTGGATTCTGAGTCAATTTCTCGAATGTAGGAATTCGAGGACGATCCTAAATTCCCATCTCGAAGTCTCCAACTTTTCAGCCCAGTTCATTTGAGGCAAGTACATTTTGTGTTAGTTTACAATTATTTAGTAATCGTTTTAATGCAAGTTTAAACCACGATGCAACACGGAACTCTCTCTGAGAGCACAGACTGTAACTACTGTAACTGTTTGGGGACTGGGGGAGTAGTGTAATGATTATGACCACATCCAAAATAATAACTTAGGCCAGTATTAGCTTACCCCTCTTACACACGGGGATAAGCCGAATCGTATCAATAGGATACAACTGTACAACCCAAGCCGGTCATATTCATTGCCTATTCAAATTATATTGTTTTACTGCTAGAAAACTGTTTACTTCAAATTGTTTAAAAGTGCATGATTCTATTATTATTTTAATTGTCAAATTAGCATGAACTGTACTTTGCTTCCTCCTGACTGGAGATAACATTTTTTAGGGAACATTGAGGATGCTGAGCTGTTATACTATACAACAGCTAATATGACCTGGTTCTGTACCCTGTTGGAGGACGCAGAACTTGAGGCCGGCGAGCCGAACGCTTAGCTAGAATTTCTGTTTCTAGATTTGTTGTTTTAGAATTTTGTAATTTGATTTCAGCTTTTAATTCAGTTCTCTCACATTCCAGTTGTACTTATTTCAAATGTTTAATAAAGTTTCATTTCCCGAATTTTGAGTTGTGACAAATATAGATGTTGTTGTGGATTACCTGCTAATGGAACAGCTTACTGCCGTCGTCTCAACAACGGTGCAGGCTGGGCATGATCCGGTTCGACCCAATTATTTAGGAACGGGTCGTGACACGTACAAAATGTTAATACACCTCAATGTGTTTTGTTTTCGTGTTACACCAGATTTGAAGCAATGTGAATAGCTGACTGAGTATCACAAAACATTTTGTTTGGTTCCGAAGAACCACAACCTAAATATTTTATAATGGTTAAAACTAGAGGATTTTCCTAGTAGTTGAAGCCATTGCACGATATTCAGCTTCAGCGCTGGAACGAGTGACAACTTTTTATTTTTTATTTTCATGTAAACAAAATTTTGCCAACAAATGTACTATATTTGTTGATCGGTGATCTATCAGACAACCAACATCTATAGAAGATGTAATAGGACAATAATCATTCTTTCGACAACATCGATAAGACCCGCCGTCCTCGACGCAATTGTCCCTCCATTGCCTCCAGCGCCGTCATCCTTGACATATTCTTGGTAGGGAAGAACAAGGAGTTGCGACGGAGACGAGAAGACCGGAGGGGGACGGAGGCAGAGGAGGAGGAGAGGGGGGCAGAGAAGAGGAGGCCGGAGGGGTAGGAAAAGGAGGAGGAGGAGAGGGGGCCAGAGGGGGGAAGGAGCAGGAGGAGGAAAGAAGGAGGAGGAGATGATGGGCAACCCTAGAAAATTTTGAGCTAGTGTGCGTAAAATTCCTCCAAAGTAGGCTAGCACCAAGATTTTGTCTGTCCTGTGCAAAATTTGATGCCTTTAGCAATTGCCTTTTACAATCATTGCATATCTGATCAGAAATCATAGATTGATGAAGATTTAAACTAAACCAAATATATATGATAAATAACACCAGGATTTAATGTTCTTTAGTTTAACCTACTACACCAGAGAAGAGAGAGGTATTCTTTTTCACATATTTAACATAAATTAAATAAGAACTTTGTATAGAGATAAGCAATCCAACTGATAAGAGTTGAAAGAGAATCAAATAGATAAAAGGAGAAAGAGATTAACTTGGCTACAAATATCTGTTATGTACACCAAAATGTTCCTAACATACTAACCACCTCTAAATTTTGAGAAAGAGGAAGAGGAAGAGGAAGAGGAGAGGGGCCAGTGAGGGCAAGAAGCTGGAGGAGTAAAGGAGGAGGAGGAGATGGTGGGCAACCCTAGCAAAGTTTGAGCTAGTGTGAGTAAAATTCCTCCAAACTGGGCTAGCACCAAGATTTCGGCTGTCATGTGCAAAATTTGGTGCCATTAGCAATTGTCTTTGACAATCATCGCATATCTGGTCAGAAATCATAGATTGGTGAAAATTTAAACTAAACCAAATATATATGATAAATAACACCAGGATTTAACATGATTTAGTTTAGCCCACTTCACCAGAGAAGAGAGGGATATTCTTATTCACAAATTCTGTAGAGATTACATGATTACTTTATATAGAGAAAGGCAATCCAACTGATAAAGAGGTGAAAAAGAATCAAATAGATAAGAGGAGAAAGGGATTAGTTTGGCTACAAATATCTGTTATGTGCACCAATATGTTCCTAACAGTCTAACCTCCTCTAAATTGTGAGAAATAGGAGGAGGAGGAGGAGGAGGAGAGGGGGCCATAGGGGGAAGAAGCAGGAGGAGTAAAGGAGGATGAGAAGATGAAGGGCAGCCCATGCAAATTTTGAGCTAGCATGAGTGTTCCTCCAAATTGGGCTAACACCAAGATTTCGGCCATCCTGTGCAAAATTTGGTGTCTTTAGCAATTGTCTTTGACAATCATCGCATATCTGGTCAAAAATCATAGATTGGTGAATATTTAAACTAAACCAAATATATATAATAAATAACACCAGGATTTAATATGCTTTAGTTTAGCCTACTACACTAGAGAAGAGAGAGATTCTTATTCAAATATTCAACAGAGATTACATGATAACTTTATATAGAGAGAGGCAATCCAACTGATAAGAGGTAAAAGGGAATCAAACAAATAAGAGAAAAAAGAGATTAGTTTGGACACAAATATCAGTTATGTGCACTAATCTGTTCCTAATAGACTAACCTTCTCTAAATTTTGAGAAGGAGGAAGAGAACGAAAAGGAGGAGGAGAGGGGGCCAAAGGGGAAGAAGCAGGAGAGGAGATGGTGGACAGTCCTAACAATTTTTGAGCTAGCATGAGTAAAGTTCCTCCAGACTGGGCTAGGGCCAAAATTTCGGCTGTCCTGTGCAAAATTTGGTGCCTTTAGCATTTGTCTTTGACAATCATCGCATATCTGGTAAAAAATCATATATTGGTAAATATTTAAACTAAACCAAATATATGATAAATAATAACTGGATTTAACGTGCTTTAGTTTAGTCTACTACACCAGAGAAGTAACGAATATTCTTATTCACATATTCAACATAGATTACATGAGAACTTTATATAGGTAAAGACAATCCAACTAATAAGAGGTGAAAGAGAGTCAAACAGATAAGAGGAGAAAGAGATTAGTTTGGCTACAAATATATGTTATGTGCACCAATCTGAGACTAACCTCCTCTAATGTCCTCCAACACTCTTCCTCAAGTTGGTGCAAATATATCATTAAAGCCCAACTTGGACAATATGTCATGAAACTTGACAGTTGGTAGGCTCTTGGTAAAAATATCAGCCAACTGTTGATTGCTACAAACATGGGGGTGCATATAACATTGACTTGTACCTCATCTCGTACAAATCAATACACCTCAATGTGTTTTGTTTTCGGGGAACACCAGATTTGAAGCAATATGAATAGCTGACTGGTTATCACAAATATTTTGGTAGGTTCCGAAGAACCATAACCCAAATATTTTATAATGGTTAAAACCAGAGGATTTTCCTAGTAGTTGAAGCCATTGCATGATATTCAGCTTCAGCTCTGGAATGAGTGGCAACTTTTTGTTTTTTATTTTCATGTAACCAAAATTTTGCCAAAAAATGTACTATATCTGTTGTAGATCGGCGATCTATTAGACAACCAACATCTATATAAGATGTAATAGGATAATAATCATTCTTTCGACGACATCGATAAGACCCGCCGTCCTCGACCAAATTGTCCCTCCCTTGCCTCCAGCAGCTTCGTCCTCGACATGTTCTTGGTAGGGAAGTGCAAGGAGTTGTGATGGAGAAGAGGAGACCGATGGGGGGTGGAGGAGGAGGAGGAGGAGAGTGGACAAGAGGGGGAAAGGAGGATGAGGAGGAAAGAAGGAGTACGAGATGATGGGCAGCCCTGCCAAATTTTGAGCTAGCATAAGTAAAGTTCCTCCAAACTAGGCTAGCACCAAGATTTCGTCTGTCCTGGGCAAACTTTGATGACTTTAGCAATTACCTTTGACAATCATTGCATATCTGGTCAGAAATCATAGATTGATGAAGATTTAAACTAAACCAAATACATATGATAAATAATACCAGGATTTAACGTTCTTTGGTTTAGCCTACTACTCTAGAGAAGAGAGGGATGTTCTTTTTTACATATCTAAAATAGATTACATTAAAACTTTAGAGAGAAGCAATCTAACTGATAAGAGGTGATATATATATCAAATAGATAAGAGAAGAAAGAGATTAGTTTGGCTACAAATATCTGTCATGTGCACCAATATGTTCCTAACATACTAACCTCCTCTAAATTATGAGGAGGATGACGAGGAGGAGAGGGGGCCAAATGGGGGAAGAAGCAGGAGTAAAGGAGGAGGAGATGGTGGGCAGCCATAGAAAAATTTGAGCTAGCGTGCATAAAGTTCCTCCAAACTGGGCTAGCACTAAGATTTCGGCTGTCATGTGCAAAATTTGGGGCCTCTAGCAATTGTCTTTGATAATCATCGCATATCTGGTCAGAAATCATAGATTGGTGAAGATATAAACTAAACCAAATATATATGATAAATAACACCAGGATTTACCGTGCTTTAGTTTAGCCCACTACACCAGAGAAGAGAGGGATATTCTTATTCTCATATTCAGCAGAGATTACATGCGAACTTTATATAGAAAAAGGTAATCCAACTGATAAGAGGTGAAAGAGAATCAAACAGATAAGAGAAAAAAGCGATTAATTTGGCTACAAATATCTGTTATGTGTACCCATATGTTCCTAACAAACTAACCTCCTCTAAATTGTGAGAAGGATGAGGAGGAGAGGGGCCACAGGAAGGAAGAAGCAGGAGGAGTTAATGAGGATGAGGAGATTGAGGGCAGTCCTAGCAAATTTTGAGCTGGCATGAGTATTCCTCCAAATTAGCTAACACCAAGATTTCGGCTGTCATGTGCAAAATTTGGTGCCTTTAGCAATTGTCTTTGACAATCATCGCATATCTGGTCAGAAATAATAGATTATTGAATATTTAAACTAAAACAAATATATATGATAAATAACACCAGGATTTAACGTGCTTTAGTTTAGCCTACTACACCAGAGAAGAGAGAGAGATTCTTATTCACATATTCAACTGAGATTACATGAGAACTTTATATAGAGAGAGGCAATCCAACTGATAAGAGGTAAAAGAGAATCAAACAAATAAGAGGAAAAAGAGATTAGGTTGGCTACAAATATATGTTATGTTGTGAAACCCGTAACTTTTAGTTAATTATTTGAATAATTTAATTAGCTAATTATTAATATAAATCATTATTAGTTGATTAATTTAGGAAAATGCATTTTTAGAAAATTATTAATTCTGGAAATTTTTGTCAAAACCCATAATTTTCTAATTAATTAATATTGTGTTTATTTTAGTTAGATTAAAATTATTATTTTTAAATTTTGGATTTTTGGTTGTCTGGCCCTGTCCCGAACCTATTTCCGAGCAGAAATCTATTTTTCAAATTTCTTTAGTATTTATAAAGAAAAGAAATTGTCTTAAAAACAAAACTTATATGCTAAGGCCCAACAGCCCATAAATCTCTAAAATCTATTTAGACTACTTTTAAAATCATCACCATTTTTTAACCCATTTAAGAGAATGATTTATTTCCTTTAGCCATTATTTGAGGCCCATAATCCATTATACTCATTTATAAGTCTTTCTCTTTTTACTAATTCCTTCAGATAGGAAAATTCCTTTAGTTACTTTCAAGTCTCAACTCATTTAATTCTCTATTAGCTCTCTCTCTCTCTCTCAGAAAAGGAAAACTTTTCCTTTCCAAAACGTTTTGCTCAGCCGCCTCTCGCCACCAGGCCGTCGACCTCCCGACTCCTCCCCATCCGAAACCGCCGGCCAACCAGGTCTCTTCCCATTCCATAACTCCTCTTCCCCTCTTCACCGTATAAAATCCCTCCATTCACCATTCACCATTCACCACCACCCCCATCCTCAAACCCGTGCCCTAAATTCCTAAATCCGGTGACACCGACCAGAGCTCCGTTGGCCGCAGCCACTGCCCAGGCTGGAGCCTCCCCGAACGGCGACCTCGCTGCCGCCTCCTCGGTCCCTGCGACCCCTCTCGCCGGCCCCCTTCTGTCGCGCGCCGTTTCCCGGCCGCGACCAGCCGCCCCTCCGGCGTCGATCCCTACCCCCGCAGCTGCTGTTCCCGCGTCCGCCCCTCGACGACCCGCTGTTCGGCCCCGACCCCGCTGCCTCCTCGTACTCACCCTGTTTCCGATCCAGCAGCTCCCCGTGCCCTGCTGCTGTTTCCCGCGCTGTCTTTCGTGGCGCATGTTGTTCTGTGGTCGTCCCTGTTCCCGTACTTTTTCGAGTTTTTGCTGTTAGCGTATTTTCTGACTTTTCTGAGTCCGCAAGAATTTGGTTTTTGTCTATAATTGCATCTGAGAGCTCTAGCCGAGCACCGAGGTATATTTCTCGTGTCCCCGTGTCCCTCCAATTAGAGTAGTCTGTGATGAATTTGGTCCACGAATTTCCCCAGAAATTCGATTATTGAGACAGTTTCGGATTTTTCCGAAATCCTTTTGGAAACATTCTGTGTGTTTTTGGAATATTTTTATAGGTTTGTTTTTTTTCAAATTCCATTTTGGAATTGGTTCTGTGGCTTTGAGTGTTCTGTTGGTTTGGAATTTCCGAAGTTCACTTCGGGTTTTCCGAGTTTCATTTCGGTTTTCCGAATATCCTTCGGAAACGTGCTGTGGTTATATATTTTCGGGATCGATATTATTTTTGGGTTAATATTAGTGGTGGATTGAATAATTGGAGTTTCCCTGGTTTGGGATATTATTTGTGTGTTGTTGGAGTATTTTTCCAGTTTTGGGTTATCCCAAAAATAGAGGGAATGCTGCCAAAATTTTTATAAATTATATAAATGGATTTCAAATCGGTTTTCGAAATGGTTTATTAAATTGGATTTTTGGGCGACGACCGTACCGGTCCATGGGCCCTAGCGAAATGCAAACGAAGTCGAGATTTCCGGACGTTGAGGCATTAGCTATTTTTAACGATTGGACCAATATCTGAGACTCATAAATTAATTCAATTTAATTTAAATTATTATTTTATTTTGTAATTAAATTGTAGGATAATTTTTAGAGACTAACCAAAGTTTTCTTCTTATTTAAATTCATGTAAAAATGGTCTGTAAAGGACATAAGCCTAGTTTTATTATTTTCTGTGGATTGTAATAAGTTAGTTAAATTTTTATTCTTTTCTGGTTGTGGTTGACGTAAACACGAAAAATAGTAAAATAATTATTTTATAGAAAATTAATATTGTTTTCTCACATTAAATAAATTAGAAAAAATTACAAGTTATTATTATTACAAGTTCCACGTTTTTCTGATTTAAAGAAAAATGGAGTTTTATTAATATAAATTATAAAATACCAAGTTTTGCCAATAAACCGATAAAAACAAAGTTTTTTCGAAATTAAATATAAAACGATCTTTCCATCAATAATTAAATATAACGCATTAGATAATCGAGTTTTGTTTGTGTTAGTATAATAAAGATTAAAAATTGACTAGGACAAATTTAGAGATTGTAACTAGCACATCTAGATATGGATTGAATATTGGTGCTAAGTCAGAAATTCTCAATTGTAGGGTTTCGAGGACTGTACTAGCATCATCCCGGAACCAACCTCGAATCCAGTTATAATCAAGGCAAGTACGGTTATGTTAATGCACAGTTTAATTAATGTTAGTAATCTTGCATGTTTAAATCACTGTATTACACGTAACTCTCTCCTAGAGTAATGATTGAATCTGATTGACTCGGGATATTGGGGGAGTAGCGTAGTGTTCTATGACCAAAGCCAAATAGATAATTGATTGTGCGAGCTTATTCCTTTTTCACGAGGATAGGCCGGACCGTATCATTAGGATACAATTGAATCATCCCAAACCGGTCATAGTCATTACATACTCGAATCACATTGTTTACTATCTTGTAGTTTAGTTGAAAATCATTATTTCAAAACTGTTTAATATTGTAAATTGTTAATCATTAGTGAAATTGTTAATTTTTATAATTGTACTTTGCTCTTTTTCTGACTGGATTCCCCACCCCCAATAGGTTCCACTGATGATGCAGAGCTACTGATTAGTAGTTACTATGATCCTGAGCTGTACCCGGCTGTTCTACCAGAGGAGGATGATGATGAGACTGCTAATTAGTTTTATTTCCAGTTTATGATATTGTGAAAAAAAATATATTTTATTTCAGTTGTGAGTTGTATTTGAAAACTTTGTGTTTGGACAAGTTTTATTTATCGAAACATTAAAAGTTGTGGCAATTAGAATTTGTGTTGTTGATTACCTGCATGAGTGATACAGCTTACTGCCGCCGTCTCAACAACGGTGCAGGCTGGGCATGATCCGATTCGACCCAAGAAATTGGGACCCGGTCGTGACATATGTGCACCAATCTATTCCTAACAGACTAACCTCCTCTAAATTTTGAGAAGGAGAAGGAGGAGGAGGAAGAGGAGAATGAGAGGGGGCCAAGGGGGAAGAAACAGGAGGAGGAGATGGTAGGCAGCCCTAGAAAATTTTGCGTTAGCATGAGTAAAGTTCCTCCAAACTGGGCTAGGACCAAGATTTCGGTTGTCCTATGCAAGATTTGGTGCCTTTAGCATTTGTCTTTGACAATTATCGCATATCTAGTCAGAAATTATATATTGGTGAAGATTTAAACTAAACAAAATATATATGATAAATAATACCAGGATTTAACGTGCTTTTGTTTAGCCTACTATACCAGAGAAGTGAGGGATATTCTTATTCACATATTCTTCATTGATTAGATGAGAACTTTATATAGGGAAAGACAATCCAACTGATAAGAGGTGAAAGAGAGTCAAACAGATAAGAGGAAAAAGAGATTTGTTTGGCTACAAATATTTTATGTGCACCAATCTGTTCCTAACAGACTAACGTCCTCTAATGTCATCCAACACTCTTCCTCAAGTTGGTGCAAATATATCAACAGAGCCCAACTTGGACAATACCTCATGAAACTTGACAGTTGGTAGGCTCTTGCTAAAAATATCAGCCAACTATTGATTGCTACAAACAAGGGGGAGCATATAACATTGACTTGTACCTTATCTCGTACAAAATGTCAATACACCTCAATGTGTTTTGTTTTCGTGGAACACCATATTTGTAGCAATGTGAATAGCTGACTGGTTATCACAAAATATTTTGGTAGGTTCCGAAGAACCATAACACAAATATTTTCTAATGGTTAAAACCAGAGGATTTTCCTCGTAGTTGAAGCCATTTCATGACATTCAGCTTCAGCGCTGGAACGAGTGACAACTTTTTGTTTTTTATTTTCATGTAACCAAAATTTTGCCAATAAATGTACTATATCTGTTGTAGATCGGCGATCTATCAGACAACCAACATCTATATATGATGTAATAGGACAATAATCATTCTTTCGACATCGATAAGACCCGTCGTCCTCGACCCAATTGTCCCTTCATTGCCTCATGCGTCGTCGTCCTCGACATGTTCTTGGCAGGGAAGAGCAAGGAGTTGCAACTGGAGGGGGGGCGGAGGAGGAGGAGGAGAGGGGGGGGGGCAGAAAGGAGGAGGCCGGAGGGGTAGCGGGAGGAGGAAGGCAAGAGGAGGAGGAGAAGAGGGTGCCTGAGGGGGGAAAGAGCAGGAGGAGGAAAGAAGGAGGAGGAGATGATGGGCAGCCCTAGCAAATTTTGAGTTAGCGTGAGTAAAGTTCCTCCAAACTAGGCTAGTACCAAGATTTCGTCTGTCCCGTGCAAAATTTGATGTCTTTAGCAACTGTCTTTGACAATCATTGCATATCTGGTCAGAAATCATAGATTGATAAAGATTTAAACTAAACCAAAAATATATGATAAATAACACTAGAATTTAACGTACTTTAGTTTAGCCTACTACACTAGAGAAGAGAGGGATTTTCTTTTTTTTACATATTTAACATAGATTACATGAGAACTTTATATAGAGAGAAGAAATCCAACTGATAGGAGGTGAAAGATAATCAAAAGATACGGGGAGAAAAAAATTAGTTTGGCTACAAATATTTGATATGTGCGCCAATATGTTGCTAACATATTAACCTCCTATAAATTTTGAGGAGGAAGATAAGGATTAGAGGGGGCCAGAGGGGGGAAGAAGCAGTAGGAGTAAAGGAGGAGGAGGAGATGGTGGGCAGTCCTAGCAAATTTTGAGCTAGCGTGAGTAAAGTTCCTCCAAACTGGGCTAGCACCAAAATTTCGGCTGTCATGTGCAAAATTTGGTACCTTTAGAAATTGTCTTTGACAATCATCACATATCTGGTCAGAAATAATAGATTGGTGATGATTTAAACTAAACCAAATATATATGATAAATAGCATCAGTAACGTGCTTTAGTTTAGCCCACTACACCAGAGAAGAGAGGGATATTCTTATTCACATATTCAGCAAAGATTACTTGATAACTTTATATAGAGAAAGGCAATCCAACTGATAAGAGGTGAAAGAGAATCAAACGGATAAGAGGAGAAAGAGGGCATGAGGAGAGGGGGCCATAGAGGGGAAGAAGCAGGAGGAGTAAAGGGGGATGAGGAGATAGAGGGCAGCCCTAGCAAATGTTTAGATAGGATGAGTATTCCTCCAAATTGGGCTAACACAAATATTTCGACTGGCCTATGCAAAATTTGGTGCCTTTAGCAATTGTCTTTGACAATCATCGCATATCTGGTCAGAAATCATAGATTGATGATTATTTAAACTAAACCAATTATATATGATAAATAACACCAGGATTTAACGTGCTTTAGTTTACCCTACTACACCAGAGAAGAGAGATATTTTTATTCACATATTCAATATAGAATACATGAGAACTTTATATAGAGAGAGAGGCAATCCAACTGATAAGAGGTAAAAGGGAATTAAACAGATAAGAGGAAAAAAAGATTAGTTTGGCTACAAATATCTGTTATATGCACCAATCTGTTCCTAACAGACTAACCTCCTCTAAATTTTGAGAAGGGGGAGTAGGAGGAACATGAGGAGGAAGAGAAGAGGGGCCCAAGGGGGGAATAAGAAGGTGGAGGAGATGGTGGGCACCCCTAACAAATTTTGAGATAGCATGAGTAAAGTTCCTCAAGACTGGGCTAGGACCAAGATTTCGGCTGTCCTGTGCAAATTTTGGTGCCTTTAGCATTTGTCTTTGACAATCATCGCATATCTGGTAAGAAATCATATACTGGTGAAGATTTAAACTAAATCAAATAAATATGATAAATAATACCAGAATTTAACGTGCTTTAGTTTAGCCTACTATAACAGAGAAGTGAGGGCTATTCTTATTCACATATTCAACAAAAATTACATGAGAACTTTATATAGGGAAAGACAATCCAACTGATAAGAGGTAAAAGAGAGTCAAACAGATAAGAGGAAAAAGAGATTAGTTTGGCTACAAATATCTGCTATGTGCACCAATCTGTTCCTAACAGACTAACCTCCTCTAATGTCATCCAACACTCTTCCTCAAGTTGGTGCAAATATATCAAGAGAGCCCAACTTGGACAATACCTCATGAAACTTGACAGTTAGTAGGCTCTTGGTAAAAATATCAGCCAATTGTTGATTGCTAAAAACAAGGGGGAGCATATAACAATGACTTGTACCTTATCTCGAACAAATCAAGACACCTCAATGTGTTTTGTTTTCGTGGAACACCAGATTTGAAGCAATGTGAATTGCTGACTGGTTATCACAAAACATTTTGGTAAGTTCCGAAGAACCATAACCCAAATATTTTATAATGGTTAAAACCATAGGATTTTCCTAGTAGTTGAAGCCATTGCATGATATTCAGCTTCAACGCTAGAACGAGTGACAACTTTTTGTTTTTTATTTTCATGTAACCAAAATTTTGCCGACAAATGTACTATATCTATTGAAGATCAGCGATCTATCAGAAAACCAACATCTATATAAGATGTAATTGGACAATAATCATTCTTTTGACGACATCGATAAGACCCACCGTCCTCAACCTAATTGTCCCTCCCTTGCCTCCTGCGTCGTCGTCCTGGACATGTTCTTGGTAGGAAAGAGCAAGGAGTTGCGATGGAGAGGAGATCGGAGGGGGCGGAGGAGGAGGAGGGGAGGGGGGCGAAGAGGAAGAGGCCGGAGGGGTTGTGGGAGGAGGAGGAGGAGTAGGGGCCAGAGGAGGGAAGGAGTAGGAGGAGGAAAGAAGGAGGAGGAGATGATGGGCAGTCCTATCAAATTTTGAGCCTTTAGTAATTGCCTTTCACGATCATTGCATATCTGGTCAGAAATTATAGATTGATGAAGATTTAAACTAAACCAAATATATATGATAAATAACACCAGGATTTAACATGCTTTAGTTTAGCCTACTCCACCAGAGAAGAGAGGGATATTCTTTTTCACATATTTAAGAGGTGAAAGAGAATCTAATAGATTATAGGAGAAAGAGATTAGTTTGGCTACAAATATCTGTTATATGAACCAATCTGTTCCTAACAGACTAACCTCCTCTAATGTCCTCCAACACTCTTCCTCAAGTTGGTGCAAATATATCAATAGAGCCCAACTTGGACAATATCTCATGAAACTTGATAGTTGGTAGGCTCTTGGTAAAAATATCAGCCAACTATTGATTGCTACAAACAATGGGGTGCATATAACATTGACTTGTACCTTATCTCGTTCAAAATGTCAATACACCTCAATGTGTTTTGTTTTCATGGAACATCAGATTTGAGGCAATGTGAATAGCTGACTTGTTATCACAAAACATTTTGGTAGGTTCCGATGAACCATAACCCAAATATTTTATAATGGTTGAAACCAGAAGATTTTCCTAGTAGTTGAAGCCATTGCACGATTTCGGCTTCAGCGCTGGAACGAGTGACAACATTTTGTTTTTTATTTCCATGTAACCAAAATTTTGCCAACAAATTTACTATATCTGTTGTAGTTCGGCGATCTATCAGACAACCAACATCTATATAAGAAGTATCAGGATAATAATCATTCTTTCGCACCCATAAACCACGTACATGAGCCCCTTTAAGATACTGCAAGATTCTATTAACAATAGCCATATGGTCATCCCGTAAAGAATGCATAAAGCGACTAACAAGACTAATATCATAAGATATGTCAGGTCGAGTAATAGTTAGGTAGATGACCCTACATCAGATAATTTGTCACCATATAGAATCAATTTTGAACTACTATTTGTAGGTGTTGAAGATGGTTTTACACCTAACTTCCCGTCTCTTGTAACAAATCCAAGACTTATATTCATTGAATGAGAAAATATCCTTTTTTGAATATGCAATTTATATCACAAGGAAATACTTTAAAATTTCCATATCTTTGATAGAAAACTGATTATACAGGATATTTTGAAGTCTTGAGATTCCAATGTGATTATCCCTTATAATTACAATGTCGTCAACATATACTAATACGACAATGGTTCCAAATATACTTCTCTGGACAAACAAAGACAATCTTTGTCACTTATGCTCAGTCCATTGTTAAAACAAAATATGGCAAAGTGAAATTATACATACAAAATAAGTGGCGATGAACTATAAGAGATGGGACAAGTTTCTATCAACATAGTTCGAATTAGAGTACCTCATGGTTGTAAGATTTAGAAAATAGACAACATGAATGACTTTTTTAATTATAACAAATTATAATAAAAATATAAACAAATCTATAACATGAATAAATTTTTTTAATTTAAATATATTTAAATATTTAAGCTATTTTTCAATAATACTAAAGAAGAAAAGGATTTCACGTGTGCAACGTGAATTTACTAAGTATAAATTAAAATGTTTAGAACAACAACATGTTGGTTTTAATGCATTTAAAGTGCAATTTTTTTAATAATTAAAATTTACAACTCCGTCCATTTCTTTCTTTTTTTTGTTTGGTAACAAACGCAGAAACTGTGGGTGCCCGTCCGTCCATATCTTTCTAAAAGGCGGCCGCCTAGGCGCTAGGCGCCGGGTGCCCGTCCGATGCCCACTTAGGTGCCCGCCTAGTCCCCCCGATGCCCAACTAGGACTAGGCATGTTTTGGGTTTAATGGATTTTTTTTGCAATTTTTAGTAGATTTTTTTGGATTTTTTTTGAACCTCCTAAATCGAGGCCGCCGTCTAGGCACCCGCCTAGGCGGGCTAGACGCTAGGCTGAAGGTACCCGTCTGACTAGCGCCTAGCGCTTTTCACAACCTTGGAAATTAATGAGGGAAAAAAAACTTTTAAGCTTGCTAAGAATAGATCACCTAGATAATATTAAATATGTCATAAGTGAGGATAAAAAAAGTTAGTAAAAGAAAGTAATATTAAGGGAAGATTAAGGTATTCATAAGTTGTTTTACAAGACCAACCCAAAAAAAAAACTTAATTTAGAAGTACCTTGTAGTATTGGTATTCATTATGTCGGATTGGGAGTGATTAGGTTAGAGTATTGATGTTTTGGTACCTAAAACCAAACAATTATCAACAAAGTATTAGATTTTTTAAATACATTTAGGCATAATTTTTAAGTATTTTATGTGTTATTTTTAAGTTGTTTTGAAATTGAATGAAATTGAGTGAAATAATAACCACCCAACCTGCTATGAATAATTTGTCTTCATTGACATGCTTTTACAACGTTACTATGCTTTTACACCCATGTTGATTGGTGTTTTTTGTTCAATTTTGTCTTCCAAATTGACTTGGTATCGAATCGTGACATGCCAAATCGTATCGGTATAAACCGTATCACATCGGTATCGGCAGATACTGCAAACTATGTTTATAAGATGATATAAAGAAAAAAAAATGGTAAAGCAGTAGGACATGATGATATTCGTATCGAGCTTTAGAAATATTTATGTGAGAAAGGCTTGATGTGACTTACTGATCTATTCAACTAATTAGGACAAGGTAAATATTTAATGAATTTTTTTTGTACCCATATATATCAATAAGAAGATATAAAGAATTGTACCAACTATCGAGAAATTAGGTTTATCATCCATACCATAACTATGGAAGAGACTAATTGATCAAAAATAATAATAAAATAAACTAGGATTTTAGACGAGCAATTTGGTTTTATGACGCAAAACCTACTATGGAAGCTTTCATTACTAAGAATACTACATACTCAAAAAATTTAGAAAGGAAAGGAAATATTTACACACCGCTTCTATTGGCTTACAAAAACTTATGATAGAGTTGCTAGGGGATAATATAGAGGGCTTTGGAGGAGAAACAAATCTATAGTAGCTATATTAAGACTATTAAGAATTATGTATAATGGAGTTACAATGACCATATGGAGTTTTGGAGGTAGCAATCCATTTCTTATAACCATTGGCTTATATTTAAGATCAGTGTTATGTTCTTACCTTTTCGTACTAGTGGTTGATGAAATTAATTCTATAGTGCACAAGGTTCTAAATCGCGGTAGGTGGGTGCGCGGCTGAGAGACCGCCTACAGTCTAGGCGGTCGATACATTTTGAACATTTTTTTTACTATTTTACCACTGTCTTTTACATAATATACATATTTTTAAGGGTGTTCCATGCATAACTAAGTTGTAGAATGAAGATTTATAAAGTTTTAGTTTTGTAAAAAAGAACCATAGGCCCATAATGCTTACAAAATCCTTTTTGGCCAAAATATCATGTTAGTTATTGCTCCATCCAGGCGTCCGCCTACGCTGTCTCACCTCCGCCTATGCCGCCAATCTCCGTTGGCCGCGTACTCTACAGCCTACACAAAAGCGGTGCGGAGAGAGACCGCCTACTGCCCTAGGCGGGCTAGGCGGCTGCCATTTAGAACACTGATAGTGCATGATGTTTGCGGATGATTATTGTGATGATCGATGAAAATGGAGAAGTATTACATGCTAAAATAGAAGTGTGGAGAGAAAAATTAGAATTTAATTGTTTCAAAATGAGTAAGACAAAATATGAAATGAAGCTGCAACCAGAAGTCGAAGAGAAATAGAAATGAGGAAGGAGTACATATAGACGGGACAAAAGAGACATTATGAGTTATAGTTTTCGATAATTTAGATAAATTGTTTATCGTGATAGAGATATTGTGAATGATGTTCATAGAAGTAAAACGAGATGGTTGAAATAGAGTTCTCTTCAACTATTTTATGATTGCAAGATATCGTTAAAGTTGAAAGGATAATCGTAAAAGACAACTAGAAGACCATCCAAGCTTTTTTGGACCAACATGTTGGGCAATTAAGAAGCAACAAGAAGTCTTTATTCCAAATTTCCGGGGTCGGCTGTTAGAATCATCTTCTTTCATTCAGCTCTATCAAGGGCCGCATCGTCAATTAAGAAACATGTGAAAAATAAATAGTCTAGCTGAAATTAGAATACTAAAATTGATGAGTGATAGTACATTAGAAAATATGATAAGAAATGAGTGTATTCGTGGGAAGTTAGATATCACACCAATTGAGAGAGAAACAAAAAAATGTAGACCAATAGATGCAAGGAGCAACAAGATAGTAGTATTAGTAGTTGAAGGAGCTGTCTGGACAATGTTCTCAATAGGAGAAGCTTCACGTCCTCTTTTAATCAAGATACGGACCCTGTCTATCCAAATTCTTAAAACATTTGCCCATGTCCCCTATAGGGGTCTCCCTTCCCATAGGGGTGCAACTCGGACGGGTTGAGTCGGACTTGAGGTCAATCCGAGCCCAAACCGATGAATCATAAGCCGAGCCCAAGCCTGACCCGACCTCGGGTTCAACATATGAAGCCAAAGTCCGGAGGATGGGGTTGGGTTCAGATTGTGTCGGATTCATCGGATTTATCGTGCTCTAATATAATATTTAAAATAATTTTAAACAAGAGTAATATTAAACACATAATAAAACAAGCAATTAATTTTTTATCATTACAAAAGACAAACTAAAATAAGATTTAGGATAAGGAGTTGAAGAGTTCGGGTGAAGAAATATATGATTTAACACTTTTTATTGAAGAAGTATATTGTATAAAACAATATATATATATATGTATATATATATATATATATATATATATATATATATATATATATATGTATAAGTCGGGTTTCGGGTTCTTCGGATAACCCGACACATGAACCTGAGCCCAACCAGATTTTTGATCGGTTCAAATATTTTAATCCAAGTCCGAGCCCAAATCCGAGTATCTTCAACTGAAAATTGCTGAGATACCCATTTTCAGGGTGAGTGTTTATGAAAAACCCACCCGCAGGGTAGGTTTTATGAAATACCCAACATTATGTATTTTCACGTTAAATATTTCAAGATTCTCTTTAGATGCTCTGTATTTATAAAATTGCCATTTTGATAATACCACAGCTACCCCCTTCGCACAAATTTGGTCATATATATGTATTTGAATTCACAAACTCAGATTTTGATTGCGATTTTTGTCTTCTTCTTCTTCTTCACGAGAGATCTGAATTTCATTGCTCTCATCTTCAGCAGAGATCACAAAGATTGTTCGTAGTTCACTGTGCTTTTCTTCAGTCGAACTCCGGTCATCGCTCATCATCATCATCTTCGTGGAGAGATTTGAAGTTTTTCGGCGATTAGGTTGTCACGTCCCAGTACCGAAATACTGAGACGGACTAGGCCAGCTACTCCATATGAGGTATATCAACGTCATGCGGCGATCGTGGCTGTCAAGAGACAAGGGGGGTGCATGTTACAACCAAGTCTCCTATGGTCCGGCAGAGCATCTATGTCTCAATCAATCAACCAGGAAGCAATAAATAATGATCATATAAGACAAAGCAGTAAGGCGTCCCCGACGCTTCAGAACTGTCGGCTAAACAGGTGCCGGTGGCTAAATGCCAAGTACAAAATAGAAGATATCAGAGCAGTGAAAAAGAAACCCACTCATGGTCCCTGGCGCCCATACTCCTGGTATGCACCATTATTCGGGTGGAAGGCTGGATCCTCTGGAGCTGCTACGAGATCTGGCCAAACAAAACCAGCGGGGTCAGGACCCGAATAGCAAGTACCACAAGGGAGCACAAAAGAGTGGGATAAAACCCAAGCATAATAATAAGACCTGATTCACGAGTTATAGGCTTATACCATATCATCGAGACAATACGACACCCTTACAACCAAACAAGGACAAACAGTGCCAATATCATGCCGAGATAATATATATCCTATAACCATGGGCATGTGAAGGGCTTCTGATTCGCGACTTCGGTCCATAGCCTCTCGCAGCACAATTGCCCAACCCAACAACCAAACAAGGACATGGGTTGGACCACGTACCACGATAGTCCATGTTCCTCAGTTGCTAACAGGAGAAAACATATCACAAACAAGTTAGCTTACAAGCGGCCAATCAATCCCACGACTTTCTATGATTTGTCTGGGTTATCCCAGTAATGCATATATAGGAATCCTCAGTTCGTGTCAACTCAGCAGGGCTAGCCAAACCATATAATATACATATACACATAGCACTTTGATTATGCACCGGTCCCCCGCAAGGCCACCGTACTAAAACATTTAACACATAGCACGTAGGAGTCGGATATAGTCATCCACTATAAGCGGATGAAACTGTATCCGTGGTGGCCAACCCGACACGCCAGGGCTGGACCTAGGGTGGCTAGTATGGCACGATCTCGGGATTCCGTTCCCACCCAATGCATCTACCAAATTAAGTTGCTTAGATTAACCCTATCTTGATAATGGAATTACATGTCGTGGTCACATGGTCATCCTCCTATATGTCGTACCATAGTACGTGTACCCTAAGTATGAATCCACATCGGCTCAAGGAGTCCCAAATCTAGATCCATACTTAGTGTAATGCATCAAACATCAATCATTATACCACGATACTATTACTGACCAATTACCATGACTGTCACTCCCCGTTCCCGGAATGCGTATTTTTATATACATGTATAACTCATGTGTATTTATTTAGTATTTATCATGTAGTATCCTGTATTTAAATTCCTCTAGTTCATGTTAATTAATTATCTGCTCTTTAATTTTCATGTTAATTAATTTCTTACAATTTTATTATCTGTATTTTATTTCCTGCTTTTATTTCCTGCTTTTAGTCTTGCTTATGTGGTTCGGCCTAGGTTAGGTTCTCGGGTTCATTGATGAATCCGAATCCAACCCGGCCCATTAGCTCCCACCTACCACCACTCCCCATATTTAAAGCCACCCTCTCCATTCTCTCTCCTCATTACTCATCCTCACCATTACTTCTTTTTCTTTCTCTCATCACTTCTCCACCTACCAGCAGCAGCAGCAGGAGGCAAGTGCAAACTTGCTTCTACTTGAGAACCATGTTTTTATGGTTCATTTGTCTTCTTCTTGTGATTCCAAGAGAGTTTAGTTCTTAGCATTTTTGATTTCTATGGCTAGGTTTTCTCTAGATCTAAGTTGTTACATTTTCGGCTGTTCATGGGTTTTTGGTCCTCCCAACTTAGCGTGTTTTCTGGCTGGGAACTTCATCTTCTGGCTTGGGACGAAGGCTGAGTCACGCACACGTCTCTACGTGTCTGCGTGGATTTTGAGACACGCTCATGTTCTTACATGTTAGCGTGTATTTTTAGTCACGCTCACGTTCTCATGAGCGTGCGTGTATTTTCAGTCACGCTCACGTTCTCATGAGCGTGCGTGTATTTTCAGTCACGCTCACGTTCTCATGAGCGTGCGTGTATTTTCAGTCACGCTCACGTTCTCACGAGTCTGCGTGTATTTTTAGTCACGCACACATCCACGAGTCTGCGTGTATTTTTAGTCACGCACACTTCCATGAGTGCGTGGATTTTTAGTCACGCTCTCTTGTGAGTGCGTGGATTTTCCCTTCACGCTTACGCTGTGCTTGCTTGCGTGACTTTTCACGCTCACGCTTGCCAGCGTGTATCACTTTTCACGCTCACTGTTCACGCCCATTTTCCACGCTCACCCCAGCTAGACTTAGCGTGACTTGTTGGTCTTAAGCATAGACTTCTTGCGTGACTTTTGGCCTTAGCATAGACTTGTTGGCGTGACTTCCTGACCTGGGTGTTTTTATTTATTCCTCAACCTATTCATTTAATGATGGCATGATAATTTTTCTATTATATCCTTACGCCTTTTTGCGTGAATTTCTTGATAAATCATGATATGTTAAATTTGTTAAAATGGATTGTTATGTAAAATGCACCTTGTGTCCTGATTGATCCATGGATACCCAGTATGACTAGAACTTAACCCTGAGAGTTATAGACCCGACCCTATGTAATATTGATGGACTTTCATGCCTTGTCACCATTGATAATGATTATGACATGGACTAAATAATTGATCATGCGTTCCTAGTTGGAACTAAGAGACTGGCTAGTCGTCTTATTGAATTGAATGAATGAGACACGTTCATGTAATGAACTATTATACCCGATTAGCCGATCCCGAATATTGGCATACAGGCACATGCAGGCTTCAAAGTAATTATTTATTATTTAATTATCTATTTATCTTACAAAGACAGCATGTGTACTCTATGGTCAAGGCATGATTATTCTGTGGTTAATTTGATTGTTACATCACGCTATGTAAGACCTACAACCTAGCCGCACAGGTATCGTTGTAGAGTTGCGCATATCGTACCCCGTACGAAAGTACTCATTTGAATGGCCATGATCCACGGCATGGAACTTTGCTCAACGTAGGGACTATTAAGTTAAATAAAATAATGATGGCATTGAGAGAATGGATTCCCGAGTTCTTACATGGCAGCCCCCTTGGGACTATTAAGTGCCCGACGGGCCGGCTGGTTCCCACAGATACTGTAAATTTGTCACACGGGCAGGGAACAGTATCTGCTTATATTATTGTACATGCTATAACGGCGGGCGTCCCGCTGGGACTCGTCTAACTACATGATTGGCGCAATTGATTGACTGGATAGACTAGCCTTGCTCGCACATAGTAAGAACTGAGGAATCCCTATTTTTGCATAATTCCAGGATAACTTGGGACTCACAATAGCTAGCCATAGGAATTGATTGGCCGTTCAAGATGATTTGTTTGTGTAATGTATCTACTCTGTTACCTAACTGAGATGATTAGGATGTCAGGACATGACGGGCCAACTTCTGTCCTTGTTTGGTTGGGAGGTTGGTTCGAAGTGTCGTGACGTTATGTGAATCCTAGTGGGAGGCAGAGATCTATTATTACGTTTTCTTACTTACTGGTTTAGTCCTTCATATCGTCCTTCCTTGTGGTACTTGCTATTAGAGGTCTAACCTCTCTGATTTTGCATGGCCAGATTTAGAGCCGGTCTCCGAGGATCCAGCTTACTTCTACCTCCAAGATGGTCAATACTAGAGGGATGATCGCAGGAGGACTCGAGTGGGTTTCCCTACTTCACCGCTCGTTTTGTCATTTACTTTATACTTAGCCGTTTGGCACCGACATGTTGGTCGGATCGTCTTGTACTTACTTTTGCATGATTGTAATTAAGTCAGACTGCAGCTGATAACAATTGTGTATACCTTACTATACCATCTGGCTATGTTTTGTAAAGCCAGATTTCCAGAACATTCTGACTGAGCGTTTGGGACGCCTTACTGCTTTATTTTACATGTTCTGTATTACTGTTTCTTATTTGAATGATTGAGACAATAGATGCGAAATGACCATAGTGAGACTTTTATGTAGTTTGCACCCCCTCGTCTGGTTAGACAGCATTGATCGTATTATACGGTATTCATCTACCCGTAATACGTAGCTGGCTGAGTCATTCCCCCGCTCTCCAGTATTCTGGTTCTGGGGCGTGACAATGACTGTACTGGAAGGTACACATGTATTGACATATAATACGAATGATCACTTAGCATGTAGAGTCACACCTCAGTGCACTCATTAAATGGCACCACAGTGCATACTAATATTGTATCTCAATACACACTTAGAACCTGTACCACCACGTATACAGGTAATCAGGTCAGGAACATAGTCAAGTCAGGAAGTCACACGGACCCCTCGTGACATAAAAGTCACATGTGAATTCAAGTTAAAGTGAGACATGAATATCCTTGAAGCCAATACAAAGATCTACAACTTTTATGTTGGGAGTTGGGAGAAATTCTGGCCACAAATTAGTCAAATAGGGCATAAAACAGCCAAAAATAGCCAAAGTAGGCACTATGCGGTACTATTCAAGCCATGCGGCACTATACATCTCATGCGGCTGCAGCACTATTCAAGCGGCACTATGCGACACTATACATTCTTGCGGCACTATTCATGCGACACTATACGACACTATGCAGCACTCCCATATGCGACACTATGCAGCACTCCCATATGCGGCTCGGCACTATGCAGCACTCCCATATGCGACTCGGCACTATGTGGTACTATACAGCACTCCCATATACGGCTCGATACTATGCGGCACTATACGGCACTCCCATATGCGGCTCGACACTATGCAGCACTCCCATATGCGGCTCGACACTATTCGACACTATGCAGCACTCCCATATGCGGCTCGGCACTATGCGGCACTATGCAACACTCCCATATGCGGCTCGGCACTATGCAGCACTCCCATATTCGGCTCGGCACTATTCATTATCCCTGCCAAACCCAGGACAGATGACATAGAAAATGTCCAAATATTATTTTGGCCATAACTTCCTCAAAACAAGTCAAAATCTAACTTTTCAAAGGTCAAAATTGGGTAGAATTGAATTCCCTACAACATAGGACCATTAGTTTTTGAAATCAACCAAATTTGATAGATCAAAACCATAAAAATCCATAGAACCCTAGTTTTAAAAACTTAGATCTACACAAAACTAGCCATTAGAATCAAAAACTCCAAGAACTAAACTTTTAGAGAATGATGAGAAGAACAATATAGACAAATCATATCAAAGAAAAATTAAGAAATAAAAAATGCAAGAATCTCTCCATTTGGTGCAAGATGTACTTGCCTAAATGTTGTTTGAGCAAAATAAATGAAAGAGTGAATGAGGAGAGAGAGTGTGGAAGAGAATATATATAGGGGTTGGGTTGACTCAAAGAAACCCTAAGCTTAAGCATGCTCTTAACCATGTGACTAATGACATGTTAAATGCTACATGATACAACTAATTAAATTAATTAAATAAAATTCTAACCACAACACTGTTCAGAAGTCCTATCATCGAAACAGTGAACCACGCCTACAACCAGACAAGGACAAGGGATGGCACACTAATTCGCGACGAGATACTGTTCCATGCCATGGCCAGTTACAAATACAGGATACATGCAATAAAGATACAAGTGCCAGATACCATATACATAAAAAATCAAAAATTTACGTATTTCGGAAACGGGGAGTGACATAGGTCCTTTTAAGTGGCTTCATTCTGCAACGATTCAACTTTTTTCTGAAGCTCGCTCTTCTCATTCCTGAGCCTTTATTTGTCTCTTTGAGCTTCTCGGTTGTTTGCACTGATATAAAACAAACAACAATGAAAAGTATGATATCAATCAATATATACTTTAAAAAAAAAGAAGATTATTCTCCATGATCTTAACACGGGGAATGGTCATTCTCCTGCATTCTAACACGAGGAATGACCATTCTACGTGATTTTATAACGGAGAACGATCATTCTCCGTGATTTTAACACGGAGAATGCCATTCTCCGTCATTTTAACACGGAGAATGAAAATTCTCCGTAATTTTAACATGAAGAATGACCATTCTCATTCATTTTAACACGGAGAATGACAATTCTCCATTATTTTAACATGGAGAATGGCTATTCTCCTGCATTTTAACACGGGGAATGACCATTCTCCGTAATTTTAACACGAAGAATGGCAATTCTCCGTCAATTTAACACGGAGAAATGCCATTCTCCGTGTTTTTAACACGGAGAGTGACAATTCTCCGTGATTTTAACACGGAGAATGACCATTCTCCTGCATTTTAACACGGGGAATGGCCATTCTCCGTCATTTTAACACGAAGAATGTCAATTCTCCGTCAATTTAACACGGGGAAAGACCATTTTTTGTGTTTTTAACACGGAGAATGTCAATTCTCTGTGATTTTAACACGGAGAATGACGAAGAACTTTTAATTCTCTTCGCATCAGCTCTCTCTTCTCTAACTGGGGTTCCAGTTGATGCTGATGATGATGATGAAGTGGGGTTGCAGTTGATGCTGATGATGATGATGAAGTGGGGTTGCAGTTGATGCTGATGATGATGATGAAGTGGGAACTGATGACGACGACATGGTTTGAAGTAAGGTTTGACGATTTTGGAGGAGAAAACCTGGATTCGAAAGTGAGCAGCGTATGAAAGAAGAGGAAGAATCGAAACTTTTTTTTAAGAGTAGGTTTCGTGGGTATTTTCAATAAATAAGAAGGACAAAAAGGTCATTCCGTACCCTTTTATATATTTTTCGCTAATTCTGGGCACGCGATAAAATGTTATTTTGCGGTGGATTTTTCATATAACTTTTACGATTTTTGGACATTTGATAAATTTTTCCTATCTTCAATCCTAACCCAATTCATTAACGGGTTTATTCGATCGGGCTCGGGTTTAGCCCATCCGAGTTGCAACCCTACCTTTAGGAGTGAGCATATAACGGTTGAAAACCGAAAACCGAATCGAACCTAACCTAACCGAAATATGACAAACGGTTCAGTTTTTCGGTTGCCGGTTCGGTTTTCAGTTTGAAAATTTGAAATTTCGAAATAACGGTTCAGTTTTCGGTTCTTGATCCGAATAACTGAACCGAACCGAAAACCGATTTTGATTTAATAATTTATTAAACTACCATCAATCTATATATACTAATATTTTTTAACCTCTAATTGATTCTCCTATTCTCTGTTCGGTGCTTCTTTGAGCACTATTTCTCAACCCTCAATCTATATATATTAATATTTTTCACTCTATGTAATATAATAATTCATAAATACAATAATTCTATATTTTTTAAAAAAATGTTATTTAAATAGGCTCATTTTGCTAAAAAATTGAAGGTCCGACACATTGGCTCATAAAATCGAACCGACCAAAAACCGAACCGAATTAATTCGGTTCGGTTTTGTTCGGTTTTTATAAAAACGGTTCGATTTTCGGTTTTGAGAAATACGATTTACGGATATTTCGATTTCATATATTCGGTTTGCTTTGAACCGAACCGAACCGTTGCTCACCCCTACCTACCTTCCCATGATGTGGATTAAAAATCCTAATATTACCGAATTTTGACTCTCTTTTTAAGATTTATCTGAACTCGTTTAAATTTTTTGGCATGTATGATTTATCTACTTTGATACTTCTGTGCTATTGTTTAAAGTAACCATGTTTACGCATCCACCACTTTAACAGAAAAGAGTCTTTAAATTCTCTCGTATTCCACTTGAAGGACTGAACCTTTTTTATTTATTTTAATTGTATTTGCTGTTAAAACTCAGTTCTGTTTTTGTTTTGAGCATGTGAAAGACATCGAATCCATTCTTCAAGCTGAACTTCTTGAGCGTTTAGGAATGGTGTGTGAAGCGAGGACTCACATGTAGTCTTCAACATTAGGGTGGGCTTTCGGTTTGTTCGGTTTCAGCCGAATCGAAATAGTCAAAATTAGATAAACAAAATTCTAAAAATTTAAAACCAAAACTAAATCCGAAATCGAATTGAACCGAATAATCGATTCGGTTTGTTCGGTTAGACAATTTGTATTGTTTAATGGATCGGACCAAAAATTGGGATCGTGGTTAAATTATATTAGATATTATAATTATTATGCACACACTTGTTGAATGTCAAAGTTGCGCACAAAGTTGGACTAATTATTAAATTATCAAAGTTGGACTTCAGAACACTTTAAAATTGTTGTTTTTAAATTATACACAATTTTAATCAAAAAAACATGCATAAAATTGAAGGTATTTACATAATTGTATAAGTCATTTAGTTTTGGACCGAAACTCAAAATCGAAACCGAATAATTTTTTTTTTTAGTATTTTCAGTATTGAAACCGAAACTTTTTTTAAAATCGAACCGAATCTCTTATTCGTTTTGGTTGGATTTTCAGTCCAAAAACCGAATAATGCTCGCAGCTCACCCCTATTCAACATCGATTACAAGACGGAGGAGATTATTATTGGAGCATTTGATGAGCCCATATGGTGGAACCTTTCTTCATTGAGAGAGAGAGAGAATCTGGTTTGAGGTTAATAGTAACTGTGCAAGCTGCGACAACAACATATGGCAATCTGCAAATTTATTCAAGTTGGACAATGGGCTGAAAGATATACATCCAAAAAATTTGACAGTCGTAAACTTTTTGACAGTCATAAATCTTTAGGACTGTCAAAAAAATTAAAATTCCTTCCAATAGGAAGGACTGTCAAAAAATTTGATAGTCCTCGACGACGACGACGGGGGAGGCCGAGACCATAGCCTACAAAACCTATTGAAAGCATTGTCAAAAAATTTGACAGTCCTCGACGACGACAACGGAGGAGACCGGTACAAAGCCTCTCCTCCAACTCCGACGAGCTCCTCGACGACATCGATAAGACCCGCCGTCCTCGATCCAATTGTCTCTCCCTTGCCTCCAGCGTCGTCGTCCTCGACATGTTCTTGGTAGGGAAGAGCAAGGAGTTGCGACGGAGAGGAGAAGACCTGAGGGGGGCGGAGAGGAGGAGGCCAGAGGGGTACCGGGAGGAGGAGGAGTAGAGGGGGCCAGAGGGGGGAAGGAGCAGGAGGAGGAAAGAAGGAGGAGGAGATGATGGGCAACCCTAGCAAATTTTGAGCTAGCGAGAATAAAGTTCCTCCAAACTTGGCTAGCACCAAGATTTCGTCTATCATGTGCAAAATTTGATGCCTTTAGCAATTGCCTTTGACAATCATTGCATATCTGGTCAGAAATCATAGATTGATGAAGACTTAAACTAAACTAAATATATATGATAAATAACACCAGAATTTAACGTACTTTAGTTTAGCCTACTACACCAGAGAAGAGAGGGATATTCTTATTCGGATATTTAACATAGATTACAAGAGAACTTTATATAGAGAAAAGCAATCCAACTGATAAGAGGTGAAAGAGAATCAAATAGATGAGAGGAAAAAGAGATTAGTTTGGCTACAAATATCTGTTATGTGCACCAATATGTTCCTAACATACTAACCTCCTCTAAATTTTGAGGTGGATGAGGAGGAGGAGAGTGGGGCAGAGGGGGAAGAAGCAGGAGGAGTAAAGGAGGAGGAGGAGATGGTGGACAGTCCTAGCAAATTTTGAGCTAGCGTGAGTAAAGTTCCTTCAAACTAGGCTAGCACCAAGATTTTGACTGTCCTGTGCAAAATTTGGTGCCTTTAGCAATTGTCTTTGACAATCATCGCATATCTGGTCAGTAATCATAGATTGGTGAAGATTTAAACTAAACCAAATATATATGATAAATAATACCAGGATTTAACGTGCTTTAGTTTAGCCCACTACACCAGAGGAGAGATGGATATTCTTATTCACATATTTAGCAGAGATTACATGAGAATTTTATATAGAGAAAGGCAATCCAACTGATAAGAGGTGAAAGAGAATCAAATTGATAAGAGAAGAAATGGATTAGTTTGGCTACAAATATCTGTTATGTGCACCAATATGTTCCTAACATACTAACCTCCTCTAAATTTTGAAAAGGAGGAGGAGGAGGAGAGGGGGCCAGAGGGGGGAAGAAGTAGGAGGAGTAAAGGAGGATAAGGAGATGGAGGACAGCCCTAACAAATTTTGAGCTAGCGTGAGTATTCCTCCAAATTGGGATAACACCAAGATTTTAACTGTCTTGTGCAAAATTTGGTGCCTTTAGCAATTATCGTTGACAATCATCGTATATCTGGTCAGAAATCATAGATTGATGAATATTTAAACTAAACCCAATATATATGATAAATAACACCAGGATTTAACGTGCTTTAGTTTAGCCTACTACACCAGAGAAGAGAGATATTCTTATTCACATATTCAACAGAGATTACATGCGAATTTTATATAGAGAAAGGCAATCCAACTGATAAGAGGTAAAAGAGAATCAATAGATAAGAGGAAAAAAAGATTAGTTTGGGCACAAATATCTGTTATGTGCACCAATCTGTTCCTAACAGACTAACCTCCTCTAAATTTTGAGAATGAGGAGGAGGAGGAAGATGAGGAGGAGAGGGGGCCAAGGAGGAAGAAGCAGGAGGAGGAGATAGTGGGCAGCCCTAACAAATTTTGAGCTAGCGTGAGTAAAGTTCCTCTAGACTGGGCTAGGACCAAGATTTCGACTGTCCTGTGCAAAATTTGGTGCCTTTAAATTTGTCTTTGACAATCATCACATATCTGGTCAGAAATCATATATTGGTGAAGATTTAAACTAAACCAAATATATATGATAAATAATACCAGGATTTAACATCCTTTAGTTTAGCCTACCACCCCAGAGAAGTGAGGGATATTATTATTCATATATTGAACATGTATTACATGGGAACTTTATATAAGGAAAGACGATCCAACTTATAAGAGGTGAAAGAGAGTCAAACAGATAAGAGGAGAAAAAGATTAGTTTGGCTACAAATATCTGTTAAGTGCACCAATCTGTTCCTAACAGACTAACCTCCTCTAATGTCCTCCAATACTCTTCCTCAAGTTGGTGCAAATATATCAATATAGACAAACTTGAACAATATCTCATGAAACTTGACAGTTGGTAGGCTCTTGGTAAAAATATTAGCCAACTGTTGATTGCTACAAACAAGGGGGTGCATATAACATTGACTACCTTATCTCGTACAAAATGTCAATACACCTCAATGTGTTTTGTTTTCGTGGTACACCAGATTTGAAGCAATGTGAATAGCTGACTGGGTATCACAAAACATTTTGTTTGGTTCCGAAGAACCATAACCCAAATATTTTATAATGGTTAAAACTAGAGGATTTTCCTAGTAGTTGAAGCTACTGCACGATATTCAGCTTCAGCGCTGGAACGAGTGACAACTTTTTGTTTTTTATTTTCATGTAACCAAAATTTTGCCAACAAATTTACTTTATTTGTTGTTGATCGACGATCTATCCGACAACCAACATCTATATAATATGTAATAGGATAATAATCATTCTTTCGACAACATCGATAAGACCCACCGTCCTCGATGCAATTGTCCCTCCCTTGCCTCCATCGCCGTCATCCTCGACATGTTCTTGGTAGGGAAGAACAAGGAGTTGCGACGGAGACGAGGAGACCGGAGGGGGGCGGAGGAGAAGGAGAGGGGGGTAGAGAAGAGGAGGCCGGAGGGGTAGCGAAAGGAGGAGGAGGAGGAGGAGAGGGGGCCAGAGGGGGGAAGGAGCAGGAGGAGGAAAGAAGGAGGAGAAGATGATGGGCAGCCCTAGCAAATTTTGAGCTAGCGTGTGTAAAATTCCTCCAAACTAGGATAGCACCAAGATTTTGTCTGTCCTATGCAAAATTTGATGCCTTTAGCAATTGCCTTTAACAATCATTGCATATCTGGTCAGAAATCATAGTTTGATGAAGATTTACACTAAACCAAATATATATGATAAATAACACCAGGATTTAACGTTCTTTAGTTTAGCCTACTACACCAGAGAAGAGAGGGATATTCTTTTTCACATATTTAACATAGATTACATAAGAACTTTCTATAGAGAGAAGCAATCCAACTGATAAGAGTTGAAAGAGAATCAAATAGATAAAAGGAAAAAGCGATTAACTTGGCTACAAATATCTGTTATGTGCACCAAAATGTTCCTAACATACTAACCTCCTCTAAATTTTGAGAAATTGGAAGAGGAGGAGGAGAGGGGCCAGTGGGGGGAAGAAGCAGGAGGAGTAAAGGAGGAGGAGGAGATGGTGGGCAACCCTAGAAAATTTTGAGCTAGTGTGAGTAAAATTCCTCCAAACTGGGCTAGCACCAAGATTTCGGCTGTCTTGTGCAAAATTTGGTTACTTTCGCAATTGTCTTTGACAATCATCGCATATCTTGTCAGAAATCATAGATTGGTGAAAATTTAAACTAAACCAAATATATATGATAAATAACACTAGGATTTAACGTGCTTTAGTTTAGCCCACTACACCAGAGAAAAGAGGGAAATTCTTATTCACATATTTAGCAGAGATCACATGAGAATTTTATATAGAGAAAGGCAATCCAACTGACAAGAGGTGAAAGAGAATCAAACTGATAAGAGAAGAAATGGATTAGTTTGGCTACAAATATCTGTTATGTGCATCAATATGTTCCTAACATACTAACCTCCTCTAAATTTTGATAATGAGGAGGAGGAGGAGGAGAGGGGGCCAGAGGGGGGAAGATGCAGGAGGAATAAAGGAGGATAAGGAGATGGAGGACAGCCCTAGCAAATTTTGAGCTAGCGTGAGTGTTCCTCCAAATTGGGCTAACACCAAGATTTCGGCTTTCCTGTGCAAAATTTGGTGTCTTTAGCAATTATCTTTGACAATCATCGCATATCTGGTCAAAAATCATAGATTGGTGAATATTTAAACTAAACCAAATATATATAATAAATAACACCAGGATTTAATATGCTTTAATTTAGCCTTCTACACCAGAGAAGAGAAAGATATTCTTATTCAAATATTCAACAGAGATTACATGATAACTTTATATAGAGAGAGGCAATCCAACTGATAAGAGGTAAAAGGGAATCAAACAGATAAGAGGAAAAAGAGATTAGTTTGGCCACAAATATCTGTTATGTGCACCAATCTGTTCCTAATAGACTAACCATCTCTAAATTTTAAGAATGAGGAGGAGGAGGAATAGGAGAAGGAGAGGGGGCCAAAGGGGAAGAAGCGGGAGAGGAAATGGTGGACAGCCCTACCAATTTTTGAGCTAGAGTGAGTAAAGTTCCTCTAGACTGGAATAGGGCCAAGATTTCGGCTGTCCTGTGCAAATTTTGGTGCCTTTAGCATTTGTCTTTGACAATCATCGCATATCTGGTCTAAAATCATATATTTGTGAATATTTAAACTAAACCAAATATATATGATAAATAATAACAGGATTTAACGTGCTTTAATTTAGTCTACTACACCAGAGAAGTAACAGATATTCTTATTCACATATTCAACATAGATTACATGAGAACTTTATATAGGGGAAGACAATCCAGCTGATAAGAGGTGAAAGAGAGTCAAACAGATAAGTGGAGACAGAGATTAGTTTGGTTACAAATATATGTTATGTGCACCAATCTAAGACTAACCTCCTCTAATGTCCTTCAACACTTTTCCTCAAGTTGGTGCAAATATATCAATAAAGCCCAACTTGGACAATAGATCATGAAACTTGACAGTTGGTAGGCTCTTGGTAAAAATATCAGCCAACTGTTGATTGCTACAAACATGGGGATGCATATAACATTGACTTGTACCTTATCTCGTACAAATCAATACACCTCAATGTGTTTGTTTTCGTAGAACACCAGATTTGAAGCAACGTGAATAGCTGACTGGTTATCACAAACATTTTGGTAGGTTCCGAAGAACCATAACCCAAATATTTTATAATGGTTAAAACCAGAGGATTTTCCTAGTAATTGAAGCCATTGCATGATATTCAGCTTCAACTCTGGAATGAGTGACAACTTTTTGTTTTTTATTGTCATGTAACCAAAATTTTGCCAAAAAATATACTATATCTGTTGTAGATCGGCGATCTATCAGACAACCAACATCTATAAAAGATGTAATAGGATAATAATAATTCTTTCGACGACATCGATAAGTCCCGCCGTCCTCGACCCAATTGTCCCTCCCTTGCCTCCAGCAGCTTCATCCTCGACATGTTCTTGGTAGGGAAGTGCAAGGAGTTGCAATGGAGAAGAGGAGACCGATGGGGGGTGGAGGAGGAGGAGGATGAGGAGGAGGAGGAGAGGGGGCCAGAGGGGGAAAGGAGGATGAGGAGGAAAGAAGGAGGAGGATATGATGGGCAGTCCAAACAAATTTTGAGCTAGCGTAAGTAAAGTTCCTCCAAACTAGGCTAGCACCAAGATTTCGTCTTTCCTGTGCAAACTTTGATGACTTTAGCAATTGCCTTTGACAATCATTGCATATCTGGTCAGAAATCATATATTGATGAAGATTTGAACTAAACCAAATACATATGATAAATAATACCAAGATTTAACGTTCTTTGGTTTAGCCTACTACACCAGAGAAGAGAGTGATATTCTTTTTCACATATCTAAAATAGATTAGATTAAAACTTTAGAGAGAAGCAATCCAACTGATAAGAGGTGAAAGAGAATCAAACAGATAATAGAAAAAAGAGATTAGATTGGCTACAAATATCTGTTATGTGCACCATTATGTTCCTAACAAACTACCCTCCTCTAAATTGTGAGGAGGAGGAGGAGGAGGAGAGGGGGCCACAGGGGGGAAGAAGCAGGAGGAGTAAATGAGGATGAGGAGATTGAGGGCAGTCCTAGCAAATTTTGAGCTAGCATGAGTATTCCTCCAAATTAGCTAACACCAAGATTTTGGCTGTCATGTGCGAAAGTTGGTGCCTTTAGCAATTGTCTTTGACAATCATCCCATATCTGGTCAAAAATAATAGATTATTGAATATTTAAACTAAACCAAATATATATGATAAATAATACCAGGATTTAACGTGCTTTAGTTTAGCCTACTACACCAGAGAAGAGAGAGATATTCTTATTCACATATTCAATCGAGATTACATGAGAACTTTATATAGAGAGGCAATCCAACTGATAAGAGGTAAAAGAGAATCAAACAGATAAGAGGAAAAAGAGATTAGGTTGGCTACAAATATCTGTTATGTGCACCAATCTATTCCTAACAGACTAACCTCCTCTAAATTTTGAGAAGGATGAGGAGGAGGAAGAGGAGGAGGAGAGGGGGCCAAGGGGGGAAGAAGTAGGAGGAGGAGATGGTAGGCAGCCCTAGAAAATTTTGAGTTAGCGTAAGTAAAGTTCCTCCAAACTGGGCTAGGACCAAGATTTTGGCTGTCCTATGCAAGATTTGGTGCCTTTAGTATTTGTCTTTGACAATCATCGCATATCTAGTCAGAAATTATATATTGGTGAAGATTTAAACTAAACAAAATATATATGAATAAATAATACCAGGATTTAACGTGCTTTTGTTTAGCCTACTATACCAGAGAAGTGAGGGATATTCTTATTCACATATTCTTCATAGATTAGATGAGAACTTTATATAGGGAAAGACAATCCAACTGATAAGAGGTGAAAGAGAGTCAAACAGATAAGAGGAAAAAAGATTAGTTTGGCTACAAATATCTGTTATGTGCACCAATTTGTTCCTAACAGACTAACCTCCTCTAATGTCATCCAACACTCTTCCTCAAGATTGGTGCAAATATATCAATAGAGCCCAACTTGGACAATACGTCATGAAACTTGACAATTGGTAGGCTCTTGGTAAAAATATTAGCCAACTGTTGATTGCTACAAACAAGGGGGAGCATATAACATTGACTTGTACCTTATCTCGTACAAAATGTCAATACACCTCAATGTGTTTTGTTTTCGTTGAACACCATATTTGAAGGAATGTGAATAGCTGACTGGTTATCACAAAACATTTCCTTACATTCCGAAGAACCGTAACCCAAATATTTATAATGGTTAAAACCAGAGGATTTTCATAGTAGTTGAAGCCATTGCATGATATTCAGCTTCAACTCTGGAATGAGTGACAAATTTTTGTTTGTTGTTTTCATGTAACCAAAATTTTGCCAAAAAATATACTATATATGTTGTAGTTCGACGATCTATCAGACAACCAACAACTATATAAGATGTAATAGGACAATAGTCATTCTTTCGACAACATCGATAAGACCTTCCGTCCTGGACCCAATTGTCCCTCCCTTGCCTCCAGCGTCGTCGTCCTCGACATGTTTTTGGTAGGAAAGTGCAAGGAGTTGCGACGGAGAGGAGGAGACCGGTGGGGGTGGAGGAGGAGGAGGAGGAGAGGGGGCCAGTGGGGGAGAGGAGTAGGAGGAGAAAGGAAGGAGGAGAAGGAGATATTAGGCCGCCCTAGCAAATTTTGAGCTAGCGTATAAGTAAAGTTCCTCCAAACTAGGATAGCACCAAGATTTCATCTGTCCTGTGCAAAATTTGATGCCTTTAGAAATTGCCTTTGACAATCATTGCATATCTGGTCAGAATCATATATTGATGAAGATTTAAACTAAACCAAATACATATGATAAATAACACCATGATTTAACGTTCTTTAGTTTAGCCTACTACACCCGAAGAAGAGAGGAATATTTTTTTCACATATTTAAAATAGATTACATTACGACTTTATATAGAGAGAAGCAATCCAACTAATAAGAGGTGAAAGAGAATCAAATAGATAAGAGGAGAAAGAGATTAGTTTGGCTACAAATATCTGTTATTTGCACCAATATGTTCCTAACATACTAAGCTCCTCTAAATTTTGAGAAGGAAGAAGATGAGTAGGAGAGGGGGGAAGAAGCAGGAGGAGTAAAGGAGGAGGAGATGGTGGGCAGTCATAGCAAATTTTGAGCTAGCGTGAGTGAAGTTCCTCCAAACTGGGCTAGCACCAAGATTTCGGCTGTCCTGTGCAAAATTTGGTGCCTTTAGCAATTGTCTTTGATAATCATCGCATATCTGGTCAGAAATTATAGATTGGTGAAGATTTAAACTAAACCAAATATATGATAAATACACCGGGATTTAACCCTCTTTAGTTTAGTCCACCATACCAGAAAAGAGAGGGATATTCTTATTCACATATTCAGCAGAGATTACATGATAACTTCATATTGAGAAAGACAATCCAATGGATAAGAGGTAAAGAGAATCAAACAGATAAGAGGAGAAAAAGATTAGTTTGGCTACAAATATCTTTTATGTGCACCAATATGTTCCTAACATACTAACCTCCTCTAAATTTTGAGGAGAAGATGAGAAGGAGAGGGGTGTCACGCCCCGATCCCGTAGAGTCCTTTCGTCCTCGTTTCGGACTCTTTGAGATCGATCGTCCTCGCTAAGGCATGTCGTGTAAGCCTAAGTTGCATTTGCACAAAGCCAAGACCTGAAGCAAGATAAGATTGACAATACACAGCGAAACATATTGCAGATAATTGAAGCAGCAACGGACATATTTCAGAATACATGCATTAAACACAATGGTAACAAGAAACAATTCTCTTTATTGATTTTATTTGAACATATTTCAAGCTCTTGTTTCACTCTGATACAATATTTACATTCTCTCAGAAACATTACAGATTATAATGATCCCGTTCCCATACATTAAATCCCTTTATATATAAAACCAACTCTTGCAATAGATGTCCATCTATTGGCATCTCTCCTTATTTTTGGCTCCTGAGGATGAGGCACGGGCTAACGCTTCGGACTATCATTCTCGATGCATATTGCACCTGCATGCAGACTGATGGTGGGTCAGTATATCATACTGTTGATTGTGAACAAAGAGCTACATTCGTTTGAAATCACTGTTCATTTAGTGAAAAAATATTTCTTGTGATGTGATCTTGCTACTTTTACCTATATTTATTCATGCATACGAAGTTAGTTTACATTCTTTGAAAAATCTTTAAAAGTCACAGTTTGTTTTACTTCATTTCATCTCAAGCATACAAGTGACTGTTCAATTCAAGCACGATGACTATTTATTTCATGTGCAGTATGCAGCGTATTTCATGAACCATATCATTTCATTAGGGACAATAGCATTAGCATTATTTTCTCTTATTCAAGATATTCTCAGGGTCAGATTTTAAGCATGATTATCACATCTTTTTCTTTGATCGAGACATAGCTATTCTTTGGAACATGTTATACTCTTTAAGCAATGATCAGAAAACTTAAGCAACATATGTATCACATCTCAGTGATTCTTACCATAGCCGACGGTCCATCCCTGCACTTATTTCCTATTCGTCTCTGCATCGTTAGCTCTTAGCAACACTTATTATAGACACATGCAGACTCGATTGGTAGCTGTGACATTGGTTCAGCTCTGTACCAATCAACATCTATCTATATGATGGTCCATGGGTATTCCCATTATTAGTTGCTGTGACACTTGGGTTCAGCTCGTCGCTAGTGGACATTGATGCAACATCCGAGGTTTCTTGTCCCTCTAGGTGTCTAGACAATCTCTCCTAGGCCGATCGACTCCGAGTGCCCTAGAAACCGTCGAGAGATCTAGTGACCTTGTATACAAGTTGTCCGAGACCAATGCATGAATACAACATCTAGCAGATAAACTCTTTAAGGGGCAATGATTCATCTTTCTTTATGTCAAATCTTTGTAACAACAGAGCTATGACTCTGCCTTCTCTCCTTGTAACAACAGAGCTATGACTCTGCCTTCTTCTTTTTTTCTGTGATCTCAGAGCCGAAGCTCCTACATAATTTTTTTACAACATATACAAGTCCGTCTGTACATGTTTAGCATTTAGAGCATATTTGAGGGATAAACAATCGTTTATTTCTTTCAAACATGATAGCAGTTCCGTTCAGACTAAGCATAAACATTCTTTCTTTGCAAGTATACGAATTCAGGACATGTGACCAATCTCTTTTCTTTTCTTATTAAACATGGCAATAGTTCCCTCTTTTGAGACAATATCTAACTTTTTAACATGGCAGGCATCTCGTTTGATTTAACATGGCAATAGTTCATTTCTTGTTATCGGGCAACAATCTTCTACATAGCATACATGTTATCTTTTCTTGTTCTTAGCATGGCAGCATGTGGATTCTCTTACAAGCATATTCAATATTATTATCTTGTTATTAGCAAAAGCATTCAATCAAAACTCAGATTCTTATTATGGTAAGCGAATCAGCAAATGAGACTTCGTCCACTCACCAGATTAATCGTCTTCTGTTGCAGAGCCAGCAATCCAATTTCTCTGTTTATCTAGTGCCTTCGCGGAACAGGACACTACAAGGGGGCCAGGGGGGAAAGAAGCAGGAGGAGTAAAGGAGGAGATGGTGGACAGCCATAGCAAATTTTGAGCTAGCGTGAGTAAAGTTCCTCCAAACTAGGCTAGCACCAAGATCTCGGCTGTCCTATGAAAAATTTGATGCCTTTAGCAATTGCCTTTGACAATCATTGCATATCTGGTTAGAAATCATAGATTGATGAAAATTTAAACTAAACCAAATACATATGATAAATAACACTAGGATTTAATGTTCTTTAGTTTAGCCTACTACACCAGAGAAGAGAGGGATATTCTTTTACACATACTTAAAATAGATTATATTACAACTTTATATAGAGAGAAGCAATCCAACTGATAAGAGGTGAAAGAGAATCAAACAGATAAGAGGAAAGAGATTAGTTTGGCTACAAATATCTATTATGTGCACTAATATGTTCCTAACATACTAACCTCCTCTAAATTATGAGAATGAGGAAGATGAGGAGGAGAGAGGGCCAGAGGGGGGAAGAATCAGGAGGAGTAAAGAAGAGGAGATGGGGGGCAGCCATTGCAAATTTTGAGCTAGCATGAGTAAAGTTCCTCCAAACTGGGCTAACACCAAGATTTTGGCTGTCCTGTGCAAAATTGGTGCCTTTAGAATTGTCTTTAACAATCATCACATATCTGGTCAGAAATCATAAATTGGTGAAGATTTAAACTAAACCAAATATATGATAAATAACACCAGGATTTAACGTGCTTTAGTTTGGCCCACTACACCAGAGAATAGAGGGATATTCTTATTCACATATTCCATATTACATGAGAACGTTATATAGAGAAAGACAATCCAACTGATAAGAGGTGAAAGAGAATCTAACAGATAAGAGGAGAAAGAGATTAGTTTGGTTACAAATATTTGTTATGTGCACCAATATGTTCTAACATACCAACCTCCTCTAAATTGTGAGGAGGAGGAGGAGGAGGAGAGGGCCCCACAAGAGGGAAAAGCAGGAGGATTAAATGAGGATGAGGAGATTGAGGGCAGCGTTAGTAAATTTTGAGCTAGCATGAGTATTACTCCAAATTGGGCTAACACCAAGATTCCGGCTATCATGTGCAAAATTAGGTGCCTTTAGCAATTGTCTTTGACAATCATCGCATATCTGGTCAAAATAATAGATTGGTGAATATTTAAACTAAACAATATATATATATAATTAATACCAGGATTTAACGTGCTTTAGTTTAGCCTACTACACTAGAGAAGAGAGAGAGAGATATTCTTATTCACATATTCAACAGATTCATGAGAACTTTATATAGAGAGAGTAATCCACCTGATAAGAGGTAAAAGATAATCAAACAATAAGAGAAAAAGATTAGTTTGGCTACAAATACCTGTTATACGCACCAATCTGTTCCTAACAGACTAACCTCCTCTAAATTTTGAGAAGGAGGAGGAGAATGAAGAGGTGGAAGAGAGGGGCCAAGGGGGGAAGAAGCAGGAGGAGGAGATTATGGGCAGCTCTAGCTTTTGGGCTAGCGTGATAAAGTTCCTCCAGACTGGGCTAGGACCAAAATTTTGGCTGTTCTGTGCAAAATTTGGTGCCTTTAGCATTTGTCTTTGACAATCATCGCATAACGTCAGAAATCATATAGGTAAAGATTTAAACTAAACCAAATATATATATAAATAATACCAGGATTTAACGTGCTTTAGTTTAGCCCACTATACCAGAGAAGTGAGGGATATTCTTATTCCATATTCAACATAGATTACCTGAGAACTTTATATAGGGAAAGACAATGCAACTGATAAGAGGTAAAAGAGAGTCAAACATATAAGAGGAGAAAGAGATTAGTTTGGCTACAAATATCTGTTATGTGCACCAATCTGTTCCTAACAGACTAACCTCCTCTAATGTCATCCAACACTCTTCCTCAAGTTGGTGTAAATATATCAATAGAGCCCAACTTGGACAATACCTCATGAAGCTTACAGTTGGTAGGCTCTTGCTAAAAATATTAGCCAACTGTTGATTGCTACAAACAAGGGGAGCATATACATTGCCTTGTACCTTATCTCGTACAAAATGTCAATACACCTCAATGTGTTTTGTTTTCGTGGAACACCATATTTGTAGCAATGTGAATAGCTGACTGGTTATCACAAAATATTTTGGTAGGTTTCGAAGAACCGTAACTCAAATATTTTCTAATGGTTAAAACCAGAGGATTTTCCTGGCATTTGAAGCCATTGCACGACATTCAGCTTCAGCGCTAGAACGAGTGACAATTTTTTGTTTTTTATTTTCATGTAACCAAAATTTTGCCAACAAATGTACTTATCTGTTGTAGATCGGCGATCTATCAGACAACCAACATCTATATAAGATGTAATAGGACAATAATTATTCTTTCGACGACATCGATAAGACCCGCCGTCCTCGACCCAATTGTCCCTCCCTTGCCTCCCGCGTCATCGTCCTCGACATGTTATTGTAGGGAAGAGCAAGGAGTTGCGACCGAAGGGGGGCGAGGAGGAGGAGGAGAGGGGGGCAGAGAGGAAGAGGCCAGAGGGTAGCGGGAGGAAGGGCAGGAGAGGAGGAGAAGGGTGCCAGAGGGGGAAGGAGCAGGAGAGGAAAGAAGGAGGAGATGATGGGCAGCCCTAGCAAATTTTGAGCTAGCGTGAGTAAAGTTCCTCCAAACTAGGCTAGCACCAAGATTTCGTCTGTCCCGTGCAAAATTTGATGTCTTAGCAACTGTCTTTGACAATCATTGCATATCTGGTCAGAAATCATAGATTGATAAAGATTTAAACTAAACCAAAAATATATATAAATAATACTAGGATTTAACGTACTTTAGTTTAGCCTACTACACCAGAGAAGTGAGGGATTTTCTTTCTTACATATTTAACATAGTTACATGAGAACTTTATATAGAGAAGAAATCCAACTTATAGGAGGTGAAAGATAATCAAATAGATAAAGGAGAAAAAATTAGTTTGGCTACAACTATTTGTTATGTGCGCCAATATGTTGCTAACATATTAACCTCCTATAAATTTTGAGGGAAGATAAGGATTAGAGGGGGCCAGAGGGGAAGAAGCTGTAGCAGTAAAGGAGGAGGAGTAGATGGTGGGCAGTATTAGCAAATTTTGAGCTAGCATGAGTAAAATTCCTCCAAACTGGGCTAGCACCAAAATTTCGGCTGTCATGTGCAAAATTTGGTACCTTTAGCAATTGTCTTTGACAATCATCACATATCTGGTCAGAAATCATAGATTGGTGATGATTTAAACTAAACCAAATATATGATAAATAGCACCAGGATTTAACGTACTTTAGTTTAGCCTACTACACCAGAGAAGTGAGGGATATTCTTATTCACATATTCAACAGAGATTACTTGATAACTTTATAGAGAAAGGCAATCCAACTGACAAGAGGTGAAAGAGAATCAAACAGATAAGAGGAGAAAGAGATTAGTTTGGTTGCAAATATCAGTTTTGTGCACCAATATGTTCCTAACAACTAACCTCCTCTAAATTGTGAGAAAGAGGAGGAGGGGGCCATAGGGGGGAAGAAGCAGGAGGAGTAAAGGGGGATGAGAGATAGAGGGCAGCCCTAGCAAATTTTTAGCTAGCATGAGTATTCCTCTAAATTGGGCTAACACCAAGATTTCGGTTGTCCTATGCAAAATTTGGTGCCTTTAGCAATTATCTTTGACAATCATCGCATATCTGGTCAGAAATCATAGATTGGTGATTATTTAAACTAAACCAATAATATATGATAAATAACACCAGGATTTAACGTGCTTTAGTTTACCCTACTACACCAGAGAAGAGAGATATTTTTATTCACATATTCAACTATATTACATAAGAACTTTATATAAGAGAGGCAATCCAACTGATAAGAGGTACAAGGAATCAAACAGATAAGAGGAAAAGAGATTAGTTTGGCTACAAATATCTGTTATGTGCACCAATCTGTTCCTAACAAACTAACCTCCTCTAAATTTTGAGAAGGAGGAGGAGGAGGAACATGAGGAGGAGGAGGAGGAGAGGGGCCCAAGGGGGAAGAAGCATGAGGAGGAGATGGTGGGCAGCCCTAACAAATTTTGAGATAGTGTGAGTAAAGTTCCTCGAGACTGGGCTAGGACCAAGATTTCGGCTGTCCTGTGCAAAATTTGGTGCCTTTAGCATTTGTCTTTGACAATCATCGTATATCTGGTAAGAAATCATATATTGGTGAAGATTTAAACTAAATCAAATATATGATAAATAATACCAGAATTTAACGTGCTTTAGTTTAGCCTACTATAACAGAGAAGTGAGGGCTATTCTATTCACATATTCAACATAAATTACATGAGAACTTTAAATAGGGAAAGATAATCCAACTGATAAGAGGTAAAAGAGAGTCAAACAGATAAGAGGAAAAGAGATTAGTTTGGCTACAAATATCTGCTATGTACACCAATCTGTTCGTAATACAAACCTCCTCTAATGTCCTCCAACACTGTTCCTCAAGTTGGTGCAAATATATCAATATAGCCCAACTTGAACAATATCTCATGAAACTTGACAGTTGGTAGGCTCTTGGTAAAAATGTTAGCCAACTGTTGATTACTACAAACAAGGGGGGTGCATATAACATTGACTACCTTATCTCGTACAAAATGTCAATACACCTCAATGCGTTTTGTTTTCGTGGTACACCAGATTTGAAGCAATGTGAATAGCTGACTGGGTATCACAAACATTTTGTTTGGTTCCGAAGAACCATAACCCAAATATTTTATAATGGTTAAAACTAGAGGATTTCCTAGTAGTTGAAGCCATTGCACGATATTCAGCTTCAGCGCTGGAACGAGTGACATCTTTTTGTTTTTTATGTTCATGTAACCAAAATTTTGCCAACAAATGTACTATATCTGTTGATCGGCGATCTATCAGACAACCAATATTTATATAAGATGTAAAGGACTAATCATTCTTTCGACAACATCGATAAGACCTGCCGTCCTCGACGCTCCTCCCTCGCCTCCAGCACCATCATCCTCGACATGTTCTTGGTAGGGAAGAACAAGGAGTTGCGACGGAGATCAGGAGACCAGGGGGGACGGAGGTGGAGGAGGACGAGAGGATGAAGGGTGGCAGAGAAGAGGAGCCGGAGGGGTAGCGGAAGGAGGAGGAGGAGAGGGGGAAGGAGCAGGAGGAGGAAAGCAGGAGAGATGATGGGCCCTAGCAAATTTTGAGCTACCGTGTGTAAAATTCCTCCAAACTAGGCTAGCACTAGGATTTTGTCTGTCCTATGCAAAATTTGATGCCTTTAGCAATTGCCTTTAACAATCATTGCATATCTGGTCAGAAATCATAGATTGATGAAGATTTAAACTAAACCAAATATATATATGATAAATAACACCAGGATTTAACATTCTTTAGTTTAGCCTACTACACCAGAGAAGAGGGATATTCTTTTTCACATATTTAACATAAATTACATAAGAACTTGTATAGAGAGAAGCAATCCAACTGATAAGAGTTGAAAGAGAATCAAATAGATAAAAGGAGAAAGAGATTAACTTGGCTACAAATATCTGTTATGTGCACCAAAATGTTCCTAACATACTAACCTCCTCTAAATTTTGAGAAATTGGAAGAGGAGGAGGAGAGGGGCCAGTGGGGGAAGAAGCAGGAGGAGTAAAGGAGGAGGAGGAGATGGTGGGCAACCCTAGCAAATTTTGAGCTAGTGTGAGTAAAATTCCTCCAAACTGGGCTAGCACCAAGATTTCGGCTATCTTGTGCAAAATTGTGTTCCTTTAGCAGTTATCTTTGACAATCATCCATATCTGGTCAAAAATCATAGATTGAAAATTTAAACTAAACCAAATATATGATAAATAACACCAGGATTTAACGTGCTTTAGTTTAGCCCACTACACCAGAGAAGAGAGGGATATTCTTATTCATAAATTAAGTAGAGAATACATGATTACTTTATATAAAGAAAGGCAATCCAACTGATAAAGAGGTGAAAAGAATCAAACAGATAAGAGATTAGTTTGGCTACAATATCGGTTTTGTGCACCAATATGTTCCTAACAGACTAACCTCCTCTAAATTATGAGAAAGAGGAGGAGGAGGAGAGGGGCCATAGGGGGAAGAAGCAGGAGGATAAAGGAGGATGAGAAGATGAAGGACAGCCCTTGCAAATTTTGAGCTAGCGTGTGTGTTCCTCCAAATTGGGATAACACAAAGATTTCGGCTGTCATGTGCAAAATTTGATGTCTTTAGCAATTGTCTTTGACAATCATCGCATATCTGGTCAAAAATCATAGATTGAATATTTAAACTAAAACAATGTATATAATAAATAACACTAGGATTTAATGTGCTTTAGTTTAGCCTACTACACCAGAGAAGAGAGAGATATTCTTATTCAAATATTCAACGGAGAACATGATAACTTTATATAGAGAGAGGCAATCCAACTGATAAGAGGTAAAAGGGAATCAAATAGATAAGAGGAAAAAGATATTAGTTTGGCCACAAATCTCTGTTATGTGCACCAATCTATTCCTAATAGACTAACCTCCTTTAAATTTTGAGAAGGAGGAGGAGGTGGAGAGGGGGCCAAAGGGGAAGAAGCAGGAGAGGAGATGGTGGAAAGCCCTACCAATTTTTGAGCTAGCGTGAGTAAAGTTCCTCCAGACTGGGCTAGGGCCAAGATTTCGGCTGTCATGTGCAAATTTGGTGCCTTTAGCATTTGTCTTTGACAATCATCGCATATCTGGTCAAAAATCATATATTGGTGAATATTTAAACTAAACCAAATATATGATAAATAATAACAGGATTTAACGTGCTTTAGTTTACTCTACTACACCAGAGAAGTAACGGATATTCTTATTCACATATTCAACATAGATTACATGAGAACTTTATAAAGGGAAAGACAATCCAACTGATAAGAGGTGAAAGAGAGTCAAACAGATAAGAGGAAAAGATATTAGTTTGGCTACAAATATATGTTATGTGCACCAATCTGTTCCTAACAGACTAACCTCCTCTAATGTCCTTCAACACTCTTCCTCAAGTTGGTGCAAATATCAATAAAGCCCAATTTGGACAATATATCATGAAACTTGACAGTTGGTAGGCTCTTGGTAAAATATCAGCCAACTGTTGATTGCTACAAACATGGGGGGTGCCTATAACATTGACGTGTACCTTATCTCGTACAAATCAATAAACCTCAATGTGTTTTGTTTTCGTGGAACACCAGATTTGAAGCAATGTGAATAGCTGACTGGTTATCATAAACATTTTGGTAGGTTCCGAAGAACCATAACCCAAATATTTTACAATGGTTAAAACCAAAGGATTTTCCTAGTAGTTGAAGCCATTGCATGATATTCAGCTTCAGCTTTGGATTGAGTGACAACTTTTTGTTTTTGATTTTCATGTAACCAAAATTTTGCCAAAAAATGTACTATATCTGTTGTAGATCGGCTATATCAGACAACCAACATCTATATAAGATGTAATAGGATAATAATCATTCTTTCGGCGACATCAATAAGACCCGCCGTCCTGCACCCAATTGTCCCTCCCTTGCCTCCAGCGGCTTCATCCTCGACATGTTCTTGGTAGGGAAGTGCAAGGAGTTGCGATGGAGAAGAGCAGACCGATGGGGGTGGAGGAGTAGGAGGAGGGGGGCCAGAGTGGGAAAGGAGGTTGAGGAGGAAAGGAGGAGGAGATGAGGGGCAGCCCTAACAAATTTTGAGCTAGCGTAAGTAAAGTTCCTCCAACATAGGCTAGCACCAAGATTTCGTCTGTCATGTGCAAACTTTGATGACTTTAGCAATTGCCTTTGACAATCATTGCATATCTGGTCAGAAATCATAGATTGATGAAGATTTAAACTAAACCAAATACATATGATAATAATACCAGGATTTAACGTTCTTTGGTTTAGCCTACTACACCAGAGAAGAGAGGGATATTCTTTTTCACATATCTAAAATAGATTACATTAAAACTTTAGAGAGAAGCAATCCAACTGATAATAGGTGAAATAGAATCAAATATAAGAGAAAGAGATTAGTTTGGCTACAAATATCTGTTTATGCCACCAATATGTTCCTAACATACTAACCTCCTCTAAATTATGAGGAGGAAGATGAGGTAGAGGGGGCCAGAGGGGCGAAGCAGAAGGAGTAAAAGAGGAGGAGATGGTAGGCAGCCATAGCAAATTTTGAGCTAGCGTGCATAAAGTTCCTCCAAACTGGACTAGCACTAAGATTTCGACTGTCATGTGCAAAATTTGGTGCCTCTAGCAATTGTCTTTGACAATCATCGCATATCTGGTCAGAAATCATAGATTGGTGAAGATTTAAACTAACCAAATTATATGATAAATAACACCAGGATTTACCTGCTTTAGTTTAGCCCCTACACCAGAGAAGAGAGGGATATTCTTATTCTCATATTCAGCAGAGATTACATGGGAACTTTATATAGAAAAAAGGCAATCTAACTGATAAAGGTGAAAGAGAATCAAACAGATAAGAAAAAGAGATTAGTTTGGCTACAAATATCTGTTATGTGCATATGTTCTTAACAAACTAACCTCCTCTAAATTGTGAGGAGGAGGAGGAGGAGAGGGGCCACGGGGGAAGAAGCAGAAGGAGTAAATGAGGATGAGGAGATTGAGGGCAGTCCTAGCAAATTTTGAGCTAGCATGAGTATTCCTCCAAATTAGCTAACACCAAGATTTCGGCTGTCATGTGCGAAATTTGGTGCCTTTAGTAATTGACTTTTGACAATAATCGCATATCTGGTCAGAAATAATAGATTATTGAATATTTAAACTAAACCAAATATATATGATAAATAACACCAGGATTTAACGTGCTTTAGTTTAGCCTACTACACCGAGAAGAGAGAGATATTCTTATTCACATATTCAACCGAGATTACATGAGAATTTTATACAGAGAGAGGCAATCCAACTGATAAGAGGTAAAAGAGAATCAAACAAATAAGAGGAAAAAGAGATTAGGTTGGCTACAAATATCTGTTATGTGCACCAATCTATTCCTAACAGACTAACCTCCTTTAAATTTGAGAATGAGGAGGAGGAGGAGAGGGGGCCAGGGGAAGAAGCAGGAGGAGGAGGAGATGGTAGGCGCCCTAGAAAATTTTGAGTTAGCGTGAGTAAAGTTCCTCCAAACTGGGCTAGGACCAAAATTTTGGCTGTTCTGTGCAAAATTTGGTGCCTTTAGCATTTGTCTTTGACATGACATTCATCGCATATCTAGTTAGAAATTATATATTGGTGAAGATTTAAACTAAAGAAAATATATAATAAATAATACCAGGATTTAACGTGCTTTGTTTAGCCTACTATACCAGAGAAGTGAGGGATATTCTTATTCACATATTCTTCATAGATTAGATGAGAACTTTATATAGGGAAAGACAATCCAATGATAAAAGGTAAATGCGAGACAAACAGATAAGAGGAAAAAGAGATTAGTTTGGCTACAAATATCTGTTATGTGCACCAATCTGTTCCTAACAGACTAACCTCCTCTAATGTCATACAACACTCTTCTTCAAGTTGGTGCAAATATATCAATAGAGCCCAACTTGGACATTACCTCATGAAACTTGACAGTTGGTAGGCTCTTGGTAAAAATATCAGCCAACTGTTGATTGCTACAAACAAGGGGGAGCATATAACATTGACTTGTACCTTATCTCGTACAAAATGTCAATACACCTCAATGTGTTTTGTTTTCGTGGAACCCATATTTGAAGGAATGTGAATAGATGACTGGTTATCACAAAATATTTTCGTACGTTCCGAAGAACCATAACCCAAATATTTTATAATGGTTAAAACCAGAGGATTTTCATAGTAGTTGAAGCCATTGCATGATATTCAGCTTCAGCTCTGGAATGAGAGACAACTTTTTGTTTGTTGTTTTCATGTAACCAAAATTTGCCAAAAAATACTATATCTTTTGTAGATCGGCGATCTATCAGACAACCAACATCTATAAAAGATGTAATAGGACAATAATCATTCTTTCAACAACATCGATAAGACCTGCCGTCCTCGACCCAATTGCCCCTCCCTTGCCTCCAGCGTCGTCGTCCTCGACATGTTCTTGGTAGAAAAGTGCAAGGAGTTGCGACGGAGAGGAGAACCGGTGGGGGTGGAGGAGAAGGAGGAGGAGGAGGAGGAGAGAAGGAGAGGGGGCCAGAGGAGGAGAGGAATAGGAGGAGGAAGGAGAGGAGGAGGAGCAGGAGGAGAGGGCCCCACAAGAGGGAAGAAGCAATAGGATTAAATGAGGATGAGGAGATTGAGGGCAGCGTTAGTAAATTTTGAGCTAGCGTGAGTATTACTCAAAATTGGGCTAACACCAAGATTTCGGCTATCATGTGCAAAATTTGGTGCCTTTAGCAATTGTCTTTGACAATCATCGCATATCTGGTCAAAATAATAGATTGGTGAATATTTAAATACTAGGATTTAACGTGCTTTAGTTTAGCCTACTACACCAGAGAAGAGAGATATTCTTATTCATATATTCAACAGATATTACATGAGAACTTTATATAGAGAGAGGTAATCCACCTGATAAGAGGTAAAAGCTAATCAAACAGATAAGAGGAAAAAGAGATTAGTTTAGCTACAAATATCTGTTATACGCACCAATCTGTTCCTAACAGACTAACCTCCTCTAAATTTTGAGAAGGAGAGGAGAATGAAAAGGAGGAAGAGAGGGGCCAAGGGGGGGAAGAAGCGAAGGAGGAGATTGTGGGCAGCTCTAGCAAATTTTGAGCTAGCGTGAGTAAAGTTCCTCCAGACTGGGCTAGGACCAAAATTTCGGCTATCCTGTGCAAATTTGGTGCCTTTAGCATTTTTCTTTGACAATCATCGCATACCTGGTCAGAAATCATATATTCGTAAAATTTAAACTAAACCAAATATATATGATAAATAATACCAGGATTTAACGTGCTTTAGCTTAGCTTACTATACCAGAGAAGTGAGGGATATTCTTATTCACATATTCAACTTAGATTACATGAGAACTTTATATAGGGAAAGACAATGCAACTGATAAGAGGTAAAGAGAGTCAAACATATAAGAGGAGAAAGAGATTAGTTTGGCTACAAATATCTGTTATGTGCACCAATCTGTTCCGGACAGACTAACCTCCTATAATGTCATCCAACACTCTTCCTCAAGTTGGTGCAAATATATCAATAGAGCCCAACTTGGACAATACCTCATGAAACTTGACAGTTGGTAGGCTCTTGCTAAAAATATTAGCCAACTGTTGATTGCTACAAACAAGGGGGAGCATATAACATTGACTTGTACCTTATCTCGTACAAAATATCAGTACACCTCAATGTGTTTTTTTTTGGAACACCATATTTGAAACAATGCGAATAGCTGACTGGTTATCAAAAAATATTTTGGTAGGTTCCGAAGAACCATAACCCAAATATTTTCTAATGGTTAAAACCAGAGGATTTTCCTAGTAATTGAAGCCATTGCACGACATTCAGCTTCAGCGCTGGAACGAGTGACAACTTTTTGTTTTTTATTTTCATGTAACCAAAAATTTGCCAACAAATGTACTATATTTGTTGTAGATCGGCGATCTATCAGACAACCAACATCTATATAAGATGTAATAGGACAATAATCATCCTTTCGACGATATCGATAAGACCCGCCGTCCTCGACCCAATTGTATCTCCCTTGCCTCCCGCGTCGTTGTCCTCGACATGTTCTTGGTAGGGAAGAGCAAGGATTTACGACCGGAGGAGGGCAAGGAGGAGAGGGGGGCAGAGAGGGAGGCCAGAGGGGTCGGAGGAGGAGGCAAGGAGGAGGAGGAGAAGAGGGTGCCAGAGGGGAGAAGGAGCAGGAGGAGGAAAGAAGGAGGGGAGATGATGGGCAGCCCTAGCAAATTTTGAGCTAGCGTGAGTAAAGTTCCTCCAAACTATGCTAGCACCAAGATTTCGTCTGTCCCGTGCAAAATTTGATGTCTTTAGCAACTGTCTTTGACAATCATTGCATATATGGTCAGAAATCATAGATTGATAAAGATTTAAACTAAACCAAAATATATGATAAATAACATTAGGATTTAACTTACTTTAGTTTAGCCTACTACACCAGAGAAGAGAGGGATTTTCTTTTTTTCATATTTAACATAGATTACATGAGAACTTATATAGAGAGAAGAATCCAACTGATAATTTTGAGGTGGAAGATAAGGATTAGAGATTAGTTTGGCTAGAAATATTTGTTATGTGCGCCAATATGTTGCTAACATATTAACCTCCTATAAATTTTGAGGTGGAAGATAAGGATTAGAGGGGGCCAGAGGGGGAGAAGCGGTAGGAGTAAAGGAGGAGGAGGAGATGGGGGCAGTCCTAGCAAATTTTGAGCTAGCGTGAGTAAATTCCTCCAAACTGGGCTAGCACCAAAATTTTGGCTCTCATGTGCAAAATTTGGTACCTTTAGCAATTGTCTTTGACAACCATCACATATTTGGTCAGAAATCATAGATTGGTGATGATTTAAACTAAACCAATATATATGATAAATAACACCAGGATTTAACGTGCTTTAGTTTAGCCCACTACACCAGAGAGAAGGGATATTCTTATTCACATATTCAGCAGAGATTACTTGATAACTTTATATAGAGAAAGGCAATCCAACTGATAAGAGGTGAAGAGAATCAAACGGATAACAGAAGAAAGATGTTAGTTTGGCTGCAAATATCAGTTATGTGCACCAATATATTCCTAACAGACTAACCTCCTCTAAATTGTGAGAAGGAGGAGAGGGGGCCATAGGGGGAAGAGCAGGAGGAGTAAAAGGGATCAGGAGATGGAGGGCAACCCTAGCAAATTTTCAGCTAGCATGAGTATTCCTCCAAATTGGGCTAACACCAAGATTTTGGTTGTCCTATGCAAAGTTTGGTGCCTTTAGCAATTATCTTTGACTATCATCGCATATCTGGTTTTATGGTGGCCCATGCAGGTCTATTTCTGAAAATCATGCGAACTCGTAATAGTACTTAAGTTAATCGTACTATTGTGAGCCTGCGACTAGGAAATGCTCATTCACGAGTTAGAGTTAATTTAATTTAAGAGATGACTAGGACTAGGAGTCCCTTATACAAATTTACCGATGGGTAGTCTAGGTCATATAATTTAGATGAGGGGTTATTAATTTTGATAGTTTGTCAGATCCCCATAGGTACACTATTACCTCTTGATATGACGATATGATCCAATGTGGATAGATTATTCGCTTAGTGAGACAGGGCTTCATAGAGTTAATGATCTAACCTTGATAAATTGTTCAATTCCTTCTCTTTGCCTCTTTAGATATCATCCTCATATCTTAGTCCGAATTGCCTATTTAGTTCCTATTTTGCCCTAAGAATTATTATTTTATATAATTTCTGATTATGTTATCCATATACGGACCTCGAGTTAGTTTTGATTCAAAGTTTTTCCTCCATGGTTTGAATACACATGAAATAGATACTAGAATGTTTGTATTTCTTTTGTCTTCAGTTATTTCCTCCATGTTCATATTTTATTTAAGGGTTATGACTGATAGGGCAAATACTTACGCTTTATTCATAGTCAACTTGTTCGAATCTCTAAAAGCTTATGAATTTTTTACAGATATAGTTAAAGGAATGTTAGTTAACTCATAATGGCAGGACAGCAACGCACTGTCGCTATTTATTTGAATTATGGAGACTATGGATTCACTGCAGCCAGCAGCGCACTGGCGAGACATGACCCTAGAGTTGAAATTAGTTTAAAAAAAATATAGGTTATAGAATACTAAACTATAGCTAGTGGTCCCTTTTGATCGTAGTTACGCTTGTGTCAATATTGGATAGAGGTAAGAAATGTTCGATTTTGTATCATATTTGAGTTACAAAACCAAGGGTTTACCACAGCCAGAGTATACGGGCGAGGCATAATCCTCGGTGAAATGACTTCAGACATGATTACAAGTTTAGGATACTAGAGGATAGGAAAATGCCATGTGTGTCCCATAAGATCCAAATCCAATACTAGTGAAAATCCTGTATGTTGGGTAGCATGTCTCCCAACCTAGCATTCTGTAGTCCTTGTGATATTTGACGAGTTAATTGACTGACACTAATAGGTTTACCTGGAATATAGAATTTGGAGGTCCATAACCCAATAGTCGACCAAGACCTTATGAATAAGAAGATAGTAGGATGATCGTATAAGCAAGAACACCGGGTAAGGTTTTGATTCTCACAAAACTCGAACCTCGTGACTCCTTTCAAAAATCTTGTATACTTATTTTGACTATCTTGACCAATATTGCTATTACACCTAGTTTTGCAAGCTACTCTTTTATCGAGCTTGATTCAAGGCATATGTTTTTGGGGACGCCTACTAACATATTGTCTAATCAGAATCGGTGTATTACGGTCTGATCAACCTTAGTGAACTCGGTTCGCTCTCCCTTTGATTATCCTACGTGGATTGAGATATCGAGGTATCTATGATCTCATCCGCTACTGCATTGACAATTCCTCTTGAACTATACATTCGCCTTTGAATCACGTAATATTCAGTGACATCCTTCTTGAACTCTTTATTGTTTTGTCTTTCACTGATTTGGAAAGACGAAAGCTTGTATTTGGTAGATAGATACCGAGTATCCCCATGGCTATGATAGTTGTACCACAAGTGTAGCTACCATCGGCTAGCCATTGACTAGAACTTTGCCTTGAGTTACTCATTCTTATCTCGACCCTCAAACTACTATTGGGACCTTCTAGCTATCTGAATTTGAGAATGATTAGAATTTTATCCTTAGTCAAAATGCTAACGTAGGAGACTATCTCTTCTCAAAAACCAATTGTGAGTCTCTAATTATTTGCTTGAAGCTTGCTTTAACTAGCAACCCTTAAGCCTTAACCCAATCTTTCCTCGACCAAAGTCCACATTTTAGACATGAGAGAATAGACAAAAGTAAGGGCAATCATTTACCATGACTATGGTAGACACTCAACTCGAGATTGGTTTCCAACAAATATTACCCTAATTATGTAAATCTTATTATTAAGACCTAACTAGTATTGGAACACCACAGTCACTAGCTTAGCCAATACCATAGCTTAAATACCTTGTCATAATACGATCTACCAGTTACCAACAGCATACATGATCACCTACGGCCCATACCACTAGAACCCTTGTGACAATAATCTGGCAGGTTTGACACAAATAGGAATTCACGACTCAGTTGTTAGAAATCTCTTCATATGATGTGTCTTAGAGTTGGTTACCCCGTCGATAACTCTGGTATACTATGACGAGTAGAGCATTCTATTTTACGACCAGGTGTTATTGTACACACCCGTTTCCTATTTATTGAGGAACGATCCTTGACTTGACTTATATCTATCGTATCCCGTTACGTTGTGCCTTATTCTTTATTAACAAGAGTTGTAAGCCCACTTCCCGATTTGTTATTATTATTATTTATTTTATTTCAATTTTACCTTATTTTCGTATTCAAGTGTTAACTCGTCCTTGAAACATATAAATATTATTTTCACGAATATTTTGTTTTACTTGTTTTTTCCAAAATTTGTTAACAATCATGATTTGAGAGTATTAATTGTTTTAATATTTCTTTACTCTTCTTCCGTATTACAAAATGTTTGATTATCTTAGACTTTCAAAGGTCCTGACGAATTCTTAGACTTATGAATGTTGTAAACAAAAGAATTTGTTAATTTATTTTCAAGTGTGGTTTTGAACATCTTAGATTGTCAAAATATTACTTATGCTATTTTATGCTAATTTTCTACTTCGAAATTGCCATGATAATCGCTTATTAGAATTAAGTTGATGGATGATACAGATTACCTTATAAATATTAGATGACACTCCAAAATTATTAGGTTGACCCTCTCTTTGAAAGGGATTTGAATTATGAATTGGATATTTGATAATATTAAATGAGATTTAAATAATTCTTGTAAGTCATTACTGATGATTAACTTAAGGTTATTTTTGAATCATTAGATTAAGAATTAAACTATTGGATAATATCGAATAGTGCTTTAATTATTTTGACGGTATCGAATATTAGTTTAAATACTTATAATGACAATATATTGACTTAGGATTTGAATAATATAGTTTTAAAGGTTTATTGGATTAGGTTCGAATAATTTTAAATACAAGAATGATTCATGCATATCCATAGTTATACGTAGAAGGGATGCAACCAATCCCAAAACCATATATCCAATAACAAAGCAACGAGAATTTGGAATCCATCAAATCCCTTCTCCTCATCTCAATATTTAGGGAGTTTATATATATATATATATATATATATATATATATTAGATATATATATATATATATATATATATATGTGTGTGTGGCAGTAAGGCTCTTAACCCCATCTACCATATCAAAAGTCCTCTCCTTCCTCCCGGCCAGAACCACTCCCCTGCCTTCACCACCATAGCAGATTATGCAACACCATCGCCATCGCCACCATAGAAACCATCGCCACCGTCACCATTGCCAGTACCATCACCACCATCGTCCGCCTTTGTCCATCCCTGTCGCGACCACCACCCAATACACAGAACAACAACACCCAGAAATATGTCCGTATCTACCCTGCCAGTCGGGTCCGACCCCGAGTGTCCGTGTCCGTGTCCACACCCATCCACAACAAAACAGCAAAAACCCAAAACACTATTACAATCAGCACCATGCCGTCCCGTTCGCCACCACCAACAAAAACATCGATGCAACACCTAGACTCACCTGAGCCCCGATCTCCTTCGGCGCCATCTCCGGGATGCAACCGCCCCAGCGACAGGAGCCACAGGCGACCCCGATCCCGGCGTCGACTCCATGGAACACCCGCGTCTAGCAGCGCCCAAACCGCCGAGCCCCGTGCGACCCGCACCGACCTTCCTTCCGCGCGCCACCTCCGTGGCTGTGATGGCGACCTCCCGAAGTTTCCCCCAACCCTTGCGGCTGACTCCGCCTACGACTCGTGAACCCCGTCTCCCTCGAGATTCGCCAGAACCACCGCACGCCGAGCTCTGTCAGCCTCCGCGCCGCACGACCGCGACCGGACCGCCACCGTCCGCCCTCATCCGGCGAGCGCGCCCTTTTCCCCACGGGTCTCCGCAGATCGACCCCAAAGCCGCCGCTCGGGTCTCCCCGGTGCCTTAGGACGCCGGAGTTCCCAGCTTCGCCGTCGGTCGACCGCCCAGTGAGTGTCCCCTTCTCAATTTTCTCTCTCTGGTTATTGTTGACTTTAGGGAATTGGGTTTAAAATGAGAACAACAGACTACATCAACTTTTATCCTTTCAAATTGTCTTAATTTTGTTTTATTTTGTGGGTAAGTTAAAGATTGTTTGGGCTAAAGGGTTAGGAGTTGGTTGTGGGCTTCAAGCCCAACACCTATAATTTTTCCTTAAATTCTGTGGGCTTGGGTTATTTTATTTTGTTTATAATCTTTTGCTAAGCCAGGCCCACAGTTTGGACAGATTGGGCTAGGCTGGGCTTGTATTTGTTCTACTCAGTTATCAGTTTGGATATACTATATTAGTTATGTTTATAAATAGTTAAAGTATTATTTCTAAATCCTTAATCAATAGTTTGTAATTTTATTAAGCTGCTAGTAGTTTTAGTTGCTATTAATATTACTCAACGATTTTCCTAATAATTAATACTATTAATTATTATTTAGAAATTAAATATTGTTATTATTTTTCAAAAGTTTATGTAGCAAGAAAAATATATATTTATATTTGGGTTTTAGCCTTATAAGGATATTCCAAGATTTTCCAGTGATCATATAAGAATTACCTTAACTAATAGTTTCAAAATATCAAAGGTATTGTCTAAGTAAATTCTTCTAAATACACTTTCCTTATTAAGAATTTCTTTTTCATAAAACAAATTCTCTATTAAGTAAAACCTTACCGTGACTAGTTTTAGGCTCCTAAAATAATTATATTGTTCTAATAAAACTTCTATAAAGTATATGAATATATTTAAATATATAATATATATGGGTTAATATTGGGTTATCCTTTCTCTAAACTAGAATGTTATGACCATGGCTAGACTAATTGTATCCTTATTTTCTTGCCAAAACGGACCACTGGATATTGATAGTGGCTAATTGGACTCGACGAGATTGTCGGTTTCACCAGCTAAGGACCTCAGGCAAGTGCACTTTCTGATTGCTTTTCGATTCATAGTAGTCTTTTCATTTCATGTCTATACATATATCTTGCTGCTTGTTGACACGCTCGTCACACGGAGTAGTCGGAAGGGAAATATCTTAGACATGTGGACTACCCAGAACTATCCCCCTGTCTTTCGTGAATGATAGCAGCTGCACACGTCACGTGCAGGGTGCCGTATTTATCCCCTAGCCGTTCACATGTCGAAACGGATATTTCACACCACATAGGTAGAGGTCTTTTTATTTTTCCTTTACTTTCCCACCGTGCCTTGTCATCAGTTCTTTCCAGTTTTTTTATATCTTATATGTTTTTTCATGTCTTGTTAATTCTATTGTATTTTTGCATTATCGTCGGTGTGTACTTGTTCCATTCCTGACTGGAAACTAACATTTTTCAGGTTTAGCCGCGATCACTCTTAGCACTGGAAAGACTGGGTATGCTGAGGCCGACCTAGATAGTGGAAATAGTTTTCATTTTTCATTAATTGTGGGAACTTTGTATTCTCTTTAATTTTAAATATTGTAATTGTTGTAACAAATTTAGAAATGTGAATGAGCAGCAAATATTAAATATTGTGTTTTGAGCATTTATTTCTTGCGGGCTTGACAACGTTCTACCGTCGACTCTGTGGCGTAGGCTGGCTTGGACACATCTCGTATCCGAAAAAATGGGTGCGGGTCGTGACAAGAGTCGAGGTACAATACCCGGACTTTGGAATTCTTTTAACCTCATTATTCCTAAAACCTTGTCCTAGCTTCTAGGTGAGTGGACTGTAAGCTTCTAAAATTTTGGGACATACGAGGATTACCGATTGATTAGAATAATTTCCATTAGGATGATAATTTGTGCCTTATAAACACCCACTTTTATTTTAGATCATTTTGTGTCCCCGGCCGTGTCATTAATAATTGGAGCACGAGACCAGCTGTTACCTTCCAACAAATTTTCACATACAAGATCTAGATGAGTCCACCTTCATCTAGGTATATCATATCCCACTCAACACGTTTCCTTGTACAATATTTTTATGGTACAAACTTTAGGTCAAAATGACTAACTATAACCCTTACCATAATACCAATATACTTTCCGACTACAACTAGAGACTCAACCTCGACTCAGTTCCTTCGACCCAATACATGGTTGTGATCTACTCGAAGTCCACTACGCACATGCCGCTAGTGTGCCACCCAATTGAGGCCTCACATACTACTTAACACAAAGGTCACTGAATGCACATTTTGGGCTTTAGGGATCTAGCTAACCAACCTGACTGGCAACTAGCTCAACCACTTGGGTGGAAACCTATTCTAGGTTACCCTAACCTAGTAGAAATAGTTTTATCATTGGGATCTTGTCCAGTCAATATAGATTAAAATCCAAGGTTCATCCAACCAACGGTTGATGTCCAATCCGGGAACCCATTAAGACCCAGTAAAACCCATCCATACATACCACCATACATGGACTATAAAACCGAACTATTTGAAATAGGTACCTATACCTATTATGTAGTCTCCACCATCTACCTGGAAGTCGCGATACGATCTTGTATTACATTTATATCCCTTCCTTGTGTGTTTAATAACCACGAAAAAGATCACAATCTTGATTTCTTAAATTTCGTTCTACTATGGGGCCTTGTTTAGATTAATTTCGAGAATGGAACTTCTGTATTACATGGATTGTAAGCCCCTCTAAGAAACGAAGGGTTCTTCGATTTAGCAAGTGACTGGACTAGAATAGCCCACCCTAGCAAATAAGTCAATGGTTCATAGACTTTCTTTCTATCCGCATCATTGGATACTCTCTATCGCTCTTGAAACTTCATAATTGCTCTCGATTATACTTTCTTATCTTCCTGTTCTTTCTATTGCAGAGCGACGAATGGTCATGCTTATTAGAATTTACCAATATTTCTTAGCTACTTGTGTAAATTTTGTTGCTTGTTAAATTTTGGATTGCTTGATAGATAGGAGAGGATTATAGATGCAATATACAGTAGATACCTATTGGTAGCAATTTTAGCAATTTGATGGAAGGTTATAAAGTTGTAGGGACGTATCTTTGAGGGAGTAGTGTGACCAAAGGTGGGTAGAAGTTCTCGGAGTTTCGTAGTTACAAAATGGCTAGGAGGATATAAACTATTTTGAGGAATTAAAATTTATGGAGATTAAGGTAACAGTAGACTTCCTTTTTGAATTTAAGGAACAGTTATGAATTAGAATTTCGAGGGCAAAATTATTTTAAGGCCGGGTAGATTTGTAGCTCCCCTTCCCGAAAATTTTAAAATATTTTTATTATTATTATTTTCTTTGAATGGTGTTTTTTAGATTTTTATAAATAATTACTTAGTTAATTATTATGGTAGATGACTTTAGCCATGGTGGAGTTTTGGAGTACAAGACGGCTAAAACTATGGCACGGATAGTGCAGTGGCGTACTTTGACTAGTGTATTAGCCCTGGTAGAGAAGGCAGAGCCATAATGATGTCCTAACTAGGAAAACCAGGCCAAGTTACGACTTGACTCCTATAAATAATTAAATTATTTATTATTAAGGTTTATTGACTTGTAGAAGACCCGGTTATACCAAACCAGTCTTGACTTGACCCGGACCCAACCCAAGTCCATGTGGTCATGTAGTGCGACCAAAGACGTTCGTGTTGATATACGTTTTGTATAAATGTACGTATTTCATAATTTGTTTAATGGTCAAATAATTAATATTTAGAGTTGTTATATGTGTAATATAGTTATTTTGATATCAACCGAATTGAGGTGTTGAATGTATATAGGTGTGCTAGTATATAGTATAGTCTTTCGACTTTTAGCCAGCTATGTCATTCTATCTATTTTTTAAATATATTATTGGGATTTTTTTAGATTTACTGAATATACATTATATATATTATATATATATATATATATTATATATATATATATATATATATATATAATATATATATTATATATTTTTATATATAACATAATGTTTTTTTAAAACAAACAATATATATATATATCTATATATATATAATATATATATATATATATATAATTATATAAATATATATAATATATTATATATATATATATAATATCTATATATATATATATATATATATATATATATATATAATATATTATATTTTAAAATATATATATATATATATATATATATATATATATAATATTATATAATTATTTTTATATATATAATATATATATATATAATATATATATATTATATATTATATACTAATATTTTTTTAAAAACAAAAACAAAATTATATATTAATAAAATATATTATATATAATATATTTATTATATACATGTTTATAAGAAAATTTTAATTATATTTTAATGTTTAATAAAATTGCTAGCAGTTATAATGTTTGCTTAAATTATATTGAAATTTTATGTGGCTTAAGATCTATACATATATGGGTTTACCATATATTAGGAGTTGCCGTATTATTATTTGTTATTATAAGAATATATAAATATATTCAAATGTTTGTTTGTTAATAAAGAAAAACAAAACAAAAACAAAAACAAAAAAAAACAAAAACAAAAACACAAAACAAACAAAAACAAAAACAAAAACAAAAAAAACCGAACAATGGGCCAGCCCCGCCAAACCTGTTGGAAGCCCGAACCTTCCCCCTTGCGTGACACAGCCGAGTTGAAGTTCATCAAAAACCTGTTTGGAAATAAGACAAAACTTAGTCTCAAACCTTGTTTTGGAAGGTGGAGTTTGGACAAACCATTAGGATATTTTGAGAACCAATTAAAGACAGTGTAAGACAACGTATAGGGCTCTGAAACCAAGTTTACGAAATCAATTTCATCGACTACATGCGAGAAATCGGATTCCAAGATTGGCGAAAAAACTGTTTAAAATATTGAAAATTCATAAAAAAAAACCTTCGATACGACGTGCGTCCCGCCAATTCGGGAACGTAGTCGCGAATCGAAAGCATCAAAAGGTGCATAATGGCTTCGTGGATGTGTGGGCTTTGACGGAATTTAAATTGGTTGCGTGTGCGCGACGAATTTGATGCATATCCGTCGAAAATTACCGTATCGGCCTATGTGCAAAATTTCAATTACTTTGTACACGTTCGTCAGATCGAGACGAAACTTACGCCAACAGGACCGTATCATTTTTCTGGTCCTGTATGCGAAGTTTGCTCCGATTCTGAGATAGTTGACCGGATCACCGTTTCGCGCGCCCCACGATCCGACTCAACGGGCGATTTCGTGCACGGTCTGCCAGAATCCAACTTTGGACATACGGTTCATCAAAACGAATCCGTAGACATGTAGTTTGATGACTTTAGAGATCATTGACTCTCGTACGCTTTTAGGTGCAAAGCGGGTCCACCGGCGGACACCGTTGATCTGAAATTACCGTTTTGCCCTGTGTCAGAATTGGACTTAAGGATAGGTAAATCTAGCTAATTTGAATATTTTAAGAATATTGGTGATGTCTATTTCAGCATCTGGAGACCGTTGTACGAGTTGACTGTTGTGGCACACTCAGTGGTTGGATTATCGGTTTTACCAGCAAAGGACCTTAGGCGAGTACAGTTTATTATTTGTTTTTGATATTAAGCTTACTATACCTCATTGTTAGTTAATAATATGTGATTTCTATTTTATGTTTGTTATATTTTGTCGTGTCGGGAGGTGATGTACCAGGATGTGTGATCTGACCTTACAGTGTAGACCGTGATTTATTATTGTTTATAGAGTGTAGACAGTATTTCAGTATTTTATTACAGTGTAGACAGTGTTTCATTATTGCTTTATACAGTATAGACGTGTACATTATACAGTATAGATTTGTAGAACGTGTCGTGTAATTGTCCCGAGACCGATCACATATCAAAGGTACTTCAATCAGTCAGTGAGTGTTGTCTTTGTATTTATTTACTATTTTCCTTTGTTTAGTTTTATTGTCTTTCTGTGTTATTTTTCAAATCAATATTTAAAGGCTAACCTCTGTTGTATAGTCATTTTTATATATTGGAACTGCATTCAGTGAATTGTACTCGTTCCATTCCTGACTGGAAACCAATTTTTTAGGCTAGCTGTAGCTCACTTAGCATTGGGAGTTGCGGGTGTACTTGCAGCAATGTAGAAGCATGAAAAAGAAGGGATCTTTCTTTTAATCCCACATCGGAAAGGAGAAGAAGAGAGCTCTCATTTCACTCTATATAGAGCCCTCTTGCCTCCTTTGTAAAGGGCACCAAAAATAAAAAGAAAAGGGAGCCCGTTATCCAGGGAGCCCGTTCGCCACAAGTTGCAGTTGTTCTTCTCTTCTTCTGGGTCGGCTGCAAGCTCTTCACCGCTGTCATGGCGAGGATAATTTGGACTCTGAGTACTATGCGCCCCACGGGCTGGTACGAAGAAGTCCAAGGCGGCACGGGCCATGCGCCACAACGTGCTATGCCAATGGCAAACCAGAAGCATGCGCTCACAATCATGCGCGCTGCTGATGGTAAGCTGTATAGGTCGACTCGGGTGCTGCGGCGCCAGAAACGAGCCGACCTTCAAAGTCCTTATCTCACTTGGGCGCATCTATTACGTTCACAACCAAGTCGAGCAAGGCAAACCCAGTGGTCTTGAACTCCCGCGCCTCCTCTGGTTGTGCGTCTGGGTCGTTCAAGTCACTTCAAATGCTGTGGTTCCCCCACTATGATCGTGATGCCTGCTTGGTATTAGATCAGGGGGCGCAGCACTCACTTGACCACCCCGACGCTTGGCCTTGCCATGCGCCTGATGGGGGTGTAAAGGTGGCACTCTCACTTGACCACCCCGACGCTTGGCCTTGCCATGCGCCTGAAGGGGGTGCGAAGGTGGCACTCTCCTCCAACGATCTGCGCAACGTGATCACTCACAAACGTCGATCAGGAGAGCCGACCAACAAGCATAATGCGCCCCTCACAGGGCACACTTGTGCTACGGTCGCCATCAACTGCTGCTACCGCAAGACAGTGGCTCACCACCAAGACAGTCTGTGTTCAAACAGTTGCAACATGTTGTACCTGTCTTCCAGCGCATCACTCCGTCCCGTCAGAGTGAATCACTTCCTCGTCAACACACACAGGCGCATCTGCCAGCCTGGGGCTCTTCCAATATAATGAGGCTTAGGCACATCTATGTCCATTCCAACTCGGCGAATCTCGGTCTTATGAAGGAGTTCACCATCAAAGCTTCTTCGAACAAAGAGAATCATCATCCACAGTACAACGTCTTGCCAAGGAGGAGGATCAGTCGAATCCATCTTCGTCGAGAAGTCAAAGGGAGAGACAACAAAACTTCTCAAACTGTTGCTATTCATAGGCCAGGGCAAATCAAACCCATGCGCCAAGTGGCAACCTTCCGAAGTCGGTGCAATGAACTTGTATTTATGATGAATGAACTCGCTAAGTCGGAGAGCCATCAAAGCTCTGAAGAACTCAATAGCCGGACCAATGGAGATGCGCCATGCAACGCGCCGGTCAGACAGCGCATCACCAGACGCGCCTTTCAGTACCAGGCGCATCACGAGGATGCGCCCCACCACCATCCCCATACCGAGTGGAACGCCAACCGACGCGCCCACTCAGCTGTCCATCGAACGTCACCAACATTAAATGCTGAACTGACAGAGTTGGCAGCACGCCTCCTAAAGTCTGAACAGTCGACAACTTTTCAGAAAACGAAGCGTCGATAACGTCAGCATCATCATGACTTTATTTCGACGGCTACTACCACGTGGCCACTCCACCATCAGCATGCGCCTCTACAGCCATGCGTCCAAATCAGTATGCGCCTCAAAAGCCATGCGCTCAGACTGCTCTCTGATCCGAAAGACAGAAGGAAAGTCGCCTGCATGCGCCTCAAAAGCCATGCGCCCCAAATGGTTTGTAACTCCTAAAGGTTATGAGCCGCAGCCTCCTCCTGCGCCCAATCCAAGGCGCAGCTCACCAGATCACTTCTCTCCACCAAATCCGAGATCTTCGAACCATGACGACGACACGTGTCTTTTGACTAACTCATCCAAGATTTCAGCAACGGAAAGATCTTCTCTCTGCTACGTGCCGGCTCACAACAGCAGTATGAAGAGTTCTCTCCTCGATCAGGGCGCAGCATCCGTGCGCCTCCATCAGCAACCTCCACGTGGCATCCCCACACCGGCGCATCCTGCATGCGCGCATGAGCAGCCAGCCTACAAAACTATAAATAGAAGGGTCATCTCCTTCACACACACACAGAGACTCAGAACAGAAGACTCACAACACGAGAGATCACCGAGAGGCAGTTCTAGACACTCAACGTCTTCCTCCTCTCAGCAAGCTCCAGCACCCAGAGCAATCAACACCTTCAGAGAACCGATAACCGTCGTCAGCCGGTCAACGGAGTCAACGTATTACCACTCGCTCCATTGGCACTAAGGACCCAGCTTAAACAAAAGTGTACTCCTAGGACTACATCTAAGTCCATATTGTATCACTGTTATGTTTGTAAGATTTCAATCAAAACAATTTTAATGGCAAACAAGCTGGCGACTCTGCTGGGGACTTTTTTCTCCTCTACCGAGAAGGTTGTGTCACAGGCCGACGACGTGAAGGTGGGCTCCTCCCACAAATGCTGGTAGTGCGCCTCAATCAACAGGCGTACGAGGAGTTTATTTCTGAAGGAAGTGCGAGTCCTTCGAAGCGGCTGTCGAAGCCGAAGAAGACCCGCGCAGTCTGGGTGCGTAAAGTCGACGCCTTGGGCACCACCGTTGAAGGGGATGCGCCCGTCCAGCCTTCCCTTCCTGCTGACGTCCTCAGCAGTCAAGGTGCGCCCGCTGATGCAGCGATCTCTCGGGGAAGCGTATGGCTGACCACGTTCCCCAGCCATCTTCCTCTCAGGCGAGGAAGATACGTCGACGGAGCAGGGGCGCAGCCAATGCCCCACGCATTACTTCTGATGCGCCACAAAGAGCCTCTGTCTTTGATAGACTCACTCGCTGTAACGGCGAGGAGAATTTGGATGCTGAGTACTATGCACCCCAGCGGGCTGGTACGAAGAAATCCAAGGCGGCACGGGCCATGCACCAAACGTGCTATGCCAGCAGCCGGCCGAGGCACGCGCTTACAATCACGCGTGCTGCCGATGGCAAGCTGTACAAGGTTGACTCAAGTGCTTCTGCACCGACAACAAGTCGACCTTCAAAGTCCTCATCTCGCTTGGACGCATTCACTGCGTGCACAACCAAGCCGAGAGAGGCAAACTCAGTGGTCTTGAACTCCCGCGCCTCCTCTGGTTGTGCGTTTGAGGTCCGTTCAAGTCACTTCAAATGCTGTGGTTCCCCCACTACTGATCGTGATGCCTGCTTGGTATTAGATCAGGGGGCGCAGCACTCACCCGACCACCCCGGCGCTTGGCCCTGCCATGCGCCTGAGAGGGGTGCGAGGGTAGCACTCTCCTCCAACGACTTGCGCAACGTGATCACTCACAAGCGCCGGTCAGGAGAGTTGAACGACAAGCACGATGCGCCTCTCACGGGGCACATTGTGCAGTGGTCACCATCAACTGCTGTTGCAAGACGGCAGTACCGCCAAAGCAGTCGGTCTTCCAACGGCTACAATCATCGACACCCTCCGACATCGCCTTGGGACGAAGGTGTCAGCAGAAGAGGAGCTAAAGGTTGCTTCATGCAACGTGATCTCCAATTCCTCATCTGTCCGGAAGACGACTGCCAATTCCTCGTCTTCATCCAAAAGTCAGCCGGAAGACCAAGGCAGCTGTCACGACCTCTGGAGTGTTTGAAGGCACTCGGTCGAGGAAGAAGTTCTTGGAGGAAGCTGGGGATAGCCAGACCCTTGTCGAGCCTCCTTCCGAAGACGAAGATGTCCAAAGCACAGCTGCGGCGGATCTTCATCAAGGCGAAGATGGCCTCCCTGAAGCCCCTCAAAATGACGATGTCCTCCAGGACAGCCGGGGGTAGTGCTGGAAACGAAGAGGCCCTTCAAGACAGAGCTGAGGGCATTCAGGCCCTTGCAGATGCGCCTGTCGAAGACGAACTCCAGAATGTGGCTGGGGGTGGCCAAACACCAGGAGAAGTGACTCCCCTACATGAGAGCGAAGCCTCAACTAATCCATCCACTTCCGGCCGTGTCATGACAGTATACATGACCGGGGGTGATCTTGAGACTGATGCGCCGCCACGGACATTGTTCAGCGCATAGACTCGCTAGAGGGAGGACTCAAAACCCTCTCTGCCTCAATGCAAGCACTGACTCAAGCAGTTTGAGATGCGGTCGGCCTTGATCAGGACACTTCAATGGTCCCGACCCAGGAGCCAATGGAGAGTCGAGTGTCCCCTCCAACGGACACCCTCAGACACAGAAGCACCCCGGACGTCGGAGCCCTCAAACGCTCCACTCCAGGTGGTACCTCCTTCCCCGACTCCTAGCTCCACGGAGGACGTGGTCGAAATGATCAAAGATTTGCGGGAGCGCTTCGAGTCCAAGAACAGGCAGGAGGAGCGCCAGAAGATGGGCATTCCCAGCCTTATCCCCTTGAGTGAACAAGGTGGTTTATCCCCCAAAGTATAAACCACAAACACTCACGCCGTATGACGGGAAGGACTCTCCACGACGGTACCTGACGTACTTCCAGTCGCAGACAGGGCATCTTCCGAAGGAGGACGCCCTCCTCACCAGCATCTTTGTTGGGGCCCTGAAAGGGGTGGCGTATGACTGGTACTGCAGCCTCCCGATAATTCCATATCGTCCTTTGACGACCTGACACGCCTCTTCCTCGACGCTTCTACGACGGTGGGAAGGACATGACGATGGCGTCTCTCATTGAGATACGCCAGAAGGACAAGGAAACGGTTCGGGCATTCATCGAACGCTTCCGTCAGGCCTGCTTCAGGCTACCTCCAGGCATGCCAGAACATCGCTCCTCTCCGCTTGCAGTATGAACATGCTGCCTGCAGTAAAGCTTTGGCTTAACTCTACTCCCCCTCCCGACTGGAGCTCCCTAATCATCGAAGCTGAAGCTGCAGAGAAGAAGGCGGCCAATGCACGTCTTTTGGGTGTTAGCTTCCCCGCCTTTGACGATAAGGGGAAAAATCCGCAATCAACAACTCCGGACGAGAAACAAAGGGGAAACAGGCATTGACTGTTAATGCCTCGAAGGGCGCATCTGCGCCTACTCAAAAGCCTCCACTGGCACCGAGACCCAAGGAGGTTTATTCATTCAATGATGACGACACCCTGCAACTCTTTGAGATACTGAAGCAGGGCGACAAGATCAAGCTTCCGGACCCGAAGCGGCCCGATGAAGTCGGGAAAGTGGACAACCCGAGGTACTGTCACTACCATCGGTTTGTCGGACACCCGACTAAGGACTGCTACGTCCTCAAAAATTACATCCAGCGCATGATCAATACGGATGTAATCTCCGTCGACTATGAAGAGAAGACGGTGTCAGCGAATGTGGTGTCACTTCAGTTCGGTACCTTGCCACCGACTACCACACAAGATGGCGTCGTCCCCATCCCTAACGCGACAATGGAGGTGGTGAACTTGCCACCCACCCATGACAATGTGAGTGGACTTGTCCCACTCACCACATCTCGAGGAGAGGTCCTCTGGGTTCACCCTGACCTCGTCTCCGAGGTAACTCAACCGGAGGTACGCCCTACCTCCAAAGCAAAAGGCAGGAAGATCAAGTCTTGCCGCACGGTCTCTTCTTTAACGGAAGAGGCGCTTCCTGTGCAGACGCGTGCACAACAGAACTCCCAGCCCGGTGAAGCTGCCGCCGAAGTGGTGCCTCCTGGCACCATCCCTGAGGAGGGTCCATCCAAGCCCTCAGCAGCCATAAACAAAAGCAAGTGGAGGCCCGTTTCGACAGACCTCTACGGAAAGAAAATGCTTCGGGGCTAGCCAAGCCCACAATTTTGACATTCTGGCGCAACTAGCCAGTACTCCTGCACGCTTGTCTTGTTCGAGCTCTTGCGTCTCTCTAAGGACTCCGAGAAGCTCTCTGCGAAGCTCTGAAGGATGCCGAATCCTTTCTCAGTCAAGTCAAGCAGCCTGAAGACCTCCCAACTACTTGTGCACACTGTCATTGTGCGGATGAAGTTATCCCAAACATAACCTTCACCCAACAAGACATGCTGCTCAAGCATCACCGACATAACCGACCGTTGTATTACACAGGGTACATCGGTTCGGTAAAGGTGAGCAGGATTCAGATCGATCCGGGGTCTTCCCTAAGCATCATTCCAAAGGCGCTGCTATCAAAGCTGAGGATCCCAATGTACCGGCTGGCGCCCTCCAATACGACCATCAGTGGCTTCAACGCTAGCAAGAGCGAGCCACTGGACAAGATCCGGCTGAAGTGTCACATCGGCAGCCTCAAAACTGAGGTGACTTGTTATGTGGTGGATGCCGAGGTCAACTACAACATCTTACTCGGACGACCATGGTTACATGAGTACATGGTGGTGCCCTCCACGCTCCACCAATGCATGAAATATGTATCCACCAACGGCGTCATCCGGACGGAGTTTGCAGATATCGATCCCTTCAAAGGGATTGAGGCCTACTTCACCGATTCCGACTTGTACAAGCCCATTGACGAGGAGGAAGCCAATGACGCTGATGATGAGGCAGAGACGGCAACAGAGCCGGACATGGAGCCTGAGACGACTCCCGACGCCCCCTTGAAAATCCGTCTGAAGGGGAAACCACCCCAGAAGGCGCCTCCAATGAGCATCAAGCTATCAGGAAAAGTGCCGGCTCGCGAAGCTCCCCTGAAGATACGCCTCAAGGGAAAGCCACCTCAAACAGCGGCTCTCCTGGTGGTAAAATTACAAGGGAAGGCGCCACTCATCGGAGGCGCAACCGAGGCACCTCTCAAGGTGCGTCTTAAAGGCAAGCCGCCGCAGTCATCCAAGATGCCGGAGAGGGCTCACATAACCCTCTCAGATCCTAAAGTCAGCGCGGCGGAGGACTCTCCTGATCCGGCCCCAGTGCTTACAGATGAGGAGCTTGGCGAATACATCTCCGCTGATGTAGACGCACCCTCCTTCGACAATGTAATCCTACGGGATAAAATCTCGTACTTTATCAATAATAGAGTGTCTTTCATTATTCTTGTCTTCCACACTGGAATGCCATGTATACATTAGACAACGCTCTACGGTCATTGCAAACACAAGTAACGACCGTCTACCATAATCAAATAGTCCCGTCTCAAGGAGTCTTCATAGTCCCTCCACGGAGCCGAGACCAAGGCACCATCATCTCAGGCAAAATCGAGCGTCGTCGGGACCTTCCGTCAATCGAGCCCGAACCTGATACCGGCAGAGTACAAGTCTATCGGTACACAGATGCGGCTAAGCACATCATCCAAAAGATGGGCTACGACCTGAAAAGCAATAAAGGCTTAAACTACGGCAAGGGTCGGCATCTCTCTGTCCGGCTTTCGATGTCCAATGGAAAGCCACAGGATTACTATAATCGGACTCGACGGGGGTTAGGCTATGTCACGCCGCCATCAACTCCAGAGAGTTCAGACGCAGAAGACATAGAACATTCCCACTCGTCTGAAGCATCGACGTGGGATTCCGATACCAGTATCGGATAAGTCTTCAGGAAAGTGCTGTCAGCTAACATGACATCGGCGCAACCTCAGAAAGATGAAGGCGAAGACCAACCGCCGGAACCCTTCGAAGAGGAACCCTGGGCTCAGCACCTAGGAGAACAATGGGAGTCTCGTTTTGAGTTACGAGAACCTCCCACTGAAGACGAAGTCGAGCAGATCGACCTCGGGGATGGGTCTTCTTCTAAACCCATCTTCATCAGCAAAAGCTTGGAAGGAGAAGACCGAGAATCTTTAGTCCAACTGGCTAAAGAGTATATGACGTCTTCGCTTGGAGCTACGAAGACATGCCGGTCTCGATCCACAGATCGCGATGCATAGGTTGAACATCTTACCAGATGCCAAACCTATCAAACAACAACAGCGACGCTTCCGCCCGGACATCATGAACGCCATCGATCAGGAGGTGGACAAGCTCTTGACCAGTGGCTTCATCCGTGAGGAACAACACCCGGACTGGGTAGCCAACGTCGTCCCTGTCACCAAGAAGAACGGGAAGATACGAGTCTGTATCGACTTCAGGGATCTCAACTCTGCTTGCCCGAAGGATGAATTCCCGCTCCCAATTACCGATGTAATGATCGACAACACATGTGGCTTTGAATGCATGTCCTTCATGGACGGGTATTCAGGCTACAATCAAATCAAGATGTTCCCCGATGACGCAAAGCACACGTCATTCAGGATCCGAAAGGTGTTTTCTGCTACACAGTAATGCCCTTCGGCTTGAAGAATGCCGGTGTAACATACCAACGAGCGATGAGTACCATCTTCCGTCAACATCTTCGCAAGACGTTGAGTGCTATGTTGACGACATCGCAGTCAAGAGCCACCTCAAAAGAGATCACCTACAGGACCTGAAGACGGTCTTCGATCTCATGCGGGCACATCAACTCAAATGAACCCCGCTAAATCCTTCCTGGGGGTTTCTAGCGACAAATTCTTGGGCTTTGTCATCACGGCAAAAGGCATTCATGTCGATCCCGAGAAGACTAAAGCCATCCTCACATGGACCCTCCGAAGAACCTTCGAAAACTTCGGGGCTTACAGGGACGTCTGGCATACATCCGGAGGTTCATAGCAAACCTCTCTGGTAAATGTCAACCCTTTACTCAGCTCATGAAGAAGGGAGTCTCTTACGTCTGGACAGAGGAGTGCCAAAAGGCTTTCGACGACATCAAGGCTTACTTGACAAGCCCGCCAGTCCTAGTGGCACCTGTCGCCGGCAAACCCTTCCTCCTCTACGTCCGTGCCATGGATCATTCCTTCGGCGCTTTACTCGCTCAAAACAGCGATGCAGGCTACGAGCAAGCAATCTACTACCTCAGTCGAACACTCATCGGGCTGAACACCGGTACAACCCCGTTGAAAAGGAGTGCTTGGCTTTGGTGTTTGCCATTCAGAAGACTCGTCATTACGTCTCGGGCCAGACAATTCACGTCATCTCCCGAGTCAATCCACTCAGAGTTCTCATGACGAAGCCAGGGTCATTAAACTCCCGGCTGGCTACATGGGCGATCCTACTAACGCCATACAACATGGTGTTTGTCCCGTAGAAGGCGGTCAAGGGTCAGGCTCTGGCTGACTTTTTAGCTGCACACCCATCCCAGAGTCTTCAAAACTCTATGAAGATATCCCGGATGAAGTCCAAGAATCAAACGTCACTGAAGGAAGCCCCGTTTGGCGGATGTTCTTCGATGGCGCTTCAAGAACGGGCCCCAACGGCCAAATCATCGCAGGAGTGGGGGTAGTCTTGGTCTCCCCCGATCAGCTGGTCATCCAGCGCGCATACTCTCTTTCGAAGCCGTGCTCCAATAATGTTGCTGAGTACAACGCACTCGTCATGGGACTCCAGCTAGCACAACAGCTGGGGGTGGATCATCTGGAAGCCTACGGCGACTCGAAACTCGTCGTAAACCAGATTCGGGGGCAATACGAGGTTCGCCATGAAGATTTGATCCCTTACCATGAAGTCGCATTGAACATCATTTCAACCTTCACTGGGTTCTTCATCGAACATGTACCCCGTCTACAAAACTTGGAGCTGAACGTCCTGGCTGGCCTCGCAGCCTCATTGGCCGCGCCCCTTGGGACTCAACTATGTCACGGTAACTGGCCGAGACTTGATTTGTCCCAGGAACAACCTATGTTTGCAAATGGCTCACGCCATGCCGACAAACACTGATGTTAATATCCGAGACTGGAGATTCCCGTTCATCGACTTCGCCGTCTACGGAATCCTTCCGGAAGACCCGAAGGAAGCCGTCTCAGTCAGGAGACGCTCTCTTCGATTCTACTACGATACAGCCACTAAAATGCTGTACCGACGCTCCTTCGACGGGCTTCTCCTGCGATGCCTGTCTAACGAAGAAGCGGCCGAAGTTCTTCGAGAAGCTCACGACGGAACTTGCGGAGCTCACCAACCGGGCCCTAAGTTGCAAGATCGACTGCGACGTATGGGCTACTACTGGCCAACCATGATTGCCGACGCAGTGGAATATGCTAAGAAGTGCCATGCATGCCAACTTCATGCAGACTTCATACATATACCGTCTGAGCCGCTACATCCTACAGTCGCCTCCTGGCCCTTCGAAGCCTGGGGCATGGACATTGTAGGGCCAATCACCCCTCCTTCATCGAGAGGACACCGCTTCATCCTGGCCATCACCGACTACTTCTCCAAATGGGCAGAAGCAGTTCCACTAGCAGAAGTAAAAAGCTCCAGGGTGGTCAGCTTTATCAAACACCATGTCATTTACCGTTTCGGGGTACCCCGGATCATCCATGACAATGGTCCTCAGTTTATCAGCCACATTTTCAGCAGGTTCTGTGACAAGAATCGCATTCAGAACGTGGCCTCAACCGCCTACAATCCGGCAGCAAACGGATTGGCCGAGGCGTTCAACAAAACTATCGTCAGGCTACTCAAAAGGTCGTGTCATCCAACAAACGCGACTGGGACGAAAAGCTTGGCGAATGCCTTTGGGCCTACCGCACAACGGTACGGACCCCAACAGGCAACACTCCATTCTCCCTGGTCTACGGGAGCGAAGCAGTACTGCCTCTCGAGATACAGATACCTTCGCTCCGCGTGGCAATCACAAACGATCTCACAGAAGAAGACAATCAACGTCGTCGTCTGCGGGAACTGGAGGCACTTGACGAAAAGCGTCTCCTAGCTCAACAACGCATCGAACTTTACCAAGCCCGTATATCACAGGCTTTCAACAAGAAGGTCAAGCAAAGAACTTTCCAAGTTGGCGACCTGGTTTTAGCAGTCAGAAGGCCAATGGTGTTAACTCATAAGACACCAGGGAAGTTCGAGCCCAAATGGGAAGGACCCTTCATCATTGAGACGGTATACTCAAACGGCGCTTACCGGCTCGCCAAACCCAATGGGGACTTGTTCATGATGCCCATCAACGGCAAGTTCCTAAAGAAGTACTATTCTTGACATCCTCCAAGACATGTATTTCCCCAAACAACCACTTTTCACAAAATCAAACGCTTCCGGAACCCAGCTGTTCCGTGGCATCCTTCCGTAGAAAGATAACCACGTCCACATTACCTCTGAGTTGTCTCTCTACACACCTACAAAGCGGAATCTTACACTTCGTGAGCTTACGCTATCCTTCATGTTTACCACGTCCACATTACCTCTGAGTAAACATTCCGTACAAACAACCCCTGCGTTGTTGTACATTGATCGCAGAACTTCCATGTCCACATCACCTCTGAGTTGTTCAGTGTATCCTCCAGGATCACTCCTACCACGTCCATAATACCTCTGAGTAGGAAGATTCTATCATTTGAACCTAATGATTGCCATGTCCACATTACCTCTGAGCAAACATGTTGGTTCCTTCAAACTTATTATCTGTACCTAAAAACCAAGGTGCGCAAAAGATAATAGGTCCACATAAATCATCAAGTTCATGATATCAAAAATGAACGCATCACAAAAAAGATTGTGTATTTCTTTATTTTCTCAAAAAGAGAGTACAGAACTACACTATCCCCCAACAAGAGTTACAAAAACACAAAAAGAAGAGACTACAATCCCTAAACATCTCCAGCGGAATTTCCATGTCCATATTACCTCTGAGTAATTCCGCGTTTCTTCCTCCAGAGTCATTCCTACCACGTTCATATCACCTCTGAGTAGGAAAGCTCTACCATCAATCCCATATTTACCACGTCCACATTACCTCTGAGTAAATATGTTGGTTCTCTCTCCCTCTCTCAACTTATTATCTGTACCTAAAACCAAGGTGCGCCATGGATGATAAGTCCACATAAATTCCCCAGTGGAAGTACCCAAACCTATCACGTCCATACTACCTCTGATAGGATTGTTACACCTAAACAGCTCTACCATTCATGCTTCTTGTTCAAAGTATTTCAAAACTTGTCCAAAGTTTTAAAAACTTTGAAGGGGGTCTTGTAGAAGCATGAAAAAGAAGGGATCTTTCTTTTAATCCCACATCGGAAAGGAAGAAGAGAGCTCTCATTTCACTCTATATATAGAGCCCTCTTGCCTCCTTTGTAAAGGGCACCAAAAATAAATAAGAAAAGGGAGCCCGTTATCCAGAGAGCCCGTTCGAGCCACAAGTTGCAGTTGTTCTTCTCTTCTTCTGGGTCGGCTGCAAGCTCTTCACTCACTGTCATAGCGAGGATAATTTGGACTCTGAGTACTATGCGCCCCACGGGCTGGTACGAAGAAGTCCAAGGCGGCACGGGCCATGCGCCACAAACGTGCTATGCCAATGGCAAACCAGAAGCATGCGCTCACAATCATGCGCGCTGCTGATGGTAAGCTGTATAAGGTCGACTCGGGTGCTGCGGCGCCAGAAATGAGCCGACCTTCAAAGTCCTTATCTCACTTGGGCGCATCTATTACGTTCACAACCAAGTCGAGCAAGGCAAACCCAGTGGTCTTGAACTCCCGCGCCTCCTCTGGTTGTGCGTCTGAGGTCCGTTCAAGTTACTTCAAATGCTGTGGTTCCTCCACTACTGATCGTGATGCCTGCTTGGTATTAGATCAGGGGGCGCAGCACTCACTTGACCACCCCGACGCTTGGCCTTGCCATGCGCCTGATGGGGGTGTAAAGGTGGCACTCTCACTTGACCACCCCGACGCTTGGCCTTGCCATGCGCCTGAAGGGGGTGCGAAGGTGGCACTCTCCTCCAACGATCTGCGCAACGTGATCACTCACAAACGTCGATCAGGAGAGCCGACCAACAAGCATAATGCGCCCCTCACAGGGCACACTTGTGCTACGGTCGCCATCAACTGCTGCTACCGCAAGACAGTGGCTCCACCACCAAGACAGTCTGTGTTCAAACAGTTGCAACATGTTGTACCTGTCTTCCAGCGCATCACTCCGTCCCGTCAGAGTGAATCACTTCCTCGTCAACACACACAGGCGCATCTGCCAGCCTGGGGCTCTTCCATCATAATGAGGCTTAGGCACATCTATGTCCATTCCAACTCGGCGAATCTCAGTCTTATGAAGGAGTTCACCATCAAAGCTTCTTCGAATAAAGAGAATCATCATCCACATACAACGTCTTGCCAATGAGGAGGATCAGTCGAATCCATCTTCGTCGAGAAGTCAAAGGGAGAGACAACAAAACTCTCTCAAACTGTTGCTATTCATAGGCCAGGGCAAATCAAACCCATGCGCCAAGTGGCAACCTTCCCGAAGTCGGTGCAATGAACTTGTATTTATGATGAATGAACTCGCTAAGTCGGAGAGCCATCAAAGCTCCGAAGAACTCAATAGCCGAACCAATGGAGATGCGCCATGCAACAGACGCGCCGGTCAGACAGCGCATCACACAGACGCGCCTTTCAGTACCAGGCCATCACAGAGGATGCGCCCCCACACATCCCCATACCGAGAACGCCAACCGACGCGCCCACTCAGCTGTCCATCGAACGTCACCAACATTAAATGCTGAACTGACAGAGTTGGCAGCACGCCTCCCAAAGTCTGAACAGTCGACAACTTTTTCAGAAAACGAAGCATCGATAACGTCAGCATCATCATGACTTTATTTCGACGGCTACTGCCACGTGGCCACTCCACCATCAGCATGCGCCTCTACGGCCATGCGTCCAAATCAGTATGCGCCTCAAAAGCCATGCGCCTCAGACTGCTCTCTGATCCCGAAAGACAGAAGAAAGTCGCCTGCATGCGCCTCAAAAGCCATGCGCCCCAAATGGTTTGTAACTCCTAAAGGTTATGAGCTGCAGCCTCCTCCTGCGCCCAATCCAAGGCGCAGCTCACCAGATCACTTCTCTCCACCAAATCCGAGATCTTCGAACCATGAGTCGACGACACGTGTCTTTTGACTCAACTCATCCAAGATTTTAGCAACGGAAAGATCTTCTCTCTGCTACGTGCCGGCTCACAACAGCATGAAGAGTTCTCCCCCTCGATCAGGGCGCAGCATCCGTGCGCCTCCATCAGCAACCTCCACGTGGCATCCCCACACCGACGCATCCTGCATGCGCGCATGAGCAGCCAGCCTACAAAACTATAAATAGAAGGGTCATCTCCTTCACACACACAGAGAGACTCAGAACAGAAGACTCACAACACAGAAAGAATCACCGAGAGGCAGTTCTAGACACTCAACGTCTTCCTCCTCTCAGCAAGCTCCAGCACCCAGAGCAATCAACACCTTCAGAGAACCGATAACCGTCGTCAGCCGGTCAACGGAGTCAACGTATTACCACTTGCTCCATTGGCACTAAGGACCCAGCTTAAACAAAAGTGTACTCCTAGGACTACATCTAAGTCCTATATTGTATCACTGTTCTGTTTGTATTAAGATTTCAATCAAAACAATTTTAATGGCAAACAACGAAAACCTAGAGACTAGTTAGATAAATGAGTTGTAATCATTTCAATATTTGTACGAGTTTATATTTTTTTGCAAATGTAAAACTTATGAATATTATAAATTAAATTAATTTTGTGAATGAGCATTATTTGTGATTTTGAGCAATGTGGCTATAAAGCGTTCTACCGTCGACACTGCGGCGTAGGCTGGCTTGGACACGTATTCGTATCCCGGAAAGCGGGTACAGGTCGTGACATCTGGTCAGAAATCATAAATTGGTGATTATTTAAACTAAACCAAATATATATAATAAATAACACCAGGATTTAACGTGCTTTAGTTTACCCTACTACACCAGAGAGAGAGATATATTTTTATTCACATATTCAACATAGATTACATGAGAACTTTATATAGAGAGGCAATCCAACTGATAAGAGGTAAAAGGGAATCAAACAGATAAGAGGAAAAGTGTCACGACCCGCTACCCAAATTGTTGGGCCGGGCCGGGCCGAGTCATGTCCAGCCTACGCTTGAGATAAGCGCAGTAAGCTGTTCTAGAGATAACAAGATAAGACTGAATGTGCTAACAGTTCTATAAGTAATAAAGAATCATAAATGCTCCAAACACAAAAGTCATCTCATATAATAGTAAGTCCAAGTACAAGTCTGAAATATAAAACTGGATACAGGTCCAGTTACAAAATACGTAGTCTAATACATGACTACACTAAATATTCCGAGCAACTACACAAACTAGACGAGGTTTCCCGTAGGTACATCCTCATGAGACAAAGCCTGGTCCTCGGCAGTAACTCCATAATATGGGTCACAGAGCAACTCCTCCTAATAAGGATACCTACAACGTTATCCTGTCAGGACGGGAGCAAGTACTGTTTCTAGCAAACTAATATACGAAACATGAAATGAACAGAAATGTAATAAACTGGAATCATGGCACATCATAATCTATCATGGCAAGAACACATATGTCATAGAGACAGATGCATATGTAATGTTTAAAACTGTAGCATGTACGTGATCGTCAATAGGTATAAAATATACTGTGGTACAAGTATATAAAATGTACTTCCGTACAAGTAAACAAGCGATAGATGTACATATGTACAAATACAACTGGTGCGCCTACGACAAGGTATACATAAATGTCAACCTTGCTCGGTACGTACGTACGGAGAAGGGGGTATTGATCACGTACACTACTAACAGTTTTCCCATAACCCAGATTCTAATCATGTGAGAGATATATATATAAAGACTTTCCTAAGCATGGTAGTGACTGAAAGTAAATACAACATGTAAATATTTAACTTGCTACCCCAAGGATCAGCATTTAACATGGTTGGATTTGCAGTTCATTGATGTAACAGTATGTAAAGTTTGTAGAAAGTACTTACCTTTAGCAAAGCAAGGCAACGATAAAAATGCTATAGATTCCTGGTAACTTGTCACTGTAGAAATTAAACATAAACTTAGTTTTTACACTAAGTTAAACACTAAAACACTAGTGGTGCAACGCGACTTCCTAACTGGACATCTAGCCAAATGGTGACTTTAGCATAGGAGACCAATGTGGAGTGACACAATACTCAAACTAACTTTCTAGGGTCTTTACACTAGTGCGGGGTGAGGTCCAATATGTCTATAACTCAAAACAACACAAAACACTGAAAGTCGTAATTATTCAATAAATAAATCAAACTGTACACTATGTTCCAACAATTTTTAAGATAGACAAAAAGCTCAATTTTTACATAAAATAATGTACCAAAATGATCCTTGTTAATTATAGAAATTTATACTAATTTTTCTGGAATTTAAAAACACTCATAAATTTATTAAAAATCAACAAACATAAATATGAAAATGAGTTCTGTTTTCCTATTTTTATAAAATACCAAAAGTACTTAATAAATGCTGGAACAATTATAATAAAATTTCTAAATTAACATAGTATTTAAATATAATTTTTCCAGATTTTTACAGCACTTAAATATATATAAAAATTCAAAAACAGCAACCAACAGTTTCTGGAAATTAATTAATTAATTATTTACTATTTTTGTCCATGTATTCGAATTGAACCGAATTCCAGATACAGGACACAGAGCCATGAATCAAGTCCAATATGACTTGTACAGACTCTGAATGTATTAGACACAATTGGACCCAAAAACTAATGCTAGGCTTGGACATCAATTGGTCATAACAAATAAAATACAGGAATTTAAGTAATAATAATATAATTTTAAAGTGGTAAAAATATACAGGTCACAAAATATATATAATAAAATAATCTTGTGAAATTTTACATAACAATATTTTGTACAAGGTAGAATTTTAAATATATATAAATATATAACTACAATATTTATATATATATATATATATATATTTTTTAATATTTATATATATATATATATATATATATATATATATATATATAATAAAATACTAAATATAACATATATATACATATACAGATACTGTATACATATATATATATATATAAAACAAACATCATATATATAATAATAATAATAATAATATAATAATATATATATATATATATGTATATATATATATATATTATATATATATATATAATATAATAACTAATAAAACAAAACAAAATAAAAATAAAACAAACAAAGCAGGGGGGTTCGAACTCGGCCCAGAGGGTCGGGTTCTTGGGTTCGGTCGGGCTGGCCAGGGGGTCAGCCCGAGCTGTGTGTTAGGGGTAGGGTTTGGATTAGTGATAGGTTTAGTTTTTAGGTTAACGGGTTTAAACCCGATAGCCAACTTCGTGTCCTGACTGTTTAGGACACGAAGAAATGGTCGAGTCCAAGTGTCCTGACTGTTTGGGACACGCATGAGTCGAGTTAAACGTGTCCAGACTTATCCCTAGGTTCGTCAGGACACGACGAGTCGCATATGTGAGACTGGGACACGCACGACACAGTTTCTAGAGTGTTACCTACGTGTCCGACGTCGGGGGGGAGTCGATGGTACTGGACGGCGGAGAGACATCGTCGACGCGGCGCTCGAATGGCGCTGGACTCCACTCGTCGGGGCGAACACATCGGTGGTGGTTATGGGTGGTGAAGGTGGCTATAGAGGTGGCGGTGGGGGTGGCCGGAGTTAGGGTTACGGCAAACTGGAAATGGGGGAGACGGTGGTCGTGGAGGTCGAAACGAAGTAGTGTTAGGGTTTCGGGGTCGGGGTAGTTTTATCGGACTTTAGGGCGGTGGAATTAGGGTTCGAATTAGGATTAGGGTTAGGGTTACGGTGATAGTCGCCGGAGACGATGACAGCGCACGGTCGTCGGGGGCAGTTAGGTTTAGGGTTTTGCAAATAGCCCCCTGAAGATTTGAATATTGCATAAAGTGCGCCGCCCAAACAGTTTACAAATATTATTTGCAAACTTCTATTAAAACAATTGATTTATTTGCAAAACGATATAAAAATTTAAATATTACACAATGATATTAAAACATTTCAGTTAATTACAATATGATATAATTTGATTTAAAAACTATTTAAAAATTATTTAAAAATTCTAGAAAAATTCCTAAAAATTAGAATAAATTATTTTTAAAGCTAAATAGGTCATTAGCAACTAATTAACACTAATTAAATTAAATATGAAAAATAGGGACAAGTCTTCCCTCCTTGAAAAAATTTTGTCCTCGAAATTCACAAGGATTGAAGACCCTACAATTTCTAACATAGCAAGCAATGCAACAAATGACTAAGGCTACGATCAAAACTAACCTCTAAGGTATCAAGCGTGTCACTTCCCGTTCCCAGTATACGTATTTTTAATCCATGTACTGCTTTAATATATTTATTTAAATATTTATCATGTATTGTTTCGTATTTAAATCTCTTTAAATTCATGTTAATTAAATTTCTGCAATTAATTTTTTGTATTTTACTTTCTGCTTTTATTTCTCTGCTTTAGCTAGACTTGGGTTCGGCTTGGTTTGGTTTAGTTAGTTGGTTCATCATGAACCAAACCTAACACCCCCACCTACCACAACCTTTTCATTTAAAACCAACCCCCTTTCTCTCTCTTATTTTTTCCTTCACCATCACTCTTCTTCTTCTTCCTCATCACTCCCTCCATCTACCAAACCGTAGGCAAGTACAACTTGCTCCCCATGAGAACCCATGTTTTTATAGTTCATTTATCTTCCTCTCATGATCCCAAGAGAGTTTAGAACTTGGCATTTTTCATTTCGAAGTCGTAATTTTTGTAGATCTAGAAATGATTATTTTCAGATTTTGGTGGTTTTGATCTATCAAACTTCTTTGTTTTCAAGTTTTGATGGTTCTATGTTGTAGAGAATTTATTCTACCCAATTTTGACCTTTGCAAAGTTGGATTTGGACTTATTTTGACCAAGTTATGGACTTCGAAGCTTTGGGTGCAAACCATGGAGTTCTTGCTGTTTGGAGAAGACAGTGAGCAGTGGGCGTGAGCTTTTTAGCTTGAGCTACTGAGCTGCGCGCGCTCTTTAGCGCTGCACAGTTTGTCTCATATGCTGCCTTTTGGCGGCGTATGGTCTTGTATACGCTACCTTAATGAGGAGTCGTATGGACTTGCATACGCTGTCTTGAAGAGGAAGCGTATGGAATACATACGTTGTCTTGAAGAGGAAGCGTATGAGGTACATACACTGGCTTGGATAGTAAGGAGTCGTATGGAGTTCATACGCTGCCTTTTGGAAGCGTATGACTTGCGTACGCTGGCTTGGATGGTAAGGAGTCGTATGGAGTTCATACGCTGCCTTTCGGGAGCGTATGACTTGCGTACGCTGGCTTGGATAGTAAGGAGCGTACGCTGACTTGAGCGTACGATGACTTGAGCGTAGCTTGACCTGAGCGTAGCTTGACCTGAGCGTACGCTGACTTGAGCGTAGCTTGACTTGAGCGTGGCTTGACTTGAGCGTAGGCTGACATGAGCGTAGCCTGCTTACCCTGGATCTTCTATAGCCCTGTATATTGATATCTTAGATATTTAACGTCCATTTTATATCCTTACGCCTTTTTGCATAAACTTGATATAATCATGATATGTTAATATTCCTGTTAGATATAGATTGTTACGTGGGATGTACCATGTGTCGTGAATTGAGTTATAGATACCCCGATTGACTAGAATTAAATCCTGGGTTATAGACTCGACCCCACTGAATATTAGTTGACTTTTATGCCTTGTCACCATTGATAATGATTGTGACCTTGACTAATAATTGATCATGCGTTCCTAGTTGGAACTAAGAGACTGGCTAGTCGTCTTATTAAATTGAATGAATGAGACACATTCATATTAATTATGAACCATTGAAATCGAATGGCTAATCCCGAATATTGGCATAAAGGCACGTGCAGGCTTCAATTCATTTATTATTTATTTATCTTACCAAAGAAGCATGTGTACTTTATGGTCAAGGCATGATTACTCCGTGGTTAGTTTTGATTGTTGCATTACGCTATGTAAGACCTACAACCTGACCGTACTGGTATCATTATAGAGTTGCGCATATCATACCCCGTACGAAAGTACTCATTCTGAATGACCATGATCTACGGCATGGTACTTCACTCAACGTAGAGACTATTAAGCTAAATAAAATAATGATTGCATGGAGAGAATGGATTCCCGAGTTCTTACATGGCAGCCCTCTTGGGGACTATTAAGTGCCCGACAGGCCGGCTGGTTCCCACAGATACTGCAAACCTGCCACACGGGCAGGAAGCGGTATCTGCTTATATTATATTGATTATTGTATATTGATGACGGGCGTCCCGCTGGGACTCGTCTAATTCATGATTGGCGCAATTGATTGACTGGATAGACTAGCCTTGCTTGCTCATAGTCAGAATTGAGGAATCCTCATTGCACAAAACCAGGATAACTTGGGACTCACAATAACAAGCCGTAGTAGTTGTCTGGCCATTTAAATTGATTTGTTTGTGTACTGTACCTACTCTGTTATTTAACTGAGATGATCAGAATGCCAGGACATGACGGGCCAACTTCTGTCCTTGTTTGGTTGGGAGGTTGGTTCGAAGTGTCGTGATGTTGTGTGAGTCCTAGTATATAGCAGAGATCTATTATCATATTCTCTTATTATTGGTTTTAGTTCTCATGTCGTGCTCCCTTGCGGTACTTGCTATTAGAGGTCTAACCTCTCTGATTTTGCATGGCCAGATTTAGAGCCAGTCCCCGAGGATCCAGCTTACTTCTACCTCCAAGATGGTCAACACTAGAGGGATGATCGCAGGAGGACTCGAGTGGGTTTCTTACCTCCCCGCCCGTTTTGTTATCTACTTTATACTTTGCCGTTTGGCACCGACATGTTAGTCAGATTGTCTTGTACCTACTTTTGCATAATTGTAACTAAGTCAGACTGCAGTTGCTAATAATTGTGTATACTTACTACATTATCTGGCTGTATTTTGTAAAGCCAGATATCAAGAACATTTTGACTGAGCGTTTGGGATGCCTTACTGCTTTATCTCACATGTTCTCTATTTCTGTTTTTTGTTTGAATGATTGAGACAATAGATGTGAAATGACCATAGCGAGACTTTCATATAGTATGCACCCCCCTCGTCTTGTAGACTGCATTGATCGTATTATACGGTATTCATCTACCCGTAATACGTAGCTGGCTGAGTCATTCCCCCCGCTCTCCAGTATTCTGGTTCTGGGGCGTGACAAGGTTTTAGTGGTGGCCCATGCAGGTCTGATTTCAGACTTGTGGGGTGTTTAATAGGATGTCTCAATCACACATGTTTCCCCTTGATCTCATGATTCGTTACTCTCAACTCTAGCTTGACATTCAAGTATCCTTTGACTTTATTGATCCTTCATGTCCGGTCGTTTGATTGTTCTCTTGTCCCTTTTCTTAGGGGCACTTCGTCCGCATCTGTCAGGACTGGACAGCAACAACATGGACAGCAACATGGACAACCTGACCATGTTGGTCAGCAACAAGAGTCGGTACTAACTCAGGAGACTACCCAGGAAGAAGTAATAGTGGAAGCAGCAGCTGGACCGCAGTATCCAGATGTTCCACCACCACCAACAATTCTACCTATCCCTGTGGAAGTGGACACACCAGCCCTTCTGGAGATCATGAGAGGAATGATGGCTACTCAGCAACACCAAATGTTAGCCCAACAGCGCATGCACGCTCAGTTGCAAGAGCAGAATGTACTACTCAACCAAGGGTTGTAGACAGCTTTGGAAAGAGGGGCAAGGCCGGATTCTGGAGCATCAACCAGATTTTACAAGTTCAACCCTCGCCGTTTTGAAGGAACGGAGGATGCCATCTCAGCAGATGCATGGCTTAAGGATATTGAGGCTATCCTGACGGCGGCTAAGGTACCGGCAGAAGAACGTGTGGATCAGGTGAAGTTGTTACTTCAGGATCTCGCACGTGATTGGTAGGAATCAGAGGAAGTAGGTATCAGACGTCCCGTTGCTTGGGACGATTTCACAGCAAGATTCAAGATGAAGTACTATGGAGTTGTGGCGCAATTTGAGCTACAACAGAAGTTTATCAACCTCAAACAGGCCGGCAAGATGGTAGATGCTTATGCAGCGGAGTTCTGCAGATTGAGTAGGTTTGCCCCAGAGATGGTAGCGACGGAGCGCCAGAGGGCGATGAGGTTCCAGCAAGTGTTTCATCTTGAGCTCTTGCAATTGATAGAGGGGCACATTTACCAGACTTTTGATGAGATATTGACGGCAACCCGGAGGCATGAGATCACTATTCAGAGGATCACAGTAAGGACTGGAGGTCAGAAGGGATCTCACAGTCAGATTGAAGGAGGAGGGGGAGCAGCGCCCCGAACAACAGCACCATCCCTTGGCATTCGCATTCACGATGTGGCAATGCGAGGGCCAGCACCACCACCCAGGCAGCAGCAGCAACAGAAGAAGAACAGCAACCTCCAGCGGGCTGTACTTATTGTGGGAAGATGGGACACACTAGAGATGTGTGTCGGGCATTAAACGGACTGTGTTTGATATGTGGAAATCCAGATCATCGGGTTACCACATGTCCCATGAATTCGAGGTCAGGAGGACCAGGGCAACAGTTTCCTGCTCTGCCAGCACCAGGGACAGGACAGTATCGAGGACCAGCAGTGGCAGTGAGACCATTGGCCCAGCGTCCGTTAATGCCGCAGGCCCAGATGTTTCGGCAGCAGGGACCGCCGATACAGCAACACCAGCATAGACCACCCCAGCATCATCAAGGCAGGGGCCAGCAGCAGCACCAGGCTAGGCCGCAACATGGGAACCAGCAAGAAGGTCGAGGGCAGGCATTCACACTGTCCTTGGAGGAGGCATTAGTATCGGGAGATATTGTGGCAGATAACATTTTCGTCGCCTCATATCCCGCAGTAGCATTGTTTGATTCGGGAGCATCACACTCATTTATATCTGCACAATTTGTGACACGGCTAGGAATGGAGTTCGAGGCATTGCCAGGGAGGTTGAATATACTCACTGGCAATGGGCTCGTAGGAGTTAGTAGAGTTATTCTAGCGTGTAGTGTTGTAGTTTGCGGGCATTTCTTACCAGCCCGATTGATAGAATTTTATGTTGGAAATTTCGACGTTATCTTAGGCATGGACTGGCTGAAAGACAGTCATGCGACAATAGATTGTCGTAGTAGGAGTATATCTTTTGATATTCCAGGCATGAAGAGGTTCACCTTAGTCAGGTCAGAGGCAACTCAGCAAGAACAGGGAGTAGTAACAGCAATGGAAGAAGTTCAAGTTCCGAAGGTAGTTGAAGAATTTCTAGACGTATTTCTCGAAGAACTTCCAGGTCTCCCACTGGTTAGAGATATTGAGTTCAGCATAGAATTGGCACCTGGAACTAAACCAATATCAGATCGGGTTTACAGAATGGCGGATTCAGAGCAGGCCAAGGTGTATCAGCACATAGAGGAATTGAATGAGAAGAAGTTTATCCAAGCTAGCATATCACCATGGGCAGCACCAGTGGTACTTGTAGGAAAGAAGGATGGGTCATCCAGATTGTGCATCGATTATAGGAAGCTTAACGCGGCAACAGTAAAGAACAAGTACCCACTACCAAGGATCGACGACTTGTTTGATCAGTTGAGCAGGGCTAGAGTTTTTTCCAAGATAAATCTTCGTTCAGGGTACCATCAAGTGAGGGTTCGAAAGGAAGACATTCCCAAGACAGCATTCAGGTCAAAGTATGGACATTATGAATTCTTAGTAATACCGTTTGATTTGACCAATGCTCCAGCTATATTTATGGATTTGATGAACCGTATCTTTATGCCATATTTAGATCAGTTTGTCGTAGTATTTCTCGACGACATTCTCGTATACTCTGCTAGTGAAGAGGAGCATGAAGACCACCTCAGGAAAGTGTTGCAGGTTTTGAGAGAGAACCAGTTGTATGCCAAGCTCAGTAAGTGTGAGTTCTGGACGGATCATATTTCATTTCTGGGTCACATCATATCAGGAGCTGGAGTAGCAGTGGATCCCAAGAAGGTAGAAGCAGTAGAGAGTTGGCCAGTACCCAAGACCGTAGCTGATGTACAGAGTTTCTTGGGATTGGCAGGATATTACAGAAGGTTTGTATCAGATTTTGTAAGACTTTCAGCACCCATGACCCGCTTGACACAGAAAGATGTACCATTCGTCTGGTTGGCAGAATGCCAGGCATCATTTGAGAATCTGAAGCAGAAGTTGATATCAGTGCCTATTCTTACATTGCCAGTTGGGCCCGAAGGTTTTACAGTATATTGTGATGCGTCAGGTAAAGGACTTCGATGTGTCCTTATGCAACATGGGAAGGTGATAGCGTATGCATCTAGGCAGCTTCGAGACCACGAGAAAAATTATCCAACTCATGATTTGGAGTTGGCGGCAGTAGTATTTGCTTTGAAGTTATGGAGGCATTACTTATATGGTGACCGAGTGGACATGTACACAGACCACAAAAGTCTGAAGTACATCTTTACTCAGAAGGAGCTGAACATGAGGCAGAGAAGATGGTTAGAGCTGATCAAGGATTATGACGTGGAGCTTCAGTATCATCCAGGCAAGGCTAATGTGGTAGTAGACGCTCTTAGCAGAAGAGGCGGCGCATTTATGTTGACAACGCAGAAGCACATCTTAGAAGACCTTCAGGAGATGGGCATCGAAGTTATACTTCCTAACGATATAGGAATTCTGGCGAGTCTACAAGTTCAATCCGACTTGGTGGACAGGATCAAGGCAGCCCAGGCACAGGACCCAAGGATTCAGAAGCTTAGGGCAGAATGTGAGTCAGGGCTCAGAAAAGAGATGCAAATTCATGAAGATGGTATACTTAGGTTTGGATCACGTCTATGTGTACCTAATGGAGATATCAGACAGGAAGTAATGACAGAAGCTCACAGTTCTCAGTATTCTATACATCCTGGAGGGACCAAGATGTACCAAGATATCAAGCAGCACTTCTGGTGGAACGGGATAAAGAGGAAGATAGCTAGGTTTGTTTCCCGTTGCTTGATATGTCAGCAAGTAAAGGCAGAACAGCAGAGGCCAGCTGGATTATTACAACCGCTTCCTATCCCGGAATGGAAGTGGAAATACATCACAATGGACTTTGTGACCAGTTTACCGAGATCACCAAGTGGTAAAGATGCTGTTTGGGTGATAGTAGATCGGCTTACAAAGGTAGCACACTTTCTTCCTTTCAGAGTAGGGCAATCTACAGAAAAGTTGGCAGAGTTGTACATGCAGCAGATAGTCAGGCAGCATGGAGTCCCTGTCAGTATTGTGTCAGACAGAGATACCCGTTTTACGTCACATTTCTGGAAGAGCTTACATCATAGTCTGGGCACCAAGTTAAGATTTAGCACGGCTTACCATCCGCAGACGAACGGCCAATCGGAAAGGACGATTCAGACTTTGGAAGATATGTTGCGAGCTTGCACCCTAGATTTTGGAGGATCTTGGGAAAGCCACCTGCACTTAGTTGAGTTTTCATATAACAACAGTTATCAAGCCAGTATCCAGATGGCGCCATTTGAAGCACTATATGGTAAGAAGTGTAGGTCACCACTAGCATGAGATGATATCGGAGAGAGAAAGATGCTAGGCCCAGAAATAATTGTTCAGACAGTTGAATTGGTTAAAGGAATTAGAAAGCGACTTCGAGTTGCACAGGATCGGCATCGTCATTGAGCGGACCAGCATCGTAGGCCGCTAGAGTTTTCTGTTGGAGACCACGTATTCTTACGGATCTCACCTACCCGTGGGGTCATTAGATTTGGCGTTCGCGGGAAGTTGAGTCCGCGATACGTAGGACCATTCGTTATGCTTGATAGGGTAGGCGATGTTGCTTATCGTTTGTCCCTTCCACCTTCGTTACGAGAGGTACATGACGTGTTTCATGTATCTCAGTTACAAAGGTATGTATCGGACCCAAGCCATATCCTTGATCATTCTGAGTTGGTTGTTGGTACCAACTTGTCTTACGAGGAGCAGCCTGTGTCCATCTTAGACCGAAGAGAGAAGATACTCAAGAACCGAACAATTAGTCTTGTCCGGGTTGCTTGGGGTCATCACTCATTAGGAGAGTCAACGTAGGAACGTGAGGATGATATCCGATCACGGTATCTACATCTGTTTGACTCACAAGGTATATTTCTTCCCGTGTACCTTGATTGTCTTAACTCCGCATGCTAGTCGCCCTATGAGTAGAAATTACTTGATATCGTAGATTGTTAAATATAGATATGTTACTTGCTATGGACATTATAAAATAATTGCTTGCTTAAATTGCTTGTACTAGTTTGGCCTTGATATTCCTATCCTGCTTGGATTTGAAATTTCGAGGACGAAATTTTTCTAAGGAGGGTAGAGATGTCACTCCCCATTCCAGTATACGTATTTTTAATCCATGTACTTCTTTAATATATTTATTTAAATATTTATCATGTATTGTTTCGTATTTAAATCTCTTTAAATTTTTGTTAATTAAATTCCTGCAATTAATTTTTTGCATTTTACTTTCTGCTTTTATTTCTCTGCTTTAGCTAGACTTGGGTTCGGCTTGGTTTGGTTTAGTTAGTTGGTTCATCATGAACCAAACCTAACACCCCCACCTACCACTACCTTTTCATTTAAAGCCAACCCCCCTTTCTCTCTCTTCATTATTTTTTCTTCACCATCACTCTTCTTCTTCTTCCTCATCACTCCCTCCACCTACCAAACCGTAGGCAAGTACAACTTGTTTCCTATGAGAACCCATGTTTTTATAGTTCATTTATCTTTCTCTTATGACCCCAAGAGAGTTTAGAACTTGGCATTTTTTATTTCGAAGTCGTAATTTTTGTAGATCTAGAAATGAGTTATTTTTGGATTTTGGTGGTTTTGATCTATCAAACTTCTTTGTTTTCAAGTTTTGATGGTTCCATGTTGTAGAGAATTTTATTCTACCTAATTTTGACCTTTGCAAAGTTGGATTTGGACTTATTTTGACCAAGTTATGGACTTTGAAGCTTTGGGTGCAAACCATGGAGTTCTTGTTGTTTGGAGAAGACAGTGAGCAGTGGGCGTGAGCTTTTAGCTTGAGCCACTGAGCTGCGTGCACTCTTTAGCGCAACGCAGTTTGCCTCATACGCTGCCTTTTGGCGGCGTATGGTCTTGTATACGCTACCTTGATGAGGAGTCGTATGGACTTGCATACGCTGTCTTGAAGAGGAAGCGTATGGAGTACATACGCTGTCTTGAAGAGGAAGCGTATGGAGTACATACGCTGGCTTGGATAGTAAGGAGTCGTATGGAGTTCATACGCTGCCTTTTGGAAGCGTATGACTTGCGTACGCTGGCTTGGATGGTAAGGAGTCGTATGGAGTTCATACGCTGCCTTTCGGGAGCGTATGACTTGCGTACGCTGGCTTGGATAGTAAGGAGCGTACGCTGACTTGAGCGTACGATAACTTGAGCGTAGCTTGACCTGAGCGTACGCTGACTTGAGCTAGCTTGACTTGAGCGTGGCTTGACTTGAGCGTAGGCTGACATGAGCGTAGCCTGCTTACCCTAGATCTTCTATAGCCCTGTATATTGATATCTTATTAGATATTTAACGTCCATTTTATATCCTTACGCCTTTTTGCATAAACTTGATATAATCATGATATGTTAATATTCCTGTTAGATATAGATTGTTACGTAGGATGTACCATGTGTCGTGAATTGAGTTATAGATACCCCGATTGACTAGAATTAAACCCTGGGAGTTATAGACTCGACCCCACTGAATATTAGTTGACTTTTATGCCTTGTCACCATTGATAATGATTGTGACCTTGACTAATAATTGATCATGCGTTCCTAGTTGGAACTAAGAGACTGGCTAATCGTCTTATTAAATTGAATGAATGAGACACATTCTTATTAATTATGAACCATTGAAATCGAATGGCTAATCCCGAATATTGGCATAAAGGCACGTGCAGGCTTCAATTCATTTATTATTTATTTATCTTACCAAAGAAGCATGTGTAATTTATGGTCAAGGCATGATTACTCCGTGGTTAGTTTTGATTGTTGCATTACGCTATGTAAGACCTACAACCTGACCGCACTGGTATCATTGTAGAGTTGCGCATATCGTACCCCGTACGAAAGTACTCATTCTGAATGACCATGATCCACGGCATGGTACTTCACTCAACGTAGAGACTATTAAGCTAAATAAAATAATGATTGCATGGAGAGAATGGATTTTCGAGTTCTTACATGGCAGCCCTCTTGGGGACTATTAAGTGCCCGACAGGTCGGCTGGTTTCCACAGATACTGCAAACCTGCCACACGGGCAGAAAGCGGTATCTGCTTATATTATATTGATTATTGTATATTGATGACGGGCGTCCCGCTGGGACTCGTCTAATTCATGATTGGCGCAATTGATTGACTGGATAGACTAGCCTTGCTTGTTCATAGTCAGAATTGAGGAATCCTCATTGCATAAAACCAGGATAACTTGGGACTCACAATAACAAGCCGTAGTAGTTGCCTGGCCGTTTAAATTGATTTGTTTGTGTACTGTACCTACTCTGTTATTTAACTGAGATGATCAGAATGTCAGGACATGACGGGCTAACTTCTGTCCTTGTTTGGTTGGGAGGTTGGTTCGAAGTGTTGTGATGTTGTGTGAGTCCTAGTATATAGGCGAGATCTATTATCATATTCTCTTATTACTGGTTTTAGTTCTCATGTCGTGCTCCCTTGCGGTACTTGCTATTAGAGGTCTAACCTCTCTGGTTTTGCATGGCCAGATTTAGAACCAGTCCCCGAGGATCCAGCTTACTTCTACCTCCAAGATGGTCAACACTAGAGGGATGATCGCGGGAGGACTCGAGTGGGTTTCTTACCTCCCCGCCCGTTTTGTTATCTACTTTATACTTTGCCGTTTAGCACCGACATGTTAGTCGGATTATCTTGTACCTACTTATGCATAATTGTAACTAAGTCAGACTGCAGCTGCTAATAATTGTGTATACTTACTACATCATCTGGCTGTATTTTGTAAAGCCAGATATCAAGAACATTTTGACTGAGCGTTTGGGACGCCTAACTGCTTTATCTCACATGTTCTCTATTTCTGTTTCTTGTTTGAATGATTGAGACAATAGATGTGAAGTGACCATAGCGAGACTTTCATGTAGTATGCACCCCCCTCGTCTTGTAGACAGCATTGATCGTATTATACGGTATTCATCTACCCGTAATACGTAGCTGGCTGAGTCATTCTCCCGCTCTCCAGTATTCTGGTTCTGGGGCGTGACAAAGCGAGAACGGGTGGTTCCTCGCAGCTGTTGGGTCGAACAAGTAAGGATATCTCTCCCTCATGTCCGACTCCCTCTCCCAAGTAGATTCACCCGGAGAGTGACGGCTCGAAGCTACTCGTACTAAAGGTATAACCTTATTCCTCAGCCTCTTCTCCCTCCTGTCTAATTTCTCCACGGGTTGCTCAGTAACTGTAAGGCTCGATCCGATCTCCAACTCTGAATGATCTAGCACATGGCTGGGGTCCGGAACATATCTCCTCAGCTGGGATACGTGAAAGACATCGTGAACTCCTGCTAGGTTGGGTGGAAGTGTAACCCTGTAAGCTACCTCTCCGATCCTGCCAAGTATCTCGAACGGCCCGATGTATCTGGGGCTCAGCTTTCCTCCTCGTCCGAACCGGATCGTCCCTCTAGTAGGTGATATCTTTACTAGCACCATATCACCGTCAGCGAACTCCATCGGTCTGCGACTAGCATCAGCTCAGTGTTTCTGCCTGTCCTGAGCTACTCTGAGCCTGTCTCTGATCATCCCAACCTTCTCTGCTGCATCCGTGATCATCTCTGGCCCAAGCATAACTCTATCCCCAACGTCATCCCAAAAGAGCGGTGTACGGCATCGTCGTCCATATAGTGCCTCGAAAGAAGATATACCGATACTGGCTTGGTAGCTGTTGTTGTATGAAAACTCTACCAAGTGCAGATGGCTCTCCCATTATCCGCCAAAGTCCAGCACACAAGTTCTCAGCATGTCCTCTAGCGTCTGTATCATGCTCTCGGACTGCCCATCTGTCTGTGGGTGGTATGCCGTACTGAACTTGAGCCGACTGCCCAACTCCTCCTGCAAGCTCCTCCAGTAGTGGGACGTGAATCTGCTATCTCTGTCTGACACGATGCTCACTGGTACTCTGTGCAAGCGAACTATCTACTGCATGTAAAGCTCCGCCAACTTCTTGGTAGAAAGCCCCACCTTGAAGGGTATGAAGTGCGCACACTTCGTCAGCCTGTCCACGATGACCCAAATGGCATTCTTCCCTCCTTGGGAACGAGGAAGCCCTGAGACGAAGTCCATCGTAATGTGTTCCCACTTCCACTCGGGAATGGGTAACGGCTACAACAGACCAGCTGGCCTCTGGCACTCTGCCTTGACCTGCTGGCAAACTAGGCATCTCAAAATGAAACGTGATGCATCCCTCTTCATCCCGTGCTACCAAAGATGTTCCCGCAAGTCACGGTACATCTTGTTGGCACCAGGGTGAATAGAATATCTCGATCGGTGCACCTCCTGCAAGACTACCTCTATCAGCTCTCCCTTCGGCACGCACAATCGGCTGCCATGCCTCAAGGATCCATCCTCTGCTACGGTGAAGTCATCCAGCAATCCAGCTAAAGCCTGGGCTCAAAGTCTGCGAAGGCTCTCATTTGTAGACTGGGCCTCCCTGATCTGCTCCATCAAACCTGACTAAATATCAAGCGCCATCATCTGTATCACTGATCCTGGCCGAACTATCTCGATACCGAGCTTCTCCAGGTCTTCCCGCAAATGCCGATCTATCATCAGATACCATGCCATCGGATGCCTGCTCAGCACATCTGCCACCACATTTGTCTTCCCGGGATGATACTGTAAATCGATGTCGAAGTCCTTCATCAACTCCAACCATCGTCTTTGCCTCATGTTCAGCTCTTTCTGCGTGAACATGTACTTCAAGATCTTGTGGTCAGTAAAGATTTTCACACGCTCTCCGTATAAGTAATGTTTCCATAACTTGAGTGCAAAGATCACCGCAGCTAACTCTAGGTCATGGGTAGGATAGTTCTGCTCATGAGTCCGTAATTGCCTAGATGCATATGCAATCACTTTCCCATGCGGCTGTAGGACACATCCTAGCCCCTTTTCTGAAGCATCGCTGTATATGGTAAAACCTCCAGATCCTGAAGGTAATGTCAGAACTGGAGCGGTCGTCAGCCTCCTCTTCAGTTCCTCAAATGTTGCTTGGCAGTCCTCTGACCAGATGTACTCTACGTCCTTCTGCGTCAGCTTCGTCATGAGTTCAGCTATCCTAGCAAAGTCATGGACGAACTTCCTATAATAGCCGGCTAAACCCAGAAAGCTCCTGATCTCTGAAACTGACGTCGGAGCCTTCCATGTCTCAACTGCAGCAATCTTCCTGGGATCCACCGAGATCCCCTCTCCAGTAACTACATGGCCGAGAAACTCCACTCGGTCTAAAAAGAACTCGTACTTCGACAATTTGGCATACAATCTCCCCTGCCTCAGAATCCCCAAAACTATCCACAAGTACTCTGCATGCTCTTCCGGCGTCTTCGAGTATATCAGGATGTCGTCGATGAATACTACGACGAACTTATCCAGATACTGGTGAAATATCTTATTCATCAAATTCATAAAGACAGCTGGCACATTTGTGAGACCAAATAGCATCACCAGAAACTCGTACTGCCCGTACTTCGTGTTGAACGCCGTCTTCTGGATGTATGCTGCCCTGACCTTCACCTGGTGGTACCCGGATCTCAAATCTATCCTGGAAAATACTTTCACCCCACTCAACTGGTCGAACAAATCATCTATCCTGGGCAGAGGATATTTGTTCTTAATGGTGATGGCATTCAACGCCCGGTAGTCAATACACAACCGAACTGTACCATCCTTCTTAGGCACAAAGAGCACTGATGCTCTCCATGGAGAAGCACTAGATCGAATGAAATTCTTTTTCAATAGGTCATCAATCTGCTCTTTCATCTCTACGGCCTCCTTGAGGTTCACTCTAAAGCAAGCCCGGGATACTGGTGATGAATCCGGTACTAAATCTATAGTGAACTCCACATCTCTGTCAGGCGGAAGTCCTGGAAGATCCTCTAGAAATACATCCATAAACTCCCTAATGATAGGGTGTGGCGGTGCTATCTTCCCAACTGTCGTACAACAGTTCGGCTCTAGGCTGATCTCTGGCCCTGTCCTCCTGACACTGAATGGTGCTGTGCCTGGGGGACTGAACAGAATACTACCCTCATGACAGTCTATAGCTGCATGGGCATAGCTAAGCCAGTCCATCTCCAATATGATATCATAACCAGGGAGTGGCATCACAAAGAATCATCCCCTGAACTCTCTCCCAGCTATAGTAATAGAACATCTATAGATAGCTCTAATGGGTACTGGTCCTCCTCCCGTCATTACTCTACTCATCTCCTCGGTAGGTGTAGCTACTAAGTGGTGTTTATGCATAAACTCTAATGGCAGGAAGCTATGAGATGCACCAGAATCAAACAAGCGTAGAGCTAGAAAAGTATGCAAATAAACATGACCTGTGATGACGTCAGCCAAATAATCTGGCTCCAAAACCTGCTCCGGCTCAAGAGCTAGACTATAAGCCTTCCCCTGGGGTCCCTTCTAATGCTCCAGATGTTGCCCAAACCTCTGCTGCTGAGTCGGGAGTGGCCCTCCAGATCCCTTGGCTACTGGGCAGTCCCGAATCTGATGGGTGGCAGACCCACAAACTAAGATCTACTTCAACCTCTTTCTGCAGATGGAGTAATCATGCCCTGGTCTTCCACAGAAAGAACACATAGCTCCCTTCTGCTGCTGTCGGGGTCCCGGGGCTCTAACTAGCGGAGTTGGATGATGTGGTGTAGGGGGACGATATGTTTGCTGGTGCGGCATCGGTGCTCTCTGCTGGAAAGCCTGACGCTTGGACGGTCCCTCGAGGTGTACAGAAGCTGGCCTCTTGCAAGACAGAAGACGCTCCTCAATGCTCCGGGCCAACTCTAGGCTCTGGTAGTAGTCAGTCGTACCGTTCGCCACTATAAGAATGCCAATGTTTGGAACTAGACCATGGCAAAACCTACGCGTTATCTCCTCAGGGTCTGCAACTAGACTAGGAGCGAAACTGCTCAGGCGACTAAACTCCGCTGCATATTCGTCGACAGAATGGTTCCCCTGCTGGATGTTCTGGAATCGTAGCCCTATGGCTACCCTAGCGGTGGTCGAGAATAATTTTTTCTTGAACTGGGTCTTGAATTGATCCCAAGTGGCCCTCCCTCTCGCAAATAGCAGCTCATTCCGGAACCAAACTCCTGCCAAGTCTGTCAGCAGAAATCTTGCTGCCTCGACCTGGAGGTCATTCGGCAACCTAGCTCCAAGGAGCTTCCTCTCTACCGAGTCTAGCCAGTCATCTGCTACAACTATGTCCTCAGTCCCTAAGAACTCCTTGGAGTTCAGACCCATGAAGTCCTTGATCGTTCCCGCTCTCTACCGTGGCTCTACAGGTGGTGGAACCACGGTACGTTCCTCAGAACGCTCCATGCTCTGGCGGAGTAGGGTAGTCTGCTCCTGATGGGTTATTAGGAACCCCTGGATCAGAGTGAGCAGTTGGTTCCCGTCGAGTGTGACGGAAGCCTGGGTAGGTATAGTGATAGGTGGTGGTGGGAGTATCGGGTCCTGCTGGGACTGTAATGTGGAAGGTGGTGGAGGCATCTGGGTTTGTGGATCTGTGGAGTGGGAGAATATGGTAGGTGGAGGTGGAGGTGTATCGGTCAACTGGTCAGCTGACTGGATAGAGAGTGTGCCATTCTCAGGTGTGACATACTGGGATGAACGAGTAAGCACCATCTAAATAAAATAAAAAATAAAAGGGACTTATAAGGACTCTTTAAAGTAAACAATCATAAACAAGAAAATCTAATTATAATAGCAAGCATGTGATGTATTTCCTATGTTGCAATCCTAGTATTCCTCTAGGTGTTCTAAGCGTCATTCCTAATGTTGTCTAATTACCTTAAGTTCCTAATTGCAGGCAAGCTTGGTACAATGACGTAGCCAAACAATTTAGTCAGAGACCTGTATGGGCCACCACTAAAAACATGTCATGACCCGCTACCCAAATTGTTGGGCCGGGCCGAGTCATGTCCAGCCTACGCTTGAGATAAGCGCAGTAAGCTGTTCTAGAGATAACAAGATAAGATTAAATGTGCTAACAGTTATATAAGTAATAAAGAGTCATAAATGCTCCAAACACAAAAGTTATCTCATATAATAGTAAGTCCAAGTACAAGTCTGAAATGTAAAACTGGATACAGGTCTAGTTACAAAATACGTATTCTAATACATAACTACACTAAATATCCCGAGCAACTACACAAACTAGACGAGGTTTCCTGCAGGTATATCCTCGTAAGACAAAGCCTGGTCCTCGGCAGTAACTCCATAATATGGGTCACAGAGCAACTCCTCCTCAGTAAGGATACCTACAATGTTATCCAGTCAGGACGGGAGCAAGTACTGTTTCTAGTAAACTAATATACGAAACATGAAATGAACAGGAATGTAATAAACTGGAATCATGGCACATCATAATCTATCATGGCAAGGACACATATGTCAAAGAGACAGATGCATATGTAATATTTAAAACTATAGCAGGTACGTGATCGTTAATAGGTGTAAAATGTACTGTGGTACAAGTATATAAAATGTACTTTCGTACAAGTAAACAAGCGATAGATGTACATATGTACAAATACAGCTGGTGTGCCTACGACAAGGTATACATAAAATGTCAACCTTGCTCGGTACGTAGGTACGGAGAAGGGGGTCATGATCGCGTTCACTACTAACAGTTTTCCCATAACCCAGATTCTAATCATGTGAGAGATATATATATAAAGACTGTCCTAAGCATGATAGTGACTGAAAGTAAATATAATATGTAAATATTTAACTTGCTACCCCAAGATCAGCATTTAACATGGTTGGATTTGCAGTTCATTGATGTAACAGTATGTAAAGTTTGTAGAAAGTACTTGCCTTTAGCAAAGCAAAGCAGCGATAAAATTGCTATAGATGTCTGGTAACTCGTCACTGTAGAAATTAAACATAAACTTAGTTTTTACACTAAGTTAAACACTAAAACACTAGTGGTACAACGCGACTTCCTAACTAGACACCTAGCCAAATGGTGACTTTAGCATAGGAGACCAATGTGGGATGACACAATACTCAAATTAACTTTCTAGGGTCTTTATACTAGTGCGGGGTGAGGTCCAATATGTCTATAACTCAAAACAACACAAAACACTGAAAGTCGTAATTATTCAATAAATAAATCAAACTGTACACTATGTTCCAACAATTTTTGAGAGAGACAAAAAGCTCAATTTTACATAAAATAAAGTACCAAAATGATTCTTGTTAATTATAAAAATTTATACTAATTTTTCTAGAATTTATAAACACTCATAATTATTTATTAAAAATCAACAAACATAAATATACTGAAAATGAGTTTTGTTTTCCTATTTTTATAAAATACCAAAATCACTTAATAAATGCTAGAAAAATTATAATAAATTATCTAAATTAACATAGTATTTAAATATAATTTTTTCCAGATTTTTACAGCATTTAAATATATATAAAAATTCAAAAATAGCAAGCAATAGTTTATGGAAATTAATTATTTACTATTTTTGTCCATGTATTCGAATTGAACCGAAGTCCAGATACAGGATCCAGAGCCATGAATCAAGTCCAATATGACTTGTACAGATTCTGAATGTATTAGACACAATTGGGCCCAAAAACCCATGCTAGGCTTGGACATCAATTGGTCATAACAAATAAAATACAGGAATTTAAGTAATAATAATATATTTTTAAAGTGGTAAAAATATACAAGTCACAAAATATATATAATAAAATAATCTTGTGAAATTCTACATAACAATATTTTGTACAAGGTAGAATTTCAAATATATATAAATATATAACTACAATATTTATATATATACATATAAATATATAGATATTTATATATATATATATAATGGATATATATATATATATATATATATATATATATATATATATATATATATATATATATATATATATATATACATATAATAAACAATCATATATATAATAGAAAATACTAAATATAACGTATATATATATATATATATATATATATATATATATATATATATATATATATATATATATATATATATTTTTTTTTATATATATATATATATATATATATATATATATATATATATATATATATATATATAAATATATATAATAACTAATAAAAACAAAACAAATAATATATACATATATTTTTTATGTATGTGTATATATATATATATATATATTATTTGTTTTGTTTTTATTAGTTATTATATATATATATATATATATATATATATATATATATATAAAATATATATATATATATATATATATATATATAAATAAAAATATATATATACATATAACAACAACTAATAAAAACAAAACAAAATAAAAATAAAACAAACAAAGCAGGGGGGTTCGAACTCGGCCCAGAGGGGTCGGGTTCTTGGGTTCGGTCGGGCTGGCCAGGGGGGTCAGCCCGAGCTGTGTGTTAGGGGTAGGGTTTGGGTTAGTGTTAGGTTTAGTTTTTAGGTTAACGGGTTTAAACCCGATAGCCAACTTTGTGTCCTGACTGTTTGGGACACGAAGAAATGGCCGAGTCCAAGTGTCCTGACTGTTTGGGACACGCATGAGTCGAGTTAAACGTGTCCAGACTTACCCCTAGGTTCGTCAGGACACGGCGAGTCGCATATGTGAGACTGGGACACGCACGACACAGTTTCTAGAGTATTACCTACGTGTCCGACGTTAGGGGGGGTCGATGGTACTGGACGGCGGAGGAGACGTCGTCGACGCGGCGCTCGGGTGGCGCTGGACTCCACTCGTCGGGGCGAACACGTCGGTGGTGGTTGTGGGTGGTGAAGATGGCTATAGAGGTGGCGGTGGGGTGTGGCTGAGTTAGGGTTACGGCAAACTGGAAATGGGGGAGACGGTGGTCGTGGAGGTCGAAACGAAGTAGTGTTAGGGTTTCGGGGGTCGGGGTAGTTTTATAGGACTTTAGGGCGGTGGAATTAGGGTTCGAATTAGGATTAGGGTTAGGGTTACGGTGATGGTCGCCGGAGACGACGACAGCGCACGGTCGTCGGGGGAAGTTAGGTTTAGGGTTTTGCAGATAGCCCCCTGAAGATTTGAATATTGCATAAAAGCGCGTCGCCCAAACAGTTTGCAAATATTATTTGCAAACTTCTATTAAAATAATTGATTTATTTGCAAAACGATATAAAAATAAATTTAAATATTACATAATGATATTAAAACATTTTAGTTAATTACAAAATGATATAATTTGATTTAAAAACTATTTAAAAATTATTTAAAAATTCTAGAAAAATTTCTAAAAATCATAATAAATTATTTTAAAGCTAAACAGGTCATTAGCAACTAATTAATACTAATTAAATTAAATTTGAAAAAATAGGGGCTGACAAAAAGAGATTAGTGTGGCTACAAATATCTGTTATGTGTACCAATTTGTTCCTAACAGACTAACCTCCTCTAAATTTTGAGAAGGAGGAGGAGGAGGAGGAACATGAGGAGGAGGAGGAGAGGGGCCCAAGGGGGGAAGAAGCAAGAGGAGTTGATAGTGGACAGCCCTAACAAATTTTGAGATAGCATGAGTAAAGTTCCTCGAGACTGGGCTAGGACCAAGATTTTAGCTGTCCTCTGCAAAATTTGGTGCCTTTAGCATTTGTCTTTGACAATCATCGCATATCTGGTAAGAAATCATATATTGGTGAAGATTTAAACTAAATCAAATATATATGATAAATAATACCAGGATTTAACGTGCTTTAGTTTGGCCTACTATAATAGAGAAGTAAGGGATATTCTTATTCACATATTCAACATAAATTGTCACTTCCGTTTTCCGTTATACGTATTTTTGTATGCGTATACGAGATTTCTGGTATTTATCAGGTAGACCGTAGTTAGGCTTGTTTTGCTTAGCCTAGTCTTGGTTTAATCTTGACTTGGTTTATTTGATCGGTTCGGTTCAATTTGACTTGGTTTGGCTTGGCTTGGCTTGGTTTGAGATGGAGAGGGTTGATATATAACCCAACTCCTTCTCTCTCTCTTCATTCACTTCTTCATCTTCTTCATTTACTCCTCCCACCTACCAAGTTCTAGGCAAGTGCAACTTGCTTCATGAGGGATCTCAAGTTTTATTGTTCTATTCTCTTCCTTACTTGATTTTAAGCCACTTTAGAACTTGACATTTTTTATTTTGGTGGATGAATTCATGTAGATCTAAGTTTGTATTATTTTTGGTTTTCTTGGGTTTTGATCTATTACACTCCATTATTTTTAAGTTTTGATTGTTCCATGTAGTAGAGAATTCAATTTTACCCAAAATGGACCTTTAAAAAGTTAGATTTCGACTTATTTTGAGGAAGTTATGGCCAAATAATTATTTGGTCATCTTCTATGTTCATCTGCCCCATGTCACAGTTGAGCCGCATAGTTGTCGCGAATGGGCCGCATGAGCCCCATGTCGCAGTTGAGCCGCATAAGATGTCGCGAATGGGCCGCATGAGCCCCATGTCGCAATTGTGCCGCATAAGATGTCGCGAATGGACCGCATGAGCCTCATGTCGCAGTTGAGCCGCATAGATGTCACGAATGGGCCGCATGAGTCCCATGTCGCAGTTGAGCCGCATAAGATATCGCGAATGGGCCGCATAAGCCCCATGTCGCAGTTGAGCCGCATAGATGTCGCGAATGGGCCGCATGAGCCTCATGTCGCAGTTGAGCCGCATAGATGTCTCGAATGGGCTACATGAGCCTCATGTCGCAGTTGAGCCGCATAAGATGTCGCGAATGAGCCGCATGAGCCCCATGTCGTAGTTGAGCCGCATAAGATGTCGCAAATGGGCCGCATGAGCCCCATATCGCAGTTGAGCCGCATAGATGTCGCGAATGGGCCGCATGAGCCTCATGTCGCAGTTGAGCCGCATAGATGTCACGAATGGGCCGCATGAGCTCCATGTCGCAGTTGAGCCGCATAGATGTCGTGAATGGACCGCATGAGCCGCATGTCGCAGAATAGGCCGCATAGTGCCTGTTTTGGCTATTTTATGTCTTATTTGCTTGATTTGTGGTCAGAATTTCTCCCAACTTCCAACATGAAAGTTGTAGATCTTTTTCTTGGCTTCAAGAATATGTCGCGAGTTATTTTATACAAGTTTTTCTCATTCATGATAATTCTCGATAGTGACCCGTCGTGGTACACTCTTGACAAGTAACTGGACATAATAATTCTTGATGGTGGTCCGTTGTGACGCACCCTTGACTTGACAAAGTAAACCTACATGATAATCTCGACATGCCTTGCTAAGTAACTCTTGTCTTGACACCGTGGGTGTTTGTGCTTATATAAGCTACATGTCTCGTCTTGCATCATGTCTAGGATATGAATTCCTGATTTCCACAGTCAGGGATTCATACTGAATCTGACTAGGATAATGACTAGATTGATCAAGTAGTTCATAAAGGGATTTATCAGCTACAGACAGTCCCGTTATCTGGGCGCTTTAATTGGACTTGTAGCCTGCCGTCGAGTAGGGCACATTTCCAGCACACTGTCATGTGTTGCACCTCTAAGTCACCTAATCCAACTCTCTCAACTTGTGACCAGATAACCTGGATTAAGTCTGCAGGGCTTGTGGCCGTTGGAACATCTCGATGCATCTTATTAGTAACTAAGCTTGTGATAACCCTAGTTAGTTAAAGTATCAAGCCGTACTCATTGCTTGGTCGTTATTGATGGATGGAGTCCCGTCTAGTCTTGCCTAGGCAAGTCCAGTACATGGTTATTTCTGCACATTACTGTTATGCTTTACTCTTGTCGATAATTGGTTGGAGACTAAGCTCTATTCAGGTGAAGGGTTACAATCCCGGTCCTTGTTTGGTTTACGGATTGTAACTTGGCTACCGGAATAATCCCTTAATTATCTTATCGTTTATCACCTTGTCTTCTCTAACTCATGTCTTTTATTATCCTTTATGTCTCATGTGCTAATATGCTGGTTTTAGTTCTTAAGTGAAGCCTCCCTTGTGGTACTTGCTCTTTCTGGGGTCTGACCCAGCTGGTTTTGTATGGCCAAATTTTGGAGTAGCTCCCGAGGATCTCCCTGTCGTCCAGCCAGATGGTGACCACTAGGCGCAACCCTGGCAATGAGTGGGTTCTTATTTTGCTCTCCCACTCCCTTGTAAAAATATTCTTTTGAGGCGTTTAGCCGTCGAGCAAGTGTTAGCTCGTTTGCAACTTTACTTACTGTCTGTCTACGGGCTGTAACATGATTGACAGATCCTAGGGTTGATCATGTATGACTTAAACTCTTGCTAGTCTTCGTATTTTGTATGACTAGCTTCATGATCATCTGATATATGTAATGTTTGGAACGCCTTACTTTGCATGTCTGATGATCTACCATCTTGTTACATTTACTTGCTTGCTTAAGATTGAGACACTAGACTTGTTCTTGATCCTAAGAGACTATTGGCTTGTAGTAAACCCTCATGCATCTAGATAGTCGTGACCGTATGGCGAGGTGGAATTCACTTTAATGTACGTAGCTGGCTGTGTCTGTCCTCCGCTCTCCAGTATTCTGGTTCTGGGGCGTGGCACGATTTAAGTGGTGGCCTATGCAGGTCTTGTAAATCAAGATGTATGAGGGTTTCACTGAATAGATGTCTCAATCAGCACTCGCCCTTGATCTCTACTCGTTTCTTCTAATCCTTCTGGAATCTTGACCTGATCACATATTTATATCCTCGATCTATCATGGTCCTTTCTTATAGTTTTCTATGTCGTTTCTTCAGCGGCATTGTTCCTGGTCCTACCGATCAGCAAGGCGGAGCACCTCCAGTAGACCAGCAGCAACCTGGAGACCAAGCCCAGCACTCTGGAGCGGCCTCCCGAGTTATGTATTTCGGGGATCCAGAGCCCTCAGTTCAACCCGTCCAGCCTGCAGAGCCCGACAATGGAACCCTGGTTGGTCTCATCAGAGAATTGCTTGCATCTCAAAATCGTCGGAGTGATGCCCTGCACCAGACAGTACAAGATGCCATGGACAGAGTTGGTTACCCAGGGAACAACGCGGCCAATAGCTTCAAGTGTTTGAACCCTCCTTTCTTTGACGGCACTGAAGATGCTATTGCTGCTGATGCATGGCTTCAGGACATAGGGTTATCCTGGAAGCAGGTAGGATTCCTGAGAATGAGAAGGTGACCGTTGTGCGCCTACAGTTACTGGACTTATCCCGCAGTTGGTAGGCGATGCTAGCAGTTGGATTACCGACGCCTGTCTTATGGACGGTGTTCAGCAACAAGTTCCAGACCAAGTACTTCGACGCACTAGCTCGGTATGATCTGCAGACGAGATTCACAATCTTAAGCAGATGGGCAGGACGGTCGATGGATATGCGGCCGAGTTTTCTAGACTCAGTCGGTTTGATCCTACCTTGGTGGCAACCGAACTGGATCGAGCCCAGCAATTCTAGCAGGGGCTCCACCTAGAGATTATCATATCAGTGGAGCTGTTTGAGCACCAGACGTTTGATGCCATCTTGCGAGCAGCGAAGAGGCATGAGTATACTTCGCAGAGGATTGTAGATAGAAGTGGAGGACGGAAGAGGTCTCATGGGCAGATGTCCCAGTCTTCAGCACCAGCCCCGACAGCTAGGGCTTTGACTATTGGAGCTCCTAGGCAGGCGACCACAGTTTCGTCGGTTCAGCACTCGACGTTGATGTATCCTCGGCAACAGAAGCAAAAGCAGTCTTCCACAATGGGCTGCACTCATTGTGGGAAGCCAGGACACGTAGTATCAGTGTCTCAGAGCACAGGGATTGTACTTGGCTTGTGGGGCACCGGATCACAAGATAGGGTCCTGTCCGAATAGAGCCAGTTCGTCATCATCAAACCTAACTAGTCCATCGGTTAGGGGTCCAGCACCAGTGCAACAGCATTATCAGCCTCCGAGGTTATTGCCGCCTCAGGCTCAGCAGTATGCCCAAGCTCAGATTCAGAACCAGCAGAGAGGTCACCAGCAGAGGGGACCAGCACCAAGAAGGCAAGGTCAGGCTATGGCTTTGACCGTGGAGAAAGAGTTAGCCTCATATGAGGTGGTGGCAGGTACCATTCTCGTCAACTCCTTTCCAGCATCAGTATTATTTGATTCAGGTGCATCGCATTCATTTATGTCTGCACGATTCGTAACACGGATAGGACTGGAGCCCGAGTCATTATCAGTAAGGATCAATATACTTACTGGTAACGGTCTTGTAGGAGTAGATAGAGTATTTTCCTCGTGTCGAATCGTAGTTAGCGGTAGAGAGTTTCCCGCTAGATTGATAGAATTTTCGATGGCCGACTATGATGTGGTCCTAGGAATGGATTGGTTGAAGATTCATTATGCCAGAATAGACTGCCATATTGGCAGGATTATTTTTGATAATTTCAGGTAAACTAGAGTTTTCATTTTCCAGAGGCAAAGTAGAACCTTCTCCACCTGTATTGCGGATGGCAGTAGCAGTGGCAGTTCAGTTTCCCAGAGTTGTGGAAGAGTTCCCTGACGTGTTCCCCGAAGAGCTTCCAAGCATGCCTCCAGAGAGAGAGATAGAGTTCACCATTAACTTGATTCCAGGGACGGCACTAGTGTTAGAAGGAGTCTACAGGATGGTGCCTTCAGAGTTAGAGATATTATACAAGATGATTGAAGAACTCAGAACCAAGGAATTCATTCGTGTTAGTGGATCACCTTGGGAAGCCCTGATACTTATAAAAAAGAAGGATGGTACGTCAAGATTATGTGTTGATTATCGTACCTTGAACTCTGTAACAATCAAGAACAGATATCCTCTTCCAAGGATAGATGATTTATTTTATCAGCTCAGAGGAGCGGCAGTATTCTCGAAGATTGACTTGCGGTCAGGATACCATCAGATCAGAGTCAGAGAGCAAGACGTCCCGAAGACAGCCTTCAGATCCATATATGGGCATTGAGAGTTTCTTGTTATGCCATTTGGAGCGACCAATACGCCAGCCGTATTTATGGACCTTATGAATCGTATCTTCATGCCTTATTTGGATTAGTTTATGATAGTATTTATAGACGACATCTTAGTCTATAGCAAGAATAAGGCAGATCATGAGCAGCATCTTCGTGTAGTTCTTCAGATTCTCAGAGAGCACCAGTTGTACGCGAAGTTCAGTAAGTGCGAATTTTGGCTTGATCGTATTTCGTACTTAGGTCATATCATCACCAGAGGTGGAGTGGAAGTGGACCCTGTTTGCCAGTAAAATCTTTTGATGGAAATTTCAATACAAACAGAACAGTGTTACAATGTAGGACTTAGACGCAGTCCTAGGAGTACACTTTTGTTTATCTGGGTCCCTTATGCCGATGGAACGAGTGGTAATACGTTGACTCCGTTGACGATCTGACGACAGTTATCGGTTCTCTGAAGGTCTGAGTTGCTCTGGGTGCTGGAGCTTGCGAAGAGGAAGAAGACGTTGAGTGTCAGTATCTGCCTCGATGGTTGTGCGATGTCTCTGTCTGTCTATGTATGTTCGTGTCTGGAAGAAGGAAATGATCCCTCTATTTATAGTCTGTAGGCTGGCTGCTCATGCGCGCATATGTATGATACGCCTGGACGCGGGGACGCCACGTAGTAATTGCTGATGGAGGCAGATGGACGATGCGCCCAGATTGAGGAGTTGAATTCTTCATGCTGCTGTTGTGGGCTGGCACGTAGCAGGGGGAAGAATCTTTCTGTTGCTGAGATCTTGGGTGAATCGAGTCAAAGGACACGTGTTGTAGGCCCATGGCTCGGAGATCTCGGATTTGACGGGGAATGATCTGGTAGGATGCGCCTGGGATTGGGCGCATGAGGAGACTTTGGCTCATAACCTTTGGGAGTCACGAACAATTTGGGGCACATGGCTTTTGAGGCTCATGCGAGGCTTCAGTAGTGACTTTACTTCTGTCTTTAGGGATCAGAGAAAAGTCTGAGGCGCATGGCTTTTGGGGCGCATACAGAGCTTTGGGCGCATGGCTGCGGAGGCGCATACGAGATGGTTGGACGGCCACGTGGTCGTAACCGTCGGAGGGAAGTAATGATGATGCTGACGTTGGCGACGCTTCGTCTTCTGAAAAAGCTGCCAACTGTTCAGTCCTTGAGAGACGTGTTGCCAACTCTGTCAGACTTCAGCATTTAATATTTTTGACAGGTGATGGTCAGTTGAGTGGGCACATCGATCGGCGTTCCACTAGGCGCATGGGGCCACATGGGGGCGCATGCTTGTGAAGTGCTTGGTGCTGAGGCGCGTCTAGGTGACGCACGATCTGACCGGTGCATCTGCTCCGCTTGACACGTCTTTATTGGTACGACTGTCACGTTCTTCGAGTGCTTTAAATAGCCATTTTTGACTTGGCTGAATTCGAAGCGTCAGGTTCATCCATTTAATGCAAATTTATTGCACGGGATTCGGAGAGCCATCCACTTGGCGCATGGGTTTGATTTGCCCGGCCTATAAATAGTGGCATGGAAAGAGTTTGCTTCTCGTTCTCTCACATCCTTCCGAAATGAACTTGTTTACTCGAGTGCATTCTGTCGATGAGATGCTCCCGAAGGTGAAGATGCGACGCATTGTCCTCATTGATGCACTTGAAGGTGACTGTTATATCCAAAAGTCGGAGTCGAGGGCTTCTGAGGCAGGCAGAAGGTTCCTGTTGCATCCAAAGATCGGGATGCTCGAGCCTCGTCTCTGTTATGTGGAAAGAGCCGCAGATCGGAATTGCGGTGCTGCGGCTTTGGGGGCTCTTTCTTCTGTCAGAGTGGGTGTTGCCCATTCTGGTTGTGTTGAAAGCTGCTCCTTTAGCAGTGGTTTTGATTGCGGTCTTCCTTGGTCTTTGGAGGCTCTTTCGAAGCCTCCCCTGGCCACAGGTTGACTTGTGGTGCTCTGCTCTTCCTCGGTTTGGGGAGCTCTTCCTCCAGCTAGAGGGCTGATTGCCACCCTCGTTCTGCTCAATAAATGCTTCATTAGTCGAAGCAATAGATGGCACGTGAGCCTGGCTGGAAGGGTGACACATAACTGAGCTGCTGAAGGGATACACATAACTGAAGATGCACATAACTGAGCTGCTGAAGGGATGCACATAAGTGAGGATACACATAACTGAGCTGCTGAAAGGATGCGCCTGGCTAGGAGCGCATGGTGGGATGCGCCTGACTGAGAGCGCGTAGTGAGATGCGCTTGTTCAAGAGTGCATGATGACTGCTGTGCCTGGCTGTAGACTTAGGGTCTTTTCTTTTTGTAGAAGTTCTCCTTTGTACAGCCCTTTTTAAGACATGTAATAGACTTTTAGATGAAATAAAAATCTTCTTTTAATGTCTATATTCTTGTTTTACTGTGTCAAGTACTTTGTCTGAACTCTCTGGCGTATGTAGTGTTTGGCGCATAGGATTTCTGATCGTGAAATTCCATGCTTCTATAGACCCCCAGAAGATAGTGGCTATAGAGTCATGGCATGTTCCCAGTACCGTCGCAGAAGTTCAGAGTTTCCTGGGATTGGCTGGCTATTACCGACGATTTGTATCAAACTTTGCTCGGATTTCAGCACCATTGACGCAGTTGACCCGCAAGGATGTGCAGTTTGCTTGGACAGAAGAGTGTTAGAGTTCCTTCGAGAAGTTGAAGCAGAGATTGATGACGGATCCCATTCTCACGCTTCCAGATGGGACTGGAGAATTTTCAGTTTATTGTGATGCTTCCGGTAGAGGATTGGGATGCGTCTTGATGCAGCATGGTAAGGTAGTAGCTTATGCGTCACGTCAGCTTCGTGATCATGAGAGGAATTACCCAACCCATGACTTGGAGTTAGCAGCAGTAGTTTTTGCATTGAAACTTTGGAGGCATTATTTATATGGAGATCGGGTAGAGATTTTTATCGACCACAAGAGTCTGAAGTATGTGTTTACCCAGAAGGATCTTAATATGCGTCAGAGAAGATGGCTAGAGCTACTTGTCGATTATGACATCAACTTGCAGTATCATCCTGGGAAGGCCAACGTTGTTGCAGATGCATTGAGCATGAGAGCTGGAGTTTATTTTCTAACAACACAACCAGAGTTATTAGTGGATCTTCAGAAGATGGGTATTGAAGTAGTTCTTCCTACCAATGTGGCATTGATGGCCAGCATGCAAGTTCAGTCCAGTATAGTTGAGAGGATTAAGATGGCACAATCAACAGATTCTAAGCCTCAGCGGCTCAGAGCAGAGTGTGAAGCAGGACGAAGATTAGAGTTATGTGTTCACGAAGATGGTACTCTCCGACATGGGAGGCGTCTTTGTGTACCCAGTGGTGATATCAGACAGAAAATCATGGCAGAGGCTCACAGTTCTCAGTATTCAATTCATTCCGATGGTACGAAGATGTACCGTAATATTTGTCAGCATTTCTGGTGGAATGGCATGAAGAGGAAGATAGCCCGGTTTGTCTCTCGTTGTTTAGTTTGCCAACAAGTTAAGACTGAACATTAGAGACTAGCTGGACTTCTTCAACCTTTACCGATCCCAGAATGGAAATGGGAGCACATTACCATAGATTTTGTAACTGGGTTACCTAAATCCCCAGCTGGGAAAGATGCTATCTGGGTTATAGTTGATCGACTCACAAAGGTAGCTCATTTTATCCCTTTCAGAATTGGTCAGTCGACGGATCAGCTAGCAGAGATGTACCTCAGGCAGATTGTCAGATTGTATGGAGTGCCAGTTAGTATCGTATCAGACAGAGATTCAAGATACGCATCACACTTTTGACGGAGTCTTCAAGAGAGCTTGGGGATTCGTCTCAAGTTTAGTTCGGCTTATCATCCGCAACAGATGGTCAGTCAGAACGCACGATCCAGACTCTTGAAGATATATTGCGGTCATGTACACTCGACTTCGGTGGTTCGTAGGAAGATCACCTGCATCTCGTAGAATTCTCCTATAATAACAGTTTTTAGGCTAGTATCCAGATGGCACCCTTTGAAGCACTATATGGCAGGAAGTGCAGATCCCCATTAGCGTGGGATAATGTAGGTGAGAGACAGATGCTTGGTCCAGAGATGATTGCGCAGACAATCGAGGTGGTCAGGCAAGTCAGAGATCATCTTCGAATTGCCCAAGATCGTCAGCGCTATTGGGCCGATTCTCATCGGCGTCCCTTTGAGTTTTCTGTGGGCGACCACGTGTTCCTTAGAATCTTGCCTACCCGTGGCGTCATTCGATTCGGCGTACGAAAAATGCTTAGTCCTAGGTACATAGGGTCGTTCGATATCCTTGAGCGAGTAGGTGATGTGTCCTATCGTCTCGCTCTTCTGTCGTCGTTATATGAAGTATATGACGTATTCCATGTATCCCAATTGCGACGGTATATTCCGGATCCGAGTCATGTCCTTGATCATTCGAAATTGGTTGTTGGTACCAACCTTTCGTATGAGGAAAGATCCGTATCCATATTGGACCGAAGGAAGAAGGTACTCAAGAACAAGACTATTAGCTTAGTTCGTGTTGCTTGGGGTCACCACTCTTTGGGTGAGTCAACGTGGGAGCGTGAGAATGATATTCGTTCGCGATATCCACACCTATTTGACTCATAAGGTATAATGTCTTCCTTATGCCTTATGCTTTTAATTCCTTGCTTGCATGAATGATTGCTTGATTGACTGCTAGTCGTATCTTGCTTATGATTAATTTAGCTTTTCTCGACACCTCTAGCCTCTTGATTAAATTTCGAGGACGAAATTATTTTAAGGTGGGTAGAGTTGTCACTCCCGTTTCCCGTTATACGTATTTTCGTATGCGTATACGAGATTTCTGGCATTTATCAGGTAGACCGTAGTTAGGCTTATTTTGCTTAGCCTAGTCTTGGTTTAATCTTGACTTGGTTTATTTGATCGGTTCGGTTCAATTTGACTTGGTTTGGCTTGGCTTGGTTTGAGATGGAGAGGGTTGATATATAACCCAACTCCTTCTCTCTCTCTTCATTCACTTCTTCATCTTCTTCATTTACTCCTCCCACCTACCAAGTTCTAGGCAAGTGCAACTTGCTTCATGAGGGATCTCAAGTTTTATTGTTCTATTCTCTTCCTTACTTGATTTTAAGCCACTTTAGAACTTGACATTTTTCATTTTGGTGGATGGATTCATGTAGATCTAAGTTTGTATTATTTTTAGTTTTCTTGGGTTTTGATCTCTTAAACTCTATTATTTTTAAGTTTTGATTGTTCCATGTAGTAGAGAATTCAATTTTACCCAAAATGGACCTTTAAAAAGTTAGATTTCGACTTGTTTTGAGGAAGTTATGGCCAAATGATTATTTGGTCATCTTCTATGTTCATCTGGCCCCATGTCGCAGTTGAGCCGCATAGATGCCGCGAATGGGCCGCATGAGCCCCATGTCGAAGTTGAGCCGCATAAGATGTCGCGAATGGGCCGCATGAGCCTCATGTCACAGTTGAGTCGCATAGATGTCGCGAATGGGTCGCATGAGCCCCTTGTCGCAGTTGAGCCGCATAAGATGTCACGAATGGGCCGCATAAGCCCCATGTTGTAGTTGAGCCGCATAGATGTCGCAAATGGGCCGCATGAGCCTCATGTCGCAGTTGAGCCGCCTAGATGTCGCGAATGGACCACATGAGCCTCATGTCGCAGTTGAGCCGCATAGATGTCGCGAATGGACCGCATGAGCCGCATGTCACAGAATAGGCTGCATAGTGCCTGTTTTGGCTATTTTATGTCTTATTTGCATGATTTGTGGTCAGAATTTTCTCCAACTTTCAACATGAAAGTTTTAGATCTTTTCCTTGGCTTCAAGAATATGTCGCTAGTTATTTTATGCAAGTTTCTCTCATTCATAATAATTTTCGATAGTGACCCATCGTGGTGCACTCTTGACAAGTTACTGGACATGATAATTCTTGATGGTGGTCCGTTGTGACGCACCCTTGACTTGACAAAGTAAACCTATATGATAATCTCGACATGCCTTGCTAAGTAACTCTTGTCTTGACACCGTGGGTGTTTGTGCTTGTATAAGCTACATGTCTCGTCTTGCATCATGTCTAGGATATCAATTCCTGATTTCCATGGCCAGGGATTCATACTGAATCTGACTAGGATAATGACTAGATTGATCAAGTAGTTCATAAAGGGATTTCCCAGCTACAGGAAGTTCCGTTATTTGGGCGCTTTAATTGGACTTGTAGCCTACCGTCGAGTAGGGCACATTTCCAGCACACTGTCATGTGTTACACCTCTAAGTCACCTAATCCAACTCTCGTAACTTGTGACCGGATAACCTGGATTAAGTCTGCAGGGCTTGTGGTCGTTGGAACATCTCGATGCATCTTGTTAGAAACTAAGCTTGTGATAACCCTAGTTAGTTAAAGTATCAAGACGTACTCATTGTTTGGCTGTTATTGATGGATGGAGTCCCGTCTAGTCTTGCCTAGGCAAGACCAGTACATAGTTATTTCTGCACATTACTGTTATGCTTTATTCTTGTCGATAATTGGTTGGAGACTAAGCTCTATTCAGGTAAAGGGTTACAACCCCGATTCTTGTTTGGTTTACGGGTTGTAACTTGGCTACCGAAATAGTCCCTTAGTTGTCTTATCGTTTATCACCTTGTCTTCTCTAACTCATGTCTTTTATTATCATTTATGTCTCATGTGCTAATATGCTGGTTTTAGTTCTTAAGTGAAGCCTCCCTTGTGGCACTTGCTCTTTCTGGGGTCTGACCCAGCTGGTTTTGTATGGCCAGATTTCGGAGTAGCTCCCGAGGATCTCCCTGTCTTCCAGCCAGATGGTGACCACTAGGCGCAATCCTGGCAACGAGTGGGTTCTTATTTTGCTCTTCCACTCCCTTGTAAAAATATTATTTTGAGGCGTTTAGCCGCCGAGCAAGTGTTAGCTCGTTTGCAACTTTACTTACTGTCTGCCTACGGACTGTAACATGATTGACAGATCCTAGGGTTGATCATGTATGACTTAAACTCTTGCTAGTGTTCGTATTTGTATGACTAACTTCATGATCATCTGAATATGTAATATTTAGAACGCCTTACTTTGTATGTCTGATGATCTACCATCTTGTTACATTTACTTGCTTGCTTAAGATTGAGACACTAGACTTGTTCTTGACCCTAAGAGACTATTGGCTTGTAGTAAACCCTCATGCATCTAGACAGCCGTGACTGTATGGCGGGTAGGATTCACTTAAATGTACGTAGCTGGCTGTGTCTGTCCCCCGCTCTCCAGTATTCTGGTTCTGGGGCGTGACATAAATTACATGAGAACTTTATATAGGGAAAGACAATCCAACTGATAAGAGGTAAAAGAGAGTCAAACAGATAAAAGGAGAAAGAGATTAGTTTGGCTACAAATATCTGCTATGTGCACCAATCTGTTCCCAACAGACTAACCTCCTCTAATGTCATCCAACACTTTTTCTCAAGTTGGTGCAAATATATCAATAGAGCCCAACTTGGACAATACCTCATGAAACTTGACAGTTGGTAGGCTCTTTGTAAAGATATCAGCCAACTGTTGATTGCTGCAAACAAGGGGGAGCATATAACAATGACTTTTACCTTATCTTGAACAAATCAATACACCTCAATATGTTCTGTTTTTGTGGAACACCAGATTTGAAGCAATGTGAATTGCTGACTGGTTATCAACAAACATTTTGGTAGGTTCCGAAGAACCATAACCCAAATATTTTATAATGGTTAAAACTAGACGATTTTCCTAGTAGTTGAAGACATTGCATGATATTCAGCTTCAACGCTAGAACGAGTGACAACTTTTTGTTTTTTATTTTTATGTAACCAAAATTTTGCCGACAAATGTACTATATCTATTGAAGATTAGCGATCTATCAGACAACCGACATCTATATAAGATGTAATCGAACAATAATCATTCTTTCGACGACATCGATAAGACCTGCCGTCCTCGACCCAATTGTCCCTCCCTTGCCTCCCGCGTCGTTGTACTCGACATGTTCTTGGTAGGGAAGAGCAAGGAGTTGCGACCGGAGGGGGCGGAGGAGGAGGAGGAGGAGGAGGAGAGGGGGGCAGAGAGGAGGAGGCCAGAGGGGTAGCGGAAGAAGGAGGGCAGGAGGAGGAGGAGAAGATGGTGCCAGAGGGGGGAAAGAGCAGAAGGAGGAAAGAAGGAGGAGGAGATGATGGGCAGCCCTAGCAAATTTTGAGCTAGCGTGAGTAAAGTTCCTCCAAACTAGGCTAGCACCAAGATTTCGTCTGTTCCGTGCAAAATTTGATGTCTTTAGCAACTGTCTTCCAACACTCTTCCTCCTCTAATGTCATCCAACACTCTTCCTCAAGTTGGTGCAAATATATAATTAGGGCCCAACTTGGACAATATCTCATGAAACTTGATAGTTGGTAGGCTCTTGGTAAAAATATCAGCCAACTGTTGATTGCTACAAACAATGGGGTGCATATAACATTGACTTGTACCTTATCTCGTTCAAAATGTCAATACACCTCAATGTGTTTTGTTTTCATGGAACACCAGATTTGAAGCAATGTGAATAGATGACTTGTTATCACAAAACATTTTGGTAGGTTCCAAAGAACCATAACCCAAATATTTTATAATGGTTGAAACCAGAAAATTTTCCTAGTAGTTGAAGCCATTGCACAATTTCGGCTTCAGCGCTGGAACAAGTGACAACATTTTGTTTTTTATTTCCATGTAACCAAAATTTTGCCAACAAATTTACTATATCTGTTATAGTTCGGCGATCTATCAGACAACCAACATCTATATAAGAAGTATCAGGACAATAATCATTCTTTCGCACCCATAAACCACGTACATGAGACCCTTTAAGATACTGCAAGATTCTATTAACAGTAGCCATATGGTCATCCCGTAAAGAATGCATAAAGTGACTAACAAGACTAATATCATAAGATATGTCAGGTCGAGTAATAGTTAGGTAGATGACCCTACATCAGATAATTTGTCACCATATAGAATCAATTTTGAACTATTATTTGTAGGTGTTGAAGATGGTTTTACACCTAACTTCCCGTCTCTTGTAACAAATCCAAGACTTATATTCATTGATTGAGAAAATATCCTTTTTTGAATAAGCAATTTATATCACAAGGAAATACTTTAAAATTTCCATATCTTTGATAGAAAACTGATTATACAGGATATTTTGAAGTCTTGAGATTCCATTGTGATTATCCCCTATAATTACAATGTCATCAACATATACTAATACGACAATGGTTCCAAATATACTTCTTCGCACAAACAAAGACAATCTTTGTCACTTATGCTCAGTCCATTATTAAAACAAAATATGGCAAAGTGAAATTATACATACAAAATAAGTGGCGATGAACTATAAGAGATGGGACAAGTTTCTATCAACATAGTTCGGATTAGAGTACCTCATGGTTGTAAGATTTAGAAAATAGACAACATGAATGACTTTTTTTAATTATAATAAAAATATAAACAAATCTATAACATGAATGAATTTTTTAATTTAAATATATTTAAATATTTAAGCTATTTTTCAATAATACCAAAGAAAAAAAAAGTATTTCACATGTGCAACGTGAATTTACTAAGTATAAATTAAAAGTTTAGAACAACAACATGTTGGTTTTAATGCATTTAAAGTGCAATTTTTTTTAATAATTAAAATTTACAACTCCGTCCATGTCTTTCTTTTTTCGTGTGGTAACAAACGCAGAAACTGTGGGTGCCCGTCCGTCCATATCTTTCTAGAAGGCGGCCTCATAGGCGCTAGGCGCCGGGTGCCCGTCCGATGTCCACTTAGGTGCCCGCCTAGTCCCCCCGATGCCTAACTAGGACTAGGCATGTTTTGGGTTTAAGGGATTTTTTCTACAATTTTTAGTAGATTTTTTTGGATTTTTTTTTGAATCGCCTAGATCTAGGTCGCCGTCTAGCCACCCGCCTAGTCGGGCTAGACGCTAGGCTGAAGGTACCCGTCCGACTAGTGCCTAGCGCTTTTCACAACCTTGGAAATTAATGAGGGAGAAAAAAAACTTTTAAGCTTGCTAAGAATAGAGACCTAGATAATATTAAATGTGTCCTGAGTGAGGATAAAAAAGTTAGTAAAAGAAAATAATATTAAGGGAAGATTAAGGTATTCATAAGTTGCTTAACAAAACCAACCCCAAAAAAAACTTAATTTAGAAGTACCTTGTAGTATTGGTATTCATTATCATCTGCGTCGGATTGCGAGTCAGGTTAGAGTATTGATGTTTTGGTACCTAAAAGCAAACAATTATCAACAAAGTATTAGATTTTTTTAATACATTTAGGCATAATTTTTAAGTATTTTATGTGTTATTTTTAAGTTGTTTTGAAATTGAATGAAATTGAGTGAAATAATAACCACCCAACCTGCTGTGAATAATTTGTCTTCATTGACATGCTTTTACAACGTTACTATGCTTTTACACCCATGTTGATTGGTGTTTTTTGTTCAATTTTGTCTTCCAAATTGACTTGGTATCGAATCGTGCCATGCCAAATCGTATCGGTATCGACCGTATCACATCGGTATCGGCAGATACTGCAAACTATGTTTATAAGATGATATAAAGAAGAAAAAAATGGTAAAGCAGTAGGACATGATGATATTCGTATCGAGCTTTAGAAATATTTACGTGAGAAAGGATTGATGTAACTTACTGATCTATTCAACTAAGGACAAGGTAAATATTTAATGAATATTTTTTTGTACCCATATATATCAATAAGAAGATATAAAGAATTGTACCAACTATCGAGAAATTAGGTTTATCATCCATACCATAACTATGGAAGAGACTAATTGATCAAAAATAATAATAAAATAAACTAGGATTTTAGACAAGCAATTTGGTTTTATGACGCAAAACCTACTATGGAAGCTTTCATTACTAAAAATACTACATACTCAAAAAATTAAGAAAGAAAAGGAAATATTTACACACCGCTTCTATTGGCTTACAAAAACTTATGATAGAGTTGCTAGGGGATAATATAGCGGGCTTTGGAGGAGAAACAAATCTATAGTAGCTATATTAAGACTATTAAGAATTATGTATAATGGAGTTACAACGACCATATCGAGTTTTGGAGGTAGCAATCCATTTCTTATAACCATTGGCTTACATTTAAGATCAGTGTTATGTTCTTACCTTTTCGTACTAGTTGTTGATGAAATTAATTCTATAGTGCACAAGGTTCTAAATCGCGGTAGGTGGGTGCGCGGCTGAGAGACCACCTACCGCCTAGGCGGTCGATACTTTTTGAACATTTTTTTACTATTTTACCACTGTCTTTTACATAATATACATATTTTAAGGGTGTTCCATGCATAACTAAGTTGTAGAATGGAGATTTATAAAGTTTTAGTTTTGTAAAAGTGAACCATAGGCCCATAATGCTTACAAAATCTTTTTTGGCCAAAATATCATGTTAGTTATTGCTCCATCCAGGCGTCCGCCTACGCTACCTCACCTCCGCCTATGCCGCCAACCTCCGTTGGCCGCGTACTCCACCGCCTACCGAAAAGCGGTACGGAGAGAGACCGCCTACTGCCCTAGGGGGGCTAGGCGGCTGCCATTTAGAACACTGATAGTGCATGATGTTTGCGGATGATATTGTGATGATCGATGAAAATGGAGAAGTATTACATGCTAAAATAGAAGTGTGGAGAGAAAAATTAGAATTTAATTGTTTCAAAATGAGCAAGACAAAATATGAAATGAAGCTGCAACCAGAAGTCGAAGAGAAATAGAAATGAGGAAGGAGTACATATAGACGGGACAAAAGAGACATTAGGAGTTATAGTTTTCGATACTTTAGATAAATTGTTTATCGTGATAGAAATATTGTGAATGATGTTCATAGAAGTAAAACGAGATGGTTGAAATAGAGTTCTGTTCAACTATTTTGTGATTGCAAGATATCGTTAAAGTTGAAAGGATAATCCTAAAAGACAACTAGAAGACCATCCATGCTTTTTTGGACCAACATGTTGGGCAATTAAGAAGCAACAAGAAGTCTTTATTCCAAATTTCCGGGGTCGGCTGTTAGAATCATCTTCTTTCATTCAGCTCTATCAAGGGCCGCATCGTCAATTAAGAAACATGTCAAAAATAAATAGTCTAGCTGAAATTAGAATACTAAAATTGATGAGTGACAGTACATTAAAAAATATGATAAGAACTGAGTGTATTCGTGGGAAGTTAGATATCACACCAATTGAGAGAGAAACAAGAAAATGTAGACCAATAGATGCAAGGAGCAACAAGATAGTAGTATTAGTAGTTGAAGGAGCTGTCTGGACTAGGGGTAGGCCTAAACGAACATGGATTTAATCTTTAAAGAGGAATATATTTTTGTTAGGGTTACGGAGGACATGGACCTTAACAAATCTGAATAGAAGAAAATGATTCGAAGAGCCGACCCAAAAGTTTGAAAGGAAGGCTTTGTTCTATTATATACTTGCAAATTATATATGAAATCTTGTTACATTACTTCATTTAGGACAAAAATTATCATATAATCATAAATTATATATGGTCGAAAGATGTTAAATTTATTTTGGAGTATGCCATTTTATCAAATACCAAAAATATGATTTTATAAAGTAGTAACTAGATATAAGTGAACTATTAAATATTAATTTAAACTAAAAAATTGTTTGATGTCCATTAGGGACTTAAAATAATGATGAATCATATGTTGTTATATATGCTTCCATTGCCATCTTTTGTTGCCACCTTGATTGTTTGTTTGGTAAAAGGTTTTTTCTTCATTTGTTTGTGTTTTTTATTTTTATGTAATAAAGAAATATGCATATTTCAGTCGACCCCAAAAATTTGGAAAAGGCTTCATTTTTGTTGTGTAATTAAATGTATGTATATTCAAAAAGATATGGTAGGCATTCTTTTCTATTTTCTATCATATCTCTGTCATATGATTTTGCACTTGTTGCTAGCTATGTATGATCTCTCAGTTATGATATTCTTGCTTCAGGTGTTCAGGAAGTTTGGAGTTGGAAATTTGATCCTGTAGATGAACTTTTTGATCCTAACAGGTATCATGCAGTTTTCCAGATACCTGATCCTTCAAAACCATCTGGTACTGTCGATGCTGTCCTGAAGGTATGCATATAATTGATTCATTTTATTTGCTGATCTTTTTCTCCAGATTCTACATGATACCGATCAATACTGTCGAAGCCTTTACTGATCCTAACAATTTAGCATGAATACTCTGTTTCAGTCCAGTTTCGTACTTTTTTCGCTAGGTTCGCTAGGTTGGCGGCTTATAAAGGGCTTCTGCAACAATGTTCTCAATAGGAGAAGCTTCACGTCCTCTTTTAATCAAGATGCGGACCCTGTCTATCCAAATTCTTAAAACATTTGCCCATGTCCCCTATAAGGGTCTCCCTTCCCATAGGGGTGCAACTCGGACGGGTTGAGTCGGGCTTGAGGTCAATCCGAGCCCAACGATGAATCATAAGCCGAGCCCAAGCTTGACCCGACCTTGGGTTCAAAATATGAAGCCAAAGCCCGGAGGATGGGGTTGGGTTCAGATTGTGTCGGATTCATTGGATTTATCGGGCTCTAATATAATATTTGAAATAATTTTAAACAAAAGTAATATTAAACACATAATAATAAAAAGTAATTAATTTTTTATCATTACAAAAGACAAACTAAAATAAGATTTAGGATAAGGAGTCGAAGAGTTCGGGTGAAAAAATATATGATTTAACACTTTTTATTGAAGAAGTATATTGTGTGTGTGTGTGTGTGTGTATATATATATATATATATATATATATATATATATATATATATATATATATATATATATATATATTTGTCCATTTCTTGAGGCCGCCAGCTTGGGACCGTGGCCGCCCCGCGATCCCCCCAGCCATCCCATGCCCGCGAACGAGGGGGGGGAAGGGGGCGGGGGGGGGGGGGGGGGGGGGGGGGGGGGGGGGGGGGGGGAGGACTCGAACTTGGGACCTCCCCTAAGTGAGCCCACCCCCCCCCCCCTCCCTAACCACTTGGGCTAGGGAGCTTGGATATATATATATATATATATATATATATATATATATATATATATATATATATATATATATATATATATATATATATATTTCGGGTTCTTCAGATAACCCGACACATGAACTTGAGCCAAACCAGATTTTTGATCGGTTCAAATATTTTAACCCAAGTCCGAGCCCAAATCCGAGTATCTTCAACTGGAAATTGCTGAGATACCCACTTTCAGGGTGAGTGCTTATGAAAAATCCACCCGCAGGATGTGTTTTATGAAATACCCAACATTATGTATTTTTACGTTAAATATTACAAGATTTCCTTTAGATGCTCTGTATTTACAAAATTGTCATTTTGTTAATACCATAGCTACCCATTCGCACAAATTTGGTCATATATATGTATTTGAATTCACAAACTCAGATTTTGATTGCAATTTTCGTCTTCTTCTTCTTCACGAGAGATCTGAATTCCATTGCTCTCATCTTCAGCAGAGATCACAAAGATTGTTCGTAGTTCACTGTGCTTTTCTTCAGTCGAACTCCGATCATCGCTCATCATCATCATCATCTTCGTGGAGAGATTTGAAGTTTTTCGATGATTATGTCATTGTTAATGGCTTCATTCTGCAATGATTCAACTTGTTTCTGAAGCTCGCTTTTCTCATTCCTGAGCCTTTTATTTGTCTCTTTGAGCTTCTCGGTTGTTTGCACTGATATAAAACAAACAACAATGAAAAGTATGATATCAATCATCAATATATACTTTAAAAAAAAGAAAAAAAAGATTATTCTTCGTTATCTTAACACGGGGAATGATCATTCTTCGTAATTTTAACACGGGAAATTACCATTCTCCTGCATTCTAACACGGGGAATGGCCATTCTACGTGATTTTATAACGGAGAACGACCATTCTCCGTGATTTCAACATGGAGAATGTCATTCTCCGTCATTTTAACACGAAGAATGGAAATTCTCCATGATTTTAACATAGAGAATGACAATTCTCTATTATTTTAACACGAAGAATGACCATTCTCCTCTATTTTAACACAGGGAATGGCCATTCCCCGTCATTTTAACACGGAGAACGGCAATTCTCCGTCAATTTAACACGGGGAAAGGCCATTCTCCGTATTTTTAACACGGAGAATGACAATTTTCTGTGATTTTAACACGGAGAATGACCATTCTCCTGCATTTTAGCACGGGGAATGGCCATTCTCCGTCATTTTAACACGGAGAATGACAATTCTTCGTCAATTTAACACGGGAAAAGACCATTTTCCGTGTTTTTACCACGGAGAATGTCAATTCTCTGTGATTTTAACACGGAGAATGACAAAAAGCTCTTAATTCTCTTCACATAAGCTCTCTCTTCTCTAACTGGGGTTCCAGTTGATGCTGCTGATGATGATGAAGTGGGGTTCTAGTTGATGATGATGATGATGATGAAGTTGGAACTGATGATGACGACATGGTTTGAAGTAAGGTTTGACAATTTTGGAGGAGAAAACCTATATTCAAAAGTGAGCAGCGTATGGAAGAAGAAGAAGAAGAATTGAAACATTTTTTTGAAGAGTAGGTTTCGTGGGTATTTTCAATAAATTAGAAAGGCAAAAAGGTCATTCCGTACCCTTTTATATATTTTTCGCTAATTCTGGGCACGCGATAAAATGTTATTTTGCAGTGAATTTTTCATATAACTTTTACGATTTTTGGGCATTTGATAAATTTTTCCTATCTTCAATCCTAACCCAATTCATTAATGGGTTCATTCGATCGGGATCGGGTTTAGCCCATCCGAGTTGCAACCCTACCTTTAGGGGTGAACATATAATGGTTGAAAACCGAAAACCGAACCGAACCTAACCTAACCGAAATATGACAAACGGTTCAGTTTTTCAGTTACCGGTTCGGTTTTCAGTTTGGAAATTTGAAATTTTGAAATAACGGTTCAGTTTTCGATTCTTGATCCGAATAACCGAACTGAACCGAAAACCTATTTAGATTTAATAATTTATCAAACTACCATCAATCTATATATATATATATACTAATAATTTTTAACCCCTAATTGATTCTCCTATTCTCTGTCGGTGCTTCTTTGAGCACTATTTCTCAATCCTCAATCTATATATATTAATATTTTTAACTCTATGTAATATAATAATTCATAAATACAATAATTCTATATTTTTAAAAAAATATTATTTAAATAGGCTCATTTTGCTAAAAATTTGAAGGTCCGACACATTGGCTCATAAAACCGAACCAACCGAAAACCGAACCGAATTAATTCGGTTCGGTTTTTATAAAAGCGGATCAATTTTCGGTTTTGAGAAAACGGTTTACGGGTATTTCGATTTTCATATATTCAAACCGAACCGAACCGAACCGTTGCTCACACCTACCTACCTTCCCATGATGTGGATTAAAAATCCTAATATTACAGAATTTTGACTCTTTTTTTAAGACTTATCTGAACTCGATTAAATTTTTTGGCATGTATGATTTATCTACTTTGATACTTCGGTGCTATTGTTTAAAGTAACCATGTTTACGCATCCACCACTTTAACAGAAAAGAGTTTCCTTAAATTCTCTCGTATTCCACTTGAAGGACTGAACCTTTTTTATTTATTTTAATTGTATTTGCTGTTAAAACTCAGTTCTATTTTTGTTTTGAGAAGAGAGAGAGAGATTAGTTTTTGAAAGAGAATATAATAGATAAAAGGAGAAAGAGATTAGTTTGGCTACAAATATCTGTTATTTGCACCAATATGTTCCTAACATACTAAGCTCCTCTAAATTTTGAGAAGGAGGAAGAAGAGGAGGAGAGGGGCCAGAGGGGGGAAGAAGCAGGAGTAAAGGAGGAGGAGATGGTGGGCAGCCATAGCAAATTTTGAGCTAGCGTGAGTGAAGTTCCTCCAAACTGGGCTAGCACCAAGATTTCGGCTGTCCTATGCAAGATTTGATGCCTTTAGTAATTGTCTTTTAGAATCATTGCATATCTGGTTAGAAATCATAGATTGATGAATATTTAAACTAAACCAAATACATATGATAAATAACACCAGGATTTAACGTTCTTTAGTTTAGCCTACTACACCAGAGAAGAAAGGGATATTCTTTTTCATATATTTAAAATAGATTACATTACAACTTTATATAGAGAGAAGCAATCCAACTGATAAGAGGTGAAAGAGAATCAAATAGATAAGAGGAGAAGGAGATTAGTTTGGTTACAAAAATCTGTTATGTGCACCAATATGTTCTTAACATACTAACCTCCTCTAAATTATGAAAATGAGGAAGATGAGGAGGAGAGGGGGCCAGAGGGGGGAAGAAGAAAAAAGAGGAGATGGGGGACAGCCATAGCAAATTTTGAGCTAGCGTGAGTAAAGTTCCTCCAAACTGGGCTAGCACCAAGATTTTGTCTGTCCAGTGCAAAATTTGGTGCCTTTAGCAATTGTCTTTAACAATCATCGCATATCTGGTCAGAAATCATAGATTGGTGAAGATTTAAACTAAACCAAATATATATGATAAATAACACCAGGATTTAACGTGCTTTAGTATTGCCCACTACACCAGAGAATAGAGGGATATTCTTATTCACATATTCAGCAGAGATTACATGAGAACTTTATATAGAGAAAGGCAATCCAACTGATAAGAGGTGAAAGAGAATCAAACAGATAAGAGGAGAAAGAAATTAGTTTGGTTACAAATATTTGTTATGTGCACCAATATGTTCTAACATACCAACCTCCTCTAAATTGTGAGAAGGAGGATGAGGAGGAGGAGGAGGAGGAGGAGAGGGCCCCACAAGAGGGAAGAAGCAGGGGGATTAAATGAATGAGAAGATTGAGGACAGCATTAGTAAATTTTGAGCTAGCGTGAGTATTACTCCAAATTGGGCTAAAACCAAGATTTCGGATATCATGTGCAAAATTTGGTACCTTTAGCAATTGTCTTTGACAATCATCGCATATCTGGTCAAAAATAATAGATTGGTGAATATTTAAACTAAACCAAATATATATGATAAATAACACCGGGATTTAACAAGCTTTAGTTTAGCCTACTACACCAGAGAAGAGAGATATTCTTATTCACATATTCAACAGATATTACACGAGAACTTTATATAGAGAGAGGTAATCCACCTGATAAGAGTTAAAAGAGAATCAAACAGATAAGAGGAAAAAGAGATTAGTTTGGCTACAAATATCTGTTATGTGCACCAATCTGTTCCTTACAGACTAACCTCCTCTAAATTTTGAGAAGGAGGAGAAGGAAGAAGAGGAGGAAGAGAGGGGGCCAAGGGGGGAAGAAGAAGGAGAGGGAGATTGTGGGCAGCTCTAGCAAATTTTGAGTTAGCGTGAGTAAAGTTCCTCCAGACTGGGCTATGACCAAAATTTTGCATGTCCTGTGCAAAATTTGGTGCCTTTAGCATTTGTCTTTGACAATCATCGCATAACTGGTCAGAAATCATATATTTGTAAAGATTTAATCTAAACCAAATATATATGATAAATAATACCAGGATTTAACGTACTTTAGTTTAGCCTACTATACCAGAGAAGTGAGGGATATTCTTATTCACATATTCAACATAGATTACATAAGAACTTTATATAGGGAAAGACAATGCAACTGATAAGAGGTAAAAGAGAGTCAAATAGATAAGAGAAGAAAGAGATTAGTTTGGCTACAAATATCTGTTATGTGCACCAATCTGTTCCTAACAGACTAACCTCGTCTAATTTTATCCAACACTCTTCCTCAAGTTGGTGCAAATATATCAATAGAGCCCAACTTGGACAATACCTCATGAAATTGACATTTGGTAGGCTCTTGGTAAAAATATCATCCAACTGTTGATTGCTACAAACAAGGGGGAGCATATAACATTGACTTGTACCTTATCTCGTACAAAATGTCTATACACGTCAATGTGTTTTGTTTTCGTGGAACATCATATTTGAAGCAATGTGAATAGTTGACTGGTATCACAAAATATTTTGGTAGGTTCCGAATAACCATAATCCAAATATTTTTTAATGGTTAAAACCAAAGGATTTTCCTAGTAGTTGAAGCCATTGCATGACATTCAGCTTTAGCGCTGGAACGAGTGACAACTTTTTGTTTTTTATTTTCATGTAACCAAAATTTTGCCAACAAATGTACTATATCTGTTGTAGATCGGCGATCTATCAAACAACCAACATCTATATAAGATGTAATAGGATAATAATCATTCTTTCGACGACACCGATAAGACCCGTCGTCCTCGACCCAATTGTCCCTCCCTTGCCTCTAGCGGTTTCATCCTCGACATATTCTTAGTAGGGAAGTTCAGGGAGTTGTGACGGAGAAGAGGAGACCGATAGTGGGGCGGAGGAGGAGGAGGAGGAGGAGGAGGAGAAGGGTCCAAAGGGGGAAGGAGGATGAGGAGGAAAGAAGGGGGAGGAGATGATGGGCAGCCCTAACAAATATTGAGCTAGCGTGAGCAAAGTTCCTCCAAAGTAGGCTAGCACCAAGATTTCGTCTGTCATGTGCAAAATTTGATGACTTTAGCATTTGCCTTTGACAATCATTGCATATCTGGTCAGAAATTATAGATTGATGAAGATTTAAACTAAACCAAATACATATGATAAATAACACCAGGATTTAACGTTCTTTAGTTTAGCCTACTTCACCAGAGAACAGAGATATATTCTTATTCAAATATTCAACAGAGATTACATGATAACTTTATATAGAGAGAGGCAACCCAACTGATAAGAGGTAAAAGGGAATCAAACAGATAAGATGAAAGAGAGATTAGTTTGGCTACAAATATCTATTATGTGCACCAATATGTTCCTAACACACTAACCTCCTCTAAATTTTAAGAAGGAGGATGAGGAGGAGGAGAGGGGGCCAGAGGGGGGAAGAAGCAGGAGGAGTAAAGGAGGAGGAGGAGATGGTGGACAACCCTAGCAAATTTTGAGCTAGCGTGTATAAAGTTCCTTCAAACTGGACTTGCACCAAGATTTTGGTTGTCCTGTGCAAAATTTAGTGCCTTTAGCAATTGTCTTTGACAATCATCGCATATCTGGTCAGTAATCATAGATTGGTGAAGATTTAAACTAAACCAAATATATACGATAAATAATACCAGGATTTAACGTGCTTTAGTTTAGCCCACTACACCAGAGATGAGAAGGATATTCTTATTCACATATTTAGCAGAGATTACATGAGAATTTTATATAGAGAAATACAATCAAACTGATAAGAGGTGAAAGAGTATCAAACAGATAAGAGAAGAAATGGATTAGTTTGGCTACAAATATCTGTTATGTGCACCAATATGTTCCTAACAGACTAACCTCCTCTAAATTTTGAGAAGGAGGAGGAGGAGGAGAGGGGACAAGAGGGGGGAAGAAACAGGAGGAGTAAAGGAGGATAAGGAGGTGGATGACGGCCCTAGCAAATTTTGAGCTAGCGTGAGTATTCCTCCAAATTGGGCTAACACCAAGATTTCAGCTGTCTTGTGCAAAATTTGGTGCCTTTAGAAAATATCTTTGACAATCATCGCATATCTCGTCAGAAATCATAGATTGATGAATATTTAAACTAAACCAAATATATATATGATAAATAACACCAGGATTTAACGTGCTTTAGTTTAGCCTACTACACCAGAGAAGAGAGAGATATTTTTATTTACATATTTAACAGAGATTACATGAGAATTTTATATAGAGAAAGGCAATCCAGCTGATAAGTGGTAAAAGAGAATCTACAGATAAGAGGAAAAAGAGATTAGTTTGGACACAAATATCTGTTATGTGCACCAATATGTTCCTAACAGACTAACCTCCTCTAAATTTTGAGAATGAGGAGGAGGAAGAGGAGGAGGAGGAGGAGAGGGGGCCAAGGGGGAAGAAGCATGAGGAGGAGATGGTGGACAGCCCTAACAAATTTTGAGCTAGCGTGAGTAAAGTTCCTCCAGACTGGGCTAGGACCAAGATTTCGACTGTCCTGTGCAAAATTTGGTGCCTTTAAATTTGTCTTTGACAATCATCGCATATCTGGTCAGAAATCATATATTGGTGAAGATTTAAAATAAACCAAATAAATATGATAAATAATACCAGGATTTAACGTGCTTTAGTTTAGCCTACTACACCAGAGAAATGAGGGATATTCTTATTTATATATTGAACATATACATGAGAAATTTATATAGGGAAATACATTCCAACTTATAAGAGGTGAAAGAGAGTCAAACATATAAGAGGAGAAAAAGATTAGTTTGGCTACAAATATCTGTTAAGTGCACCAATATGTTCCTAACAGACTAACCTCCTCTAATGTCCTCCAACACTCTGCCTCAAGTTGGTGCAAATATATCAATATAGCCCAACTTGAACAATATCTCATGAAACTTGACAGTTGGTAGGCTCTTGGTAAAAATATCAGCCAACTGTTGATTGCTACAAACAAGGGGGTTGCATATAACATTGACTACCTTATCTCGTACAAAATGTCAATACACCTCAATGTGTTTTGTTTTCGTGGTACACCAGATTTGAAGCAATGTGAATAGCTGACTGGGTAGCACAAAATATTTTATTTGGTTCCGAAGAACTATAACCCAAATATTTATAATAGTTAAAACCAGAGGATTTTCCTAGTAGTTGAAGCCATTGCACGATATTCAGCTTCAACGCTGGAACGAGTGACAACTTTTTGTTTTTTATTTTCATGTAACCAAAATTTTGCCAACAAATGTACTATATCTGTTGTTGATCGGCGATCTATCAGACAACCAACATCTATATAAGATATAATAGGACAATAATCATTCTTTCAACAACATTGATAACCGTCGTCCTTGACGCAATTGTCCCTTCCTTGGCTCCAGCGCCGTCATCCTTGACATGTTCTTGGTAGGGAAGAATAAGGAGTTGCGACGGAGACGAGGAGACCGGAGGGGGGCAAAGAAGGAGGAGGGGAGGGGGGCAGAGAGGAGGAGGCCGGAGGGGTAGCAGAAGGAGGAGGGGGAGGAGGAGAAGAGGGGGCCAGAGGGGGGAAGGAGCAGGAGGAGGAAAGAAAGATGAGGATATGATGGGCAGCCCTAGCAAATTTTGAGCTAGCATGTGTAAAATTCCTCCAAACTAGGCTAGCACCAAGATTTTGTCTGTCATGTGCAAACTTTGATGCCTTTAGCAATTGCCTTTAACAATCATTAATTGCATATCTGGTCAGAAATCATAGATTGATGAAGATTTAAACTAAACCAAATATATATGATAAATAACACCAGGATTTAACGTTCTTTAGTTTAGCCTACTACACCAGAGAAGAGAGGGATATTCTTTTTCACATATTTAACATAGATTACATAAGAACTTTGTATAGAGAGAAGCAATCCAACTGATAAGAGTTGAAAGAGAATCAAATAGATAAAAGGAGAAAGAGATTAACTTGGCTACAAATATCTGTTATGTGCACCAAAATATTCCTAACATACTAACCTCCTCTAAATTTTAAGAAAGAGGAAGAGGAGGAGGAGAGGGGCCAGTGGGGGAAAGAAGCAGGAGGAGTAAAGAAGAAGAAGGAGATGGTGGGCAACCCTAGCAAATTTTGAGGTAGTGTGAGTAAAATTCCTCCAAACTGGACTAGCACCAAGATTTCGGTTGTCCTGTGCAAAATTTGGTGCCTTTAGCAATTGTCTTTGACAATCATCGCATATCTGGTCAGCAATCATAGATTGGTGAAAATTTAAACTAAACCAAATATATATGATAAATAATACCAGGATTTAACGTGCTTTAGTTTAGCCCACTACACCAGAGAAGAGAGAGATATTCTTATTCACAAATTCAGCAGAGATTACATGAGAACTTTATAGAGAGAAAGGCAATCCAACTGATAAGAGGTGAAAAAGAATCAAACAAATAAGAGGAGAAAGAGATTAGTTTGGCTACAAATATCTGTTATGTGCACCAATATGTTCCTGACAGTCTAACCTCCTCTAAATTATGAGAAGGAGGAGGAGGAGGAGAGGAGGGGGCCATAGGGGGAAGAAGCAGGAGGAGTAAAGGAGGATGAGAAGATGAAGGGCAGCCCTTGCAAATTTTGAGCTAGCGTGAGTGTTCCTCCAAATTGGGATAACAGCAAGATTTCGGCTGTCTTGTGCAAAATTTGGTGTCTTTAGCAATTGTCTTTGACAATCATCGCATATCTGGTCAAAAATAATAGATTGTGAATATTTAAACTAAACCAAATATATATAATAAATAACACCAGGATCTAATGTGCTTTAGTTTAGCCTACTACACCTGAGAATATAGAGATATTCTTATTCAAATATTCAACAGAGATTACATCATAACTTTAAATAGAGAGAGGCAATCCAACTGATAAGAGAAAAAAAGGGAATCAAACATATAAGAGGAAAAATAGATTAGTTTGGCCATAAATTTTTGTTATGTGCACCAATTTGTTCCTAATAGACTAACCTCCTCTAAATTTTGAGAAGGAGGAGGAGGAAGAGGAGAATGAGAGGGGGCCAAGGGTTGAAGAAGCATGAAGAGGAGATGGTGGATAGTCCTACCAATTTTTGAGCTAGCGTGAGTAAAGTTCCTCCAGACTGGGCTAGGGCCATGATTTCGGCTGTCATGTGCAAAATTTGGTGCCTTTAGCATTTGTCTTTGACAATCATAGCATATCTGGTCAGAAATCATGTGAAGATTTAAACTAAACCAAATATATATGATAACTAATAACTGGATTTAATGTGCTTTAGTTTAATCTACTATACCAGAGAAGTAACGGATATTCTTATTCACATATTCAACATAGATTACATGAGAACTTTATGTAGGGAAAGACAATCCAACTGATAAGAGGTGAAAGAGAGTCAAACAGATAAGAGGAGAAAGATATTAGTTTGGCTACAAATATATGTTATGTGCACCAATCTGTTCCTAATAGAATAACCTCCTCTAATGTCCTCCAACACTCTTCCTCAAGTTGGTGCAAATACATCAATAGAGCCCAACTTGGACAATATATCATGAAACTTGACAGTTGGTAGGCTCTTGGTAAAAATATCAGCCAACTGTTGATTGCTACAAACATGGGGAGTGCATATAACATTGACTTGTACCTTATCTCGTACAAATCAATACACCTCAATGTGTTTTGTTTTCGTGGAACATCAGATTTGAAGCAATGTGAATAGCTGACTGGTTATCACAAAACACTTTTGTAGGTTCCAAAAAACCATAACCTAAATATTTTAAATGGTTAAAACCAGAGGATTTTCCTAGTAGTTGAAGCCATTGCATGATATTCAGCTTCAGCTCTAGAATGAGTGGCAACTTTTTATTTTTTATTTTCATGTAACCAAAATTTTGCTAAAAATGTACTATATCTGTTGTAGATCGGCGATCTATTAGACAACCAACATCTATATAAGATGTAATAGGATAATAATCATTCTTTCGACGACACCGATAAGACCCGCCCTCCTCGACCCAATTGTCCCTCCCTTGCCTCCAGCGGCTTCGTCATCGACATGTTCTTGGTAGGAAAGAGCAAGGAGTTGTGATGGAGAAGAGGAGACCGATGGGGGGCAGAGGAGGAGGAAGAGGAGAGGGGGCCAGAGGGGGGAAAGGAGGATGAGGAGGAAAGAAGGAGGAGGAGATGATGGGCAGCCCTAACAAATTTTGAGCTAACTTGAGTAAAGTTCCTCCAAACTAGGCTAGCACCAAGATTTCATCTGTCCTGTGCAAAATTTGATGACTTTAGCAATTGTCTTTGACAATCATTGCATATTTGGTCAGAAATCATAGATTAAAGAAGATTTAAAATAACAAAATACATATGATAAATAACACCAGGATTTAACGTTCTTTAGTTTAGCCTACTTCACTAGAGAAGAGAGGGATATTCTTTTTCACATATTTAAAATAGATTATATTAAAACTTTATATAGAGAGAAGCAATCCAACTGATAAGAGGTGAAATAGAATCAAATAGATAAGAGGAGAAAAAGATTAGTTTGCCTACAAATATCTGTATGTGCACCAATATGTTCCTAACATACTAACCTTCTCTAAATTATGAGGAGGAAGATGAGGAGGAGAGGGGGCCAGAGGGGGGAAAAGCAGGAGGAGTAAAGGAGGAGGAGATGGTGGGCAGCCATAGTAAATTTTGAGCTAGCGTGCGTAAAGTTCCTCCAAACTGGGCTAGCACCAAGATTTCGGCTGTCATGTGCAAAATTTGGTGCCTCTAGCAATTGTCTTTGACAATCATCGCATATTTGGTCAGAAATCAAAGATTGGTGAAGATTTAAACTAAACCAAATATATATGATAAATAACACCAGGATTTACCGTGCTTTAGTTTAGCCCACTACACCAGAGAAGAGAGGGATATTCTTATTCACGTATTCAGCAAAGATTACATGAGAACTTTATATAGAAACAGGCAATCCAACTGATAAGAGGTGAAAAAGAATCAAACAGATAAGAGAAAAAGTGATTAGTTTGGCTACAAATATTTGTTATGTGCACCAATATACAAACTAACCTCCTCTAAATTGTGAGAAGGAGGAGGAGGTGGAGAGGGGACCACAGGGGGGAAGAAGCAGGTGGAGTAAATGAGGATGAGGAGATTGAGGGTAGTCCTAGCAAATTTTGAGCTAGCATGAGTATTCCTCCAAATTAGCTAACACCAAGATTTTGGCTGTCATGTGCAAAATTTGGTGCCTTTAGCAATTGTCTTTGACAATCATCGCATATCTGGTCAGAAATAATAGATTATTGAATATTTAAACTAAACCAAATATATATGTTAAATAACACCAGGATTTAACGTGCTTTAGTTTAGCCTACTACACCAGAGAAGAGAGTGATATTCTTATTCACATATTCAACCGAGATTACATGAGAACTTTCTATAGAGAGAGGCAATCCAATTGATAAGAGGTAAAAGGGAATCAAACAGATAAGAGGAAAAAGAGATTAGTTTGGCCATAAATATCTGTTATGTGCACCAATCTATTCCTAACAGACTAACCTCCTCTAAATTTTGAGAAGGGGAGGAGGAAGAGGAGAAGGAGAGGGGGCCAAGGGGAAAGAAGCAGGAGGAGGAGATTGTAGGCAGCCCTAGAAAATTTTGAGTTAGCGTGAGTAAAGTTCCACGAAACTGGGCTAGGACCAAGATTTCGGCTGTCCTATGCAAAATTTTGTGCCTTTAGCAATTGTTCTTGACAATCATCGCATATCTAGTCAAAAATTATATATTGGTGAAGATTTAAACTAAACAAAATATATATGATAAATAATACCAGGATTTAACGTGCTTTTGTTTAGCCTACTATACCAGAGAAGTGAGGGATATTCTTATTCACTTATTCTTCATAGATTAGATGAGAACTTTATATAGGGAAAGACAATCCAACTGATAAGAGGTGAAAGGGAGTCAAACAGATAAGAGGAAAAAAATATTAGTTTGGCTACAAATATCTGTTATGTGCATCAATCTGTTCCTAACAGACTAACCTCCTCTAATGTCATCCAACACTCTTCCTCAAGTTGGTGCAAATATATCAATAGAGCCCAACTTGGACAATACCTCATGAAACTTGATAGTTGGTAGACTTTTGGTAAAAATATCAGCCAACTGTTGATTGCTACAAACAAGGGGGAGCATATAACATTGACTTTTACCTTGTCTCGTACAAAATGTCAATCCACCTCAATGTGTTTTATTTTCGTGGAACACCATATTTGAAGCAATGTGAATAACTGACTGGTTATCACAAAACATTTTCGTAGGTTCCGAAGAACCATAACCCAAATATTTGGTTAAAACCAGAGGATTTTCATAGTAGTTGAAGCCGTTGCATGATATTCAGCTTTAGCTCTGGAATGAGTGACAACTTTTTGTTTTTCTTTTTCATGTAACCAAAAATTTGCCAACAAATAAACTATATCTGTTTTAGATTGGCGATCTATTAGACAACAAACATCTATATAAGATGTAATAGGACAATAATCATTCTTTCGACAACATCGATAAGACCTGCCGTCCTCGACCCAATTGTCCCTCCCTTGCCTCCAGCGTCGTCATCCTCGACATGTTCTTGGTAGGAAAGTGCGAGGAGTTGCGATGGAGAGGAGGAGACCGGTGGGGGTGGAGGAGGAGGAGGAGGAGGAGGAGGAGGGGGGCAGAGGGGGAGAGGAGTAGGAGGAAGGAAGGAGGAGGAGATGATAGGTAGCCCTAGCAAATTTTGAGCTAGCGTGAGTAAAGTTCCTCCAAATCATGTGTAAAATTTGATGCCTTCAACAATTTCCTTTGACAATCATTGCATATCTGGTAAAAAATCATAGATTGATGAAGATTTAAACTAAACCAAATACATATGATAAATAACACCATGATTTAACGTTCTTTAGTTTAGTCTACTACACCCGAAGAAGAGAGGGATATTTTTTTCACATATTTAAAATAGATTACAATACAACTTTATATAGAGAGAAGCAATCCAACTGATAAGAGGTGAAAGAGAATCAAATAGATAAGAGGAGAAAGAGATTAGTTTGGCTACAAATATCTGTTATTTGCACCAATATGTTCCTAACATACTAAGCTCCTCTAAATTTTGAGAAGGAGGAAGATGAGGAGGAGAGGGGGCCAGAGGGGGGAAGAAGCAGGAGGAGTAAAAGAGGAGGAGATGGTGGGCAGCCATAGCAAATTTTGAGCTAGCGTGAGTGAAGTTCCTCCAAACTGGGCTAGCACCAAGATTTCGGCTGTCCTATGCAAAATTTGATGCCTTTAGCAATTGCCTTTGACAATAATTGCATATCTGGTTAGAAATCATAGATTGATGAATATTTAAACTAAACCAAATACATATGATAAATAACACCAGGATTTAACGTTCTTTAGTTTAGCCTACTACACCAGAGAAGAAAGGGATATTCTTTTTCATATATTTAAAATAGATTACATTACAACTTTATATAGAGAGAAGCAATCCAACTGATAAGAGGTGAAAGCGAATCAAATAAATAAGAGGAGAAGGAGATTAGTTTGGCTACAAATATCTATTATGTGCACCAATATGTTCTTAACATACTAACCTCCTCTAAATTATGAGAATGAGGAAGATGAGGAGGAGAGGGGGCCAAAGGGGGGAAGAAGAATGAGGAGGAGATGGGGGGCAGCCATAGCAAATTTTGGGCTAACGTGAGTAAAGTTCCTCCAAACTGGGCTAGCACAAAGATTTCGGCTGTCCAGTGCAAAATTTGGTGCCTTTATCAATTGTCTTTAACAATCATCGCATATCTGGTCAGAAATCATAGATTAGTGAAGATTTAAACTAAACCAAATATATATGATAAATAACACCAGGATTTAACTTGCTTTAGTTTTGCCCACTACACCAGAGAATAGAGGGATATTCTTATTCACATATTCAGCAGAGATTACATGAGAACTTTATATAGAGAAAGACAATCCAACTGATAAGAGGTGAAAGAGAATCATACAGATAAAAAGAGAAAGAAATTAGTTTGGTTACAAATATCTGTTATGTGCACCAATATGTTCTAACATACCAACCTCCTCTAAATTGTGAGAAGGAGGAGAAGAAGGAGGAGAGGGCCCCACAAGAGGGAAGAAGCAGGAGGATTAAATGAGGATGAGGAGATTGAGGGCATCGTTAGTAAATTTTGAGCTAGCGTGAGTATTACTCCAAATTGGACTAACACCAAGATTTCGGATATCATGTGCAAAATTTGGTGCCTTTAGCAATTGTCTTTGACAATCATCGCATATCTGGTCAAAAATAATAGATTGGTGAATATTTAAACTAAACCAAATATATATGACAAATAACACCAGGATTTAACGTGCTTTAGTTTAGCCTACTACACCAGAGAAGAGAGAGATATTCTTATTCACATATTCAATAGATATTACATGAGAACTTTATATAGAGAGAGGTAATCCACCTGATAAGAGGTAAAAGAGAATCAAACAGATAAGAGGAAAAAGAGATTAGTTTGGCTACAAATATCTGTTATGTGCACCAATATGTTCCTAACAGACTAACCTCCTCTAAATTTTGAGAAGGAGGAGGAGATTGTGGGCAGCTCTAGCCAATTTTGAGCTAGCGTGAGTAAAGTTCCTCCAGACTGGGCTAGGACCAAAATTTCGCCTGTCTTGTGCAAAATTTGGTGCCTTTAGCATTTGTCTTTGATAATCATCGCATAACTGGTCAGAAATCATATATTGGTAAAGATTTAAACTAAACCAAATACATATGATAAATAATAGCAGGATTTAACGTGCTTTAGTTTAGCCTACTATACCAGAGAAGTGAGGGATATTCTTATTCACATATTCAACATAGATTACATAAGAACTTTATATAGGGAAAGACAATGCAACTGATAAGAGGTAAAAGACAGTCAAACAAATAAGAGGAGAAAGTGATTAGTTTGGCTACAAATATCTGTTATGTGCACCAATCTGTTCCTAACAGACTAACCTCCTCTAATTTCACCCAACACTCTTCCTCAAGTTGGTGCAAATATATCAATAGAGCCCAACTTGGACAATACCTCATGAAACTTGGCAGTTGGTAGGCTCTTGGTAAAAATATCAGCCAACTGTTGATTGCTACAAACAAGTGGGAGCATATAACATTGACTTGTACCTTATCTCGTACAAAATGTTAATACACCTCAATGTGTTTTGTTTTCGTGGAACAACATATTTGAAGCAATGTGAATAGCTGACTGGTTATCACAAAATATTTTGGTAGGTTCCGAAGAACCATAACCCAAATATTTTTTAATGGTTAAAACTAGAGGATTTTCTTAGTAGTTGAAGCCATTGTACGACATTCAGCTTTAGCGCTGGAACGAGTGACAGCTTTTTGTTTTTTATTTTCATGTAACCAAAATTTTGCCAACAAATTTACTATATCTGTTGTAGATCGGCGATCTATCAGACAACCAACATCTATATAAGATGTAATAGGACAATAACCATTCTTTCGACGACATCGATAAGACCCGCTGTCCTCGACCCAATTGTCCCTTCCTTGCCTCCAGCGTCGTCGTCCTCGACATGTTCTTGGTAGGGAAGAGCAAGGAGTTGCGACCAAAGGGGGCGGAGGAGGAGGAGGAGGAGGAGAGGGGGCAGAGTGGAGGAGGCTGGAGGGGTGGCGGGAGGAGGAGGGCAGGAGGAGGAGGAGAAGGGGGTGCCAGAGGGGGGAAGGAGGAGGAGGAGGAGATGATGGGCAACCCTAGCAAATTTTGAGCTAGCGTGAGTAAAGTTCCTCCAAACTAGGCTACCACCAAGATTTCGTCTGTCCCGTGCAAAATTTGATGTCTTTAGCAACTGTCTTTGACAATCATGGCATATCTTGTCAGAAATCATAGATTGATGAAGATTTAAACTAAACCAAAAATATATGATAAATAACACTAGGATTTAACGTGCTTTAGTTTATCCTACTACACCAGAGAAGAGAGGGATTTTCTTTTTCACATATTTAACATAGATTACATGAGAACTGTATATAGAGAGAAGAAATCCAACTGATAGGAGGTGAAAGAGAATCAAATAGATAAGAGGAGAAATAGATTAGTTTGGCTACAAATATTTGTTATGTGCGCCAATATGTTCCTAACATATAAACTTCCTATAAATTTTGATGAGGAAGATAAGGATTAGAGGGGGCCAAAGGGGGGAAGAAGCAGGAGGAGTAAAGAAGGAGGAGGAGATGGTGGGCAGTCCTAGCAAATTTTAGGCTAGCGTGAGTAAAGTTCCTCCAAACTGGGCTAGCACCAAAATTTCGGATGTCATGTGCAAAATTTGGTACCTTTAGCAATTGACTTTGACAATCATCGCATATCTGGTCAGAAATCATAGATTGGTGATTATTTAAACTAAACCAAATATATATGATAAATAATACTAGGATTTAATGTGCTTTAGTTTCGCCCACTACACCAGAGAAGAGAGGGATATTCCTATTCACATATTCAACAGAGATTACATGATAACTTTATATAGAGAAAGGCAATCCAACTGATAAGAGGTGAAAGAGAATCAAACGAATAAGAGGAGAAAGAGGTTAATTTGGCTGCAAATATCAGTTATGTGCACCAATATGTTCCTAACAGACTAACCTCCTCTAAATTGTGAGAATGAGGAGGAGAGTGAGCCATAGGGGGGAAGAAGCAGGAGGAGTAAAGGGGGATGAGGAGATGGAGGGCAGCCCTAGCAAATTTTCAGCTAGCATGAGTATTCCGCCAAATTTGGATAACACCAAGATTTCGGCTGTCCTATGCAAAATTTAGTGCCTTTAGCAATTGTCTTTGACAATCATCGCATATCTGGTCAGAAATCATAGATTGACGATTATTTAAACTAAACCAAAAATATATGATAAATAATACCAGGATTTAACGTGCTTTAGTTTACCCTACTACACCAGAGAAGAGAGAGAGATATTTTTATTCACATATTCAACAGAGATTACATGAGAAATTTATATAGAGAGAGGCAATCCAACTGATAAGAGGTAAAAGGGAATCAAACAGATAAGAGTAAAAAGAGATTAGTTTGGCTACAAACATTTGTTATGTGCACCAATCTATTCCTAACAAACTAACCTCCTCTAAATTTTGAGAATGATTTGAGAATGAGGAGGAGGAACAAGAGGAGGAGGAGGAGGAGGAGGAGAGGGGCCCAAGGGGGGAAGAAGCAGGAGAAGGAGATGGTGGGCAGCCCTAACAAATTTTGAGATAGCATGAGTAAAGTTCCTCCAGACTGGGCTAGGACCAAGATTTCGGCTGTCATGTGCAAAATTTGGTGCCTTTAGCATTTGTCTTTGACAATCATCACATATCTGGTAAAAAAAATCATATATTGGTGAAGATTTAAACTAAATCAAATATATATATGATAAATATTACCAGGATTTAACGTGCTTTAGTTTAGCCTACTATAATAGAGAAGTGAGGGCTATTCTTATTCACATATTCAACATAAATTACATGAGAACTTTATATAGGGGAAGACAATCCAACTGATAAGAGGTAAAAGAGAGTCAAACATATAAGAGGAGAAAGAGATTAGTTTGGCTACAAATATATGTTATGTGCACCAATCTGTTCCTAACAGACTAACCTCCTCTAATGTCATCCAACACTCTTCCTCAAGTTGGTGCAAATATATCAATAGAGCCCAACTTGGACAATACCTCATGAAACTTGACAGTTGGTAGGCTCTTGGTAAAAATATCAGCTAACTGTTGATTGCTACAAACAAGGGGGAGCATATAACATTGACTTGTACCTTATCTCGAACAAATCAATACACCTCAATGTGTTTTGTTTTCGTGGAACACCATATTTGAAGCAATGTAAATTGCTGACTGGTTATCACAAAACATTTTGGTAGGTTCCGAAGAACCATAACCCAAATATTTTATAATGGTTAAAACTAGACGATTTTCCTAGTAGTTGAAGCCATTGCACGATATTCAACTTCAACGCTGGAACGAGTGTCAACTTTTTATTTTTTATTTTCATGAAACCAAATTTTTGCCGACAAATGTATTATATCTATTGAAGATCATCGATCTATCAGACAACCAACATCTATATAAGATGTAATCGAACAATAATCATTCTTTCGACGACATCGATAAGACCCGCTGTCCTAGACCCAATTGTCCCTCCCTTGCCTCCAGCGTCATCGTCCTGGACATGTTCTTGGTAGAGAAGAGCAAGGAGTTGCGACGGAGAGGAGACCAGAAGGGGACGGAGGAGGAGGGGAGGGGGTGAAGAGGAAGAGGCCGGAGGGGTAGCGGGAGGATGAGAGGGGGCCAGAGGGGGGAAGGAGTAGGAGGAGGAAAGAATGAGGAGAAGATAATGGGCAGCCCTAGCAAATTTTGAGCTAGCGTGAGTAAAGTTCCTCCAAACTAGGCCAGCACCAAGATTTCGTCTATCCTTGCAAAATCTGATGCCTTTAGTAATTGTCTTTGACAATCATTGCATATCTGGTCAGAAATCATAGATTGATGAAGATTTAAACTAAACCAAATATATATGATAAATAACACCAGGATTTAACATGCTTTAGTTTAGCCTACTCTACCAGAGAAGAGAGGGATATTCTTTTTCACATATTTAACATAGATTACATGAGAACTTTATATAGAGAGAAGCAATCCAACTGATAAGAGGTGAAAGAGAATCTAATAGATTGTAGGAGAGAGATTAGTTTGGCTACAAATATCTGTTATGTGCACCAATATGTTCCTAACATACTAACCTCATCTAAATTTTGAGAATGAGGAGGAGGAGTGGGGGCCAGAGGGGGGAAGAAGCAAGAGGAGTAATGGAGGATGAGGAGATGCTGGGCAGCCCTAGCTAATTTTAAGCTAGCGTGAGTAAAGTTCCTCCAACCCGGGCTAGCACCAAGATTTCGGCTATCCTGTGTAAAATTTGGTGCCTTTAGCAATTGTCTTTGACAATCATGGTATGGTGAAGATTTAAACTAAACCAAATATATATGATAAATAACACCACGATTTAACGTGCTTTAGTTTAGCCTACTACACCAGAGAAGAGAGGGATATTCTTATTCACATATTCAACAGAGATTACATGAGAACAATATATAGAGAAAGGCAATCCAATTGATAAGAGGTGAAAGAGAATCAAACAAATAAGAGGAGGAGATTAGTTTGGCTACAAATATCTGTTATGTACACCAATATGTTCCTAACAGACTAACCTCATCTAAATTGTATGAAGGAGGAGGAGGAGGAGGAGGAGGAGAGGGGGCCATCGGGGAAGAAGCAGTAGGAGTAAAGGAGGATGAGGAGATGGTGGGCAGCCCTAACAAATTTTGAGCTATCGTGAGTATTTCTCCAAACTGGGCTAACACCAAGATTTCGGTTGTCCTATGCAAAATTTGGTGCCTTTAGCAATTGTCTTTGACAATCATCACATATCTGGTCAGAAATCATAGATTGGTGAATATTTAAACTAAAGCAAATTTATATGATAAATAACACCAGGATTTAACGTGCTTTAGTTTAGCCTACTACACCCGAGAAGAAAGGGATATTATTATTCACATATTCGACAGAGATTACATGAGAACTTTATATAGAGAGAGGCAATCCAACTGATAAGAGGTAAAAGAGAATCAAACAGATAAGAGGAGAAATAGATTAGTTTGGCTACAAATATCTGTTATGTGCACCAATCTGTTCCTAACAGGCTAACCTTAATTTTGAGAAGGAAGAGGAGGAGGAGAGGGAGCCAAGGGGGAAGAAGCAAGAGGAGGAGATGGTGGGCAGTCTTAACAAATTTTGAGCTAGCATGAGTAAAGTTCTTTCAAACTGGGCTAGGACCAAGATTTTCGATGTCCTGTGCAAAATTTGGTGCTTTTAGCATTTGTCTTTGACAATCATCGAATATCTGATCAGAAATCATAGATTGGTGAAGATTTAAACTAAACCAAATATATATATGATAAATAACACCAGGAATATTTAACGTGCTATAGTTTAGCCTACTACACCAGAGAAGAGAGGAATATTTTGATCCACATATTCAATAAAGATTACATGAGAACTTTATATAGGGAAAGACAATCCAACTAATAAGAGGTGAAAGAGAGTCAAACATATAAGAGGAGAAATAGATTAGTTTGGCTACAAATATCTGTTATGTGAACCAATATGTTCCTAACAGACTAACCTCCTCTAATGTCCTCCAACACTCTTTCTCAAGTTGGTGCAAATATATCAATAGAGCCCAACTTGGACAATATCTCATGAAACTTGATAATTGGTAGGCTCTTGGTAAAAATATCAGCCAACTGTTGATTGCTACAAACAATGGGGTGCATATAACATTGACTTGTACCTTATCTCGTTCAAAATGTCAATACACCTCAATGTGTTTTGTTTTCATGGAACACCAGATTTGAAGCAATGTGTATAGCTGACTTGTTATCACAAAACATTTTGGTAGGTTCCGAAGAACCGTAACCCAAATATTTATAATGGTTGAAACCAGAAGATTTTCCTAGTAGTTGAAGCCATTGCACGATTTCGGCTTCAGCGCTGGAACGAGTGACAACATTTTATTTTTTTATTTCCATGTTACCAAAATTTTGCCAACAAATTTACTATATCTGTTGTAGTTCGGTGATCTATCAGACAACCAACATCTATATACGAAGTATCAGGACAATAATCATTCTTTCGCACCCATAAACCACGTACATGAGACCCTTTAAGATACTGCAAGATTCTATTAACAATAGCCATATGGTCATCCCGTAAAGAATGCATAAAGCGACTAACAAGACTAATATCATAAGATATGTCAGGTCGAGTAATAGTTAGGTAGATGACCCTACATCAGATAATTTGTCACCATATAGAATCAATTTTAACTACTATTTGTAGGTGTTGAAGATGGTTTTACACCTAACTTCCCGTCTGTAACAAATCCAAGACATATTCATTGATTGAGAAAATATCCTTTTTTGAATATGCAATTTATATCACAAGGAAATACTTTAAAATTTTCATATCTTTGATACAAAACTGATTATACAGGATATTTTGAAGTCTTGAGATTCCAATGTGCATTATCCCCTATAATTATAATGTCATCAACATATGCTAATACGACAATAGTTCCAAATATACTTATTCGCACAAACAAAGACAATCTTTGTCACTTATGCTCAGTCCATTATTAAAACAAAATATGGCAAAGTGAAATTATACATACAAAATAAGTGGCGATGAACTATAAGAGATGGGACAAGTTTCTATCAACATAGTTCGTATTAGAGTACCTCATGGTTGTAAGATTTAGAAAATAGACAACATGAATGACTTTTTTTTAATTATAACAAATTATAATAAAAATATAAACAAATCTATAACGTGAGTGAATTTTTTAATTTAAATATATTTAAGCTATTTTTCAATAAACCAAAGAAAAAAAAAGTATTTCACGTGTGCAACGTGAATTTACTAAGTATAAATTAAAAAGTTTAGAACAACATGTTGGTTTTAACGCATTTAAAGTGCAATTTTTTTTAATAATTAAAATTTACAACTCCGTCCATATCTTTCTTTTTTTCGTGTGGTAACAAACGCAAAAACTGTGGGGCCCTATCCTTCTATCCGCAATTCCTCTGGTGGGCTTTCGCCCAGGTCCAACAACCATTAAATGAAATTATTACTGAATAGTCCATGTAAAATCTTGTAATATACAAATAGTCTCGAATCCACATAGCTTGAGAGGGGCTCGTCGACATGAGAAAAATGCTATTTGTCCTTCCAAAATATCACTTAAGCATTTTTTTATGCGACAGATTATGTATCGTCTGATAGCTAATAATAATTTTTTTAAAATTCTAATTTAAATTTAAATTAACATTAAATAAAATTAATATTAACATTAATATTAATATTAAAAAATAAATAAATAATTTAATGAATTAGAATTTTTAGGGAGCAGATCTGTTGTCCCATTTAATTCTGTCAAATTCTGTCTCCCTTACCTATAACATATGGACCGTCATCTATATATCTACTCCTATAACGCATATGTAATAGGGAGGAGACATAAATGGACATGATTAAATGTAAGAGCATATCTACTCCCTTTTGATGTCAATTGCGATATTAGATGTAACTGTCACGTAAGAAAAATAGTTGAATTTTTTAACTTTCTTCCCACTTGTTAATATGAATTTGTACTTACATCCCACTTTTTAATTTTATTGGACTTACCTTTCACTTTTTGTCATAAAAAATATTCATTTTGTCACTAAAATAGTCTTAGTGACGAAAAGTGAAACGTAAATCTAAAAAAAATAAAAAAAAATAATGTAAGTACAAATTTATATCAATAAATGGAATGAAAGTCAAAAAATTCTAAAATAATTTGGAGCAATATTTTGGAGTACGAACAGCATTACTCTCGGCATTAATGTGATCGACGAAATCTCCGCCGTCAATTTCTGATCCCCACCTAAATATCCACCCTCCCTTTCCCATCCCCCTTATTCTTCATACTTCTTCTCAATTTTTTTTCCTCCATAATAAAATTAGGGTTAGGGTTTGGGTCATGGTGGAGGAGGGGGCTCCGGCGAGGGCGTTCGTGGGGTGGGAGGAGGTGGTGGTGTCGAACGACAAGGGGAGGAGGGTGGTGAACTACTTCGTGAAGGACTCGGAGGGGAGGAGGGACCTGGCGGTGGTCGGGAGGAGAAGAGCGCCAGGCACATGACGTACGTGGTCAGCAGCCAGTTCTTCCGCTCGTCCCTCGTGTGGAAGAGGTCTTCGTCGCCGGAGGCGGCGCTTGGGGATGTTGGGTTTGGGTGCCTCAAGTGGAAATCCAGGCGGGAGGTCGTCGATTGGCTCTCCGAAATCGTTACAGGTGAATCGAAAATTTCTCTCTTTTTTTATTTTTATTTTTTTGGATTTTTGGACGTGATTCTGTGGGAAGATTGGTTTTTTATTTGGTTTAGTTGATTGATTAGGTAGAAAACCGGGAAGGGGGAGGGATTAGGGTTTGGAGGGACGGAAAATTTAGGGTTTAATGTGGATCTGTAGTTGTTTCGATTGCTCTTTGGTGAAAGATTGCTTCTTTATTGGTTCTGCGACCAGAGACGTGATAATTTTTCTTTTTTCTCATTTTTGGAATGATATTTTTGGGTTTTGTGTGGATCTGATGAATTTTTTTTTTATGAATTATTTGTCCAAAGTTTGCTTCTTTGTTGGTTTTCTCGTGAAATCTTACTGAAAAGTTTGGAAGTAATAGTCCCCTGTGGGTTAAAAATACAGGGAAAAAACGTTTTTCTTATGATTTGGTTTGTTGATTAGGTAGAAAACGGGGCGCTGGACGGGATTAGGGTTTTGGGGCTGGAAAGATTAGGCTTCGTTTGGATCTTGTTTCGTATATTTTGGTGGAAAGATCGTTTCTTTATTGGTTTTGCAATGATTTTTTCTTAATAGAATCAGATGAAAAGCTATAGATTGGTGGGAGACGTTTTTCTTTTTCATTTTTTTGAAGCCGGCAGGAATTTGAGGCTCTTGTGTAAGACCATCTCCAACCCAAATCCTCAAACACCTAAGGCCATCTTCAACCCATAAGGAATATTCCTATATGATGCCATCCTCAAAAAATTTCAACTCCAATCCATCAATCCTCAAATAGTAAACAACCATTATTTATTTCTACAAAAATTAATTTTTTTCACAACCATTTAATAAAATAAAATACATTATATTATTAATATTATTTACCGAGATAATATTATAATATTATTTATATTATTTAATTTTTTTATAATTTAAATATATTTTTTATAATATTTCATATACATTAACGTATAGATAATATTATAATATTTTATATTATTTATATTAATTAATATTATTTAATATTTTATAATATCTATACAACACCAACTCACTTATTTTTTTTTCCTATAAAAAAGACGCATACCACAACTTTTTTCTTACATGAAATTATGGAAAAAAGAGCTCTGCTAATCATGCTCGACAATCATCTGTTGACACTTCTCAGGATAATTTTGATTCATCAAGATATTTTCATGGTGGGTTATCCCATAACTTTGATATTCATGGTGGGTCATCCCATAACTTTGATATTCATGGCGGGTCATCCCATAACTTTGATACTAATTTTAGTACATTTGGTTCATTTCAAGGAGGCTACGATGGAAATGGAGATGATTTACCGCACTTCTAAAAGTGTCTTAGACTGTCTTAATTTGAATGTTGTTGTATTTCTTTAAGCATTTTTAATTTCGATGTTGTTGTAACGTTTAGCTTTTAATTGCAATGTTGTTGTATTTTATTTGAGCATTTTTAATTTCAATGTTGTTGCAACATGTAGACTTTTAATTTCAATATTATTGTTGGTTTCAATATTTTAAAATGTTTGATGTTATTATATTAATTTTTGTCAAATTGTTCAAATATTATTTTATTAATCAAATGAATTTAATAAAAAATAATAATAAATATATTCAATATTAGATTCAATTTGAAGATCCCAACAAGAATATTTTAATAGTATTATTATTATATTATTTATAATTATAACTTAAAAATTATGTTAAGTTAATTAAATTTAGTTTTAACTTATGTAGGATATACTAGTAATTAGGTACATCTTGGAGGGCAAGATGGTCATGAATAGTGGATCTCAAATTTGAGAATTTTCATCCTCTCTACTCAAATTTGAGAGAAGAGACTCCAATCCTCAAAAATTTTGAGGATCCATCCTCAAATTGAGGACCGGTTGGAGCAATATTTTGAGGATTTCTCCTCAATTAGGCCATCTCCAACCCAAATCCTCAAACACCTAATTGAGGAGAAATCCTCAAAATATTGCTCCAACCGGTCCTCAATTTGAGGATGGATTGAGGATTGGAGTCTCTCTCCTCAAATTTGAGGAGAGAGAATGAAAATTCTCAAATTTGAGGATCCACTATTCATGACCATTTTGCCCTCCAAGATGTACCTAATTACTAGTATATCCTACATAAGTTAAAACTAAATTTAGTTAACTTAACATAATTTTTAAGTTATAATTATAAATAATATAATAATAATAATACTATTAAAATATTCTTGTTGGGATCTTCAAATTGAATCTAATATTGAATATATTTATTATTATTTTTTATTAGATTCATTTGATTAATAAAATAATATTTGAACAATTTGACAAAAATTAATATAATAACATCAAACATTTTAAAATATTGAAACCAACAATAATATTGAAATTAAAAGTCTACACGTTACAACAACATTGAAATTAAAAATGCTCAAATAAAATACAACAACATTGCAATTAAAAGCTAAACGTTACAACAACATCGAAATTAAAAATGCTTAAAAAAATACAACAACATTCAAATTAAGACAGTCTAAGACACTTCTAGAACGGCGGTAAATCATCTCCATTTCCATCGTAGCCTCCTTGAAATGAACCAAATGTACTAAAATTATTATCAAAGTTATGAGATGACCCACCATGAAAATATCTTGATGAATCAAAATTATCCTAAGAAGCGTCAACAGATGATTGTCGAGCTTGATCAGCACGAGCTCTTTTTTCCATAATTTCATTTTTCATGAATTCCCAATAATTACGCTCATTTGGATTTTTGATGGAATCCAAATCTAACATCATAATTTTTATAGGAAAAAAGTTGTGGTATGCATCCTTTTTATAGGAAAAAAGTAAGTGAGTTGGTGTTGTATATATATTATAAAATATTAATTAATATAAAATATTATAATATTATCTATACGTTAATGTATATGAAATATTATAAAAAATATATTTAAATTATTAAAAAATTAAATAATATAAATAATATTATAATATTATCTCGGTAAATAATATTAATAATATAATGTATTTTATTTTATTAAATGGTTGTGAAAAAAAATAATTTTTTGTAGAAATAAATAATGATTGTTTATTATTTGAGGATTGATGGGTTGGAGATGAAATTTTTTGAGGATGGCATCATATAGGAATATTCCTTGTTGAGTCCTCAAATTGAGGAAATTTTTGAGGATGGGTTGGAGATGGCCTAATGGATATTCTCTGAGTTTTTGTCCAAAATTTTAAGATGAGCTAGGCCCCCGAGGTCTAAAATTAGAGAGAACATTGCTCGGTCTTGCTTATTTCTCTCATGGGATTTAGAGGTTCGGAAGAGACTTGACAACCCCTGGATAGTCGTGTAGATTTATGTTTTGTTCATAGGTTCGTTTGAAATATTGATTTTCCTTGATTTTTTTTATTTATTCTCGGTTGGGAAAAATCCCTCTTTATAGGGGAAAGACCGCTATTCTTTTTTTATTGGCTGCCGTGTGTTACACGCGGGATTTTGTGCATGTTGGTGCGTGTCTTTTGGGCCACTGCCCCCAACTCCTACCTTTTTATAACGGGAAGGAATAATATGTCTTTGTGGTTCGATCCACTGATCTTTCATCACCCTTCTGTCACCCAACCAGGGCCTTCGTGGTTCGCCCAAGACCGATATCCTCTTGGCCTTGTTTGGCTCGCAGAGCGGAAAGGAAAGGAAATCCATTCTTTGCTCTTTCCTTTCCTTTGGGAAATTGTAAATCCAATCAATGTCCTTTCCGGGAAAAGCCAAAGAATTTGGGAGGGAAAGTGAATCCTTAGAGGGGAAAAAAATGAATCAGTGGGTGGGTGGGGGAACCATCAACACCCCCCCCCCCCCCCCCCCCGGGGAATCAATTTCGTTTCCTACTCATTTCCTTTGGCATCCAGACTTTCCTTTCCCAAGGCCTTGATTCTGCGAACCAAACATGGCCTTGATGGAATTTACATGGAATTGAGTGAAAATACTACCTAAATATTTCGATCTTTGGTCCACCAAGGGCGGATCTAGAAACTTCAAGGTTTCAAATTGATCTGCTGATAATTTCAGTTCTTCTCCAAAAAGTCGAATTTTGCCGCGGGCTGTTCCATTGGATTGCAAATATTTTTGCAATTAGTCTTGTGTAGTATGTTGCAAGGATTTGAAATCTCGGGGGTTTCTTGTGGACATAATTATTTGTAGTCCCATCAACAGATATTGAAAACACCGCCTCTTATTTCCTTATGCTTGTCATGGGATATGCATAACTGGCCTAGAAAATCAGCCGAAACTACAGAGAGTTGCTTGTAGGAAGTTAGGGTTTACGTTTGTTAACTTGGCTTTATTGGTTTCTGTTTTAATATTCTACATCAGCAATAGTTGTTCTCACTCTAGGTGCAGGAGGCATTTATCTGTTAATATTTTTTTTTGTTGTTTTGGAGAGTAAACAATGGGAGAAACACTCCCCCACGATGCTTTAAGGCAAATTATCTTATAGTGATTAACATTAAATAGGACATGGCCCCTAACAGAGTTGAATGGAAGATTATATTTGAATAGCTGACCAGAACCTCGTACTTCTGGGGTAGCTTCTTATTGTTGTTTATCTCAGACACAGTGATGAGGTTGTTTGCTTCATATTTGCCGGTTGAAATTGAGCTGATGTATATGCACAATATTTTGTTTCAGAAAGCTTCATAATGTTTGTGCTTATTTTACTCTGTCATGTAGGGATTTCTGGGGTTTGTGGAAAATCTTCCCTTGTATAGTTTTGGAAGATCACGTCTTTTTAGTTTCTTAGGCTTAAGATAAGTAGAAGACAGGCCAAGGGGAGGTTGTGTTTTGTGCTTCGTGCTATCACTTGGTTTATTTCCAAGGTACTTACTTGCTCACTCCTCATATATATCTTTTAGGATGCTCAAGAAGCGATACTAAAGAAGGCATCTGATGTGGGATGAAGGAGTCCAGGTGTCATGCCTGGAATATCCAAGAATACAAATCATAAAAACAAATGCACTGTTTATTTTCGGTAATAATATTGACTTTCTTTTTCTTTAATCAAACTTTGCACTCCATTTTATATGTAATTATTTGATTGTTGGTTCGTTTCTTATTATGGTCCTGCTTTGCCATCAATGTTTGTACATGTTACTGCCTCCCTGCTTCAAAAGTTCATCATTTCTAGGTTACTGCGCCCCTGTTCCTTCTTTCTCTTGATATTTCCGCCTTGTAAGAGTTGATTTATGACCTATTCTTGATTTCTGTTGGTCATTTTCAGGTTTGAATTTACACATGAAACAGCGTGTTGTGTTGTCATATTCTGACATGTTTCATTATATTTTTTTTGACATATAAATGATCAAAAAAAAATTATCACAAAGGAGTGATTGAGAAGAGGATATTGTTCAGAATTAAAACAAGATGCTTGGAAGTTGGAATGGAGGATTCAAGTTAAAACAAGATGGTAGGGGAAAAAAAAAGATGGTAGGGGTAGAGTAGTAGAATTAGAATTCAAAAAGTACCACTGAAGTTGAAAGGAAAACTCTACAAGCCAACAGCTATAAGACCACAAGTGCTCTATTGAACAGAGTTGAACAATTAGAAAAAACATGTCCAACAATGTGTGTAGCTGAAATGAGAATGCAAAGATGAACAAGTGACATTATGTTAGAAAGATATGATAAGAATGGGTGTATTTGTCTGAGGTTGGACGTGAAGCCAAGTGAGAAGATGGGAGAAAAGTCTTAGGTGTCACGGACATGTGCAACTTATGCCAATAAATGTAGCGGTTTGGAGGTAGTTAAAGGAGATGTTAGAACTTAGAACTAGGGGTAGGCCTCAATAAACTTGGGTTCAGCTGTAAAGAAGGATATAGTTTTTGCTAAATGTAGAGAGGGTATGGGCCCTAATGTAGATTAGATGAAGAAAAGGATTCAATTAGCTGACTCCAATCATTTGGGATGAAGGCTTTTTGTCGTTGTGTCTAAATAATCCAAATTCAACGTCTTTATCATTCTCATGCTGGTTTACATTAGAAGTTAATGTTAAACCCATTTTTACAGTTTCTTCAGATAAGAAAGGTCTTAGCATCTAGCTACAATACTATTTAAAAGTTAACAGGACAACTAACTTATTCAGTGAATCGGTTCGTAGAAGAGTTTTCAACTTCCAAATAGGTTCTGCAGGGACTGAAACTGGTGTTATGCAAACTACGCAGCTGTGCATCTTTGGTTCAGGTTATTAGCCTGGTGCCCTGATAGGTGAAATTACCCAAAGTTCTGTAAATTTATTGAAGTCAGTTGAAAATTGTTGCATTTCATATTAAGGCTGTAATTGCATATTGTCAACTTGTATAAATTTCTGAAAGTACAATTTAATGGTGTTCCAATCCAAATTTGAGTTTGATGTAATTTGGAAATAAGGGGCGGCGGTAGGGATCAGAAAAAGGCTTGTTCTTTTGTAACTAGAAAGGGGAGGGAGATGAGGCGACAAAATGCTCATTTATGCATCTCTTTCTTGTTTTCAGTGAGCAGACCAATAGTTGCTTACGCTACATGACTTTTGAGCATTGTTATTGTGATCTATTGTCAAAACAAATTTAACTTTGATCCCTCTGTTTTACTTTACTCCTAAGTGTGGAGAAGCATGTTCTCAGTTGCTTCGCTCTTGTATGGAGTTTATTTTGCAATTTTTTTTTGTTTGGTTTGTGCACTTGCAAGCTGGGGTATGATTGGGAAAGAGGGGGGGGGGGGATGTTTGCATTGTCAGACTGGTTTTCATATCTATTGGAAACTGCTATCTGAAACATAATTTTCTGTTCTCTGTCACATAAACTCTTTCTCTACCAGTTCAAAAAAAATAAACATTGGGTTGCAGCCATGAACCTGCAGCGGATGCTGTACCTGCAAGTGGCTACAGTGCCTGCTACCACAGCTCCTGTGCCGGCGTGATGACTGACCGTGGCAATTGGGGGGGGGGGGGGGGGGGGTTCCATGAGTTGCGGGGTTTTTTTTTTTTTTTTTTTTTTTGTGGGGGGAGGGGGGGGGTCTTTATTTGCCTTTTGTTTATGTAAAGTTGGTTTTGGGGTATAAACCAGCATAAGAGCAGATTTCTGAGTAGAGAAAGGTGTTAAAACCCAAATGCTAAGTATGGCTGTGTAATGGTTTATTGAAACCTAGAATGGGTTAATCTGGTTGAGTACCTTTGGGTTACTGTAGTCAAGTTTTCAAACATGAGCTGAGCACTCCCTTTTTTGTTCACGCTCTTAGCATTGTAATATATAGGAGTATTTATTCAAAGTATTTTATCTCTTTTCCTCTCATATAACTAACTAGATCCCATAATTTGGGGTCTCAAGCGAAAGTTCTTACCTCTGACGGTTTTATCTTCTTTTCCCAGATTCTGATTCTCCTGGATCCTCCCTTCTGGGCAATTGTTTTTTGGATGATGATGTGGTACCTACAGATGTCCCTAATTCTAAGGTAGAGTGGAGCAACTTCTTTCTTATGATTATGTTTTTTAATAATTAAATATTATGAGATTGTTTACATAGTCAAGTTAAACATTTCCGTTTTTCTCTTTCCTATTGCCCCTTTTGTTCATTCAGGACCTTTCTTCAGGAAAAATGAGGAACCATTCTAAAGATTTTTCATGGTTCGGTTCTGCTGGGAATTGCAGGAAAAGAAGGAAGCATTATCGATCTTTCTGTCGGAATAACATCACAATTTCTGTAAGTGAAGCTTTGGGGTTTATCTTTCATTATAATCATATACTATGCACTTGTTTTAATTCTAGTATGCTGCTTTTCTGTAGGTCCATGACTTTGTGTATGTAATGGCCGAGGAGAACAAGAGGCTTATTGCTTATGTGGAAGATCTGTACGAGGACCTAAGAGCTAATCATATGGTTGTGGTACGATGGTTTCACAAAGTTGATGAGGTTGGTATTGTTTTACCTCCCGATGTTAATGACACACAGATTTTCTTTTCTCTTTGTCTCCAAGATTTTAGTGTTGAGTGCATAGATGGATTAGCTGCTGTCCCCAGTGCACAGGACTTTGACAAGTTTCAGGAGGGAAGGCACAGATTCAGCTCCTGGGAGCCTTATCTATGTCGGAGGCAGATTGATAATGATGATTTCAAGCCTTTTGACATCACTCAGATCCAAGGCTACTGGAGCCAAGAGGTGCTTCGATCCATGTATGCAACTTCAGGGACTTCCCTCAAGTTGCGGTTGAAGATAACTACTACTCTTGGTGGCTCCGGTAGTAGTCTTAGTCAGCACATTGAACTTGAGAAGAAAAAACAGTGTTTGAATAGTGAGAATATAAATGCTCCAAGAGTGATTAGGGATGTAAAGAAGTCACGTGGTTTGACTGTTGTTAGTAGAGGAGAAAGGCATATTTCAGGTTATACATCTGATATGCTGAGAAAGCAATTATTCAAGAACAAGCTTCAGCAACAACAGCAGCTAGCTAAAGGAAGCCGTGTCGAAGTACTCTCTCAGGACAGTGGCATGAGAGGATGTTGGTTCCGATGTGTGAAGACTGTGATAAGGTGAAGGTTAAGTACCAGGATGTTCAAGATGCTGATGGTGCTGGCAACTTAGAGGTAAAATAGATTACTCTCCTAAAAGTCACTATATTCCCTGATCACTAGTTGTAGATTATTTAGTGCTACTTATGAGCTTTTTTTCCTAGGACGGTTATACTGCCAATTACTTGGTTTCTGGATTTTTTGTAGTCTTATGAACTACCCCTGAAGTATTCACAAATATATTATGCTTTTTGCCTAGGGTAAAATTCAATCTACCTTGAGGTGGTTGACATAAGTTCGGATAGATCCCATTACCAAACCAACTACAATCCCTCACAAGTACGACATAACATGCTATGGACTTGACACCAATGGTGTTCATGCGTGTGTTTTGGAGGATCTGTGGTACGTCTTGAGCATGTTTTGGCCAGACAAGAAGGCATGCGACTGATTTTTGGTGTGCCCGTGTTTCCTAGCCTCGCATCGTCTTTTTCCCCCATTTGTTCTCCTTATATATGCTCAAACAGATACTCAAATGACACCCAAAACCACTTATTCCCTTTGATGTCCTCAAGTCCCTTAAGATGTTAATTATAGTGCATTTTGATAGTATTATGTCAAAGGGATTACGAGGTTTTATTTCATGCAAGTTTAGACGCCACTAAGATATAACAATAGACATGGTTGCTGTGATTAACGATTAATTGTTTGTATGGGTGGTGTTATTATTTCTGTTATGGTTGACTTACACTTCAGTATATCTTCCATGCTTTGGTTTAAATGTGTATGCTTCAAATTTTGAGGTCTAGAACTAATTAATCCATATGCCTCCACTTTTATTGCAACATTTCCTTGTAACTGAGATTGTTAAAGTATTCATTCTTATATAGGAATGGGTTTCGGCATCAAGGGTGGGTTCTCCTGTCATATTAGGTATTCGATTGTGTGGGAGGCCTGTGGTGCGTCTTGACCCCCCTTGTGGTGCCAAGTCTTCGTGCAGCCTTGGTGTTGGGTCTGTTGTAGATGCATGGTGGCATGATGGCTGGTGGGAAGGGATTGTCATTGAAAAGATATCAAAAGAAATTTTCCGTGTACTCCTCCCAGGTATGTGCTCACTTAAGGGGGGCGTTTGGTATTGCGGAATAATATATACCCGGGAATTCTATATTTTCGGTAATCAAATTCCAAGTAATTAAATTCCCTGGAAAATTACATTCCCATGTTTGGTGACTATATAAATATTCCCAGAAAAAAATAAAAAAAAGCCCAAAAACGATAAAAAACGAAAAAAAAAAGCCCGACCAAATAAAAAAAAAAGACAAAAAGGCCAAAAACAGACTAAAACGACAAAAATGAAAAGGAAAAAAAAAGTAAAACAAAAAAACAACAAAAAACAAAAAACGATAAAAAAAGCGAGAAAAATGACAAAAGGAAAAAAACAACAAAAGCGACAAAAAAGCAACAAAAATGACAGAAAACAACAAAAACGATAAAAAAAGGGCCAAAAAATGACAAACAAAAAAAATTACAAAAAAGAGAAAAACGACAAAACAAGACCAAAAACAAAAAAAAGGACAAAAAATAAAAAATTACAAAAAAAGATAAAAAAAATTACTACAAAAACGACAAAAAACAATAAAAAAAGACAAAAAACAAAAAACGACAAAAATAAACAAAAATGACAAAAAAGACAAAAGACAAAAACAAAAAAAAACGATGAAAAAGGGCAAAAAAGAGAAAGAGACAAAACGACAAAAACCAACAAAAAACGACAAAAACTACTAAAAATGACAAAAAAACGACAAAAGACGATAAAAACCGGTAAAAAAACGACAAAAATGACAAAAATAGACGAAAAACGACAAAAACAACAAAAAGACAAAAGAAAGAAAAAAAAAGCAACAGAAACGACCAAAAAAAAGAAAAAAAATACTATAAGAGACCAAACCGACAAAAAGCTACTAAAAAGGACAAAAAATGACAAAAGATAACAAAAAAGTTTAAAAAACGACAAAAAGTGACAAAAAGAGACGTAAAACGACAAACAACAAAAAACGAAAAAAATAACAAGATGCAACAAAAAACAAAAAAGAGACAAAACCGACAAAAAACGACAAAAAAGTACTAAAAAACGACAAAAGAGACCAAAGACAACAAAAACAGACAAAACCCGGTTAAAAAAGAAAAAAAAAAGATATACGACAAAAATAACAAAAACTACTAAAAACGACAAAAACAAGTAAAAAGCGACAAAAAGAAAAAACGACAAAAAAGGGCAAAAAGGACAAAAAATGACAAAAAGAAACAAAAAGGACAAAAAACTACTAAAAACAACAAAACGTCAAAAAGTGACAAAAAGAGAAGGACGAAAATAATAAAAAAGATAAAAACGACAAAAAATGACAAGAAGCGACAAAAAATAACAAAAAAATCGATAAAAACGACAAAAATGACCAAAAAGCGACAAAAAACGACAAAAAAAAAGACAAAAATGACAAAAAACGAAAAAATACAAAAGAAAATTACCCACATATTCTTAAGGAATAGGATTTCCATGTTTTATGGGTAAACTATTTACCCGGGTATTTCTAATTCCCGGGATTAGATTTTTTATAGCCCAAACAAACATGGTAGATTCCCACCATAAATTTTTTCCGGGAATAAAAAAAATACCGCGTACCATACGCCCCCTATATTTCTTCATTGAACTGGAAGCTTAATGACTCATTTTTACACATGTAATTGTATAGAGAAGCATCTTTTGTTCCTAACAACATGATTTTGCAGGAGAACGGCAAAACTCTACATTCACCGTTAGCGACTTGAGACCCTTGCAGGATTGTGTGGGCAACAAATGGAAACACAAAAGATCTTATTGTTGTCTGATATGGATAGGGAGGAAAAATATTTGCCGGGTGATGAAAGTAGACCAGCTCGAGCCTCGGTCTCCAGCCAGGTGGAAGCAGAGGCCAAGAGGGAAAGCGCGGGTGTATGTAAGCCCTTGCCGAGTCGAGAGCATTCAGTGCAAAGGGAGACGGAAGCCATTGTTCCAAACCTATGATTTGGATTTGTTGCACTGGAACCGATATAAAAAAAAGAAAGCATCCAAGAGAACTGGGTAAAGGTGGCGGCAGAAGGTCGAAAAGACAGTTTGGTAGCTCAAGCAGCAGTAGCAGTCCTGAGGCAGAGGAAGAATATAACGCTGGTGGAGAGTCTTTGGTGCCCGATTCCTTGACGGTTGTTGACCACGAGAGCCGCAAGATTGGAGGAGATCCATTGTTCGTGCCACCATTGGCTTTATGTTCTAACTTGGTCATGTCCCAATGACCTTTCTCCATCTACTAGTAAATTCCGAAGCACCCCCACCCGAAGTTCTGATGCTCTCTTTTGGGAATAATTGCCACAAATATGGTTGGATGCGCTTTTTCTATTGCATCACCATACTTACTCCAGGTTTTAATGGAACCATAGAAGTCAACTTGGCAATTCAGGAGCATCCGTTGTTTACGAAAGATGATGGCTTCAAGGAAGAAGCGAGTGTAATGTGCTGTATTTTTAAGAAGGTTAGATAGCCCTTCTCAGCATGTAACAAAGCCCCTGTTCCATGAGGTGAGCTTAGTAGAGCAGAGTAGATAAAGCTTCAAGCACACTTTGAAGCCATTTCTAACCATACCAAAATTTTTTTGACCCCTTGCTTATAGTTAATGCATTTTCTTCATCTAACTGTTATTGTACTAAATCTGCTATTTGCTTGCTTTTACGGGCGTATCGAAGGTGTTTGATGATTATTCTTGTTTGAAAACATTTTGGCTGACTGATAGTATAACAAATTATGCTTGTACGAAAAAGGGGTCCTTTTTTTTGTTCTTGTGGTGTGTATGAAAAATAGTCGTCTCAACTTGTTGCGCTTCAATTCTGGATAACCCCTCTCATTCTGGGTTTAGATGTAGTTTGCTGTTTTCTTTATCAAAGTATCGTTCTCACTCACCACAAACCAGTGTATTTGGTTTTGCATTTGTTTTTTCTTCTTTTTTTCCCTTCCCATGCAGACTCAGATTATGCCATGCCACGTTCATCATGCCTCTGATGTTGTGGGATCGTGGGTGGGACGACCGTACGTCTTCATTGTATTTCATAATTGTTATTGCACCTTTGTCAACACTGGTACCCTCTTGGCGTGCATGAGATAAGGGACGTCCATGGACCGGTCGCACTCGCTCGACCGTATGCACAAGGCGAGGTAACTTCTCTGATCCCGGGACGTTTATGGACCGGTCGCATCCAAACGTTCGTTCGATGCGAGATAACGTGCACGAGTCCAATGGACTTATTTTCGTGGCTCAGAATATTGCCGCTTTCATCAGGTTTTCATCAGGCCTCTGATGTATGCTAGCGTAGGTGTAGCTGTAAGTGAACTATTTTACTAGATTTGTTGCAATAACCTGACAGTCCTGCAACCATTGCTGTAGAATCAGTGCTTTAAGTTTTTGTGTACATGCAGCTGCAATACATGGAGCAATTGTGGGGCTGGGGCTGTAGTCAAATATTCCGGCATTTACTATGTGGTGGTTTGTAAGTGTAATTGCTTCTGGGAATTTTATTTTTGAGGTTGAGACCCTTGTTAGCAATTCGGCAAACCGAAAAAATTCGGAACGGCAAAAGTACGAGTATAAATCGGCACAATATAAGTAAAAGACGGTCAAAAATTCGATCAAAAATTCGTCTAACGAAAAACATTCGGATCAGATTTAATTAGTGCTTAGTACGTTTCATATGAACCAATTCGACACTAAAAATTTGGCATATATATAGGGTCTACCCACCTCTACTCCTTCATAAACAATGGTTCAGTGTGAGAATAAGAAGCGGTTGGATGATGAAAAATCGAAAAGTTTTTCTTTGATTGTTGCAAGCAACATGTGCAAAGACTCTTGGGTTTCTTTTTTTGGTTACTGTGACACTTTTTCTCTTTTCTTTTGATAATTTTTAAGAATTGTGCCCGTCTTAATATGTAATAGCAGCAAGAGTCAAGAAAGTTCAAACTGTTGGGTTTCTTGGTCACATTTTTTTGGCCAATTTTTTTAAAAATTCGTACGGTACGCGTTTAAAACGCCACAGTCTTAAAATTCGCGTACAAATCCAAAAGTTTTAAAAGTACGTAAGTATTATACGTTTATGTAAGATACGAAAAAATTTGCGTATAATACGCGTTTTATTCGGGTGATTGCTAACAGGGGTTGAGACTATGATGATGATTGATGACATGCTAGTAGTCGGCAAATATGGGATTCTAGTGCAGAAAAGACTGAAGTAAGCTGCCAAGTTTGAAAGAGAAAAAAGTAGTGTCTGATGGACTTTTATGTATGCTTGTACGTGTCAGTAGTTCGACTCTCGGTCGTAGAAAAATATTGTTCATCTTTTACCAATTTTCTTGTCAAATGTTTAACATCGACCCACTTTTTTTAAAAACCCCAGTTCTTTTGTGTAATCTGCTCATTGCGGCCAATCAAGTTGGATTTTGAACTGGTTTGATTCCAACTTTTTCGATTCAATTTTTTTTCTTTTTGTTTAAAATTTAGAAGCTAATTAAAATTACCAATTTTCAAAAATAGTACATGTGTAAAAAGTCTCTCAGAACTTAATAAGTAGTATATGCGTAGTTGTGTATCATGCACTATATTCAATGTAAGATTGTAAGCATATATAACTGGTTCAATTGGGGGTTAACATATGGACCGGACCGGTTTGACCCAACCTATTATCCTGATCGGTTCATCCTCGGTCCAGGAAGGGTTATGTTTGCTTGTGTTGTGTATTAAGTGTGTGTGAAGTTCTGGTGAAAGATTAGAAACAGAAGTTACAGGCAAAGCCAAAGCCTTAGAATATGCCAATAGGACACTTACGCAGATGAACAAACCAACCAACCTTCATTAAGCAGAATCAGATTCTACAGCACAAAACTCCACAAAAGGATGTCCCAAAACAGAGGACTAGGAAAGAGGAACCCTCACCACCCTCCTATTCCCTTCTCCTTTCAGCCTCAGGCTGCTCTCGTCGTCGTCGTCCTTGTCGGTCTTCGTCCTTGTCGGTCTTCGTCGCAACTGTCGCAAACTTCTTCTTCTTCTTCTTCATGTCGGACAAGGCAAGCTCCGTTCCTCCTCTGGCTATCTTGACCGGCAAAATCTTTCGTTTCGTTTTCGAGCGAAAGACTAATTTTCTTTCTCGTGTTTTTTTTTTCTTTTTTTCTTTTTGAAGTTCTATTGCATGACCGTGAGGATGAACATCGACTGCGGCGGCTGCTACAAGAAGATACGGCGAGCGCTCCTCAAGATGCATGGTAATTAGTTCAGAACAAGTACACCATGAACTGAATCATGCCATATAATCTGCATCGGATTATTCTAATACCATGTTAAAGAAATTCTTGTCACTATACTAAAATTTTAGAATTTCATTTTAGAATTTCAGTGATGGTTGAGAGTTATATATATTTATATAATTGTTAGCAATATTTATATTGTTGTACTTCGGCTTCTGTTGCATGGACACAAACACTTATGTTCTAGTCCATTTTGGAGTTTGTCGCGTGTCTGATATGATAGGACACAGGCATGTACAAGTTTTTTTTTTTTTTTTTACAGTGTCAGGCTCTTCCTAGGTATAAGGTTTTAATTAGTATATGTTATTGTTAATTTGTTGTTGAAGAGTTGGAGAGCCACCTGATAGAGAAGAAGCAGTGCCGGGTGAGCGTGTGCGGGGCGTTCAGCCCGCAGGATGTCGCGATAAAGATGAGGAAGATGACGAACCGACGGGTCGAGATACTGGAGATCAAGGAGATCGACCTCGGCGGCGGTGAAGAAAACAGAGGGGACGGTCACGCCAACAACGAACCGGCCAAACTCCAGGGACGAAACTAACATGCTGTAAACATGGGGCTATGGTCACCCCCACAACTGCAAATATTTTCAGTGTAGTAACCATATATTTTTTACATTTCTTTTTTTTTTTTTATGGTAAATATAGTTTACTTTTATGAAGGAAAAAAAACCAGTTTAAATAAATTTATGGTCACCCGCAATAATTTGCATATAAGCATATTATTGCAAAATAGTAGAAATTCATATAAGCATATTATTGCATATTTTAAATTTATGCTTCTAAAGTATGCTAAATTAGAATATTATCTAGACATGTAACAAACATCTAATTTTTTTTTTCTAATTAACTTACAAATTAGAAACATGCTTTGGAATATAACAAATACTAAAAAAATTCAAGCTCGTAGTATTTTTTTAGAAAGTATGTTTCATAAGAAAAAAAAAGAAGTTGTTTATTAGTATTACCAACGATGTTATAGTAAAACACTTTCAAAGTATAAAAACTCGTAAAGAACATGTGTGAGATGTGTTGTCTCCGAATCTCCTTTAAGATTGTGCCTCCAATGAATTGTAATCCTGGATCAGCCACTGTCTGGAATAAGAGAGAGAGCCAAGCTAATGCTGAAGAAACCTGCCTAAATGGGACAATTAGTTATTCTTTTGGGTGGCTACGGACAAATTCAATAGCAGTCATTTACTCATGGCGGTGTTGAGAATAGTTAACTATATTGTTTACCTATAGTCCTAACAGTTCCCTTAACTACTATCTTATTGTTTCTTTGTTACCAAAATATCTACTAGTCTGCATCGTACATGTTCAAACCACCTAAGGCGGAAGTCATGACAACCGGTCATATAAATTCCCACGGCGCATTCATTGTGTGCACCTGTAAAACAATCACAATAATTTGTCATATTGGTTAATTTCTGAAAAGATATTTTATAATCTCTAAAATGTAATTTTCTTATCTTCGTAGCTGATTCCATTCTAAGAGGAGATGACTTGATCATGACGAAGATGACGCACACACAAACACAAAAAAAAAAAGAAAAAAGAAAGCATAGTAGGTTATTAAGTCCGACAAGACTTGGAGATTGAACAACCACCCTCTAGGGGTGTGGACCTAAACCCGAATCAAACCGAACCGAATAAGAGATTTGGTTCCGTTTAAAAAAAAAACGGGTTCGGTTTCTGTTTTGAAAATACTAACTTTTTTATTCGATTTCGATCTAAAAACGAAAATCGAATAAGAAAATATATATATATATATATATATATATATATATATATATATATATATATATATATATATATATATATATAAACAAAAACAAAAGCACAAATAAATTGAATAAACCGAAAACCGATTTAATTTGGTTATGGACTAATTCGGTTTGGTTTCGGTTTTGCTTATGCAGATTTCAGTCCAATTTGGTTTTCGGTTGTTCAATTCGGTTTGAACCGAATTAACCGAACGCTCACCCCTACCACCCTCCATAGGACAATCCTCCAGTCCATTTGTTTTTTAAGGGCTGGCTTATACCAAATCCAACTTAAACCTATATTTATATTTCAAAGGTGCAAGCTCCGACTAAGACAACCCAATCTCCTGGCCCGGCCCTGAGTGCGAGACACAACTTAGGTGCTTACACTTAAGAGTGCATACTTAGCCTAACCCTGTACCTTGCGTTAGCGAGAGCCTTATAGGAGTGATGACGCAACCAGGCGTCGAAGATTATAGTTTCCATCGTGCTTCACAACTGGAGCTGTTAAGAGCATGCATTTTGGAAATATTGGGCTATTGGACACGAAATGGCCGGTATAAATAAATATATATTACAATCAAATATCAAAAATATATAATAAACTAACAAAGTATCAAAAGTTAATTGACAACCAAACCAAGACAATAAAAAATATATTCTCGACTCTTCATATCCACCTGAGGAAGTTTGATTTTATCATCTATTTTTAATATTTATTTTCTACCGATCATTATGTCCCCAACAGATTAATCAAAAAAATTGCTAATATTTTTTTTCATCAGAACTAGATAGATCCTAACGCTTTGAATGAAGTGCAACCGCTGAACAAGCCTATGAGTCAGAATGGAATACATACTTATTAAGCTACAATACATAGAATTTACCATTGTTCTGTTGGCATGACTTTAGGTAGAGAGGGTCGAGTGCCCGAAATTAGAAGCACTTATCAAGATGGTGTTGGTATCTAAGAATACTTTTGTGAAGGCAAAATACGTATATATTATTATTATGTAACAAAATATATGAATTTTTGGCAAACACGGATCTATATATATGTCAGAAACTGTCAAAAAATAGTCACAAAGATCGTCACAGCGCATAGTGCCAACTGAATTGATCCTTCACTAGTGCATAGTGCCAACTGAATTGATCCTTCACTAGTATCAGATGAGTAGAGCATCAATAGGGAACTTCGCAAACTTTTACCAAATTGATGTTGGTGTCTTCTCCCAAAATTGATAAAAGACCTTAGCTCAATTTATGTGTAAATAATACAATGTCTTATAGAAGAAAGATGAACAACCAAATTCATTATTCTTGTGAACAAATTGCACCATGAAGAGAACAAAATCTGCTGAACCCAAGATGAATGCATTCTGTTTAATTCCACTAAAGGGCGTCCCACCCCACTGCCACGAGGCTCGGCTTATGCATCGTCTGGAGAGGATCAATATGCAGCCTTCAGGGGCGGATCCAAGTTTAGCTTGGGGTGGGCTCCCCAAAAATTCAGCCCACCCCCGTTTTTTTTTTTTTTTCCCCTTCTTTTTTCCGTATATTTTTTTTATTCTTTTATATAGATTAATCCAATTCCAGCCCACCCAAATTTTTGTTAGTCCACCCCAGCTATAGTTTCTGGATCCGCCCCTAGCAGCCTTACTCATATATATGAATATGCTGGATCCACGACTCAAATCCTGCATCCCCAAGGATACAAGCAGCAAGCCCTATGCGACACCATCATTCGGTTTATTTCCACTATAAGCTAAATTTATTAACTGAAAAAGGTAGAAACTATTCATACTTTTTACTATTATTTCAGTACAGGTAATACCAGTACAGGTAATACCAACTTAGATCTAAAACAGAATGATCAACCTAATGAACCATATGTAATCGATGGTTCCAACATCAGAAGCATCGAAAAATAATATTAGACAACCTAAGAAGAAAAATAAAAACTAGTAAAACAAATACTACAGCATACCTGCTTACGAGTATATAACCCTGAGTATCTAGGTAAATGGTACGTGCCAAGGCACCTTAGTTCAGAAACATCAAGAGAAGAATGGATAATATTAGATAATCACATAACATAGAAACTGAACAATTACCAGTCTTATATTCAAATACGTAAGTCCGTATACCAACAAAAAGCACCTTCGTATATAAATAATCAGCTTTCCGCTTCTTGAATCTTGACTTCATATACTACCAGATACTAGAAGATTTCACCAATTTTCCAACAACAAAAAAAAAAAAAAAAAACAGCCTTCTAGCTGGCTTAGTCACAACATTAAAGTCATCCGATAAGCTTTGGATTGGTTTTGTTGCTGACTGATTCAGAACTCAGTTTTGGCCAGAAGTAGTATTTTGACCATACAGGACTTCTTGAAAAAATCGATTTATTTTACCTCTATTGAGGTCATTGACTGTTACTGTGTGGGGTTGACCAGCGAAAAAGGAAGAAGACACGTACACACACGCCCACTCTCATACAACTGATACCTCCGATCAACATGCACTGTTAAGTTAGGATTTGATGCAGTGCACACACAGACAAGCCAGTTTTCCTTCAATCCCATTATATACCCCATCCCAGTCCGAAGGATACATCTCAGCCCAGAGGCCTCACGGAGCCGTATCCGCACCGCACCGCACCTGCTTCGCATCCACGCACCGCCCAAATTGCACCGCACCACGCACCAAGACTACCCAACCGCCACCCCACTACTTAAATCCCTCAAAAGGGAATTAAATGGCGCCCCCATTGCTCGAACCCGCAACCTCGTGGGGGGTGCATCAGCCTCAACCGTTGGGCTAAACTTCATTTGTATATATATATATATATATATATATATATATATATATATATAAAGTAAAGAACCCAAAAAACCAGATCTGGATTCTGGAACTGCCAAAATTGAATATTCATAGGAGGGGTCCTAAACTAATAACGAAAGCGAGTTCTCAACTTGCTTAGAGCACCTTTAGATGCTTAGATTTATGAAGAAACTGCACATGCTTAAACTCTGAACATTTTCTTTTGCCTCAAAACACTAAATAATTGCCAGTTAAGATCACAAAATGAGAAATCAGGCCTTGTGATTGATCCTGACCATGACAAGATCTTACCAAAGATATTCTTCTCTCCCCATTAGTAGTCTTCACCTAGCTTTCGTTTTTCATTGATCATTCTTTTTCTGGATCTCTAATACTTTTTTTTTTCTTATTCTCTAATGTCTTCTTTCTTCTATAACTCCGAGTTGACCAAGTAGATTAGCCTTCAGGGTTAGGGCCATTAATATACATGCCTGAATGCGCTGGCCAGGACGGCGGAGGTCGCACCAGCATTCTCCCATTTGATAGAAGAGAATTATATTTATGAAGTATAATCAGCAGTACTTTCCTTATATTGTGTCTGATGATTGATAACACTATCAAAGGATAAAACAATTTGTCAGTCTGAAAGTGATCAAATTTGATCCTAATTCAGTACGAACAAAATGCAAAATGTTTTAAACCTCTATTAATACGGATTTGTAAACCTCATTTATTCGTAGGCTACTAATATTCATGCAGTCATGTTTTCTACTTCTGTTCAGAAACCTTTGCATATAAACAAATGCTTGCAGCTTGTGCCTTGGGGCTAAAGCCTGTCAACATCCCCTTTTAATCTCTACCAGCAATTGTAGACACTTCCATGTAAACCATCAAAGACATTTTGCCTAAAATTTTCTTTACTTATATTCCATTGCCATACAAAATTAACCTCTCTTTTTTCCTGAAAATGATGAACCCAAGTAGTGCCCACTAGGCGATCAGGGCCCAGTCGTGTCCCAAGAAACATTGTAACATTATCTAGGACTGACCAAGAAATCAAAGCTTCTTGATGACTCTGCTTAACCAAAAATGTAAAGTAACAGATAAGAAGCTAGCTGTAAATGAGCAGTCATTTTTTGGTCCTTGTAGAAGCATAGAAAAATGCTAAAGATTTAAAATCACTCTTAAGTGTAAATGAGTGACATTTGTAAAAAGTGCAATATGACCTCCATCTAGCATTTTCGCGCAGAGGGCTGTCGCGTGAAAATTATGAACATCTACCCATGCGAAGGGATCAGTTCTTACTCATTTGCTGACCACGCTGAGGTGATTCTACGCTACAAAGTTGCTATGAAGGGAATTTAAATGTGGAAAATGGTGATAGTTGCAGTGCCAATTGTTACAAAATAGTCGACATCTTTGCGTTGACTAGTCAACGCTTCGAAACTCTCTACAGATAATACTCATAGCATCAGCAAGGTTCTAAACGGCGGTAGGAGGGTGCGCGGCGGAGAGAGCCCGCCTAGGCACCGCCTAGACGGTCGATATATTTTGAACATTTTTTACTATTTTGTCAGTGTTTTTTGCATAATATGCATATTTTAAGGGTGTTCCATATATAACTAAGTTATAGAACGAAGATTTATAAAGTTTTAATTCCGTAAAAGTGAACGATAGGCCCATAATGCTTACAAAATCTTTTTGGCCAAAATATCTTGTTAGGTATTGCTCCGCCTAGGCGTCCACCTATGTCGTCTCACCTCCGTCTATGCCGCCAACCTCCGTTGGCCGCCTACTCCACCGCCTACTGAAAAACTGTGCGGAGAAAGACCGCCTACCGCTTAGGCGGCTGCCATTTAGAACACTTAGCATCAGTGCCAACGTGACAGGCCATGAAAGTTCCAAACTGTCAGTTTTATAGTTTTTTGCGTAGAAAATATGCCTTGCTTAGCTGACAAGTCTTCGCGTAGTAGTGCTTCACACAAAGACAACTGTGTTCACAAAGACGGTTGTCCCCACGCGAAGATGGCATTTCTCATTACCTAATAAAGACAGAAAATTAATTAAATCTTACATTTCGAATCCCGAAATATCTGCTACTTTTAATGGGATATGTTGAAAATCCAAAACGTCAATCATGATTATGCCCCACCGCAATCATAGAAATTAATAATATTCCTCGTAACTGATGACCGGTAAGTGATGTACGAAGGCATTCTGCATGAAAATAAATGTAGTGTAGTTGAAAATGAATGAAGTAGTATAGTCTTGCTCATTTTTGAGCAAGCACTCGTTAAATAGCCGTTATAGTACGAATTAGTTATAAACATCTTGGTTTTTGTGCTGCCAAGGAAACGAAGAACATCGATTCTTGAGCACTTGAGCCGTCTTGCGGCTGAACTCTACCCTCCATAGTGTTTGTGAGCCTAGAGCCTTACCAAAAGTCCTTGTCTTGATATCGGATAGTCAACGAAACATAGCGATCACGCGCCAATCGAGTTCTTCACCGTTACTCTCCAGTTCTCGTGGTAAACCTTGTACTTAGAATTTTTGTTGTAATTACAAGTCTTTTAATTAGAAATTCTTTGTACTTAAAAGAAATTACACTTTTATTTTCAAACAAAAACAAATAACGACTCTGCTGGGGACGACTTTCACTACTGAAGAGAAGGTTGAGGTGCAATTCAACATCACAAAGATGGAAACTATGCAAGACACGATTGTTGAGTTCAACTAGCAAGCTTTTGTAGATATAATCTCGGAGGGGAACTCAAGCTTCTAATCAATGCTCAAGTCAAGGAAGAACCGCAAGGTTTGGCTACCCAAATCTCAGTTCTCCTATCCCAACGTCGCTAATGACAAGGAAAAAAGCATGTTGTCCATCGGCGAAGAGGTAACTCTCTTAGGCGGCTCTGCTCGGGCTCTCAAAGTCTACGAGACGGTGGACGAAATCCTTAGCAAGACAAGAGTGCCCGCTAAGGCCAAGAAGTTGCATCGCTTTCACAACAAATCGAATTGCAAGACACCCTGACCACTGTAGTGCCTTGTCCCAACATCGTGTCCCTTTTCTCGTTTGCAGGAAGCACGGTTAAGAAATATTGTCGGTATCGATTGATCGAGACGGATTAAATCAAGAGTCTTTCCTCGTTATGGATCAGCTTCTTCGGAATAAGTCTCATATTCAGCGGATTGCGTCTCGAGGAAGGACTCTGTGGCCGAGTCGGAAGAGACCTCTCCGCTACTTTGTTTTCAATATCGCATTTGTCCCTTTTCGCGTTGGTTTTCTTGCATGCGTTTTCGAGAATGGTTTCGATGGATTTTATTGCTTGCGTTCTTTGAACTTCGCACTTCATATCAAATCTTGAGAGAAAGGGAGAGTATTTATTCTTTGCTTATGCGATTGCAGGTAATCGCGTAGGCGACGCTTAGAGTAGAAGACTCTTTCTCTCGCCTCATTCAATCATCGGTGAGTGGCTTGACCTTTTACCCTTGCCCTCTTGTTCTCCAATCAATTAACGATACCGAAAACATGAATGCTAGATACAGAGACGTAGACACAATGTTACATGCTTGTTTTCAATAGAACTGTCAATAGTATAACTGTTGCATGTTTACTTATGTAGAATTGCTATACCATGAAACTGTTACATGCTTACTTATGCCATGCTTGCTATAGAATTGTGTTAAGCAAAGACTGAATCATTGAATAAATGTTGCCACGATAAGACAGATTATGATAAAATTGGTTAAGTTTTTTATGTTAGACCATATTTGAATAACTAGTTTAGTCTAACACGGACATGGACAACTTGTGCACAAGATTTCTTTTCCTCGAACGGCAACCCGAGGCCACAGGACCAAAACAGCCTAGGAGAAAAACTAGTTGTGCTGGATACTAGCACGGATTACTCAAAAACTTTTAGCGGGACTCGCTAACCGTGCTGAAAAGGTTGTCTTCTAAACCAAGCTATACGTCCAGGATGGCTTGAATTGCCAGTGACCTCCATATACACATTGTTTTAGCTATTAATATAAATATGACAGGAAAAAACATAGTAAGTTTTATACAGGCACGGAGGCTATGTCCTGGGTAAGATTCAACGTAACTTTCATATGATATGCCTTATCAAATGTTTACATGCAATTGATTAGGATGGTTATAAAGAAAACTAAATATACTGTTTGTTCACATAATTTCTATTACAAATGAGATCGTGGGATTAATTAATCATTCACCACTACACGGTAATGTACAGACCCTCGCTCTCCACAAGTGTTGCGAACCGGGAAGGACGTGCCATATAGCTGAAGGCGATGCTTGAACCTTTTTAATTCTTGCTCCAGCACAAAAGCTTACTCAACTTTTGAATACCCCGCCTTAGTCCAACGGAAATGACTCACCTCTCTCTAATTCCACGTGTTCTGAATGTTTTGTTTGTAAGAAGCGGATGTAACGTATGGAACAACTATCTCATCAACGTTTATTTTGAGTTAAGTTTGTAAGCCCTCGCAGCTCCCTTTGTAATCGAGTCATGTAAATGATGTTCATTATCAATAACACAAATTTTATTCTATACAAGTGTTCAATTTCTCTGCTGACTCTATTTGTTGTTGTGTTTTGGATAACCTTATGATCCTGCCTCGTGCGAGTGCAACTTAGGCTCACACGACATCACGTCCGGGACTATCCATTCTACGGAATCGGGACGTGACATAATGGTATCAGAGCACGACTTTACGTCTTTTGGCTTTCCGTCTTGAGTCTCGAACCCTTGACCTCGTGTCGATGAGATGAGTTGTTCCATACAGCGAGTCCGTAATATTTTCTGAGACCAATGTGAGTTGGCCTTCTTATTCCAGAAGTTGCGGAAGCTGCGGCTGTGAACGAAGCGAGTACTTCGAGTGGCTCGAGTAGCTCAAGGGCCGAACCTTCTGCCAACCATATAGAGCGAACGTTGCACATGCTGGAGGCGCAACAAAGACAGGTCGAGATCCAGCAGAGCCAGAACAAGAATCATCAACGGCAAGTCGAAGACCGGCAGAGAAAGACGCCTCCTCTGCCTTTCACTTCCCCTAGTCGACCCTAGGCTCCTATCGCCAGACGCGGAGATTATTTCTCCACGTCGAGGCGCCCTCCCCTCAACCTGGATGCCTAGCCAGCCTAGGCGTCGCCTGTAACAACATAGCGTAGGACCCAATCTCATTTCTTTGGACGCCGATTCTCAATAGAGATATTCAAAATTCTCAAATAAATAAGTTAACCATCACTTTTGCCTACTTTCTTTATCAAGAATAAAGGTGAAAATGAAATAGGAATAAAATGCATCCATAAACAATAAAATGAACCACGACATTCATTTAAGTAAAGTAGGATCTGGTAGTGTCCACAAAATGTTGTATATTGGAATTACTTCCACAATTTATATCGCTATATTGATGTATTAGCTTACTTGGTTATCAGGTTTAACTTGAACATTCCTCTAGTTAAAGAGAAATGAGTGGTGTATTAATATGACTCTTGTTATCTAATGTTATTTTTCACATGGTACCAGAACTAGGGTTTCTCTAGGCATGGACCATCTCTCTCCCCCCTTTGTCCTTATTTCTCTTTCCCCAGCCCCTCTTCCCTAACACAGCCTTCCAACCGCCAATACCTATGCCTCCTAGCTACCATCACCCTTCTACCCTACCAACATCATAGCTACATTCTCCTCTCCTCTTCCAACAAAGCTCTATCCATGTCCCCCTCCCACCTCCATTGCTACCTTCTCTTCTTCTCACCTAAGAAATCTGACTAACCTAACCTCGCCACATAACTTGGGCAATCTTGTTACATGGAGAAGAAACAAAGTAACAAACAATTGTAGCAAGATCTCGTACATGACTATAGTATAACTCATATTGTTTGTGAGATGGTGACTAAAGACTTAATGAAGGTTCTATGTGAGGATCGTCTCGCAATATTGGTATTCGTATACGGATAAGCGTGTATTTATCTCATATCATTTTTTTCGGTTTTCGGAAAAGCTATTAATGACTTATACAACTTAATGTATTTCTGAGTTTATTGAGAATCGTGCCAACCCGCATGCTTCCTGAGACTTGTAGAGACCCATGGCACCGCCATGTACCCTGACTAGGGCCCGCAAGTAGAATTTGAATCCCCAAAATTTGAACTTTTCCCTAATCTTCCCATTCTACTGGACACTGACTATACTGCCAAGTACATTGTCCCCTATTGTGTAATTGGGGAAAAGTCATTTTGGGCTATTGGATCTCATACAACGGTTGAGATTGGATCGAAGGCTTTATATAAGCCTTAAATATCATTCATTCATTCCTTCATTTATTTCTCCTTGTCTCCCTCTTGGTTTCCTCTTGAGAGCCAAGGAAGAGAGCTCTAATTCTCCTCTCTCATACACACTCTTTTCCACTTTTTGCAAGCTCACTAGAGTTGAGAGAGCGAGACTTGTGCTTTTAAGCCGTCCTAGTAAACGACTTGACACGAGCACCACGCATCCTAGGCCCCTGTAGGCAAGTACTCGTAGCTCTCAACATTGAAATTGGTTTCGATTGGGTTTTGATATGGTATTCATGGTTTCGATTGAATTTTGATATGGTTTCCATGTGATCACATGAGTTTTCTCTTGGATTTTGACTTGCATTGCAATAAAGATTATTCGTCATATCGAGCCCTTTGTCCTTTGACAGAACTCGAATCAATCTAGTATCGGTCGTTTTATCGATTTTCTAGGTTTTGTATTGCGACAGAAAGTCGTGAATTTTTCTCCACAACACGTACACGTGATTATGAGCAAGACGTGCTTTCAGGATTTTGATTTTCATAGTGTATCGGTCACCTGACGACCGATTTCACACTTCACGACAAAGGTTCTGCCCTTTACTGGGCCAGATCTCTGCAGACAGTATACTGCCTGCAAGTAAAGTTACATATATTGTTCTCTGTCTCCAAATAGGATACTGGACGGAATACTGCCCAGTATATTGTCTGGACATGATTTATATATATTGCTCTGTCCAGAGACAGTATATAGATATTGGACAATATATTGCCCAGTATACTGGACAGTATACTTTCAGTGCAGCAATGTTGATTTTCATGATATTTTCTGATTTTCGTCGATTCGTTTTCATGTCGGTCCGAATGCAGATGGTCCTGAAAATTGACAACAATATCTTGGTCTACATGAGAGGGTGTAGGTAAATTTTTAAGGGAATCTAAGGGTCGGATTTTCGTATCAATTGTATCCAGAATTTCTCGAGAATATGAATATCTTCTGATTTTCGTCGATTCATTTTCATGTCGGTCCGAATGCAGATGGTCCTGAAAATTGACAACAATATCTTGGTCTACATGAGAGGGTGTAGGTAAATTTTTAAGGGAATCTAAGGGTCGGATTTTCCGTATCAATTGTATCCAGAATTTCTCGAGAATACGAATATTTTCCGGTACAAAAATTATCATTTATTCTTGAAGATTTCTCAAGCAGTTTCTTCTTGTACTTCTATATGTTATATCATGATTGCGTGTTACGTCTTGCTTGCACAGGGATCTGGTACCTCATACACGTCCATTACTTGCTATGTTATTAAATTCAAGTTATCACATATATTTTACGAAATGTTTTCGGATACAGACGAACGTATCCCTTGAATCATTGAATGATGTCTATTATATATACTATTCTTGGACTACCATGACATAGCCTGGACAACCTGCAGTACATGTCTCTCTGAATCTCAAACTTGCATATGTTAATAACATGGACTTGTGATAACCCTAGTTAGCTAACTATATCAAGTCATAGTACATGATTGGCCAACGTTGATTGTATGGCATTATATCTTGCTCGGTCTTTATTATTCCTGCTCTAGCTATTGTTCCTATCGGTATCAGTTTATGTGTTTCATTTGTCACTCAATTATTTTTTTACTGCATTAATTTTTCTGCTTCTATCTTTATTTGCTTGTTTGTTGGTTCTTGGTATACTATAGAGCTTTTCTTGTGGTACTTGCTATCAGGGATTGACCGCATTGGCTTTGTATAACCAGATCTCGTAGCGGAGCTAGAGGATCTTCCATACCTTCCACTCAATGGTCAACACCCAGAGGACCGCCAACCGAGCACCTAAGTGGGTTTCCTACTCATCTCCCACTTGTGGATTCTGTATATTTTCTTGAGACTTTAGCCTCGGAGAAAGTGTTAGCTTGTGCTCTGGGATCTTGTACCCGCCTACGGACAACATGGTTGTATATATTCTAGGTTGCAGCTACACATGATCATGTATGATTGTATAGTCTTTGCTAGTATAACATTTTTGTATTACTAGCTTCATGATCATCTATATATTGATAATTTGGGAAGCTTTACTGTCATATTGTGATGGTCATATTTCTTGTTGATTACTTGCTAGTCCGTGATTGAGACACCTAGGATTTGTTTGATCTAAATTAGACTGTTGGATTGTAGAGTAACACTCATGTCTTATACAGCCGTAACCGTATTACTCTGACATAACTGGCCTAGTAGTGTCCCTGCTCTCCAGTATTCTGGTTCTGGAACGTGACATTCTAGAAATACAGAACATTGAAAGATGGTGACTATGAATTGTGATAATCGAATTTCTTACTAGTAATCTCGTCTTTCACGAAAGGACCAAGTGCCCAAACATGTTTATGCCGATTGTCATTTTATTTGAGTAGTTGTAAGAAGATTTGCGCTCACTATACTTTGTCTGAGTGCTGAGGATCAAACTACAGAAAGCCTTTAAGCTCAACTAAATTATTTTATATTTTGTATACTAAGTTGGGTATGTGTAATATATATATATATATATATATATATATATATATATATATATATATATATATATATTGGAAATGGTAATTGTGTCGAACGCTCCCACTGGGAATCGATCTCCTGACCACTCAGGCCGCATGCCTCACTGTTTACCACTAGGCTAGGGGGGTCATTGGCTATATATATATATATATATATATATATATATATATATATATATATGGTTAATTACACTGGCACCCCCTATGTTTCATGAGTATTATAGGGACTACCCCTATTACGAAAATAATTACACCGACCACCCCTCTCTTTTATAAATTCTATTAACCATAGCGGTGGCCAGTGTTATTAGTTTCTATAGAAAATAGCAAGGTTCTAAACGGTGGTAGGCGGGTGCGCGACGGAGAGAGTCCGCCTACCGCCTAGGCGGTCGATACATTTGAACATTTTTTACTATTTTACCACAGTTTTTTGCATAATATGCATATTTTAAGGGTGTTCCATGCATAACTAAGTTGTAGAACGAAGATTTATGAAGTCTTAGTTTTATAAAAGTGAACCATAGGCCCATAATGCTTAAAAAATATTTTTGGCCAAAATATCTTGTTAGGTATTGCTCCGCCTAGACGTCCGCCTACGCCGCCTCACCTCCGCCTATGCCTTCAACCTCCGTTGGCCGCCTACTCCACCGCCTACCGAAAAGCGGTGCGGAGAGAGACCGCCTACCGCCTAGGTGGCCGCCATTTAGAACACTGGAAAATAAAAACTATAGGGACGTCTGTGTGATTAGTTTCAAAGCAAGGGTGGTCCGTGTAATAAGTGTAAAACATAGGAGTAGTTAATTCAATTTTATATATATATATATATATATATATATATAACCCCGCAGGGAAGCCCCGTCCCTCGTCCGTTGGATCGAGCACCCCTCCCCGCCCCCGGGATCCGATGGGGCGGGCGGGGGGGGGGGGGGGGGGGGGGGGGGGGGGGGGGGGGGGGGGGGGGAGGTTTTGGCGGGACTTTTGATCCGGATTTTATATATATATATATGTGTGTGTGTGTGTGTGTATTTTTAATATATATACAACTTAGGGTGTCAAATGAGTGTGTGTCAAATAATCAATGCTTAGTTCGTTGGGTTAAATGAGTTGAAACCCATTTATATACTATCCAACTTTACTCTATTCAAAGAGAGGCTCAAGTTAATGATGTATTAATCTATGATTCTTTTATCACCTAAATTAGGCTAAATTTCAACTTGATACCCTCAACTATTCATGTTTGGCAACTTGATACCCTAAACTTTGAAAATAGGCAACTCAATACCCTAAAATTTATTTTTCCCAAAAATATCTCTCCCCGCCTCCTCTCCCCCCCCCCCTCTCTCTCCGGCGATGACCCCCCCCCCCTCTCCGGTCGGCATGGAGCGCACGGGGGTGAAGTGTCGGAGCGCGCGAAAAGGCGACGCCAGAGCGCACGGGCGGGGGCATGCGCGCTGCGTGGGGCGCGCGAGCGGGCGAGAGCACGCTGGCTGGAGGCGGAGGGGGGGGGGGGGGGGTGCGGCACATGGTGGCGAAGCGGAGAGGGGGGGGGTGCTGCCTGAGGGAAGAGAGGGGGGGCTGTTGAAGAGTGGGGGTATTTTTGAAAAAAAATTTAATTTCATGGTATTAAGTTGCTTATTTTTAAAGTTTAGGGTATCAAGTTGCAACCATGAATAGTTGAGGGTATCAAGTTGAAATTTATCCCCTAAATTATGTCATCGTATATAAAAAGGTGTACGTAGCAGGGACATACTGAGAACCAGATTATTTATATCTTTGATATGTTACATACACCAGAGCTATGCAGCTCTCTTCTTTTGCTTATGCTTATTATTACTCAGCAAGAAGGAAGGCTCCTACACTCAAGTATTAATAGACCAAGCAAAAGGGCTATTCACAGAATCACATTGGCCAATAAGTTGTATGCCTCTTTGTGTTCAAAATCAGGAAGGGAAAAGATACTAAAGCCCAAATGATAGAGCAGAGAACCTAGTAATGAATGAGCTTGCAGATCCAATCCAGGAACCAGCAAATCCAAGTTTTTTTTTTTGGCAGGAACCACCAAATCTCAGTTAAGTTGATTTCAGATATTGACCTAATTAGAGGCCTAACCACCTTTACTTGTAAGAAAATCATAACCCCATAAAATTGTGTAAACCATTCTGTGTGTACACATACTCCATACTCATCTCATTATACGTCCGCATAGAACTAGCAGACGATAATACTAAAAATTGACAGTCAATTTAGATTATCCCAAGTGGTAGTAGATTAAATACAGCATGACACTTGGAAAAACAAAGCCCAACCTAGATCCGTGACTGCGGTGGCAAAAAAGAGGAAACAAAGCAAAAAAAGACAAAACTTACTGAATTTCCTGAAAATTTGCATATAGAGCCTAAAAGGAATAAATCTCATGCTACTAGCTGTAGTAAAAATACCGATGTACAAACCACCGATGTACAAACCTAGGGATATATGCAGAAGCAACTCAAAAAATGAAAAATGCACACTATGAAGGAATATTTACCATGACAGTTTTTACAATGCAACCCGGCCCAGCCAGTAATCTCCGATGCAAAAGCCTCCAGAAGATCAAAGTACAGATCAGTTGCAATGAACCTTCATTCTGGTACAATTATAAGATAAAAGGAAAAACAGCATAATCATTTTGAGCTAAGCCATTCAACCAAAAGGTGGGTGTCATAACCATATTCCATAATACCTTGAATTTTCCAATTCTTATTTTTCTTATATAATATTTTTTTCTTGACATAATTTATTTGGATTTTTCTTTAAAAAAAGAAAGAAAGAAAAAGAAAAGAAAAAAAAGGTAAATAACTATATAAGAATTTTAATTTCATTTTCCTTTTAACCCTTAGGCAACTTTTTGCAATTGCAAATTTTTCCTTGCCACATATCCTATGCATGTGTCCTCATGCATGCATTTGTAAGGACATTTAAGCAATTTCACCCTTGTCCCATTAATGATTATGCCTTAGATATTTATTTTCTTAAAAAAATAAAATAACAGGGAAGAGGAGCAGCAACCCTCTTCTTCTTTCTCACATACTCCTCTCCCTTTCTCTCCCGATCTCTCCTCTCCATCTCTCACTCTTCATCTCCCAATTCCTCTCTCTACATTTTCTCTTCCCCTCTCATCATCCTCCACTTCAACTTCATCTTCTCCTCATTCCTCCTCTTCCATCACCAAAAGAAAAGAAAAAAAGAGAGAGAAGAAGATAAAGAAAAAGAAACACAGCAAAAAGCTACAGCAGAAGCAAAGCAGCAGTTGTAGTAAGCAGAAGCAGCAGCCCGAAAAGTAACAGCATTAGAAAGTAACAGCATTAGAAAGCAACAACAAAAGCAAAAAAGCAGCAGCAACAACAGGAAGCAGCAGCAATGAATAAAAGAAAAGAAACAGAAGAAGATGAGGAACTAGAACTTGGGTTCTTTTCCAAACTAGGCAAACCCTCTTCTATTTTGACTTTTTTTTAAAAAATTCTTCAAATTAATTTTGAACATAAGAGTTCCTTCAATTCCTGAAGTTATATGTTCCTTGATTCTTGAACATCAATTTAGATTTAGGACACTATGTGACAGAAAGTTAGAATGGTGCTAGTATGTAAGTAATTAATAAATAGGTTGATGACTATAATATGAAATGCTGAATTTATGTGAATGTGTGTCTATGATTCAAAGTGCATGTGTGTTGATAAAACTGTCATGTAAGTAAAATATTTCCTCAACTGATTGAGTGATTGTGTAGCTAAGGATCACTTAATATATATGGCTATTTAAGATATCAAAAATAGTTGTAGATATGTACATTGGAAATATTTTTGAACATTGTCCTCAATTTTAACTCTAAAATCAATTGGAAACTTCCAATACAAGTACTGTTCCATAGAACTTATATATAAAAGAAGAACCATCACTATTGTCTAGGAAGGTCAATTTCTATGTGGAAATTCCAAGTTTCTAAATATATAGATTTTGGACATGAGTGTATTGAGGTCCATTATAGAGTAATTCAATGCAAAATTTGGTTAGGGTTGAGTTGGTATTAATGGAAAGTTATATTTTTAAGAAATGTTAATTAGAAATTCTTAGTATGCCATTTATAGTATACATATACTCACCTATAGGTTTGGACAAAATGTATAATGTGTACTTATAAGTATGACTATGCTAGTCGTGTTCGTTATCGAATATTGGCAAACCAAGGTGTTAAACAAATAAGGTAAAACCAAGTGGTTTAAGATAGACATGGCACTTGGTATCCATATATAATGTACTGCATAACCTAAGCATGTGTATGTAGGACTAGAATTTGCCTAGTCAAGTAAAGAAAATCCCTATGACATTAGGAGTTGACAATTTAGAAATAAGGACTCCGTCGTCCTAAATTGATTATGGGTATAGACGGATGTTCTTAGGACTAATATGAGAAAATTCAATAAATAATTAAGTCATGGTTGCTTAGGTAACCATAGGATTGGATCTTGGGTACGATACAGGGCAGTATCGTTGTATCGACCATATTAGACCATTATTGGTATCACATTTTAGAATTCACAATTAAGATCTAATAAATCACTTTAGGTATGAGAATAAAGAATACCAAGGAAGAAAAAACTATATCTTGTCTCTAGATTGGTTTGGAATATCGGAAATCGGCCATATTGGATAAAATAGTGACTTTTAACCAACGAATGCCTAAGGATCTAATTTTCAGCATTTAGTAGTACTGGCAATGTCAAATTGGTAATTACAAGTTAGGAGATTTCGATCCAATAAACTATAGGCCCATAATTTAAGTTTTAAGGCCGTATCGGTCCGAAATTTTGCCAAATCGAGCTATAAGAACCTAACTGAAAGATTGCCTTCCTTGGTCCTAAAATGTATGAAGCATATACACTTAAGTTGTGTTAGGTTTCTTTCAAGTTTTAAGTACAGGAATCATCTCAACAGTGAACCCCCACCCCATCCAAGTAGCACTTAAGATACTTCATAAATCTGTTGGATGTTAATACAAGAAAAAAAATGGCAAATGTTTAATAACTTGGTTTAGGAATTTGTTGAATAATTATAAACCCTAAAAATATAACGATATTCTATTACGTACCTCTCAAAAGGGTACATCCATCGATAATGTACCGGTCCGCATAATCTAGCCTCCCATCCTAAATGTAATGTCAGGTGAACCATATATCAAAAAAAGCCGGAGAAAAGTAGCTTTCCAACATGCATATAGTCTCCACAATTTCATCCTCTAATACTTCCAATTTATTTTTATCAATCACTCTTTGACATAGTTCATTAAAAAATGAACACAAACGAAAGGTTGCATTCATTGGTCCCTCTGGAAGAAGTCTTTTTAAAACAACCGACAACAATTGTTGCACTAAAACATGATAATCATGGAACTTGAGACCAATAATCTTGCATTCTTCAAGCTTAACACAATTGCTAATATTTGAACTATAACCATCAGGTAACTTCAAATCAAACAATCTCTTACAAAAGATTTGTTTTTCAGCTTTTGATAGTGTGTAAGGTGTCGAAGGAAGAAAAAAACTTTGTCCTCTTGGTTCTGCATATAAGTCAGACATAATGTTTATGTCCGCTAAATCTTCACGAGACTGTAATCCATCCTTCGCATGTCCTTTAATATTCAATAGTGTTCCTAAGATGCTTTGGCAAACATTCTTCTCAGTATTCATCACATCTAAGTTGTGACACAACGGTATAGCATGTGATACAATAAAAAATGAATTAAGTTCCTTAAAAATAAATCTCTTAAAATAAAACTACTAACTAGAAAATGAGTATTGTAGTGAAAAATAATTTACCTCCCAATATGGTAATTGAAAAAATATTGACTTCTTTTTTCACATTTTAGGAGGATCGTTCTTTCTTTTCTTTTTCTTGTTCTTTCCCTACACATTTTGAACTTCATTTACGGTACGTAAAATTTCATTGTTTGTCAATGGTCTTGGTGGGAGTCATTTTTCCTTAGTTTCGTCAAACCAGCTAGTCTTATCACGCCACTAAGTGACTAAGTGGAAGAAATCGCATGTGACACATATATACAGTTTTATGTGACTTCTTTAAATATCGATAACATGTATTAGGACCACATACAGGACATGCAAGTTTTTCATTTGTTGTACAACCAGCCAAATTACCATAAATTGAAAAATCATTGATTGTCCACATCAAAATATCTTTCAGATTAAATAAAGACTTAGTGAATGCGTCATACACCTCCACGTCATTGATCCAAAGCTCCTTCAAGTCATCAATAAGTGGTTCAAGATATACATCTATGTAATTTCTAGGTTCATCTTTGCCAGGTATAAGTAAAGTCAACATTAAATTTTCTTGCAACATGCATACATTGGGGGGCAGGTTATATATACACAACAAGACTGGCCACATACTGTATTGGGTATTGAGATTTTTGTAAGGATTAAAGCCATCTGATGATAGCCGTCTTAGATTTCTTGGATCTGAAGCAAAATCGGGCCATTTTTTATCAATAGAATCCCACACAACCGAGTCTACCGGATGTCGCATCGTTCCATCTTGACTGTGGTGGGTGGAGTGCCAAGTCAATTATTTTGCCTTATCTTTTGACATAAACATCATTTTTAATCTTGGTATTATTGGAAAGTATCGCAAAACCTTTGCAGACACTCCCTTCCTGATCTTGCTTGTTCGTGGATTTACTTTCCAGCTTGAAAAACCACATGTGGGACATGTCTCCAGATGCTCTTTCTCTTTTCTAAACAAGCAACAATCATTGAAACAAGCATGTATCTTCTCATATCCTAAATTAAGGCTACAAATGGGCTGTCAGATAAAGCATTTAATGAACTTCTTGAAATTTTACAGGATATATGATTGGTGCTTGTTTAGAAAAGAGAAAGAGCATCTGCAGACATATCCCACATGTAGTTCTTCACGTTGGAAAGTAAACCCACGGACAAAGATCAGGAAGAGAGTTCCAGCAAAGGTTTTGCGATACTTTTCAATAATATCAAGATTAAAAAGAATGTTTATGTCAAAAGATAAGGTAGAACAATTGACTTGGCAATCCACCCACCACAGTCAAGATGGAATGATGTGACATCCGGTAGACTCGGTTGTGTGGGATTCTATCGATAAAAAATAGCCCGAATTTGCTTCAGATCCAAGAAATCTAAGACTTGGGCTATCGTCAGATGGCTTTAATCCTTACAAAAATCTCGATATCCAATACAGTATGTGGCCAGTCTTGTTGTCTATATATAACATGTCTCCCAATGTATGCATGTCGCAAGAAAATTTGATTTTGACTTTACTTATACATGGCAAAGATGAACCTGGAAATGACATAGATGTATATCTTGAACCACTTATTGATGACTTGAAGGAGCTTTGGATCAATGGCGTGGAGGTGCATGACGCATTCACTAAGTCTTTATTTAATCTGAAAGTTATTTTGATGTGGACAATCAATAATTTTTCAGCTTATGGTAATTTGGCTGGTTGTACAACAAAAGAAAAACTTGTATGTCCTGTATGTGGTCCTAATACATGTTCTCGATATTTAAAGAAGTCACATAAGATTGTGTACATGTGTCACAGGCGATTTCTTCCACCTAGTCACTTGTAGCGTGATAAGGCTAGCTGGTTTGACGGAACTAAGAAAAAAGGACTCCCACCAAGACCATTGACAAACAATAAAATTTTACGTTCTGGGAAAAGAGCAAGAAAAAGAAAAGAAAGAACGATCCTCCTAAAACGTTGAAAAAGAAGTCAATATTTTTTCAATTACCATGTTGGGAGGTAAATTATTTTTCACTACAATACTCATTATCTATTTAGTTTTATTTTAAGAGATTTTTTTAGGAATTAGTTCATTTTTTTATTGTTTCACAGGCTATACCGTTGCGTCACAACTTAGATATGATGCATACTGAGAAGAATGTTTGCCAAAGCATCTTAGGAACACTATTAAATATTAAAGGACATACGAAGGATGGATTACAGTCTCATGAAGACTTAACCAAGAGGGCAAAAAAAAAAAAAAAATTCTTCCTCCGGCACCTCACACACTATCAAAAACTGAAAAACAAATCTTTTGTAAGAGATTGTTTGATTTGAAGTTACCTGATGGTTATAGTTCAAATATTAGCAATTTTGTCAAGCTTGAACAATGCAAGATTATTGGTCTCAAGTCCCATGATTATCATGTTTTAATGCAACAATTGTTGTCGGTTGCTTTAAAAGGACTTTTTCAAGAGGGTTCAAGGAAGGCAATCTTTCGTTTGTGTTCATTTTTTAATGAACTTTGTCAAAGAGTGATTGATAAAAATAAATTGGAAGTATTAGAGGATGAAATTGTGGAGACTATATGCATGTTGGAAAGCTACTTTCCTCCGGCTTTTTTTGATATCATGGTTCACCTGACATTACATTTAGGACGGGAGGCTAGATTATGCGGACCGGTGCATTATCGATGGATGTACTCTTTTGAGAGGTATGTAATAGAAAATCGTTATATTTTTAGGGTTTATAATTATTCAACAAATTCCTAAACAAAGTTATTAACCATTTGCCATTTTTTTCTTGTATTAACATCCAATAGATTTATGAAGTATCTTAAGTGTTACTTGGATGGGGTGGGGGCTCCCTGTTGAGATGATTCATGTACTTAAAACTTGAAAGAAACCTAACACAATGCTTCATTGGTCCTAGAAAATTGCCTGCCTTGGTCCTAGAAAATTTAGTGTACTGAAAGATTGCCTTCTCTGTTGAGTTGATTCATGTACTGAAAGATTGTCTTCCCTGTTGAGTTGATTCCTGTACTGAAAGATTGCCTTCCTTGGTCCTAGAAAATTTACCCTTTTAAGAGGTATGAAGCATATACACTTAAGTTGGAAATTCTAACTTAGCTATTTAAGGGGTATGTCTTTGTATATCAATTTAGGAACTCTATCCTAGAATGTCAGAGATAGTGGAAACCCAAACTTCCAATCTTTAGAATATTTCTTTTGATTACAAGAACTATGTTATTAATCAAGAAAAGTTCGTTCTAAGTTATAAATGATCAATACCTTACGAGCTTTGATATTGATAGAATTTTACTGATATTGGTAGATATTTTTATTCTGTGATATAAATTTGAATTGTTATGATTATGATATATTGTGTATACCAAACTTTCGTTCTAGTTCCTAGGCTTTGTGCTGCAAATATGGACTTACTATCTAGCTAAGGTAAATATGGTCAAGGTTAGAAGTAAAGCTTCTTTCTTTAATATAATGAATTTTATATATAAACTAAGTGTGTTATCGATGTTGAGTGTTCTACCGAAGGAGTTGGATATCCAAGAATTCTACGGAGGGTTGCTCCGAGCCTTATTTATATAACTGTAAAAATTTCGGAGTCCGAAATACAAAGGAGACTCGCCAAAATGTTTAATAAGTTCGAGAGTTAGCCAATTTTGAAATCCAGAATTAGGTCAACACCTAAAACCAAATTTTAGGTGACTGTCTGTTTTCTAGAGACAGACAACCTGTTAACTCTTTAATTCTTAGGTGCGCGGGCGGGCACGTGGGCGTGGGTGTGTGTGCGTGTGTTTGGGTAAATAGTGGTAATTGGGTAGAATAGTCAATTTCCAAAAAAATATCGATTTTATCATACAATAGATGACATATGGTAAACCTATCACAGAACTTTACGGACGACAATCGTGAATATGGATACTGGAGTACTCGTATGTTGCTTAGCCTGGAGATGATGCTACATACTCGGCTTACCGTATTCTGGGAGCGGGACGTGACAGTGGACCAGCTATGTATCAAATCTCTCAAGTTGAAGAGGCTTCATGATCTATTGACCCATAGTTAGACATATAGGCAACCAAATCAATCGGCCATATGAGTCAGTCGTTACAGGCCATGGCCACAGCTTGCAGCCAATAAACCTTGTTTGCCGGTAGAAACAGAAAAAAACAGTTCTAGAAGGAAACCTATGTTAGTGATTGTAAAATAGAAAATCGTACGATGTTGAGGACCAAAAACTTCATTAAGTTCCGCAAAGTGGTATGGAGGAAAATTCATATGAACTATCTTCACACCAAAAAATGGCCATATAGGTTAATTCAGGTGAGAGTTTATACACCCTTCCTGTTAAAGTGTTCCCAAAACAAGTAAAAGCAAAACCACCAAATCAGTCATTTTCAAAGGTATCAGATACAATAGATAAGAGGTCAAACATACTAAGCTTCCCAGCAGAGAAACCAGGGTTACCTTTCTTTTGGCTTGGCTTCAGGCATCTAAAATAGCAATTGGTAGCCTCAGAACACCCAAGCTGAATCCTGAATGAAAGACAAAATTAGACTCTCCAGATCCCTGAAATCTACTTCTATGATAAAATTATTAAGACTAATAATGCTCACAAAATAAATAAAAAATGAAGTAAACAAAATTGCTATTATGCCAGATACCCAGTAATAGCTAGATGTAATTAGAGAGAGGTCACCAACAATAGATAATTTCAGGCCAACTGAAAGCATCAAATTTTACAAAACCATGTCATTAAATATCTAAACCAAGAGAATCAGGGTTTGGTTCTCTTCAAAATGATAAGAAGTCTATAATCAAACATCACGATGAGTTTCAAAAATGTAATACCGCTACACAGGTAAAATTGAGGTTTAAGAAAATTTAAGCAAAAAAAAAAAAAAAAAAATTATAAATGTTCAAGTGCAACTGCCAACCAAATATGTTTTACAAGAGATGAAACGCCTTTGGCGAGTTGTCTTACAAGAAAAAGAACACATCCCATTGATAATAACCGCCATGTAGGAAGGTCTGCATGTCAATCATCACTCTCTTTCATGCCTCCACGTCACATAGTCCAAACCAATGCTCTTGATCAAGCATATCACAAGATAAAACAGATCAATGCCGAAGAATTAGATAGGCTAGGTAAAGAGTATATCACAAGGTGTATAACTCAACAACAATTTTTGGATCAGAAAATCAGCATCTTAATTCACTTGCCCGTAATGAACCGATGACTTAATGCTTGAGAGACTGTCATCCTCTTTTCTGGATCCAAAACAAATATTCTATCTAGAAGATCTTTAAAATCGGCTAACATTTTAGGATCCTCCCCTCGAGAACTTGATATGAATGCACTGATGCCCTTGGGCTTGATATTTAAAAGCATTCTTTTTACAGGCTGCGAAAAAAACAATGAGAGCAGAAAATTTTAAACCTGTATATCAGCATAAGCAGTTCTAGATGTATCAAAAATTTACAAAAACTAACCTTCCTCGTAACAGGATCCTCTTTGATAGCATGAAAATTGAAGTCCTGATCAAAATGCTTATCAACGAATCCCCCCTGTTAAAGCCATATATCGATATCATTAATGATCATTGTTTACTATTGGTAAAGCTTAAAAAAATCATTTTTCATACATGTTTAAGCATATACAAGCAATCTTATGAGAAGCTTAAATGTTATACCTTTTGTAGCATCCTCTTCGGAAAAGAACCCTTCAACTCCATATGGAGTCGAAGCATATCATTATTTGATAGACCAGGAAAAAGAACTTTTCCTGAATAAAGTTCATACAAGCAGCAGCCAACTGACCAAATATCCATCGGATGATCATACGGTAAACCAAGAACTGCAAAAAGGAACTTACTCATAAGACGGCATAAACCAAAAGAAACCAAAAGCGAAGGAAATTTTCTCACGAGAAAAAGAACACACGCAAAAAAAAAAAAAAGAACACTTACTTATTTCCGGGGAACGATAGAAGCGGCTAACCATGTACGGGGTGATCCCATTATCACCAGCAAACATGGCATTACCAAAATCACAAAGCTTCAGAACATTTCTGGCTACCTACATAAATGAAAGAAAACAATTGTTCACAAACAAGAAATAGTTACTATTGTTCAAAGATGTTCAATAGACAAAAATGTTCATGAAACTCCTCTTCCAAAGAATTACTTAAAATCTCTAACTATGTGATATATGGGAGAATAAGAGTGGCTAGGTGAGAGAGAGAGAGGGAGAAAGAGAGAGAGAGGGAGAGAGAGAGAGAGAGAGGAGATTCAATTAAGCTTGGCAGAAAAACAAACTCATGGCACATAAACATACGAGTATATGCATGAAGGGAGGGAATGGGGGAAGGAGGGGTCAACACAATCTGTTCCCTATCCTAGGTGCAGGATCTAACATATGGCTGTTCCATATGTCAATTCAAAATGACAGGAATGTAATTCAAAGAAACCAGATGTCAAGGAACCCGGACTATGAGTTCGCTCGGATGGATACACATTATGCACTAAATATACTAATAGTTATTATAATACAACAAATTGTAAATAGATGACAAGGCATACCAGAATATTATCCAGTTTTATATCACAATGCAGGATGCCACAATTTCTTAGGTGCTTCAATGCAATGAATAGCTGCATTGCATATGCCCTCACAGCAGCCAAGCTAAGCCCAATGTTACGACCAAATTTCTTTAGAACCGCACGGAGATTCATATGAAGAGATTCAAAAACTAAACAAAGATGATTCCGGTACTTAAAACTTGAAAGAAACCTAACACAATGACGTTTGTCCTCTGGATCAGCACCACCCAGCTTCTTCAAGATGATCAGCTCCTTCAAACACTCCTTGTACCTATCTCATAAAAAAGGAAGCAGTAAGAAATAGTTATCTACTCATACTGACTATAAAAAAAAAAAAATAAGCCCATTTTGAACTCACATAGTATCATTGTTACGTATGATTTTTATGGCAACCTCTTCTGGGTCACCCTTCCCAGACTTAAGATCCTTCGCACGAACAACAGTCGAAAAAACCCCTTTTCCATGAGCAGCAATAACTTCATAACGACCATCAAGCACTTCCCCGAACCTGTAACCTGTGATAAAAGAAAGTCGAAAACGATTAGGCAGAACAACAACAAAAAAGTGTAAGAACCATAAATGAACTAAGGGATTTAACTAAAGACGTATTTTTTTCTCATGAAATACAAAAGGTACAAAAGGTTAGAAAGATCAAGATGTTCAATAGACTTACTGTAATAACCCTCTGCATCATCCCAGTTATCATGAAGGCCACTTATTTCAATTTGTAGACCATCTCCTTTGCCCTGCGCAAGGTAAGACTGATGAGCGCACTTATGATAGAAGCAGAAGAATAAGTGATTCTCCACAAAAATGACCAGAGCGTATAGTTCATGGTCGCAATAGTCATTGCATAAATCATATTATACACATAAAGGCAACCAATCAAGTTTAAATGCTCTTTGTTTAGTTTGGTGTTCTAAATGTCTTTTATTGCAGCCACCATGTCAGAATATCACTACGTGGCCAGCGCAACATAGCTAAATGTTGGCTTCATATCGTTTGTGTTTAATATCAGCTGACAGTTTGTGCATATGCAGTTTGGAAATAGCTAACCCATGGACCAAGTGGTTACATTTAACCTACTGTTCGAAATCCATCAAATGAGCTTTTTGTAAGTCGGGGGGAACTCATAGATCAAGTAGTTTCATTTGTTCTATACTTCCTTTTTTTAAAACAGTCAAGTGAGATTTACTTATTTTGAGAATGGCCTTTCAGAAATCCCTACGTTAGAAATCTCCAACCACATGATTTTTTATACTTACACCTTCCAGAACAAGGATGTATGGAGTCACTTGGATGGCCCATGATTGGCTCTTTACAGTTTACTGGATTTTCTTATTTAAGAACGACCTCAAAGGAAGAACATTGTGTGTCTATGTAAGGGACTCACTTGGATGGCCTACGATTGGCTCTTTATGGTTTGCTGGATTTTCTTAATTGACAACGACCTCGAAGGAAGAACATTATGTGCGTATAAGGGACTCACTATTTACCACCACTATATATATATATATATATATATATATATATATATATATATATTTTTTTTTTTTTTTTTTTTTTTTTTTGGAACCAGGTAAATTGTTTCTGGAATCGCTCCCACTGGGATTCGAACTCCTGACCACTCGGGTCGCATGCATCTCTCTTAACCACTAGGCTAGAGGTCATTTGCACATATATATTTTTTTTTTTGGAAAAAGGGTAAATTTTATTCCATCATCTCAATAAGGTTACAACATAAAGATACAATCCCAACTCAGGGGGACATTACTAGTACATCCGACTCAATGTTATGGAGTATGCCCACCACTGGGGTGGATAATCCCTCATAAATGCGTCGGTTCCTCTCCCGCCAGACATGCCAAACTGACGCAGCAAGTCTCAATCTAGCACGCCTAGCCCAGCTCTGCTCCATGCCCCTGCAATCAGCAATCCACTTAAGGATTCCTCTGAAGTCCCGCTCCCTGCCAACCCCTCCTAAGTGTCTCCGGCACTGCTCTGCCCATATGCTCCACGCCATATGGCACTGGAAGAACAGGTGCCCAATAGATTCAGGCTCTGTCTCACACAAAACACACTTAGGGTCAGGGACAGAAACTCCGAACCTAAGCAATCTGTCCCGAGTGAGCAACCGGCCCAACACCAGTTTGTATGCAGACAGTTGCATCTTCCTGGCGAGCCCCTTCCCCCAGACAAATTCATACTCCTCAATATCATCGAAGTGGGGGCGGACAAGGTCGTAGCAGCTGCTAAATCGGAACTCCCCAGCACCCTCCGAGCGGCCGGGAGGGGCCCACATCCATACATCAGACAGTGCCGTAGGAGTGATCTGCACCTGTCTAATCTCCTCAACTACCGTAGTAGTGAACCGGTACTCCTCAGGCCTCCATACCCCTCCACGGATGATGTGCCGACACGTCAGTCCTCTGTATGCCACGCCGTCCCTCTGGGGGCCCAGAATCTCCAGGAGAGACTGACCTGAGATCCACGGATCGAGCCAAAGATCCGTCTCTCTTCCCTCCCTCATCCTCCTCCGCAAAGCCGTCCGAAGAACAGGACGGGACCTCAGGATATGCTTGAAAGACACAGAGAAGTTGTTGTCAATTTCACATACCCAGAAGTTTCTGCCCCGGAGATACCGACTAGTCATCCAGGCCGACCATAGAGAATCACCCTGAAGGAATCTCCATGCTAGCTTGATCCCCGCCGCCTCCCTGACAGAAACAAGAGATCGCAGACCCACACCTCCCTCTTTCCTAGGCCGACAGAGCTGTTCCCAGGAGATGGCATGTATCCCCCCATGCCAAATGAACTTGGCACAGATGCCCTCAATCTTTCTGATAGTAGCCAGGGGGACCATAATCGATTGGAGCCAGAACAGAGCAATAGCAGAAATGACTGAACGGACCAGCTCAATACGCCCTCCAAACGATAGGCCAGCCGCCTGCCAGCCCTCAACCCTCCTCTGTGCAAAATCCACCAGACTCTGACAATCACGATCCTTCGCGTAGTTGACGGAAAGGGGCACCCCCAGATATTTCACCGGAAGGTCCCCCTTTTCCACCCCAAGCTCCATAGCCCGCTCCTCCTTCAAAGTGCAAGAGTTGCTGAAGTAGACTTTACTCTTGTCCCTGTTCAGCCGGAGGCCCGATAGCTGTCCGAACTCCTCCATCACTGCCGCAAGCTCCCTCATCCCTCGCATGGAAGGCCTCAACAGGACCAAAAGGTCATCTGCATAAATGAGATGAGAGACCACCGGAGAGACCCTGCTGTATATCGGTACAATCCTCTCCCGATGTACCGCGATGTCCATCAGACATGTGAAATACTCCATCACCAGGGTGAATAGGTAGGGGGAAAGAGGGTCCCCCTGCCGAAGCCCCCTGCTGCTGCCGAAGAACCCGTAAGGGATACCCTGGATGAGGACCGAGAAGGTAGGCGAGGTGATGCACTCTCTGACTCTATCCACCCAAGTCTCGGAGAAGCCCATCGCACCCATCAAATGACAGAGGAAGTCCCTGTTGACGGTGTCGTAGGCTTTCCTCAGATCAAGCTTCACACACGCCTTCATCCCTCCTGGCTTGTGGAACTCCCGAATCAGCTCATGAGCCAGCAGGCTATGCTCCGCAATAGACCGCCCCTTAATGAAGGCCGCCTGATTCCGAGACACCAGACCCTGCATAGCATCCTCCATCCTCCTGCACATAAGATGAGTAATTATTTTATACAAATAATTACAGCAAGCAATCGGTCGAAAGTCAGCAAGAGATGTCGCCCCCTCTTTCTTGGGCACTAGCGTCAGGAAGGTGTGGTTCAGCTCCTTCAGGAGCTTGCCCGAATCAAAGAACTCCTGAACAGCCGCAAGGACCGGGGCCTTAAGGGAATTCCAATGGCGTTTGTAGAAACCACTGGAGAACCCATCCGGCCCAGGAGCCTTGGAAGCATCAGCCTGCATCACAATCGTCTCCACCTCCGCCATCCGTATAGGGGCCATAAGAAGACTGTTGCCGTACTCCGTAATCAACGTCTTCGTAATCAGCTGCGAGAAAACCGATGGATAATCCGTCTGATGATAGAGCTCAGAGTAGAACTGGACAGCCTCCTCCTGAATAGCAACCTGGTCAGTCACAAGGCGCCCGTCTCTGCCAATCAGTCTCTGGATACGGTTCCGGTGCTGTCGCGCCCGGATGACATCGTAGAAGAATTTGGTGCAACGGTCCCCATCCTTGAGCCAGGAGCATTTGGCCCGTTGGGCCGCACTAATCTCCTGCTGAAGCCTCAAGGTGTTGACCTCTGCAGCCAGACTCTTCTCTCTAGCTGCCAGCTCCCCACTCAACATGTCGCCCTGAAGCTCTGCCTGCAGGTCTCGCAGCTCCGCCTCCTTCTCCTGCAGGGAAGTCCGGGGAAGTGCCCTCACCCAGTCCCGGATGGCGCGTTTAGCGCTCTTCAGCCTGTGAACCATGCAGAACTGGGCAGTGCCGTCAACCTCCTGACCAAGTCCTCCCGCCACAGTCTCCTCATAGCCAGCAGATAGGAACCAACTGTTGTCATACCGGAATGGGCGGGCTCTCCATCTGGGACTCTCCACGAAGCGCACCAGAATCGGCGAGTGGTCACTGGTCCCCGCAGGGAGCCCCTCAGCCACAGAAGAAGGGAATAGGCGGAACCAGTCACTGTTCCCCAGGGCCCGATCCAGCTGGCATGCCACCCTGCTCACCTCTGCCTTGTTGTGCCAGGTCCATATGTGTCCTATCCTCTCCAGGTCCCTGAGCCCGGACTGGAGGAGACAAGACTGAAAATCAGAAAGTATCTGGTCCGGCACCGGCCTCCCCCCCAGCTTCTCTCCCCGGTATAGCGTAGCATTGAAGTCTCCCATAATAAGAAGAGGGAGATGCCGATGCCTCGCTAGTGAGCTCAGCCTGATGATGTCCTGCCACAAGGTCTCCCGGCGCCTCCTGTCATTGTGCCCGTAGACGGCACCCAGTAAGAAGTGGAACCCCCCCTTGTTGGTGAAGGAGATAGCCACCAGCTGGTCAGACATGAAAACCTCCTCACCCTCCCAACTAGCTCCATTCCATCTAACCCAGATCCTCGCCATATCACAGAGACCAAGGTTGTGGAGCTGGACCCAATCCGTAGGGGTTCTACGGGTCAGAGTTTTCGCCCCCCTGATCTTAGTCTCAAGTAATATCGAGATTTCACACTGTTCCTTCCTCAGCACCTCACTAATCTCCCTCCATCTCCCCAGAGAACACCCCCCCCGGACATTCCAGGCAAGGGCCGACATCTAAATCACGGGTGGGGTCCCCTGAACATCCTCTGAAGGGGCACCCGGGGAGAGTGCAACCTCCATATCTCTGGTATCCTCTTCTCTATCCCCCTGTAGAAGGAGGGGGGCCGTGGCCCCGTGTGGGTCCCCCTGCGGGGGAGGCTGTGCTAGTACTGCCACCCATTTCGGGTTGACCTGCCACACTCTCTCTGTCCCACCCTGTCCGCTGTCCTCACCATGTGCCTCCGTAGCCTGGCGCTTCCGACTGTACACCTGAATAGCAAGCGCTTCTTTATCTCCCTGTCGCCTGTCCTCCTGTCCCATACTCCTGGTGGTCATGGTCCTCGTCCCCACATACTCAACCAAGGCTCCAGCAAGATCCTCCGTCGGGAGCCCCTCACCCTCCCCCGAGATGGGGGGAGAGTCTGCCTCCATATCATCCTCCATCACGCCCACCTGGTCCACAACGGGGGAGTCATCTGCACCACCTGCCATCCGCATAGCCTCCTCCGGCACCACCTCAGAAGCTCCCCCACGTCTGCACGCGCTCGGGAGATGCCCGAAGCAGGCACATGCCGGACATCTGGGGGGTACCCACTCATATTCCACCTTCTGCCAAGCGAACTGGCCAGAAGGTGCCCTGTACTTCAGCTGCTCAGGCAGGTCCAACTTGGCGTCAATCTCCACAAAGACCCGAGCATACAGCAGTCTAGACCTGAAGGTGGTGGCCTCATCAGCCTTAATCGGCTTGCCAATGAGGCTGGCAAGTCTCATAAGCAGTGGAACACTCCAGAAGCGTACCGGGAACTCAGGGAAACGAACCCACACTGGCACAGCATTGAGCACCTCCTTCTCACACCTCAAGTCGGGAGTCCATTGTTTCAGAATGATGAGGCGGCCGTCAAATGTCCATGGCCCTCCCTGGAGTATCCGAGTCACATCTTCTGTCAACCCAAATTTAACGAAGTAGAAGCCGTTCTCCTTGGAGAAGAACTCCATGCTCCCCTTCGGCCGCCAGACTCTGTCCGCATATCCTCTGATCTGCCCGTAGAAGGGCTTGCTCCCCAACACGTATAGCACTAACGTGTTCTCCCAGAATGCCGTCACCTTCTCCACTTCATCGGCCGGGAAGTCGGCGCAGAGCTCACCCCCAATCTCCATAGGTGCAACGTACTCCATCGATGCCGGCGTCTTGGCGACCCCCACCTTGCAAGCATCCGCCCAGGATACAGGCCGCGGGCCTGAACTCCGAGGTGGGGACGTCGGGGGTGGCCTGGCACTCGTGCTCGCAGCAGTAACTCTCCCTCCGATAACTGGGACAGCCGTCCCAGTCGCCCCTTTCGCACGAGGCCGCCATGTAATCCTGGCTTGTCCCTCCCGATCCCCCGAGTGTGCCTGTCCCCCCGATGGACCCGCTCTCCTGGCTATCCCCGCCCTCCTGTCCGATCCCTGCGTATAGGTTGTGCCCCTCCTAGCCTCATGGATCTGAGATCTTTGCCCTCCTCCGCGCCGGACCCTCCGATTCTGGACCGTAGTCCAAGCCCCCTCCTCATCCTCCAATCCCGACGATGTTCTTTGGGCGGCGAACACCATCGGGGACCCCCCGGATGTCTCCGTCGTCGAATACCCAGCAAAAACCTTGCCCGGGAGGGGATTTCCTGCCCGCAGCCCGCCCCGACCACCCCCCCCCGCCTGGGGGGGGTCGCCGGCAGCCGCCCGCCCCCCGGGGGGGGTCGCCGGACCTCCCCGGGCCGTTTGCAGCCCTCCCGCGCACCCGCGGATGCGTGCAGCGCTGGCCGCGCCGTTCGCCGGCGGCCCGCCGCCGCCGACCACCACTGGCCGGACGCCACCGGCCGCCCCCGCCACCCCCTTCCCTTTCCCGGGGTCCGGGGGGCGGTTAGCCGCCTCCACGCCATGGAAACTTGATGCCCTAGCAGAGCTAGGGTTTCCGCCTACTGTAGCCGCCGGCGCCATTTTTTATATTATTTGCTTATGGCAATATTTTGAAAAGCAGAACATTCTTTATTCCTAAGGAGCTAATGGTTTGGTGTTTGAAAGACTATTAGAGATCAAAAGAAAATAATATGTATTACCATAAATTGATTCCAAAACGTCTACAAAACTGTCACAAAAGATACATATAGTGCATATTGGCTGTCATGGATATATATGGCACCTGAAGACATCTTCAAGAGAGAGAGAGAGAAGAGAGAAAAGGAGAGAGAGAGAGAGAGATCTGCATCAAGATATAGAATCTTATTTGTAGAAGTTTGTGACCTTTGTTTCACATATACGTATTTGATGGCTGCCAACATGTGAAGCATGCAGTTATTAACTTTAGAAATCACGGTGCAAGAAACTACCTTAAGAAGTTGCATCAAATCATAGCCATACCCAAAAATAAGAAATAACTGTCAATTTAGTAGTGACATACAAATTTTTGGAAATTTGCGGAAAATGTAACAAAATCGGATGTATGCTTACCGCTTTCCGAGCACCAACTGGTGATCCTCCAGAGAAATCGTCACAAAACATATCTGCTGATCTCTCGCTCTGCATGGAAAACAAATATATCAGAACATAATTTTCTAGATATTCAGATTCCTAAACAACATTATAAAGAAGTCCAGGAGTAGTAGAAATCCATTTTGTCAAAAAAGAGGGAAAAAGAAAACCTAGTTGTCTAGTTGCATATATAGCAGACATCGCAATTGCTTGTACAACTGAGACGAAGAAGAATGTGATAAATGAATAACAAACCTTGGGACTACCCTCACCCAACCCCCCCACACCAGCTCTCGCATCAGGACTTGATGTACCATTTTTCATAGGTGACTTCCCCACAGTAAATGATGGTTCAGCAACATATACATCGGACGAGTTCTGCCTGATCTCAGTCCCTACAGAAACAGCTTGACCAACTGCATCCTTAGCATCTGCATCTTGTAATATATCTTTCTCTGCAGCTGCTTTGTCCTCTGGTCCAAAAACAAAACAAAAAAGGTGAACAGGAGAAACTTAAAAACTCAGGAAAGCTAAATAGAGCCGTCACTGAAAATTAACATACTAGTCTCCACTCTCCAATTACATGAACAGACAAATTTTAATATAAAAATCTAATACCTTTCCCATCCTCAGTCGAGGGAGATTCAACATGTTGCTGAGATTGTCGCTGCTTATACTTTTCAAGGATGGCCTGCCTCCTTCTCCTGCTTTCCTCCTTAATCTTGTCAGGGTCTTCCTCATCCCGTTTGGCAAGTTGTTCAATCTTTTCTTGGTAGTGTTCGCCATCTTCCACCCTAGAAGAAAAAACAGACCTAATCTATTAGAGAAGTTATAGACCAAAAATAAGTTTATCTAACCTACATTCCAACAAGGTGTATTATGAACTCTCACCTAATAGGCTCTTCTTTTTCTTCATCAGCTGCCTTACCAGACTCCTTAGATCTCTTTCTATCCCTATAGTGATCCCGTTCATCATATCTTGAGTGCCTAGAATCCCTGTCCCTGTCTCGATAGTTAGCTCTACCTCTCTCTATTTGTCTACCATGGTCTCTACCTTTATCCAAATAACCATCCCTATCAGTGACACGATTCCTAGATCTATCATAGGCATCCCTCTCTCTCTCGATGTCCCTCTCTCTGTATGCATCCCTTGCCCAGTCCCTTTCTCTGGACCTCTCCCTCGTTAAATCTCGTGGCATCTCCCTCTCTCTGTCTCTAACACTACCTTCTCTTCCTTCTCCCTCTCTGTCTCTAACACTACCCTTTCTTCCTTCTCCCTCTCTTTCTTTATCTCGATGTCTGTCCTCTGGCCGATCATGCCTGCTAGAAATACTAGAAGGCCTTCCCCTTCTGCCACGATGTCGTTTATCTAAAGCACTTACTCTGTCACGATTGCCATGCCTTCCTTCCCGTCCTTCATGCCTGCTATAACTAGCACTCCTTTCCCTGTCCTTACGAACAACTCCGTCGGTCTCCCTTTCTCTGTCATGGTCCCGGTCGTCTCGGATATTAGTTCTATTTGTCTCCCTATCTCGCCTATGGACTCGGATATCACGTCTATTCTGACTACTACTATTCTCTCTATCTGTCATGTTCATCTCCGCATTGCTTGTTTGGCTTCTGACTCTATGTCGAAGCTCCCTATCATCCCTTGCACGCTTCTCATGATCCGTATCGTGCAAGCTTCGCCAATCCCTCTGGTGCCTTCCATCGCGAGATGGAGAACATCCTGCATCTCCCCTGCTCCGGGGCTTTTCCGAGGCGATAACTGGAAATTTTCTCTCGCCATCCTCCTTATTCGCGTGATTCCCTGAATATAAGCTGTCTTCGGAAATCAGAGACCTAGACCTCGCTCGACTACTCAAATCACCATTACTATTACCACACTCCAAGTTATCCAGCCCATCTCTCCTAGCCCGCGAAGTCTTCGAGTTGTCCCTTTCACATTCTAGCACTGGGATTTTCCCTTTCCTCACTCTAGAAACAACAAATGCCGGAACGGCGTCAACCACCTTCCTAGGGTCATGATTGTCCTCATGCAATGTCCTAAAACTAACATCGACTACCTTCGAATCTTTATCCACTTTCGAATCTTTATCCGAGAAAGTAGTATCCTCTCCAGAAGGCGCCTGCAAGCAAGTAGCAACACTAATCATAAAATTGTATATTCCCACATAATATCAATTTATATATTTAAACCATAAAGAAGAAAAAAATGTAAACTCTAACCTAAAATATGTCAAAATTTAGTCTTCTTCTATTTTTTAAAAAAGTCAAAATATGACCAATACTGACGCAAATTCTTGAAATTGGAAACGACAAGGAAAAAAGAAATTAAATAATAAAAAAAAAACTAATGTAAACTCTAACCTAAAATATGTCAAAATTTAGTTTAAACCATCAAGAAAAAAGAAATAAAAAACTAATGTAAACTCTAACCTAAAATATGTCAAAATTTAGTCTCTTCCTATTTAAAAAAAATCGAGATATGACCAATAGTGATGCGAATTGTTGAAATTGAAAAAGAAAAAGATACCCAATAATTACCTAATTACAATTAGCTATGCAAATTCTTGGAAGGGGGGGGTTTATTCTACAAATTTGCGGGGAATCCTAAGAGCAAAATAGCAAATTCGTCAGCAAAAAAAATGTACAGATTAAGGGTCTGCTTGGTAATGGTGTTTTCACCGGTTTTGGGGTGTTTTTGAACCGACCGTTTATGAAAACCTCTGCTTGTTAATTTTTTTGAGGCACTGGTTTTCATCGGCTCAAAAATCCCCCAAAACCGGTGTAATGTATTTTTGGGTGGCTTTGTAAACACCCCAAATCGGCGGGTTTTGAGCGGCTCTATTTTTTTATTCCATTTATATCCTCACAAAAATAGATATAATTATAACTACCGATACCCTTCCCTATTTAATTTATTCGTGTAAAAAACTTTCAGAACCGCTCGTTAGTGAATTACCAAGCATGGATTGGACTGGTTTAAAAGCCGCTACTTAAAAACCATCCAAAACCGGACTCCTCATAACCGCTCATAACCGGTACTCTAAAAACACCTCATAACCGCTACCCTGATAATTGCCAAGCAGACCCTAAAGCTTTCCGAACAATGATCGAAACAGACCAGATTGTGGCACAAGTCCGACTTGATCTCTCCGGAATCGACGTCCGATCCCGCCAGAGCGGCGGCCTTCGTCCCCTCGTCTTCCTCGATGATCTCTCCCTCCTCCGGCTCGTCGTCCACGGCCGGAGCCGGTTTCGACTTCGGAGCCTCCTCGTCGTCGCGGTCGTTCTTGCTGTGGTGGCGGTGGCGTCGGTGCCGGTGGTGCCGGTGCTTCCGCCGCTTCGAGACTTCTCCGTCCGCTCCCTCGTAGGGAGGGGATCGGGAGCGGTGCTTCTTGCGGGAGGGAAAGGGGATTAGCTGCTCCACTTCCATCGCGGAGTCTTCGATTCCCATGGGGGAGATTTGGGAGGTTAGGGTTAGGGTTTCAGAAGGGAAATTAGGGTTTTTTTTTTTTTTTCATATTTAATGGCTTTATATATTGAGGATTCGGATAGGGGAAGGATGTGTCGGTTGTTTCCATATGGAGACTGTTTCTATTGACTTAATTTTCCCGCGCAACTGGAATTAGGCTGGGATTGGGATTACTCGCCATGCCGCTTCCGCTTATTTTGGACAAATTGCTCTCCTACGTTTTACACTTAGGCTGTGTTTGATTGGGCTTTTTTTCCATGGAAAATATTTTTACCACAAATTTTCCACCAATTGTAGTGTTTGATAGCTTATATTTTCCATGGAATTATTTTCCAAAAAATATTATTTTCCATATTTTCTTTTAAAATGGTGGAAAATGAAACTTGTCTAACCCATAGGAAAATATCATTTTTCATGGAAAATAACTATTTTTCGTGGAAAATAATGACAATCAAACAACCAAATTAAGTTTTTCATGGAAAATTTTAAAATTCCATGAAATTTTTTTCCTAGGAAAATAATTCCATGGAATTAATTTCTTTTCCACGTATTTTCCACCTTGCAATCAAACACACCCTTATTAGAGACTATTTCTACTTTAAAATTAATTATATGAACCTTCCTATTTTTTTATAAGAACCGAATTCGAGTTGCTCTTGTGGTTATCGATGAGTGTTATAAGATTTCGTCTAGATGGCGAAAGATCAGTAGATCGAGCCACGACAACGTGCACAAAGTCGCGTGCATATCGCCGGGCACCTAGGATAATACTTTTTATAAAAAATTATAACACTAACCACCCCTATATTATATAAAATTTCTTTTTGATGAGCACTATCAAAAGTTTGTAAAAAAAAAAGAAGTTTTGTGAAATTTTATTCCGAGTAACGAAACGACATTGGAGATGGTGTCACGCCCCGCTCCCGTAGGAGCGATCGTCCTCGCTAAGGCGTGATGCCGCACGGGCCTAGGTTGCGCCCGTGCAAGGCCAAGTCCAGAAACGGTCGATTTGAGCTAGGCCACAGAGTCGCACAGAGTGTCCCCATTTGCAGCGGAAAGTAAATGAACACAAATTTGAAGCGAATTCAATCTCTTTATTGATATTCAAGAAGTTTACAAGCGGCGCTAGGCCGATATTACAAATCGCTCAAACTCTCTCTCTCTGAAACATAAAAGGCGTGCCAAGTGGCTTACAACATGGAATGATTCATGGCGATGTTCCGATACATTATGTCCTGTATAGGGTGCTTCAGCTCCTTGCAACGCTCCAAGGCCCCAGAGATAGCTCCGCGCCTTAGCATGTTCGATGGAAGCTCCGCACCCGCCGGCGTCTCCTGCATCCTGCAAGCAGACTGTGGGGTTATCAGTACATTGTTATGCACTGGTGGGGAGGCTAGCTCGCCCACAATGCTATCATTACCAAACACGTTCCATTTACTTTTGTGTACCGTCTATCATTCATTGTCTTTCTAATCTTGCCTTAGGATCAGTTTCATGACATATTTCATGACCTATCTCGTGTTGCCGAATTCAAGTGTGTGCATGAAAATGAATGCACGACTTACCCATACTTACCGTCCGGCCTTCCCTGTCCAAAGTAAACCAAGTTAGTCAACAATTCAATATGAACTTTTCGATGTCAAGTGCGTATCCCTGCCTCGGATTCTAGCACGTCGTAGGCGTACTCTCTAACTCATTGTACGAAGTATTCATTATCATTTGGTGTGATACATTTCAAGCTTATTCAGAAGGTGCTTTGTTCAGATTAACTTAGACTACTTTGATTTCAATGCAAGGACTTGCACGTGGATCGCCACCAGCAAAGCCCACTTAATCTATATGCACCGGTCGCTGGCATCACAAGCCAATTTGGACATATTCTCCTTTGGTAATTTCTCACCTATCACTGTGTGCGGCTGGTTCACATCTGATAGTCTTTTGAAATTACCCCGCACTTACGTCTCCTGGGTGGCCAAGCCCCCCCCCCCCCAGTTAGCCCGTAAGCCCCTTTTTGATTCCGCCTAGGCCGGCATATCCCCTTTTGATCATGCCGCGGAATCCCTTTTTCTTCACGGTCACGGCATCGCCACCCCTCGCCCGTGCCGTTTATCCACGACCATTTCGTATTAACTTGTCTTTTTAACTTAACGGCTGTCTCTGAGCCGTAGGCTAACCCTTAGCCTTAATGCGTTATCGACCAGGTTGGCGTCCGTGCAGCGCGGGTAGCGAGCCCCGTTGCACGTGCTCGTCATACCTGTCGCTAACCATCCCTTTTCTTCCTTATCTTTTATTCATTCATTCTTTTCTTTCTTTCACCTGTCCGTTTGTTCATTGATTTATTCATTCACTTATTCATTCATTCATTCATTCCTTTATACATTATGCAACTCCCCGTGCGGGAGTCGCCTTGGCGACCCATCGGTCCCATAGTCTTTCAATGTTGCTATACTCTACTAGGAACGACTATGTTGATAGTCTTCCCGTTTTATTGTTGTAATCCATTCATTGTCTCATTGTTGAACGCAAGCTTGTGCCTTAGCACGAGCGTGGAGCGCGGTGCGAGAGTTCTCGTATTTTCCATGTTCTTTTCCATATTCTATACAAGCATGCAAGATGGGATTATTCCCTTAGCTAGATGCGTTGAGTCATTCATTTATTAGCATGCACGGGGTTATCGCCTAGCGATTTTCGTGATAGTGTCCGTATTGTTATGTGTCTAGGCTAAGCAAAGACGGGTTCATCGGAGCTGTAGGTCCTAAAAAATCAAGTTACATCAATCAACAAAGTCAAAGAAATCAAGATATATATCATTTTGGTGAATTGTGCAGACAACAGATTGCGCAGCAATCCAATTGCGCACACTGTTTTGCGCACACTCCCAACTGCGCATGCTGACGTGGCAAGAGTTATCATTACCTAAATCAAATCAAATCTTTCTGACAACTGACAGCACGGAGAACGAGGAGACTGTTCGTTTATTGTGCCGCACAGTGCTCGAGGGCGGCTGACAGCTGGCAGCGCAATCCATTCCTGCGCAGTCTGAGTCTGCGCAAACCAAGGCTGCACAATTCCGTCTGCACATTCTATCAACATAACTGATAAAGTACACGTGGCATTCATGCCATTAATTGCTCATTACGTGGCAACTGTCTATGCATGATCATGCGCATTTCAATCAAATGATGCCATGTGTCCATGATAGTTGGCCCACGATCCAGCAACTATCTGCGCAGTCCAATGCTGCGCAAACCAATTGCTGCGCAAATCATCCTGCGCAGTCTAGAATAACTGAAAGTTAGTTATTTTCAGAACTCTATAAATAGAGTTTCAAGTCTTCATTTCAAGGGGATCAAGATCAGATATCAAGATCACGAATCAGAGATCAGAAATCAGAGAGTCCAGGAGTTCTTGCCCAAGTGCTGCTGCATTCTTCCGAGGCTTTTGCCTTCAACTTCCGAGGCTTTTGCCTTCAGTTTCCAGAGTTGTCTTCAACTTCAAAGGCTCCGTCTTCAAAGTTCACATCGTCCAAGGGATAAAGCAATCGTCATCTAGATTGGATTCCTATAGTTGTAATTTTCCCAGAATTCTTGTAATCTTTATTACACAGTTTGTATCAATAAAGTTTTATACTTTTGTTTTTGCAAACAAAATGGCGACTCTGCTGGGGACAACTTTCTTCTCCGACGAGGAAGTAGCAACTCAATGTGACGTAGCGTCTATCGGGAAGACGCAGAAGACGCTGGTTGTTAAAGTCAACCAGACAGCCTACGAGGCGATGCTCAACTCTAAGACCACTCCCCGTACTGCAGCCACTTCTACCAAGAGCAAAGTGCGCTCAGTATGGGTCTCCAAGACTGCTGCACAATCTGGCAGTTTTGTCACCAAGGATGCTGCACACTCTGTTGCACAATCTGCTAGCCAGACTGCTGCACAATCTGCTGTGTCAACTGTTGCACAATCTGCTAGCCAGACTGTTGCACAATCTGCTGTGCCAAATCTTGCACAGTCTGTCTCAGCAACTGCTGCACAAACTGTTTCAGATACTGCTGCGCAATCTGTTGCAACTGTTGCACAGGCTACTTCATATGCTGCCTTGTCAAAACACAAGACTCCTATGACTCTGGCGCAATTGGCAATGGCTTTTCCTGCACAAACCAACACTCCAGCAACCAAAGTACATCCCAAGCACTCTAAAGCAGGGACTCCTAATGCGCAAACCACAGCTTCTGTAGTCAGAACCAGTGCACTTTCTGCCAAAGCTTCTAATGCACAAGTGGCCAGTGCGCCATCTACCCATGCGCAAATCAAGCATGCGCAATCCAAGAGTAACAGCCCTTTGGCTAAACTCTCCTCTTCTCATAACAAAGGAAAAACCTCTGTTCCTCCCCTTAAACACTCTGCTGTTCCAGCACAATCTACTGGGGGTAGTCCTTTGGCTATTCCTCTTCCTCCTCAAAATAAAGGAAAAGGCCCGTTGGTCTTTTCTCATACTTCCTTGTCTCATGACTTGGAAGACAACAGAGGGAAACGCTCTTTAGCTAACCCTTCTTCTCAAAATAAAGGAAAAGGCCCTTTGGTCTTTTCTCAGTCTTCCTCGGTCTTTACCGAAGAAGATCAAATTGAACGTGTTTCGGCACCTGTCAGTACAAGAACTCCTACAAACAAGGATTCTTCTTTCCTTCATGATAAGGGAACTTGTACTGATCAAAGAGGTATTCTGCCTACCCCAGTAGCAGAATTCCAAGACCTTCCAACTTTCAAAATATTTCGTTCCAAACAGGGAAAACTGTTGGTGTCTCAAACAGAAACCCCTGGAGTGAATTTGCAGACCTAAGAACATATCTTAACAGGCCAACTTCGGCAAAACGTAAGCAACCTATGCCAAAGGTCAAGCCTCAAAGACAAACCTCCAGGAACAAAAATCCTGATACCTATGCCAATGAGGTGAGCACTTCCTTGTACACACAGGGGACAAAACATTTGAAGAATCGAAACCATGTTCCGAATGTTGTTAAAGAACATATTCCTCGAACCTTTCCTCGTCCTGGCATGGTTTCTGATCTCCGAGAACATCTCAGGCAAAAACGGGATAATGCCTCAACTCATTCAGTTCAATCATCTGATCATCATTGCAATCATAAAGTCATCATCTAATGTTGCTGTCAAACAACAAAACGATCTGTCTTTGTTCGTTTGACTTTTACTAAAACAGAACCGATGTCAGAAGATGAAGAAGTGTTGTACGCTTCTGTTAACATGACTTCTCGAGACACTGGGGGTAGAAGGTGCTCTAAGCACGGCAAACCTCGCAAACTAAGTCAACGGTATCTAGATCTACTTCAAGAATCTTCTGAGGGAGTATTCCAACATACCCGTTCCCGAAGCCGAGATACAATCGGTCAAAGGAATCTTCCTCAAGATCCTTCTGGTCATTTCCCTCTTTCTCAATCAGGAGATGACTCTTTCTCCGACTATGATGCATACAGCGAAAGTTCTGAACAGACAGTGTCTTCCACTGTACTAAGAGAAGTGACAGCTTATGTTGTCACTGATGATCAAGATGCTTCAACGTCTGCAAATCAAGAACAGCGAATCACTGTACTTGAAGACAAGCTAAAGACCATGGCTGAAATGGTTGCTAGTATGCATTCTATCATTGTGGCCCAACATGCCACACCACCAACTATACCTACCACAAGTCCGGAGATCATAGCATCTTCCGTACCTATCAATGCTGGGTTGGAAGTAATGCCTTCTTAAATGCCTCATGTACAAGTACAAGTTCAAACTACACCTAGTCAGTCAGCTGGGGGTAGTGCTTATAATGCTGTTCCTCCTCCTACTACTCTGACTTCGCCGGCTCCTTCTTCATCATATGAAGACACCAATAAAGCTGTCAAACTCTTGCGAACTCAGTTCGAAGCCTTCAAAGAGAAAGACAATTTACAAAGGTTGGGAATCAAGCAGCCATACCCAGTTGAATGGAAGGAAGTTCCATTTCCTCCCAAATACAAGATTCCTACAATCTCTCTTTTCGACGGCAGTACCTCACCAAGCCAGTTCATCAATCACTTCGAGGTAATGACTGTTCAACTCCAACCAAATGACGCTCTTCTTACCAGGGTGTTCGTCGGTTGTTTAGCCGGCGTAGCATACGACTGGTACAGAAGTCTGCCCGATGGTTGTATTACTTCTTTTTCAGGACTTAAGCAGATCTTTCTGGAAAGATTCTATGAGGGATTCAATGACATGACTATGTCTGCCCTCAATAAAATCAAACAAAAATATAATGAAACTGCTGAGAGTTTCATCGAACGTTTTCGTCGAGAAGCCTTGAAGATGCCTCCAGGGACTCCTGCTGCTGTTACCATAGACACTTGCAAGGCAAATCTCTTGCCTATTATCAGTATGTGGACAGGCTCAACTCAGTTCCAAGACTGGCCATCCTTTATCGTCAACGCCAAAGCAGCTGAAGTGAGTGCTGAAAAGTTCAAACAGCTGGGGGTACAGATGTCTAACCCAGATCGGGACGAACATCAATCATCAAGTGGCGGTAATCGTCAGAACAACCGCAAGAACAAGGAAACTCTGAACATTAACCTGAAAAGCAAAGAGTTCTTGGCTGTCAATGTAGCTCCGCCTACATCTACTTCTACTCCTGCTGCAACTCAACCGAGGGAACCTCACCCTAAGGTAGAGTATTCGTTTGATGAAAATGACACAGCAAGCATCTTCGATTGCTTACTCAAAAGCAATAAGATCCAACTTCCAGACCCAAAGAAACCTGATGAAGTCGGTAAGACCGATCATCCTAAGTATTGTGTCTACCACCGATTCATTGGACATCCTACTCGAGCATGTTATGTGCTCAAAGGTAAGATTCAAGAGCTTGTCAATGCTGGAGTTGTTACTCTGCAGCAAGATGAGAAGGCTGTCACTGCCAATATGGTTTCAGTCCAGTTCGGTAACTTTCCCCCGCAGATGATACAGCATGGTGTCATTCCTATTCTGAAGGCTACTCTCGAGATTAAAAATCTTCCTTCTCCACCAAACGAAGGTCTCGTTCCTTTGTCTCTTGACAATGGCGAGGTTATATGGATCCATCCCGATCTTACTTCAGAGTTCGAGGATTCTTCTTCTTCCAAGAAGAAAGGTCGCTCCAAAAACAAGACCAAGATCTGTAACATGGTGTCTTTTGACCCCATAGTTGATGAAGAAATTCTGTTGGGCACCAGATCAGGGAAAACTTATCTGAAAGATTACTCTGAATCTCAAGAGAATCCTGCCTCTTCTTCTGAACCTGTCCCAGCACAACCTGCTGCTATTGAAGAAATTCCTTCTACATCTTCACCAGTTGTGGTTCCTATTCCTCCCAAACCAGTGGCTGCGGATAAAGGCAAACAACAAGTCCGCTTTGATAAACCCTTGAAGAAATCATCCCCTACAGGGCTTGAGAAGCCTTACAACTTTGATATATTGGCTCAACTAGCTAATACCCCAGCAAGGCTATCTATCTTTGAACTCTTGCGTCTTTCCAGAGAGACGCGAGAAACTTTAAGTGAAGCTCTTATGCAAGCTGAGACTTGTTTAGCCTTTCTCAAGAAGCCGGAAGCAGAACCAGTCTCTTGTCTACATTGTCATAGTGTTATGGAGTTGATTCCGAACATTACTTTCACACAAGATGACATACTGATGGAGGACAATAGGCATGATCGTCCTCTCTACTATACAGGATATATTGATTCGATGAAAGTCGATCGTATCCTGATAGATCCAGGATCTGCTCTCAGCATCATGCCGAAAACAATGCTCGATGCTCTGAAAATTCCTGTACATAGTCTCTCCACCACAATCACCACCATCCTTGGATTCAATCAGGGAAGGAGTGAACCTTTGGGCAAGATTCGCTTAAAACTCCAAATAGGCAATCTTCGCACAAAAGTTACCTTCTATATCATTGACAATCATGGTTGTTCTTATAAAGCTCTATTGGGGAGACCATTCTTACATGAGCATAATATTGTTCCATCAACCCTTCATCAATGTTTCAAATATGTTGATAATAAGGGAGGTCCATAAGGAAGTTACGGATCTTTATCCCTTCAAAGGCGTTGAAGCATACTGCAACGACGCTCGGATGTACAAGGATGAATTCATGAAGATTGTGTTAGCCTTAGACACTGAAGAAGAACAAGAAGCAATGCCCAAAGACACTCTTATCATCCCTGTCAAAGGGCGAGTTTTACATCCTCAGTCTTCTAAACCACTGGCTATTCACTTGCCAATCCAAAAGAAATCAGTTGATGCTAATCAAGATCAAAGGGAGCTCACCTCTTCTGAGCCACTTGTTATCGACCTACGTCGTAACAAGGACAAAAAGCAGCTCACTCCTTCTGAGCCACTTGTTGTTGATCTCACTCGCAATAAGGAAAAAAGGGAGCTCACCTCCTCTGAGCCACTTGTTATCGACCTCCGTCGTAACAAGCCTCCCCCACGTTCTTCTTCTCCCCCTCTTGTAATTAATCTGACCAAGCCTGCTAAGGCTAAAGGTCCTGTTGTAAATACTGATGTACAAATCAATGAAAAGGCACCTACTTTCCAGTATACTGATGTTATTTATTATACTAAATGCTATTTGGATATGTTAGCTAGCTTCCAATCAATTACAATGGGAGTTGTACAATCTCTTCAGACAGAAGTCTCACTTGAAGATCCAGATGATTCTTACCGTATTCACCCTTCTCGAAAGAAAGGTGAAAGTCCAATACTTTTTAGTAAAGGACCAGAAAAACAATTCAGCTATACGGATGATAGCAAACTTAACGATACGGAACGTCTCCAGTTCCATCGTTATAGTCAACAATCAAAAGACATCATCCGAAAAATGGGCTATGACTTCAAAAGTGGCCTCAATTACGGTAAAGGTAGACGAACTCCTATCCGCACGACTGTTCCGGAAGGAAAGTCGGAAATGTACTACAGCAGGACAAGAAAGGTCTCGGATATACTTCTCCTCCACTGTTATCCCCAGCAGTCTCTGACTCAAACAGTGAAGAACGCTCTAATTCATCTGATTCTAGATCTTGGGATTCTGATACTAGCATTGGTGAAGTTCATAGGCTAATCGTATCATCTAACATGGTCTCCGCTGAACTACCAGAAGGCTATAATGAAGATGTTGAAGAAAATCCTGAAACAGATCCTTGGGCTCAACATATGGATAACCAATGGGTACTTCGCTTTGAACAACGTGAACCTCCTACTGAAGATCAATTAGTTCAAGTTGATGTAGGGGAAAGCGAGTCGCCTCGTCCAATCTTCATCAGCAAGAATCTTCCAGAAGCAGACAAACAAGAGTTGATTCTTCTTATTAAAGAATACATCGACGTCTTTGCCTGGAGTTATGAAGACATGCAAGGTTTAGATCCTAAGATTGCTACACACAAACTGAATATTTTGTCTAATGCAAAACCAGTTAAGCAGCAACAACGGCGTTTTAAACCAGAAATGATGGATGCAATCGATGATGAAGTCAAGAAGCTCATTGCTTGTGGTTTTATTCGAGAAGAGCAGCATCCTGACTGGGTGGCCAATGTCGTTCCAGTTCTAAAGAAAATCGGTAAAGTTCGAGTCTGCATCGACTTCCGGGATCTTAATAAAGCATGTCCAAAAGATGAATTTCCTCTCCCTATCACGGATGTCATGATTGACAATACCTGTGGGTTCGAGCGAATATCTTTCATGGATGGATTCTCTGGGTATAATCAGATCAAGATGAATCCTGAAGATGAAAAGCATACCTCTTTCCGTACTCCTCGTGGTGTCTATTGCTATACAGTGATGCCATTTGGTCTCAAGAACGCTGGTGCAACCTACCAACGGGCTATGAGTACCATCTTTAGAGAACATCTTCGCAAGACAGTCGAATGCTATGTTGACGATATCGCCGTCAAAAGTCGTCTAAAAGAAGATCATATCCAAGATCTGAGAACAATCTTCAATCTCATGCGTCAACATCAGCTCAAGATGAATCCCACCAAGTCATTCTTGGGTGTCTCTAGTGGCAAATTTCTCGGCTTCGTCATTACCTCTAAGGGTATACACGTGGATCCCGAGAAGATCAAAGCCATCCAAGAGATGCGTCCTCCACGCAACCTAAAAGAGCTACGAGGATTCCAAGGCCGACTTGCGTACATCAGGCGATTCATTTCGAACTTGTCTGGACGCTGCAGACCATTTACTCAACTAATGAAGAAGGATGTATCTTTTGTTTGGACTGAAGAGTGTCAACAAGCATTCGACGATATCAAACGATATCTTATGAATCCACCAGTCTTGGTGCCACCTATCTCTGGCATTCCATTCTTGATGTATGTCCGTGCTATGGACCATTCATTGGGTGCTTTACTTGTCCAAAAGAACAAAGAAGGCCATGAACATGCTATCTATTATCTTAGCCGAACTATGATTGGTGCTGAACACCGTTATAGTCCGGTCGAAAAGGAATGCCTGGCTCTCATGTTTGCTGTGCAGAAAATGAGATATTACATCATTGGCCAAACTATTCATGTCATATCCCGAGTTAATCCTCTTAGGGTACTCATGAAGAAGCCTAGCACACTTAATTCTCGGCTGGCTACATGGGCAATCCTGCTAGCTCAATATGACATGGTGTATGTTCCACAAAAGTCTGTCAAAGGTCAAGCGTTGGCGGACTTCTTAGCAGCTCATCCTGTGCCTGAGACATCTAAACTCTATACGAAATTCCAGACGAGACATTGGAAGCCAACATGATCTCTGAAGAATTTCCAACATGGCGTTTATTCTTTGATGGTGCGTCGAGAATTGGACCAAATGGTGCTATTGTAGCAGGAGTTAGAGTGGTCCTCGTTTCTCCAGACGGATCAACTATCCAAAGAGCCTACTCTTTAGATGAACCTTGCTCCAATAATGTGGCAGAGTACAATGCTCTACTCATCGGCCTTCAGTTAGCTAAACAACTGAATGTTGAATATCTCGAAGTCTACGGTGATTCTAAGCTGGTTATTAATCAGGTTAGAGGAACCTATGAAGTACGTCATCAAGACCTGGTGCCTTATCACGAAGCAGCAATCAACATGGCTATTTCATTCAAAGCTTTCTTCATCGACTATGTTCGAAGAGCTTGCAATACCGAAGCAGATGCTTTAGCCAATCTTGCATCTGTCTTAGCCATCCCTATCAAAAGACAGCAGGTGGTAGTTATCTCCAACCGAGAACTGTTCTGCATCGAAAACAATCGTAATATTGAATTCAGCAACTTTGCTGAAGTCAATGTTATCGATGAAGACTGGAGAACTCCTTTTATTGACTTCGTAGTTCATGATATACTCCCTGAAGATCCTAAGGAGGCTACGAGTGTTCGTCGACGATCTCTCCGATTTTATTTCAATCAAACTACCAAGACCCTCTATCGACGAACTTATGACGGTCTTCTCATGCGCTATCTCGCTGGTGATGAAGCTGAACAAGTTTTGCGTGAAGCTCACGATGGTGTCTGTGGAGCACATCAACCTGGTCCTAAACTACAGGATCGTATTAGACGCATGGGTTACTACTGGCCCTCTATGGTATCAGATGCCATTGAATATGCAAGGAAATATCGTGCTTGTCAAATCCATACAGACTTCATTCATCAACCATCGGAATTCCTTCATCCGACTGCTTCTTCCTGGCCTTTCGAAGCATGGGGTATGGATGTCATAGGTCCCATCAATCCTCCTTCTTCTAGAGGACATCGGTTCATATTGGCAATAACGGACTACTTCTCCAAGTGGGCTGAAGCTATACCTCTGGCTGAAGTCAAGACTAGTAGCGTCATCAACTTTGTTAAACACCATGTCATCTATAGATTTGGTGTACCTCGAAGAATCATCCATGACAATGGACCTCAATTCATCAGCCAGAAGTTCACCAGATTCTGTGATGATCACCGGATTGACAATGTCGCCTCGACAGCATACAATCCTGCCGCTAATGGTTTAGCTGAAGCTTTTAACAAAACCATCATCAAGCTCCTTAAGAAGTTTGTATCCACTAACAAACGGAACTGGAGTGAGAAACTCGGTGAATGTCTTTGGGCCTACCGAACTACGGTCCGTAATCCTACAGGCTTTACACCTTTCTCTTTGGTTTATGGCTGTGAAGCTGTTCTTCCTTTGGAGCTGCAAATTCCTTCTTTAAGGATTGCCATTGCTAACGAGCTTACTACAGAGAATAACGATCTTCTTCGACTTCAAGAGTTAGAAGCACTTGATGAGAAGCGATTAATGGCTCAGCAGCATATTGAGTTATACCAAGCCCGTATCTCGAAGACTTTCAACCGCAAAGTTAAAGTCAGAACATTTCAGCAAGGAGAACTTGTTCTAACAGTCAGACGTCCTATGACTATGACTCATATGAGCAAAGGGAAATTCGATGCGAAATGGGAAGGTCCCTATGTTGTAAGCAAAGTCTTCTCAAATGGAGCTTATCAACTTTCAGAGCTTGATGGTCGAGTTGCTATGATGCCTATCAATGGCAAATTCCTAAAGAAGTATTATGTATAAATGTAAATGCTTGTAAATCATCAGACAGAATCAAGTTCATAAATAAAATTCAAATTTTATTTCATTATATGATAGTACATAATATTAAAGGTCACTATCATCTTTTTCTACATTGGGACGAGGGCCACTGCCGTCCTTCTCAAAAATGCGGTCAGCAAAAGAGCCGAGAACCTCCTTACTGGATCCCACGAGAAACTTGCAGGCGGCTATCCTCATGGCTTCTTCTTCTTCAGTCCTTCCTGTTTTGAGCAGGAAGTCCAGAATGTCCCGTGGCGGCTGGGGTGTAGACGAACCTTCGCCTGCTTCTGCTGTCTTCGGCTGAATTGGATTGGCAGGACGATCTCCAGTGCCCTTTTGAGTTTTCGGGGCGACCTCAGCCTTCTTAGATGCTTCTCCAGACGACATTTTTATGTTGAAGAGTAGAAGTGTTCGTTTCTGTCAGATTTTTGCTATATTTATAGGCAGAAGTTCCTCAACTAACGAAGCGACACATTCATCCGATGGTTCATCCGTTCATTAATGTCTGACGGTTCATCCGTTCATTTATTACATTCATCCGACGGTTCGTCCGTTCATTAATGCCCGACGGTTCATCCGTTCATTTATTATCACCTGACGGTTCACCCGTTCATTTATTGCCATTTGACGGTTCATCCGTTCATTATCACTTGACGGTTCCATCCGTTCATTCATTATCATTTGACGGTTCACCCGTTCATTATCATTCATCACTTGACGGTCTTCCCGTTCATTCATCTCACATATATTGACGATTCATCATCGTTCATTATCCACATCAGCAACTTATTGTTTTTGATTAAGTTGTCAAATCGAAATAATAGTATTCAATATATTCTGCCACGTCCATATTACCTCTGAGCAGATATAATGAATATAATTATTTTCTACAAAATCATCAAGAAATATATCATGTCTTGCACTTCTGAATATTTTTCCTATCTCTATTATTTATATCTAATAAGATATACAATAAATAATGGAGCCACAACAAAATGTCTTTTATTTATCAAAATATGAGGCATTACAGAAACGCATCTACAGCAACAAACACAAAAATATAAAAAAGTTCTAATTAAGAAGGAGGGATAATCAGATTGTCAATTTGCTGCTTCAGTGTCCGCAGCTCTTCTTTATGAGTTGATGTTACTATCCTTCTTGCTTCTTCCATCCCGCTTTCTTCATCAAAAACGGGCATGTCCACTGTCCGGCGGGTGATCTCCGCTCCATGAGTTGCCTCATATTCATTCTTCTCCTGAATCAAGGTGTTGAACTGTTCAATCATAAGTTGGTGGCTGGCAGTTTCCTCTTCAAATTCTTGTTGGAGGCGAGTAATTTCTGCTTTCAGCTCAGCAAGTCTTTGCCCTCTTCTTTCAGCCCTCGAAGTAACTGATTCTATCTTAGAGTTGTATTCAGCTGATTTTGCAGAATAAGCCTCCAAAAGATTTTGAAGGTTTACCCTTTCTATATCAGCAGCTTGAGCCAGTCGCTCGAATTCAGCCTGCACTAAAGAGTCTATCTCCTTCTTCTTGAGCTCCTTATATCCCTTTATAGAGACTTCTAATTCACTTAATATGTGTTCAAGAAGAATGGCTTGAGCCTCGTCTCCTTGTTCCCTTATGGCTCTTATTAAGAGAGAAGTTGGCTTCCTAACAGTAATGAAATAGCTCCTTCTTTCTCTATCATTTTATGAACAAGAGGTCCTAGCGAGTGAATGACTGGACGACTTGTTGATTAATGGCTAGAGTTCCAGGAGTCGCAGCTACTCCTATTGAGGATGAGGCAGCAGGTTGCTCGATCCTTTGTGGCTGGATAATAGGCTCTTTGAACAAAGGAGCCAGAGTAGAGCTAGTCTCTCCTCCTGTTTGTTCCTCTGTAAAAGTAAAATTGTTATTTTATTAATTGTTTGCCAATGAACAAGAAGATCAAATAAGAGCAGTCTTACCTTGGTTCGATCTAGCAACAAGTACATCCCCTGCTGGAATGAACTCCCGTTGAACGGAAGTAGCTTCAGCTGCGACAGCTTGGCTGCTGCCCGCTTCAGAATCGCAGGATAAATGATGACTACTACTAACGACCACCGTTGGTATGGGCACCATAGCCAGGTTTGTCGGAGGTGTTGGCAGAGTCTCAAAATCTGCAAGAATTACAAATGAAGATATTAGCTATCAATCTATTTTAAAAGAGAAGATTGCTAAATCTCGTTTTATACCTTGAAGGCCGAGGGCAGGAGTTTCTTTCAGAACATCTCCATCGGCTGCTTCTTCAGGAGATATTTCTATCTCAACATCTTCATCAAGATTTAAAGTATCAACAACTTTTTCTGCAGGCGCCACCATTTCAGTATCATTTTTAGGATCTGAAGTATCATCGGCTGTATCAAGAAATATATGTTCTTCATTATCCCTTTCGGGATCTTGTATATATTCATCAACATTTTCGGATGAAGAGCTCTCTTCGTCTTCTTCTTCTTCTTTTTCATTCCTGCTGTCAGTTGCAGTCTGATCTTCCTGCAGGCTATAACTGCAATCTTCCAAAGCTGCAATCATTTCACGATCTTCTTCTTCACGAAGAGTCCTGGGAGTAGGAGGAGGTTGAGTCGTCTCCGCGACAGGTGAAAGAGGTCGTACAACATTTTGTTCTTCCTCTATGATGTTTTCTCCGGGCTTTTCAACCTCAGTTATTAGGACAAGATCTCCCCTCTGTTCAGTATTTACCAACTGTTCCGGACCAAGAGTTTTGCTCCCAGTTTCAGAAACAGGTGTGGGAGATGACATTAGAATTCCTGCTGCAGCATCTACTGAAGTCAGGATTTGTCTGGAAGAAGATTCTGCTAAAATTCTTCTGGTGACCACCCTCTTCTTTCTGTGTAGAGGTCTGTCAGGACTCTCTACATTTACTGGTTTTGCTTATTTCTGCACAGAAGTTGGTGTAGTGGCAGCCTCTTGATGTGTCTCGGCCAATTGCCGAGATTGGGATCTTGTAGTGACCTTTTCAGAAGAATGATCTAGGATCAATTTCTTCTTTGCTGCTGGAGCAGGAGGCTCCTCTCTTCTCTTTCTCTTTGCAGGAGATTTACCTACTTTCAGGGAAATACGCATTGCTGCGTTTACTTCTTGAGGGAACATAATCTCCCTTGAAGTTTCTAAAGGTGCATCCGCCGGCTCGTGCACCTCATCATTTGCAGGGAGTGACAAAGCGACTCTTCCATTTCTCAATCTTGTTGCAGAAGCGAAACTATCTGCGAGATTAAAATTCTCGGCAAAAGTATTCGCAGATGTATAAAATACTGAATATGTGAAGAGCATCCGAGGACCCTGGGGAGTACTCTTTGCTGGCATTGAAAAGGTGGCTTTCGTATCACGGGCATTGTAATAAGCCCAAGCTCTGGCCCCGTCTATCAAATAACCTTTACCTTGGAGGCAGGTAATTGCATTCCCTATATGGAACTGATCATACCCAAACTGTCGAGCAAATCGGCTGGGAAGATATGGTTCTAAATAGCATTCTTCTTCGAACCGGTAAACCAGATGAGATGGTCGAATCGTCTTCAACCATTCAAAGGCTGCACGGGTCAAAGGCTGCATCTTCGAGTCTACCATATTTGTGGGCATCTGATCGTACCCAGCAGGGAAAGGAGCACAACAGAAGTTCCATCCTCTATTCAGATTCAAAACATATCTACACTCACTTAAAGAAGTGTATTTCCATTTTCCTTGAGAGTATCTTCGGAGAAAACTGCCATCAACCGGTCCCATGCCGGGGTCCATTAAGGTTGGATGGTGGAGGAGCAACCATCCAAATAAATATGTATATGGCAATTCCAAGCGAGGGAACTCTTTCTCTCCTTTCGCCTTCAGCATCGAGTCGACGTATAAACGAAGACTGGCATTTAGTTTGCAGGTCATTGCTGATAACAAGTCCATCTTATAGCCGAAGACTAACTTGACAGCAGCAAACAGAACACCGCGGTGAAAACGATCCACAACACTGGATCCGGGAACCACAAACCTCCGAAGCCAGTATGTTAGGAACCCTGCCAGTTGTGCTTCTTCTGACATGGGTCTATAGCCCATTCTTAAGTAACTTTCCAAAGTGTCCCCTGTCTTCAAATGAGGATACTCATGATCATTTTCCACTTTTTTTATCAAAGTTACCACTCTGTTCCATCAGCTTTATAACCTCTGCGTTGCTCAAAGGTGTGAAGAAGTTAGGGTAGCATTTGTCATTCTCCTTGGTCTTTTTCTCTTCTATGTGATTGAGAAACAGATATGGTAACCACTTCGAAGAGTAACAAGTGTTGGCGGTAGCACTCTTATAAAACAGAGAGCAGATCTTGTAATGGCATAGTAGTTCTTCGAACACTGCTACCATTCTTGCATTCTCTTTTCTAAGCTTGTCCAGCTCATCATTTGTCGGTACAAACTCCTCATACGGAGCATCTGCCATGGGCAGGTACGAGATATACTTCATCTCGTGGAGTGCAAATCCCATCTCTCCACCCGGGGTCATGAAGGTCCCCATCCTATAATTGTACCTCTCAGCCAAGGCTAAAAACATATGTGGGTTGGGAGTAAAGCCGTATACAGTGGCGTGCACTGCTTCATACAGATTGATCTGTTGGAGTCTGTCTTGGAATCTTGTCAGAATCCAATTCGCAATATAGTTCCATCGCTTGTAATCTGGATTCACCAATCCAGTCAGTCTGATGTCTTGTTCGGGGTATTTTCCTTCAGCCTTCGCAAATTTATTTGCGAATATTAGTGTCCTAACAGGCATCAGCATAGAGGAGTTCTCTGGTGGAATGCAGCTAGGTCTCAAGCCTCTCAACAAGCAGCTATATCTATCAGAGGAGCTATAAAATATATCCCTCTTGTTTGGCCCTTTCTTTACGAAGATTTTCCCTGCACGGGCATCCTGAAAAAGAGTGATGTTCCACTCCATCTTCCTTGGGTAGCTCGCATGAGCATACCGCGACAAAGGGAGGCAGCGAGCAATGTCTGGTAAGAAGAATGATTTATTTTCCTGGTGAACTATTCTCTCCTCCATCCTCGGCCTAGGCTGAGAGACTTTCTCGAAGGCGTCACCGAACAGGAATAAGGGTTTCTTATGAATAACAGCATCTGCTGATTCTAGGGGCTGCCCATTCATCAAACACATTAAAGTCTCATTATCCTGGGAGATCAGTATAGCCTGACGGGAGGTCGGCAGATCATACTGAGGATAGTAAACATGAGACAGATCTTCTTTATACTCAGACTCTGAGAGGGTTCCCACAAAATGTTCATAATCTGGATCTTCATTGACCTCAACTGCATCAACAAACAGATAAAGATTAGTACAAGTCAAAGTCTCTGTTTTTAACACAAAACATTAGAGTGCGCAACTCCTCAGATTGTGCTGACATGACTTGCGCAACATCAGATTGCACATCACAATAAAATGCGTAAAGCAATAATTTGTGCTGACATCCTGCGCAAATCAATCGATTGTGCTGACTTTCTGTCAGCACAATTCAACAGATTGCGCAGGAATACAGCCTTCATAAAAATGAGGACTGAAAGTTGATGCAACCAAAACCCTAAAAAGGGTGGCGCAATATGAACTCATCTCTACAAAAAGATGAGTTTCGAAGATCAAAGGAAGTCGAATCACCCTAAAAAAGGTTTTTTTCGATCGGTTCAACAACCTCTCAGAGCGGGATGCGCGGATTCGTGTCGAGATGCTCGTCGTACAACTCTGTCAGATGACTCGGCCGGGGCTTTGCCCTTCGCGGCGGCGGCAGCATTGGAGGATCGTCGGGGTGCCATGAAAGTCGTCGGAGGTGGAGGACAGCAAAGGTTCGGGGGGATTTTTCTCAAGAGCTCGAAGGATGCAAAGTAAAGAAATGAAAATGAAGAGATGGCTATTTATAGCTTTCGAAATATGAAACGGCTGCCTCGGATTGCGCCTAGAATTAGGGGCTCTTCGCTTTGCGCAGACAGCTCATCATCATACGCAACTTGATTCAAAATTCAAAAATTCAAAGTATTTCGAAACTTTGAATAAAATCAACTTTCGAAAACTTTGAAGGGGGTCTTGTAGGTCCTAAAAAATTAAGTTGCACCAATCAACAAAGTCAAAGAAATCAAGATATACATCATTTTGGTGAATTACGCAGACAATAGATTACGCAGCAATCCAATTGCGCACACTGTTTTGCGCACACTCCCAACTGCGCATGCTGACGTGGAAAGAGTCATCATTACCTAAATCAAATCAAATCTTTCTGACAACTGACAGTACGGAGAACGAGGAGACTGTTCGTTTATTGCGCCGCACAGTGCTCGAGGGCGGCTGACAGCTGGCAGCGCAATCCATTCCTGCGCAGTCTGAGTCTGCGCAAACTAAGGCTGCACAATTCCGTCTGCGCATTCTATCAACATAACTGATAAAGTACACGTGGCATTCATGCCATCAATTGCTCATTACGTGGCAACTGTCTATGCATGATCATGCGCATTTCAATCAAATGATGCCATGTGTCCATGATAGTTGGCCCAAGATCCAGCAACTATCTGTGCAGTCCAATGCTGCGCAAATCATCCTGCGCAGTCTAGAATAACTGAAAGTTAGTTATTTTCAGAACTCTATAAATAGAGTTTCAAGTCTTCATTTCAAGGGGATCAAGATCAGATATCAAGATCACGAATCAGAGATCAGAAATCAGAGAGTCCAGGAGTTCTTGCCCAAGTGCTGCTGCATTCTTCCGAGACTTTTGCCTTCAACTTCCGAGGCTTTTGCCTTCAGTTTCCAGAGTTGTCTTCAACTTCAAAGGCTCCGTCTTCAAAGTTCACATCGTCCAAGGGATAAAGCAATCGTCATCTAGATTGGATTCCTATAGTTGTAATTTTCCCAGAATTCTTGTAATCTTTATTACACAGTTTGTATTAATAAAGTTTTATACTTTTGTTTTTGCAAACAGGAGCCACCCACCTTAGCGATGTTCGCATCGGCCGAGCGACACTACGAGTGCGCCTTTGAAAGTCTAAGTCTGGATTCATCTCTGACGGGCCAATGTAAGTCTTGCATCGATTCGCATCGATACTTCATCGGGTCGACGCAACTCTTCGAGTCGACGGCTCGTTTGAGTCGTTACACTTGTCGTTTGAATCGGCGTTCCGCTAGGGCGGAGCGGGTCATTACATAATACACCACTCAAAACAAGTCTCGTCCTCGAGACTTCCTGAGTGCAGGTCATCCTACCGTTCCTTAACTCGTGTCATCGTGTTTTATAGACAATTCTATCGAACGGCTCTATCGTTCGATGGCATCGAACCATGCTCGGTACCTTTCCAAGTTCCGTGTCGCATACGTTTGGTCGATCTTTATTGGATAACTTTTCATTCATTTTAGAGTTGATGACACTTATTCAATTCAGGTGTTTCTTCGACTTGGTTGCTTTTTTCGACGTATCATGGGACTGAAACGGTCGCACGAGGTGCGTTAAAATTTATCAAACTCGAGAGTCGTAGGCTGAGGCAAACTCACTCATTCGTTCATGCGCATCGCAACACCCACTTGCAGCTGCATTCGAGTTCATCATATCGCTGAGTTTGGATCGTGCACATATTCAAGGCGTCCCCCGAATACGTACATTTTAACCAAGCTTAGCGATTAGCAAAGTCGGACAAGCTACTCGTGATAGTTTCGATTTGCCGATCGTTTTGCTAACTTCGATTTAAAACCGAACTCATGTGTATCTCACTATCGTTTATCTCGGTCCTCGAGATGATTCGGTTCGCTTCTCAAGCATTTTTGTCAATGAAATCAATACGATTTCTTCTTAGCGGAGCCGACCAAGTCTAAGAAATTCCCATCCGATTCGAGACCAAACATTGTACTGTCATCGAGCTATCACATACACCACTCGGAGTCATCGACCAAGTCTAAGAAATTCCCATCCGACTAGTCATCGACACTCGCTCTTTTCCTTCTTCGTAGCTATCACATACACCACTCGGAGTCAAGTCATTCTACAAATCCTCAAAGGTTATTCGACTCCCGATCGACATGTCCAACTGCGCGTTCGCTCATTCTTCAAAATCTAAGAACCATTTCCCCGTATTCGCTTTAGCGTCGGTCAAGTAGCGCCTCTATAAACATACGTTCTAAGTCTCACTTATTCTCGTCCGAGCGATAGTCGGTCTCGCTCGCAAACTCGTTCGCTATTGTCAGCGTAAGGTTATTCAAGCACGTCTTGCATTTTACTAACTCTTAGCGTCGGTTCCTTCCAACTCGAGTCCATCGCGGTTTGGCACAAAGGCCTTTGCCTACCGATCCCGTCCAACCGAGTACTTGTACGAGCTTTTGAAAATATTAGACTTATTGTATGGAACATCCCAAGGCACAATGAGAGAGAGCGTACACTTCTTTTTCCAACGAGGAGCTTTCAAAACTGAGAGAATCGAAATGAAGTCCAAGGACGTGAAGCCGTGCTCGGATACCAATCTGTCACGTCCCGCTCCCGTAGGAGCGATCGTCCTCGCTAAGGCGTGATGCCGCACGGGCCTAGGTTGCGCCCGTGCAAGGCCAAGTCCAGAAACGGTCGATTTGAGCTAGGCCACAGAGTCGCACAGAGTGTCCCCATTTGCAGCGGAAAGTAAATGAACACAAATTTGAAGCGAATTCAATCTCTTTATTGATATTCAAGAAGTTTACAAGCGGCGCTAGGCCGATATTACAAATCGCTCAAACTCTCTCTCTCTGAAACATAAAAGGCGTGCCAAGTGGCTTACAACATGGAATGATTCATGGCGATGTTCCGATACATTATGTCCTGTATAGGGTGCTTCAGCTCCTTGCAACGCTCCAAGGCCCCAGAGATAGCTCCGCGCCTTAGCATGTTCGATGGAAGCTCCGCACCCGCCGGCGTCTCCTGCATCCTGCAAGCAGACTGTGGGGTTATCAGTACATTGTTATGCACTGGTGGGGAGGCTAGCTCGCCCACAATGCTATCATTACCAAACACGTTCCATTTACTTTTGTGTACCGTCTATCATTCATTGTCTTTCTAATCTTGCCTTAGGATCAGTTTCATGACATATTTCATGACCTATCTCGTGTTGCCGAATTCAAGTGTGTGCATGAAAATGAATGCACGACTTACCCATACTTACCGTCCGGCCTTCCCTGTCCAAAGTAAACCAAGTTAGTCAACAATTCAATATGAACTTTTCGATGTCAAGTGCGTATCCCTGCCTCGGATTCTAGCACGTCGTAGGCGTACTCTCTAACTCATTGTACGAAGTATTCATTATCATTTGGTGTGATACATTTCAAGCTTATTCAGAAGGTGCTTTGTTCAGATTAACTTAGACTACTTTGATTTCAATGCAAGGACTTGCACGTGGATCGCCACCAGTAAAGCCCACTTAATCTATATGCATCGGTCGCTGGCATCACAAGCCAATTTGGACATATTCTCCTTTGGTAATTTCTCACCTATCACTGTGTGCGGCTGGTTCACATCTGATAGTCTTTTGAAATTACTCCGCACTTACGTCTCCTGGTTGGCCAAGCCCCCCCCCCCCCCAGTTAGCCCGTAAGCTCCTTTTTGATTCCGCCTAGGCCGGCATATCCCCCTTTGATCATGCCGTGGAATCCCTTTTTCTTCACGGTCACGGCATCGCCACCCCTCGTCCGTGCCGTTTGTCCACGACTATTTCGTATTAACTTGTCTTTTTAACTTAACGGCTGTCTCTGAGCCGTAGGCTAACCCTTAGCCTTAATGCGTTATCGACCAGGTTGGCGTTCGTGCAGCGCGGGTAGCGAGCCCCGTTGCACGTGCCCGTCATACCTGTCGCTAACCATCCCTTTTCTTTCTTATCTTTTATTCATTCATTCTTTTCTTTCTTTCACATGTCCGTTTGTTCATTGATTCATTCATTCACTTATTCATTCATTCATTCCTTTATACATTATGCAACTCCCCGTGCGGGAGTCGCCTTGGCGACCCATCGGTCCTATAGTCTTTCAATGTTGCTATACTCTACTCGGAACGACTATGTTGATAGTCTTCCCATTTCATTGTTGTAATCCATTCATTGTCTCATTGTTGAACGCAAGCTTGTGCCTTAGCACGAGCGTGGAGCGCGGTACAAGAGTTCTCGTATTTTCTATGTTCTTTTCCATATTCTATACAAGCATGCAAGATGGGATTATTCCCTTAGCTAGGTGTGTTGAGTCATTCATTTATTAGCATGCGCGAGGTTATCGCCTAGCGATTTTCGTGATAGTGTCCGTATTGTTATGTGTCTAGGCTAAGCAAAGACGGGTTCATCGGAGCCATCCACCTTAGCGATGTTCGCATCGGCCGAGCGACACTCCGAGTGCGCCTTTGAAAGTCTAAGTCTGGATTCATCTCTGACGGGCCAATGTAAGTCTTGCATCGATTCGTATCGATACTTCATCGGGTCGACCCAACTCTTCGAGTCGACGGCTCGTTTAAGTCGTTACACTTGCCGTTTGAATCAGCGTTCCGCTAGGGCGGAGCGGGTCATTATAGATGGTGCGTGCTGGCAGCGAAGAAAGGACGCGCCATGGATGATGGCGCGCTTTAGGACGCGCCATGGGTGGTGGCGCGCGTGGAGAGAATCCCGTATGGGATGCGCCATGGATGATGATGCGCTAAGGACGCGCCATGGGTGGTGGCGCACGCGGCATGAACGCGCCATGGGTGATGGCGCGCGCCTCCCCCCCTGCTGTCTCCTTGGAGACCCCCCGTTGCCTTGAAGACCTCCATTGCTGCCTTCTTGGAGACCACCCCCCTTCTTGGAGACCCCCCTTCTTGGAGACCACCCTCATTGAAGACCCCCCTCACTCTTCTTGGAGACCACCCTAACCTTCCTCCCTCTTCTTCATATACCCCGTTACTCTTTCCTTCCTCTTTACAAAATATCTTTCCTATTCTTGTTCTTCATCTTCATCTTTACATAGTAGCAATCTCTTCAAATTCTAGTAAGTATTTATTTTTTTATATTGAATTTAGATTTTCTATGAATATCTATATTACTAATCGTATTTTTGGTAAAATGAAACAGATGGCTCAACCGAATGATGGACGTATTTTCGAGGGACTGGTTACACAAGTCATAAGACAGGAACGAGAAAATTATATATCTAAGTTGGTTTTTGACGGACATGTAAATTTAAAAATGGTAACTAGCGTTATTATTTATTTATTTTACATAAATATAAGAAATATAATTCGCTTGTAGCTATATGATTATCCTCCCGGGGCTCGAACACGGGAGCATGGAAGTTGGATGATGCAGAGAGGATATCACAAATAGGAGTTAAATGCTGTCCAAAAGGAGCTGTTGCGTTCATTTGGATTTCAATATATGGATGAAATTCAAATTTTAGTCCACGATGTGCACCTTATTTTTAGTCTCGCTGAGCGTTGATGGCCTTAACGCAACACATTTCAGTTGTCAGTTTGTGAAATGACAATCACACTTTGGGATGTTGCAAATATTCTATGATTACCTATTACAGGTGAACCTATATATTTTGATACACATTTAAATCCATCTGAAATAATCAGGAGATATCTAGGCATTATTGCACCATCGGACTTAGGAGGAAAGAGTTTTGTCAATGTAACTTGGCTTCGGGGTAATTATTTGTTATACTCTAACAAATTTTTTTTACTAATTAAATAATAATAATGATAATCATAACATTTTCTATTTAAAATATATAAAACTTTACATTTGAGACCCTAGGAAAATTTTATAAATTGCACAATTAGCTCACCAACTCAATTGGTGAGGTGTCATTCCCATGGGACATGTGGCAATTCATGGGACAAGTGGCATTGCCAAATGACACATGGCTTTACATGAAGAAAGAATCCCATCTCTTGCCACCTCTCCTTCTTCTATAATAAAAACCCTTTTCTATTTCACACACCACCCCTCCCCTCAGCACACACACACCCGACCATTCCCTCTTCTTCCACTCTTCATTCTTCTCCTCTCTCCATCTCCATCTGCTGCTACTATACTGCTACTGCTACTACTGGGCTGCTGCTACTGTGTCGAACCCGCCGCCCGGACCCGCTGTCGGCCGCCGCTGACCCACACGTCGCCGACCACCGCCACCTCCAGCACCACCCTCTCTTCCTCCTTCCCCTTCCAATACCTAAAACCTAGGTAAACCCCCTTTCTTCTCTCAAATTTCTTTCAAAATTTTAAACCTAGGTTAGGGTTTACTAACAAAAGTGTATTTTTGAACTATTGTTGGGTTCAAATTAGGAAATTTGTGGAGAAACCTAGGTCATCTTCAACCCAAGGCAAGTCCTCTTCAATTTCTCTCTTCCTTTTGAATATTTGTTCAAAAAATTAATTTCCTAAATTTCCTTGAATTAATATGAGTTAATTGTATTATGAAATTTAACTAAATTCATGACAAATCTATCTATGTGAGGATGTAATATGGAAATAGACTTTGAAAATTTGTAAGAAAACCTATTTTGATACAACAACATGTGGACACACCATACATGGACACAAGTATTGAATATATCATGAATTAGATATTCGAAATGAATTTTTGCTACATATATATAAATGATCCTTGTTGCATATAAATACATGAATGTGTACAACATGCTAGCAAAATATATATATATTCAACTATATTATGATAAAAATGTTTGGATACGGAAATAAGAAAATTTAATTGTCATGAACACAACACAAATGATCACTTTGAGCAAACATATGTTTGGACACAATAAATGGACACAACACGTAAGGACACTTTAAATGGATGTATGAAATGGACACAATAATGCGGATACGGAAATGGACACGTGGTTAATCCATTTTATATATAAATATGGGATTTTTATTAAAGAAGGATATTCACCAAATATATGACTTTATTTCCCTAAATACTAGTTGTATATATACGTTGTGAAAAATTTCAAATACATTATCCATTCATATCTATGAACCATAAACATACGTGTATGCATATGTCAAAATTCGAGTTCTAGGCATTAGGAGTTTACTTGAATTTAGAGTATAATATACTAAGGAATGCCTTAAAATTAACTTTGTGATAAGTATAATTGACATATTATTAATTTAATGTAATATTCAAATCTGTCCAGATTTTTAATTTAGTTTTAAAGGACCATTTTATCATGACTATGTGGTTGGAATAGACATTTATGAATACTGGATTAACCGGGGACATACTTGTTAAAATTTTACTAATTTACACTTCAAGGGGTAAATATATGTAGGATAGGTTGAAGTTGAGTATATTAGATTCTAATTTGGGACCTATTCACATCATGTAGTATTTAAAGGCTGGATACTAAATATTTGCAAATAAAAAAAAAGAATTTGTCATACTATCAAATTTATGTACAAATTAGAATTCTGTCCACTTTGAAAAATATTCATTTTTAATAGATCTGCACTTCATTTTATTGTCAAATGGAAATATTTTAAGTCCCTATATGATTGGGTAACCATACATTGATAGATTTCCAATTTTTTTTATTTTCTTCCTCTTTGTATATTTAAGAAGTTAAAAACTTTGGTATATTACAATACGAGTTTATTTGTACTTTAGATTTAATCTAGTCAATATCATTATTGGTATGTAATTGAAATCTTACATCTTGTAGTACTAACTCTTTTGTTGTGATTAGTTATATATAGGAAGGAAAGAGAATAAATAAATTGCTTGAATCGCTTAATTGCTTACCAAGGTAAGGAAAACCTTTATATTTAAATGCCAAGATATAAATGCGTGGTCCGGTGTTGAGAATTATTCCACCGAAGGGGTCGGCGAGCCCAAATTATTAAATGCATGGTTTCCGGTGTTGAGGGTTGCTCCACCGAAGGGGTCGGTGAACCCAGATTATATTTATATTTTATCATGTCTCTTGTAAATTTTCGGGATCTCTAAATACAAGAGACTCTGCCGAAATTTTTGAAAATTTCAAGAGATAGACAAATTCTCGATCTCCCGAGAAATTGGATGATCTTGTAAACCTTAGAGAATATTTAGAATATGTGTAGGACACATATCACAATTTAGATTAGACTCCTTATATTATCATTTCGTAAAATATGAGTATAATATTCCACTTGGTAGTTTTAAATCTAAATGCCATTTCGGAATAGTTAACTTCTAAATATCATACAATTGGACATTTACAAGATGCATTTAGCCTCTTAGATAGATAAACTCCTTATTTATGATAATAATAATAACATTCAGTAATCATAATAATTGGATAGGAAGCATTGGGAGGGGAGAACAACCCGAATATCGCCTATACAGCTCCGCAGCATAATAACAAAAAAAAATGATCAGTACATCAGCTCATTCGTAGGGCCATACGAATTGAGTATGTGAGGCTTAGCTCACTTAGCCCATGAGAGGCAGGGCCGGATTGTAATGATCTGAGCCATCCATTTAGCCCGTGAGAGGCAGGGCCGGATTAAATTCCGTACCATCCAACAATTGCACCTCTTTGACAGCAATATCGATTTGGTGATTTTTTGGGTTCAAGAGAGACTCAGTACATTTAAGCCCAAGAGAGGCAGGGCCGGATTCTAAGCACCGCGCCACCAAGTCATAGCCTGATCCCAGGTATACGGGATTGTTGTCGAAAATACTGATTAGGAGAGTATTCGGAAGGGTTGTTCTCAAATTGCATTTCATTTGGAATATACGTTGTTGTATGCATATTAAATGTTTACGTAAAAGATAAAAATAATAAATATTGAGGTATTCAATATATATTCATAAAAGTAAAACTAATTCCCTAAATTTCATGATATATATATAACATCATTCATTCCAGTCTTTACTATTATTATTTATTCATCGTTCTTGACCGAGGACTTGCTTGTCGTTTCTAAACGACCTAGTATTTGTTCACTAGGAGAAGATGACGATCCTGCAGAACCTTACCTCTGTATGACGAGCGTAGTGCTGGAGAATAGACGTCTGGAGAATCTCAAAGGACGACAATCTTCATTTTGTAATCGATCATATGTAAATATTTTGTTGTAATTAACTTATAGTTCATGTACCTTTAGAAGTACTTTTAATGTAAAATTAATTAAAGTTGTAATTATGAATGTAATTGTTCCTTGTATTTTCCATTCTGCTGATTTACGGGCGACAATCGCGAATTCGGCGCGTAGCCTGGGGATGTGTTCCATGATGTCACCGTTATATTTGGGATACGGGACGTGACACGTCTTTTGTTGGTGGCCCATGCAGGTCAGCAAAGAATGGAAAATTTAGGACAGGTATAGGTCTAGGTATAAAGTAGAATATAGATTAAGAACCTATAGGTGAAACCTTGAGTCCCAATCTTACCATAGAGATCCTTAAATAAGGTAATATCAATAATTAGTAGCATTTTACAAATGATTATTTTTACTATCTAAGCCATTTATTTTGATCTTAATTAAAGGTATACTGACCTAAAGGTTCTTGGTGTAGATCATGTCCCGATTTGTACCTTTTGCAAGATTGGGCAACCACAGCCACAGTCTGGACGAATATTATGAGTTCGTGAAGAAGATGTGGCGAGTAGCACCCAAAGGAATGATAGAAGTTTACGGAGTGCACTACGAACTGAAGCATCCGGTAGTAACAGATATCGTGGATGAAAGAATGGAATACTACAATATAGTAAATTATTATGTGCTTATTAAAGCACAACCGTCCGGAGAACCAGGGTCCAAACACAACGGCACCCTGGAGGAGTGGATGTCAACCTATCCTGATGCCAAAATCCTCAACATAAGAAAAATATGGATATGAGCCACTGAATGTGTAAAAGTGTAAAAATGTAAATAGCAAGGATGTAATGCCTGACTATGTACTATATTGAAAATAAATAAAGTACGTATGACTCCATGTTCTTGTTCTTATACTTCCTCCAAATATGGCTTAATTAAAGAATATTGTGTATGTAGGTATGGATCTATTTCTTCCAAGCTTGCCATGGGATGGGAGTAACCGTACCCTATATGGGTACCAGCAACATGTAAGAGAACTTTGGAAGGTACCAGACGGGTACGACATACCAGTCTATGAAGTATATTATGGAGTAATGAATCCCATTATTCGAGATTTCGAAAGCGGTGCCGAAGTAGACCACAAAAGGCAGGTCTACTGTATATATGTTCGAGACCCCGATCGTCTATACATCTATCCCATACTTGAAGGATACGAAGGAACATTAAATGATTTCCGAGAGTTGCATCATGAAGTAACAATTCTTAGTTATAAAGAGACCCTTATATGTAGGTAACTAGTAATTAGGGGTCTATGTATATAAGGGTTGTTTTCTTCTCTGCTATACAGTATAGCAGATATGTATGTATAATAACCTGAAAGTAAGGGAAAATATGTAAAAAGTTATGTATGAGTATGTAAGATAAGACCTAGCAACATGTTTGTATTACATTTCGATAAGAGTGAATGAAATATGCTTGTTTTCTAGTGTGATTACTTTATGAATCATAAGCCATGCAAAACTTTTCTGTGGGCATTACTGTAGCTCCCTTTCCCGAAAATTTTGGAATATTCTTTTATTATTATTTAGTTTATTTGAATAGTGATTTTTAGATTTTATAAACAATTATTGCCTAGATTTTATTTATGTTTATAGAGTAAATATGCAAATGGTATTCAATATACAGTGGATCGTATATTGCTATATATATATACTTCGTGCTTATTTAAGGGTCTATTTATTATTTTATAAATCAATAATTGAATTATATTTAATTATGATATTGGGATGTACAATTTATATGCATATGCCCACCATCTGATTAAGTTGGTTTTCTAATATACTCTCACATATATGTAGTATGCATTGGGCCTTATAGAGATGAATGGACTATCACAATTCATGTAGCTGACCAAGAGTTCAGAATAAAAGCTTTATTGCTTTTGTAGATATATGCAATATGCCTCCACATTGTGTTTACTATTTCTTCAATATGTATGGAATATATTAGAACTTCCTCGCCAGAGGTTGCCACACTATCTGATGAGTACAAATGAAGAAATAATAACAACTATAAACCCAGCAGCTCTCGGCTTAATTCTTTCCCCCCATCGAACAGCAGTAGCCTTAGGTCGACCCCTGTTTGCACCCGAGCAAATCAGGTTATATATATTCAACAGAGCCGAGAGAAAACCCCCAACCGAGCCTCCCCACATCATGGGACCCACAGTCCATATTGAATTTGTATAACATCCCCACTTCAACCCGAGGACTCGGCCAAAACCGGGACCAGACCCACACCCCAGCCCATTTTAAGCAGGCAGCAACTCAAACCCAACCAGCTGAGTCGAGCCCAACACCAGTTTGTAATCGAACCTAGCACACAGCCGAGAGAGAGAGAGGGAGACCCGTATATATATTTGAACAGAGGGGAGAAGTTCGAAACACTAAAACCAAAACACTCGCCATCACCTATGCATGCGCGCCCCTCCTCCACGCGCGCGTGCCGACGAGGGTCATCGCCGGCCGACCGTCGTCGTCGCGGCGGCAACAGGCAGAACCGAGCATTGTCAGCAGCAGGGTGCTGCGGGAAGTCAACTTCGCGATCCAAGATCTCCCTCCTCGGTCGACGAAACTTCATCCCGATTGCTTAGGTACGACCACAATATAACCAACTTCGATTTCCTTCAAATATTTCGTCTTATTTTGCGTTATGTGCATCGTAAAGCGAGCTCGAAGTTCCCGAAAAACTTCTCGGAAACAGAATGTATGGGACAATCCCGACCCTAAATTGGAAGTCGATTCCTTGCCAATCGACCGACAGTTTCAAAATTCTGTCTGAATAGGGTTTTAGACAACCTATAGGACTTGAAGACCCTTTTGGTAGTTTCTGATTTCGTCTAATATGTCTCGAGAAAACAATTGCTAAAAATCAAGAAAAACAGTTTTTAGAAAAACAAAATTTTAGAAAAAACATCCACACCAAGTGCGTCCCGCCAAACCGAGCGACTTGGTCGTGAACCGAAAGCATCGAAAGCTATGTAATGGTTTTGTGGACGTGTGGGCTTTGACGGAATTCAAATTGGTCGCGTGTGCGCGACGAATTTGATGCGTATCCGTAGAAATTCACCGTATCGGCCTCTGTGCAAAATTTTCAATTACTTCCTACACGCTCGTCAGATCGAGACGAAACTTGCGCCAACAGGACCGTATCATTTTTTTGGTCCTGTATGCCAAGTTTGGTCCAATTCTGAGAGTTGAATCGTACGTCATTTTGCGGGCCCCACTGTCCGACTCAACGGACGATTTTGTGCACGGCCCGCCGAAATCCAACTTTGGACATACGGTTGGGTTCGTATCAAAAAACCAGACCTGTTGACATATAGTTTGACGACTTTAGAGACCGTTGACTCTGACACGCTTTTCGGTGCAAAGCGGGTCTAACGGCGAATATCGTTTTTGCCAAAAATTATCGTTTTGCCCCTGTGTCCAGAATTGGACTTAAGGATAGGCAATCCTAGCTAATTTGACTATTCTAAGAACGTTGGTAATGTTTATTTCAGCATCTAGAGACTTCTGCATGTGTTGACTAATTGTGGCTCATTGAGTGGTATAGTATTATTGGTTTCTCCCGCTAAGGACCTCAGGCAAGTGCACTTTATGATTGCTTTTCGATTCATAGTAGTCTTTCATTTCATGTCTATATCTTCTGCTTGTTGACACGCTCGTCATACGGAGTAGTCGGGAGGGGAAATATCTTAGTAGACATGTGGACTACCCAGAACTATCTTCCGTGTCTTTCGTGAATGATAGCAGCTGCACACGACACATGCAGTGTGCCGTATTTACCTCCTAGCCGTTCACATGTCGAAACAGATATTTTATACCACATAGGTAGATGTCTTTTTATTTTTCCTTTACTTCTCCACCGTGCCATGTCATCAGTTCTCTCCAGTTTTCATATCTCATATGTTATTCTCATGTCTTGTTAATTCTATTGTGTTTTCGTATTGCCGTCGGTTTGTGTACTTGTTCTGTAAAACCCCTAAATTTCTACTATTTTTTTTATTAAATTTAGTACTGATTTAAAATTTTGTATTGTACGTCGCATAGTCGTATTGTACGTCGCGCACGAAATTTTATTTTTCGTAGTTGCTCGTCGAGTGCGAATATGTGCGAGCGTACATATTTTTAGAAAAATATTTTATTTTTATAGTTTCAAAATAATATATGTAATATTTAATTTAGCTATCAAAATTTCCTAAATTTATGATTTATTTATGAAAAGCATTTTTATTTAGAACAAATAATATTCTTAGTGCATGCACATGTTTCATAAATATTTTGCTAGTTTATTTTAAATAAAAATATAATTTTTGAGATTTATTAATATTAATAATTTATTATTCAAAGAGATATTTAAAAATATTAATGTAATTTTTGAAATTATTATTATTAGTATTTTTGGAAAATATATTTCGAAATTATTGTGGAGATTTAAATCTTGATTTGATTTTTGGATTTATTTAAATAGTTAAATATTTGAAGTTTGATTTATCCCACTTGATTTTGAGTTAAAAATTTAATTAGATTTAAATTTGATTTATATTTGGATTAGATTGATTGATTTTAAATTAAATTATGAATTATCTATTTTGGGTTTAAACTACTCCTAACTCTTATCCAATTGGGAATTCCCACATCCTATAAATAGGCAGGTACTCCTCCAATTTTTTATTATTCTTCCACAAATATTCCACCACAACCAAACGTGCGTGCATCGTGTCTGTGTCCATCCAAATTCTTATTCCAATATTGTTACATTTACATTTATTTTTCCGTGTCGGACACATCCCGACACAATAGAATTCCTAACCCTATTCCTAGTCCCGATCTGTCCCGACACCCTCAAATCCTAAACCTAGCTCTACTATCTCCCTGTACTATCCCCCTGCTGCCCATCCTTTCCCCGCTCCACCTTGCCGCCACCCATGCTGCCATCTTCGACCAACCCCCGATCGCCGCCACCAACACAGAATCACCACCACCACCGGTGCCAAATTCCAGCCATCATCGGCCTTCATCACCACCACCGTCCTCATCACATCTCGACCCACCACGCCACCATCACACCCAGACCACCGGATCCAACTGATCCCAGCCACCATAACCCTAACCTAACCAGACCGTGTCCCCAAGCCAGGCAATAAACCACCGCCCCCACGGCCATCGCCGGAGCCCCAAACAAAACCCCAAAAATTTAAAAACCCGAACCCCGACTCACCTGTCGAGCGTCGCCCATCGTCGTCCCGCGCTTGGCCTCCAGCCGATGGAGCCCCTGCGTGAGACTTCTCGTCCGGGGAGCCGTCAGCGAGTCGAACCCTCCGATCCGCCCGTGGCCGTGGCCTTCCGCTGTCGCATGAGCACGCGCCACCAGCGTCGCACGGCTAGGTCAACCCCGACCCTCTTTGCGCCCTTCCCGCTTTCCAATGCTGACTCCGGTCGACTGACCACCACGGCCAGCCCCTACTGGATGAGCCGCCGCGCCGACCCTCGAACCGGCCGGTGAGCTTCCCCCCGGCCGTGCCCCCAAAACCCTCGACCGCCGCCGGAGCAGTGAAACCCCCGCCCGACCATCGAACCGACCTCCGCCCTGGCTCGCGAGTGCCTTGATCCGTCTCCGCCATCCGCGCCACTCGCCGCCTCTCTCCCCCTCTCCGCCCGCTTAGAGCCCCGCTCCCTCCGCCGTGGCCTACTCCATCTCCTCCCATGCCCGCGCCAACCCGCCGCTCGCCTCTCATTCCGCGCCTCCCTCTCTCTTTCCTCCTCGTTTTTGCTTCTTCCTTTCCTACTTATGAGTCATGTCCCCACGAAAAGTAGAAACAACAGTACACTCTGCTGATTCAACAGGATCAGTATTAACATATATTATTTCTTATTATTATTATTATTATTATTATTATTATTATTATTATTATTATTATTATTATATTTATTATTATTATTATTCTAATTATTATTATTGTATTTATTATTATATCAGTATGATTATTATATTTAATTATTTAATATATTATTAAGCATTTATATTTCAGGTTAGCTAAATATATGATTATATTAATATTTCTGTTGTTAATAAAGTTTGTTCTTAATATTACCCTATTGCTATTATTATTTTATCAGTATAAAGCAGTAAATACATATATATGGTATATACAAATATTTGTATAATTGTTTTTATTGGTTATTATCATTATTTTATTATCGATATTTCTAAAGCATGAGGTAGGATATAAATATAAAAATTTGCTTAGCCTAAATTATGTACTAAAATATTTTTACGGTATTCTAAAAATAGTTTTACTAGAAAACATTATTTCCAAACTTAATTTTAATTATTGCACTAAATTTTGTATATATAGCTACTATGAAGTATTTTTGCGATTTAGTCAAATAGATGTTTCATTTGTATTGGTAAAGTCTACGTTTTGGGCCTATTTAAACTTAAAATAGTTTTGTACTAAATAAATAAAATTTGATTGGATTCTTATAATTTTATTTTCTAGTATTATAAAAAGTTTTCAAAAATTGTATATATATTTATCCAAATTCTATCGATCAATCTCATGTCCAATACTAAGCCCAATCTTCCTATCCCTTGCCAATTCTTACCTTCCACCTATTGACCCTAACCAAATTGACCGTCCTAGACTCGATGGAACCACCCGTATCGCCAACAGAGGTCCCCTTGCATAGTTGTTGCACCAAAGTCGCAGTACGTGCCACATTGATCATCGCAGCACACCAGGCGCCCTATCAGGCAAGACACCTTGCCATTTGCTGTTTATTTATTTTAGCTCATATTTCATATATTATTATTTTCTTTATGCAAAACTGTGATACATGGCATAACCTGTTAGAACTTACTGTTCATTTATATTTCCTGCTATGTATTATTTTTCTCACACATTAAACCTAGATTTAAGGGACCACCTTTGTGTGTTGCATTCATGGCCTTGACACGTTGTACCACGAAGTTGTGTATCGTATGTAGAATACGGAAGTGCGTGATTGGCTGGCCACCAGTACGTACAAGCCGTGCGATAGGAATAACCGCTAATAGAGTTTGCATGCTAGTTTGACTTAGCGGTTATAGTGGTTTTGTGTTGTGGATACAACACAGTAGGCATTGGGTGGGGAGGACAATTCCTTAGCGTATGGGCTTCGATGTACTTTCCCTTTTGTAACCCGTGAGCTCCGCCGGAGACGCGGGTCAGCTTACCCAAGATTATTGACGGCCACTGGCGATTCTGCGGAACGTCATGCTCTTATTGATTGGGCCTCTAGTGCCCCAAGGGGGGACTATGCCGATCCTATTTAGCCAGGCCCCATGCGTAGGAAGGATTGTTCTTAACTACATTTCACTTAGAATGGTGGGCTACCTTATCCGTTAGGTACGAGTACTTTTGGTTTGGGTACTTGTATCTGACCGTGGCTTGGAACAATAACTTGTCGCGGATTAGTTTGTCACATCTTGTCCTTGTTTGGTTGTAAGTGTGACTTACTACTTCGATGAGAAGGTATTAAAGCTTGTTGGGGTCCGGATACCATATTGGATTCATAGCATGGAAAGATACGTCACCATGAACTAGTTTACCATCTCCTGTCCTTGTTTGGTTGGGGGGATGGTACGCTCGTTCAATAGGTGTGTATTGGACCATGTTATAAATTCAATTAACTTATGTATTTAAGCAATATTTATTCAGTTTATATGGCATGATATTATGTGTCTTGTTACGTCCCTCTGAGGACCTGGTTATCTCTCCAGGTGTGAGCTATTGTCTTTCGCAGGTGTTCTAGCTCTAGTCGTGATCATTGCTTCTTCTACGAGGATGATTGCATTTGGATCATCTTCGCTTCGCTCGCCAAAAATTATTTCTTTTCTCATGTATTTTCTTTATTTGTTGGTAGTGGATTTGTCTTCGCCCAACTACATGTACCAAATGACAATTTCATAGTTGATTATATGAGATCTTCTATTCAATTATTTTGTGTGGATGAGATTAGTTACGGTTCTACTGCATTTTACAGATTACGTATTGTAAGCCCCTGATTTTTCAAAATTTTTAAACTAGTATTAATTAATTACTAAATGTCATTATTGGTTTTAAAAATAATTTAATATAATTTTAGGAATTTTCTAGAATTTTTAAATGAATTTTAAATACCAAAAATATCAATATATAATTTTTTAAATATCATTTTGTAATTTTTAGAAATGTTTTAATGTAGTTTTGTAATATTAGAATTGTTTTAATATGGTTTTGCAATTATTAGAATTGTTTTTATATTGATTTGTAATAAATGAATTGTTATTTATTAAGGAATGCAAATCCTAATTTGCATTTAGCCCTAGGAAAACCTATTATGTAAATTCCTAATTCTAGGGGACCCTACTGCAAATTACCCAAACCCCCCCCCCCGACCGACAGCTCTCTCTCTCTCTCCTCCACCTCTCAACCACCCCCGCTGACCTCCGCTGCCCGACCGACACGCCGCCCTGCCCCCGCCTTTCCCGGCCAAATCCACCGCCTCAACCCCCTATATAAACCCCCACAGACCCCCCAACCCATCCACCACCACCACGACGCACCACCACCGACCACCGCCCTGTTTCCCCCCCAGTTCTTCCCCGAAACCCTAGCCCCGGCAACACCCCCACCGCCACTCCGATCGACCTCCTCGCCGCCGACCACCACCACCATCCGGCTCGTCCTCGACGAGCTGATCCCGGCGCCACCCAAGCGCCACCGCCACGACGCCGTCTCCGCCCAAATCGCCGTCCCGAAAAGCCCGCTCGACATCGGACACGTACGTGTCAGTCGCTTTCGTGTCATTTCGTGTCTCGAACCCACGTATGTGGTTCGCCAGGACACGGGGACCCTCGTCCCATACTCGGACACGTTGTTGGACGCTCGTGCGTGTCGTGCTAGGCGAAGACACGTGGATACCTGTGTCCTGAACTGTCTGGACACAGGACGAAATTTATATTTTTTTTTATTTATAATCTAACCTAATCAGAATATAACTAACCTAATCCTATCTCTAACATAGCGGGCCAACTGGCCCACTGGCCAGCGCGCAATCAATAAACCCCCCCCCCCTCCCGCGCGCAGCAGCTCGGGTTCGAGCTGTGCTGCTGCTGTTTCTTTTTCTTTTCTTTTCCTTTTCTTTTTTCTTTTTCTTTGTTTTTTATATATAATTATATATATATATGTATACATATATTTGTATATATGTATATGTATTATTATACATACTATATTTAGGTATATATAGTTGCTGTTTTTATAATATATATATGAATATACTTCATTATTTATGTATGTATATATATATATATATATATGTGTGTATTATGTATACATATATATTTATGTACATATATTTCCTTATGTATATATATTATTATATATATACTATTATATATATATATATATATGTATACATTAATTTTGTATATATATATATATATGTTATATAGATAAGTATTTTCTTATATGTATGTATATATACATATATTTGTATATATATATATAATATATAGTTGAGCATTTTCCTATATATAAATATCCCTATATTTATATATATATATTATTTCCTATGTGTATTTTACTTAGCTTAGTGTAAATTATTTATATAAAATAATGTTCATACTTTTATAGTTACTATGTAAAACTTTACCTTATTAAAATAATAATATTTATTTTTGACTATTACCAAATTGTATTTTTATCATATTTAAATTACTGCAACCATTTGGTGTCCAAGTCTACCATGGGTATTTGGGCTCAAATGTGTTTTCACACATTCAAGACCTGTACAAGTCATATTGGACTTGATTCATGGCCTTGGGTCCTGTATTTGAACTTTGGTTCAAATTATATACATGGACAAAATACGCAGATAATTAATTATTGTGTGCAATGCTGTTTTTGATTTTCTAAAAATACTTAAAGTATTGCTAAAATTATGGAAAAATAGTTTTTAGATACTATGTTAAGTTAGCTAATTTAGTATAATTTTTGTAGTATTTAATTTACTGTTTTGCCACTAGTTTGGCATATGAAACCAAAACTCATTTTCTGTATACTTAGGAAAACTGATTTTTATAAAATATTTGTACTGGTTAATAAATTCCAGAAAAATTATAATAAATTTCTATGATTAACAAGGATCACTTTAGTACTTTACTTTAAGAAAAATTAGGCTTTTTGTCTATCTCTAAAATTGTTAGAACACAATGATCTTTTGATTTATTTGTTGATTAATTACGACTTGTAGTTTTTGTGTTATTTGGAGTTTTAGTCGTGTTGAACCCCATCCCTCACTAGTGTAAAGATCCTAGAAAGTTAGATAACATAGTGTGTCACCCCACATTGGTCTCCTGTGCCAAATCATCGTTTTGGTTAGGTGCCCAATCACAAGTAGTGTCGTACCAATTAGTGTCCTAGTGTTTTAGCTTAGTGTAAAAGCTAAGTTATTGCATGTATTTCTACAGTGACGAGTTACCAGACATCCATAGCACTTTTATCGCAGCTTGTTTTGCTCGAGGCAAGTACATCTACATACTCATTTACTGTCTTTTAATGCTAGAACATGTATTAACCCTGTTAAAAGACTGATCCTTGAGGTAGCAAGTTATGTCTTCACATGTTGTATCACTTTCAGTACCGGCCATGTTTAGTACAGCTCTTACATCTTCACATGCTTCTTACGGGTTCTCAGTACAAGTTTTACTATGCTTTAGACTGCTCTGAGTATTCACATGTTTTTACTGCTCTCGTATCTCCCACATGTTAAATAAACGGGTTAAGGGGAAACTGTTAGTAGTGTACGTGAACATGACCCCCTTCTCCGTATGTACTTACCGTGCTCGGGGACATTCTATATGCGACCTTGCCGTATGTTTCTGAATCTCGCGTTTGTGTATGGATATACACCGATGCCGTTCGTGCACGTGTGGGCACACCAGAAAAACTTGATATGTACCACAGTACATCCTGAATCACCTATTGACCGATTCACGTACATGCTACGGTTTTAAACTTTTAAACTATATGTGGTCATTTGTAGAAATGACCAATTAAACCATGATATGCCATGTTCCCTATGTTACTATGATACTATGATCCCAGTTGTACCATGAGGCCATGTTTCCAGTATTTTCTGTTTATAGACTTATCACACCATGTTTCTTGTTGTACATCTCTTTCATTATATGTTCAGTACTTTAGTTGTAGAGGTTGTACTTGCTCCCGTCCTGACAGGATAACGTTGTAGGTATACTTACTGAGGAGGAGTTGCTCTGTGATTCGTATTATGGAGTCACTACCGAGGACCCGGTTTTGCCATACGAGGATGTTCCTGCGGGGAGACTCGTCTAGTTTGCTTAGCTGCTTGGGATACTTAGTGTAGTCATGTATTAGACTATATCATTTTGTAACTGGACATGTATCCAGTTTTACATTTTAGTTTACTTGTACTTGGATATTTTACTATATACGACGACTTTTGGGTTTGGAGCATTTATGATTCTTCTTCACTTATAGAACTGTTAGCACATTTTAGTCTTATCTTGTTATTTCTAGAACAGCTTACTGCGCTTTATCTTAAGCGTAGGCTGGACATGGCTCGGCCCGGCCCAACAATTTGGGTAACGGGTCGTGACATATTTTTTTGGCGGCCCACGCAGGTCCTGACTAAACTGTTTGGTTACGTTATTGTACCAAGCATGCCTGCAATTAGGAACTTAAGGTAATTAGACAACATTAGGAAAGACGCTTAGAACACCTAGAGGAATGCTAGGATTGCAACATAGGAATACATCACATGTTTGCTATTATAATTAGATTTTCTTGCATATGATCACTTGCTTTAAATAAGTCCTTATAAGTCTTTTATGTGTAATTTAGATAGTGCTTACTCGTTCATCCCAGTATGTTACCCCCGAGAATGGGGCCCTCCATATCCAGTCAGCTGACCAGTTGACTGATACACCTCCACCTACCATATTCCCCCATTCCACAGATCCACAGACCCAGATACCACCTTCCACATCCCAGGCCCAGCAGGACCCGATACATCCGCCACCCCCTATCACTATACCCACCCAGGCTTCCGTCACACTCGACGGGACCCAGCTGCTCACACTGATCCAGGGGTTCCTAACAACCCATCAGGAGCAGACTACCCTACTCCGCCAGAGCATGGAGCGTTCTGAGGGACGTCCCGTGGTCCCACCACCTGTAGAGCCACGGCAGAAAGCGGGGACAGTCAAGGACTTCATGGGTCTGAATCCCAAGGAGTTCTCAGGGACTGAGGGCATAGTAGTAGCTGATGACTGGCTAGATTCTGTAGAGAGGAAGCTTCTGGGAGTTAGGATGCCGGATGACCTTCAGGTCGAGGCAGCAGGATTTCTGCTGATAGACTTAGCCGGAGTCTGGTTCAGGAATGAGCCGTTGTTTGCGAGAGGTAGAGCCACCTGGGACCAGTTCAAGACCCAGTTCAAGAAGAAATTCTTCTCGACCACTGCTAGAGTAGCCATGGGGCTACGATTCCAGAACATCCAGCAGGGGAACCGTTCTGTTGATGACTATGCGGGAGAGTTTAGTCGCCTAAGCCGCTTTGCTCCTAGTCTGGTTGCTGATCCAGAGGAGATGACCCGTAGGTTTTGCCATGGTCTAGTTCCAGACATTGGCATTCTTATAGTGGCAAATGGTACGACTGACTACTACCAAAGCCTAGAGTTGGCCTGGAGCATTGAGGAGCGTCTTCTATCTAGCAAGAGGCCGGCTTCTGTACATCATGAGGGACCGTCTAAGCGTCAGGCTTTCCAGCAGAGAGTACCGACGCCACCCCAGCAGACTTACCATCCCCCTACATCACATCACCCGACCCAGCCAGTTAGAGCCCCGGGACCCCGACAGCAGCAGCAGAAGGGAGCTTTTTGTGTATACTGCAAGAGGCAAGGCCATGACTCTCTCGTCTGCAGGAAGAGGTTAGGGCAGTGTTTAGCTTGTGGGTCTGCCATCCATCAGATTCGGGACTGCCCAGTAGCCAAGGGACCCCAGGGGAAGACTTATAGCCTAGTCCTTGAGCCGGAGCCGGAACAGGTTTCGGGAGGTTAGTTTTGATCGTAGTCTTAGTCATTTGTTGCATTGCTTGCTATGTTAGAATATTGTCGGGTCTTTAATCCTTGTGAATTTCGAGGACGAAATTTTTCAAGGAGGGAAGACTTGTAAGCCCCTGATTTATCAAAATTTTTAAACTAGTATTAATTAATTATTAAATGTCATTATTGGTTTTAAAAATAATTTAATATGATTTTAGGAATTTTCTAGAATTTTTAAATGAATTTTAAATACCAAAAATATCAATATATAATTTTTAAATATTATTTTATAATTTTTAGAAATGTTTTAATGTAGTTTTATAATATTAGAATTGTTTTAATATGGTTTTACAATTATTAGAATTGTTTTTATATTGATTTGTAATAAATAAATTGTTATTTATTAAGGAATGCAAATCCTAATTTGCATTTAGCCCTAGGAAAACCTATTATGTAAATTCCTAATTCTAGGGGACCCTACTGCAATTTACCCAAACCCCCCCCCCCGACCGACAGCTCTCTCTCTCTCTCCTCCACCTCTCAACCACCCCCGCTGACCCCCGCTGCCCGACCGACACGCCGCCCTGCCCCCCGCCTTTCCCGGCCAAATCCACCGCCTCAACCCACTATATAAACCCCCACAGACCCCCCAACCCATCCACCACCACCACGACGCACCACCACCGACCACCGCCCTGTTTCCCCCCCAGTTCTTCCTCGAAACCCTAGCCCCGGCAACACCCCCACCGCCACTCCGATCGACCTCCTCGCCGCCGACCACCACCACCATCCGGCTCGTCTCGACGAGCTGATCCCGGCGCCACCCAAGCGCCACCGCCACGACGCCGTCTCCGCCCAAATCGCCGCCCCGAAAAGCCCGCTCGACGTCGGACACGTACGTGTCAGTCGCTTTTCGTGTCATTTCGTGTCTCGAACCCACGTATGTGGTTCGCCAGGACACGGGGACCCTCGTCCCATACTCGGACACGTTGTTGGACGCTCGTGCGTGTCGTGCTAGGCGAAGACACGTGGATACCTGTGTCCTGAACTGTCTGGACACATGACGAAATTTATATTTTTTTTATTTATAATCTAACCTAATCAGAATATAACTAACCTAATCCTATCTCTAACATAGCGGGCCAACTGGCCCACTGGCCAGCGCGCAATCAATAAACCCCCCCCCCCCCCCCCCCCCCGCGCGCAGCAGCTCGTGTTCGAGCTGTGCTGCTGCTGTTTCTTTTCTTTTCTTTCCTTTTCTTTTTTTCTTTTTCTTTGTTTTTTATATATAATTATATATATATATATATGTATACATATATTTGTATATATGTATATATGTATTATTATACATACTATATTTAGGTATATATAGTTGCTGTTTTTATAAATATATATATGAATATACTTCATTATTTTATGTATGTATATATATATATATGTGTATTATGTATACATATATATTTATGTACATATATTTCCTTATGTATATATATTATTATATATATACTATTATATATATATATGTATACATTAATTTTGTATATATATATATATATATGTTATATAGATAAGTATTTTCTTATATGTATGTATATATACATATATTTGTATATATATATAATATATAGTTGAGCATTTTCCTATATATAAATATCCCTATATTTATATATATATATATATTATTTCCTATGTGTATTTTACTTAGCTTAGTGTAAATTATTTATATAAAATAATGTTCATACTTTATTGTTACTATGTAAAACTTTACCTTATTAAAATAATAATATTTATTTTTGACTATTACCAAATTGTATTTTATCATATTTAAATTATTGCAACCATTTGGTGTCCAAGCCTAGCATGGATATTTGGGCTCAAATGTGTTTTCACACATTCAAGACCTGTACAAGTCATATTGGACTTGATTCATGGCCTTGGGTCCTGTATTTGAACTTTGGTTCAAATTATATACATGGACAAAATACGCAGATAATTAATTATTGTGTGAAATGCTGTTTTTGATTTTCTAAAAATACTTAAAGTATTGCTAAAATTATGGAAAAATAGTTTTTAGATACTATGTTAAGTTAGCTAATTTAGTATAATTTTTGTAGTATTTAATTTACTGTTTTTGCCACTAGTTTGGCATATGAAACCAAAACTCATTTTCTGTATACTTAGGAAAACTGATTTTTATAAAATATTTGTACTGGTTAATAAATTCCAGAAAAATTATAATAAATTTCTATGATTAACAAGGATCACTTTAGTACTTTACTTTAAGAAAAATTAGGCTTTTTGTCTATCTCTAAAATTGTTAGAATACAATGATCTTTTGATTTATTTGTTGATTAATTATGACTTGTAGTTTTTGTGTTATTTGGAGTTTTAGTCGTGTTGAACCCCATCCCTCACTAGTGTAAAGACCCTAGAAAGTTAGATAACATAGTGTGTCACCCCACATTGGTCTCCTGTGCCAAATCATCGTTTTGGCAAGGTGCCCAATCACAAGTCGTGTCGTACCAATTAGTGTCCTAGTGTTTTAGCTTAGTATAAAAGCTAAGTTATTGCATGTATTTCTACAGTGACGAGTTACCAGACATCCATAGCAATTTTATCGCAGCTTGTTTTGCTCGAGGCAAGTACATCTACATACTCATTTACTGTCTTTTAATGCTAGAACATGTATTAACCCTGTTAAAAGACTGATCCTTGAGGTAGCAAGTTATGTCTTCACATGTTGTATCACTTTCAGTACCGGCCATGTTTAGTACAGCTCTTACATCTTCACATGCTTCTTACGGGTTCTCAGTACAAGTTTCACTATGCTTTAGACTGCTCTGAGTATTCACATGTTTTTACTGCTCTCGTATCTCCCACATGTTAAATAAACGGGTTAAGGGAAAACTGTTAGTAGTGTACGTGAACATGACCCCCTTCTCCGTATGTACTTACCGCGCTCGGGGACATTCTATATGCGACCTTGTCGTATGTTTCTGAATCTCGCGTTTGTGTATGGATATACACCGATGCCGTTCGTGCACGTGTGGGCACACCAGAAAAACTTGATATGTACCACAGTACATCCTGAATCACCTATTGACCGATTCACGTACATGCTACGGTTTTAAACTTTTAAACTATATGTGGTCATTTGTAGAAATGACCAATTAAACCATGATATGCCATGTTCCCTATATTACTATGATACTATGATCCCAGTTGTACCATGAGGCCATGTTTCCAGTATTTCCTGTTTATAGACTTATCACACCATGTTTTTTGTTGTACATCTCTTTCATTATATGTTCAGTACTTTAGTTGTAGAGGTTGTACTTGCTCCCGTCCTGACAGGATAACGTTGTAGGTATACTTACTGAGGAGGAGTTGCTCTGTGATTCGTATTATGGAGTCACTGCCGAGGACCCGGTTTTGCCATACGAGGATGTTCCTGCGGGGAGACTCGTCTAGTTTGCTTAGCTGCTTGGGATACTTAGTGTAGTCATGTATTAGACTATATCATTTTGTAACTGGACATGTATCCAGTTTTATATTTTAGTTTACTTGTACTTGGATATTTTACTATATACGACGACTTTTGGGTTTGGAGCATTTATGATTCTTCTTCACTTATAGAACTGTTAGCACATTTTAGTCTTATCTTGTTATTTCTAGAACAGCTTACTGCGCTTTATCTTAAGCGTAGGCTGGACATGGCTCGGCCCGGCCCAACAATTTGGGTAACGGGTCGTGACACGTATATTTATTATACGGCTGACATGTCTACGTTCCTAGTCCTACGTATTTTGGGACTGGGGCGTTACATATTTTTGTGGTGGCCCATGCAGGTCAAGATAAATTGTTTGGTTACTTTACCATACCAAGCAAGCCTGCGGATAGAATTATAAGTCTAGGATCTCATCCACATACTTGACCCCTTTCCTCGATTCCATATTTGAACTATCGTTCGACTCATCGATTGCATCTTACTTGATTCCTCCTATCACTATTCTTATCTTTACTTCGTGCTTGCTAGAGATTGACCCAACTAGTTAGATGTCCCAAACACCCTTAGCTTAATTCTTTAAGTTGGGTAGAATACACCACGACCTAACACACCCTTGACCATTAAGGTAATACCAATAGTATTATCTAGACCATAGAGACTAGAGGAAGTTAACCCATTTGGTCAACCAAGCCTTGGACAATAAAACCGTAGAATAATGGTATAGGAATAAACAAGACTTAGATCCTTATGACTCTTAGACTATTCATATTGTTTTTATTCATCTACCATCGTGCCTATATTTTTACTATATAAACTAATGATGCTAATGTAGCCTAGTTTTTGTAAGCTTATCTTTTATCGAGCTTGTTCAAGACATATGTTATTGGAAGAGCTCCCACAAACATGTTGTCTAATCAGAACCGGTGCATAATGGTCTGATCAACCAAGTGCACTTTGGTTCGCTTTTGCCTATTATTCTACGTGGATGGGGATATAGTTAAACTTGTCCTCTAAAGTCCCATCCGCGACTGCCTTGGCAACTTCTTTAAAATTTTTCGATCGTCTTTGAATCACGTATTCGTATTCGATAACGCCTCCTTCGAACTCTATATTGCTTTCGCCTTCACCTATTTTAGGAGGACGAAGGCGTTATACTAGAACTTTCTCTAGCCTTCCTATAGGCTATGACCATTCTTACTCGATGTTGCTATATCTTCATCCTAAACTACTCGACCCTATCAAGACCCTCTAATCGCTTAATTAAAGCGAATCTATTTCGTTCTCTTAATCGTGACCCTCATTCATTACCCGTGACCATACCGTATTATTTTTCTATAATCTAGATCGCGATTCTTACGGCATGATTTGTTATCGATTGTTCCCCATCGATACCCCCTTGTGTCTTCTCACCCCCCTACTAATTCTTAATTTCGAGGACGAAATTCTTTTAAGTTGGGTAGGATGTAAAACCCCTAAATTTCTACTATTTTTTTTTATTAAATTTAGTACTGATTTAAAATTTTGTATTGTACGTCGCATAATCGTATTGTACGTCGCGCAAGAAATTTTATTTTTCGTAGTTGCTCGTCGAGTGCGAATATGTGCGAGCGTACATATTTTTAGAAAAATATTTTTCTTATTTTTATAGTTTCAAAATAATATATGTAATATTTAATTTAGCTATCAAAATTTCCTAAACTTATGATTTATTTATGAAAAGCATTTTTATTTAGAACAAATAATATTCTTAGTGCATGCACATGTTTCATAAATATTTTGCTAGTTTATTTTAAATAAAAATATAATTTTCGAGATTTATTAATATTAATAATTTATTATTCAAAAAGATATTTAAAAATATTAATGTAATTTTTGAAATTATTATTATTAGTATTTTTGGAAAATATATTTCAAAATTATTGTGGAGATTTAAATCTTATTAATTTTTGGATTTATTTAAATAGTTAAATATTTGAAGTTTGATTTATCCCACTTGATTTTGAGTTTAAAATTTAATTAGATTTAAATTTGATTTATATTTGGATTGGATTGATTGATTTTAAATTAAATTATGAATTATCTATTTTGGGTTTAAACTACTCCTAACTCTCATCCAATTGGAAATTTCCGCATCCTATAAATAGGCAGGTACTCCTCCAACTTTTCATTATTCTTCCACAAATATTCCACCACAACCAAACGTGCGTGCATCGTGTCTGTGTCCATCCAAATTCTTATTCCAATATTGTTACATTTATATTTATTTTTCCGTGTCGGATACATCCCGACACAATAGAATTCCTAACCCTATCCCTAGTCCCGATCTGTCCCGACACCCTCAAATCCTAAACCTAGCTCCACTATCTTCCTGTACTATCCCCCTGCCGCCCATCCGTTCCCCGCTCCACCTTGCCGCCACCCATGCTGCCATCTTCGACCAACCCCCGATCGCCGCCACCAACACAGAATCACCACCACCACCGGTGCCAAATTCCAGCCATCATCGGCCTTCATCACCACCACCGTCCTCACCACATCTCGACCCACCACGCCACCATCACACCCAGACCACCGGATCCAACTGATCCTAGCCACCATAACCCTAACCTAACCAGACCGTGTCCCCAAACCAGGCAATAAACCACCGCCCCTACGGCCATCGCCGGAGCCCCAAACAAAACCCCAAAAATTTAAAAACCCGAACCCCGACTCACCTGTCGAGCGCCGCCCATCGCCGTCCCGCGCTTGGCCTCCAGCCGATGGAGCCCCTGCGTGAGACTTCTCGTCCGGGGAGCCGTCAGCGAGTCGAACCCTCCGATCCGCCCGTGGCCGCTGCCTTCCGCTGTCGCGTGAGCACGCGCCACCGGCACCGCGCGGCTAGGTCAACCGCGACCCTCTCTGCGCCCTTCCCGCATCCCAATGCTGACTCCGGTCGACTGACCACCACGGCCAGCCCCTACTGGATGAGCTGCCGCGCCGACCCTTGAACCGGCCGGTGAGCTTCCGCCCGGCCGTGCCCTCAAAACCCTCGACCGTCGCCGGAGCAGTGAAACCCCCGCCCGACCATCGAACCGACATTCGCCCTGGCTCGCGAGCGCCTCGATCCGTCTCCGCCATCCGCGCCACTCGCCGCCTCTCTCCCCCTCTCCGCCCGCTTAGAGCCCCGCTCCCTCCGCCGTGGCCTACTCCATCTCCTCCCATGCCCGCGCCAACCCGCCGCTCGCCTCTCACTCCGCGCCTCCCTCTCTCTTTCCTCCTCGTTTTTGCTTCTTCCTTTCATACTTATGAGTCATGTCCCCACGAAAAGTAGAAACAACAGTACACTCTGCTGATTCAACAGGATCAGTATTAACATATATTATTTATTATTATTATTATTATATTTATTATTATTATTATTCTAATTATTATTATTGTATTTATTATTATATCAGTATGATTATTATATTTAATTATTTAATATATTATTAAGCATTTATATTTCAGGTTAGCTAAAGATATGATTATATTAATATTTCTGTTGTTAATAAAGTTTGTTCTTAATATTACCCTATTGCTATTATTATTTTATCAGTATAAAGCAGTAAATACATATATATGGTATATATAAATATTTGTATAATTGTTTTTATTGGTTATTATCATTATTTTATTATCGATATTTCTAAAGCATGGGGTAGGATATAAATATAAAAATTTGCTTAGCCTAAATTATGTACTAAAATATTTTTACGGTATTCTAAAAATAGTTTTACTAGAAAACATTATTTCCAAACTTAATTTTAATTATTGCACTAAATTTTGTATATATAGCTACTATGAAGTATTTTTGCGATTTAGTCAAATAGATGTTTCATTTGTATTGGTAAAGTCTACGTTTTGGGCCTATTTAAACTTAAAATAGTTTTGTACTAAATAAATAAAATTTGATTGGATTCTTATAATTTTATTTTCTAGTATTATAAAAAGTTTTCAAAAATTGTATATATATTTATGTCACGACTCGCACCCGGATATATAGGTACGAATACGTGGGCCACGCCCAGCCTACGCCGCAGTATCGGCGGTAGAGCGCTGTCAAGTACCCTATACTAACTACAACATCTAAAGGTCCATAACTAGAAATGTACTCATGTCACCTCACGAAAACTAAAGAAGATAAGACAAGAAATAATTACAATATCACTAGAACAACTAGAATCTACAAGGATCATAAGACAGGAAATAAAGAAGGAACAACAAAACTAACTAAGGATAACTACCAGGCAACTCACATAGAAGAATAGTAAGATCCACCTCAGCTAGCAACATCATGAAGTCCAATACTGAGGGCACAACTACTCCTAAAATTTTGTCAACATATCCAGTCAGGATGGAACGAGCACAAATCTCAAATAACAGTTCTAATTGGACGATATTGAAAATGTAGCAGTAAATAGAGAGAATATACAAGAGATCATGAAATGTACATGTGAGTATCATGGCAAGGTAAGCTGTAAATCTAGAGCTAGAACAAGGCAAGTAAAACTGATCATAGTATGTACAAGAATCAAGAATCATCTATCTAGGTGTGTGAGTACTAGTTTCAACATGTGGCCGGCTTGGGTCTGCACAAGGTCTACTGGCCTGGTTAATCATACGTGGAGTGTATGATTAACACTCACAAGATCTACAAGAATAATAAGGTGGATAATGACCACACATCTACACTAATACTCCCCGCCCTCGACTAGAATAGTGGATCCAACCATGACACATCATGACACGCGATTCTCCGAGAGGGTAGCTAGCCTTCGCAGGAATCGTGTCTATACAATGCACAAGGAACAAGAAAGACTTGCACAAGATATACCAAGAAAAGCGAGGAATAATATCTCATGATGGGATCTAGACAAATACCAATCTGTGTGAACAATGTGTCAAGAGAATAAGGGTATCTACACTAAATACAAGAAACATAAACGATATCATAAAACAGAAATATTATCAGAGAATGTACTCGCCTGAAATCTGGTGGAATATGTCAACTGGTCCAAGAACAGTACCTCGAAGACCTATAGGTGGAATACTGTATCAATATAAGGGTTTGGAAGTAAAAATCAAGTCATACTAAGTCAAACTAGGTCGATCTAAGTCAAGGGTTGACTTATAGTTGACTTTTGATCAACTAGTCAACTCTGGTCAACCCTAGGTCAACTCTAGGTCAAACTTGACTAACGCTGACTAACAGTTGACTTTGGGTCAATTGGTCAACTCTGGTCCAGTTCAAATCAATTTTAGGCTACGGTTGACTTCCGGTTGACCTTTGGTCAAAATAGTCAACTGTGGTCAACCAAGGTCAAAACTAGTCTAACCTAGGTCAAATATTGACTCTACTTTGACGTTCAGTCAAAGTAGTCAACCATGGTCAAACTGGGTCAAAGCTAGTCTCTACAAACATCTACAGGGTCAACACATTCAATTTCAGTGGTTGTGAAATCACTGGAATCGATGGATCTTAAAATACCACAAAAGGAGAAAGATTATAATAATATGGTAAAAACCTACAGATGTTGTCGGATGGTGATACAACCATTACCAACGTGTCCAGAATGGTCGAAATAGCTAGAATAGCCTGTCCATAAGTCCAATTTGGACACAGGTGTAAAAAGGTAATTTCGGGTCAAAACTGTATCCGTGTCGGACCCACTTTGCACCAAAAAACGTGCAAGAATACTAGTCTACCAAACCTAACAAATTATATGTCCACGAATCCAGAATGATGATACGAACCCAACGGTATATCCAGAATTGGATTCCGTTGACCCGATCTCAAATTGGTCCGTTGACCAGGATATTGAAATTTTGATTTGCACGAAAAAGCGTGTCGGAGCCAATGTCCTCAAAACTCAGCAAATTATATATCAACGAGTCCAGAATGACGATACGAACTCAACGGTATATTCGGAATTGGATTCCGATGAGCCGATCTCAAAATGACCTGTTGACCCGGATATTGGTATCCGACTTACACCAAAATACGTGCCGGAACCAATGTCCACTAAAACCTAACAAATTATATGTCAACGAGTCCAGAATGACGATACGAACCCAACGGTATATCCAGAATTGGATTCCGATGAGCCGGCGTCAAAAAGTCCCGTTGACCTTGATTGTGGAGCCCACTTTGTACCGAAATGCGTGCCAGGGCCCACGTCCTCCAAATCTAACAAACTTTATATGAAAACGTGCCAGAACGATGCCACAAGTCTACTGGTGGTGTCAGAAATTGAATCCGGAGTCCCGGGTTCAAAAATAGAATTTTACAAGTGCAACACTAAGAATTCTAACGGCCAACTTTGGCGTCAAATTCGACCGGCCAAACAAGCTCAAACTGAAATAAAATCTAAATGGGGGCAGGAAGAGAGTTATACCAGCTGCACACAGGAACTGGTAGGGCGCCAACCGGAGCTACGATGACGAAGATACGAACCCGCGAAGTTGGCGTCACAAAACTGTCCAAAAATAGTTCAATTTAAAACGTCAACTTGGTGGCCAGTTTTGATGTATCAAACGATGAAATTAACGGACGAAAATTGAGGGGAGTGGAGAGCTATATACCGAGATTGTGACGGAGCGAAGAAATCGCCGATCCAACGGTCGGATTCTCCAAAAAATTAGCAAGAAGTCGCTGCCTCGAAGCACAAATTCTGAACTTTCCCGCGCGCGTCGACGGGATTCCGTGCAAAATGCACGAATCGCCTAGACGGCGCGTCCCGGAGGACGGTGGCCGCCAGGGGAGGGTGCGGGGGTGTGTGCCCGGCCTGGGGGGGGCACGCTGGCGTGGAGGCGGCCAGCCATACGGCGGCGGTGGCCGGGGCGGCGCGCGGCCAGCCAGCGCTACTACTGCTGCCTGTCGCTCTTACTGCTATCGCAGCTGCTGCTGCGGTTGCTGCCTCGCGGCGGCACGCGCGGTGGCGCAGCCAGGCGACGGCGGCAGGCCAGCAAAGGGAAGGAAGGAGGAGGAGAAGGGAAAAGGTGGTGGCGGTTGTGGTTTTGATGATGGTGAGGGTGGTGGTGTGTGGTGGTGATGTAGATGAGGGTGGTGATGATTATTGTGGTGGTGATGGTGTGATGATGTTTAAGAAGAAGAAGAAGTGAAGAATGGAGAGGGGAAGTGTCGGCTAAGGCATGGGGGAGGAGAGTATGCTGCTGTAGGGAGAGGGGTGTGTGTGTGTTTGATGGGAAGGAGAGAGAGAGAGAGTATATATATAATATATATATATATGTGATATATTATATATAGAAGGAGAGAGAGAATGAGAGATATTTAATGAGAGAGAGATAAAGTAGAGAGAGTGTGGGGGGGGGATGTGTTCGGCTGTGGGTGAGTTAGGAGAGAGTGTGGTGAGGATGAGAGAGAGAGAGAGAGTTATCCATATATGAGAGAGAGAGAGAGAGAGAGTTATCCATACATAAAATATATATATATATATATATATATATATATATATATATATATATATATATATATATATATATATATATATATATATATATATATATATATATATATATATATATTTGAAATGGAGGGAGAAAGAGATATTTATATAAAAGAAACGTATTTTCAAATAGGAAAAAAAATACAGACACGTCAGTGGGATGTATGGGCAGTTATGGTAGGGTCCATGCCAAACTGGATCGGACGTTGGGCCAAGTTTGGACAAAGTCGAAGCCAAGATTTAATTAATTTATAATTTAAACTAATTAAAATCACGGATGGAATGGGACCACAAGGGAGATCAGATCAGTGGCACGCAAGTGGCACGTGCATAGTAGCCTCAAAACAGGCCAGGGCCATATATTGGGTCGACTGGATTGGACCGATGTCGGGCCCGGAAATTAAATTGGAAATTAAGTCACGAATTACGGCAGACGATAAATTGGTCTAAATTGACCCGAAAGTTGTGCAAAGAAAATGGAGCACAAAATGGAGTGTCTGAGTGGGACACGAAGGTCATGGATGAAGAGCGTCTCGAGTAGATCATTCATGATAGGTTGGTTCTGGGAAAACGACTGGTCTTGCGCTCCCAAATTAAAAGTCACGGTAACGTGCAAACAATGATCAAAGATAAAAGTGGGAATAATTATTCAACGATTAATTGGTCTAAGTTGATCCGAAGTTGCGCGATACAAAAAGGGCACAAGGGAACGAGTTCAAGTGGGACATGATATATCAAAACGAAGATAATCTCGTCCACTATAAACTTCAAGAAGAAAGTTTCCAGAGATTGGCATCCCTGATGCTCTAGAAATCCAAGTCATGATAAAGAGCATTAATGATATAAATTAATTAAATCAAAATTAATTATCGAGAATAAATTATTTAGAAATTTCAAAATAATCCCAGAAATTCAGGGGGCTTACATCCTACCCACCTTATAAAAATTGTGTCCTCGAAATTAAAGGTTGGTAGTGGGGTTAAAACATGATAGAAGATTTAAGCAATATTTTAGGCACGATCCAAGAATGATGAGTTTTGCACGATCAAGTTAATCGATTCGCAACTGTTCAGGCACGAAGAGGGATTTGGCACAATAGAATCATGATACAAACAAAATCATATGTGCATAATTTCAGAAATAAATCAAGTCATTGGGGCATGATTTAGATATGACAACGAAATCAAAACTTGAGCTTCGTTCGGTTACAATCGAGCCAACATTGATTAACAAGATTTCAGCTCGATGAAATTAGATTTAGGGTTAAGATTATCAAGATCATAAAAATCAAAGTCGGATAGTCATAATCTAAAACAAGGCTAAGAGAAGCAAATGGAGAGAAAATTTTGAGTATAGCACGATTGGAAGATAGAATTGATAGAAATTAGATTATAGGTCACATAAGCACGATCAAGATCTAAGTTCAGTTGTGAATGACGAATAAATCATGAATTCAAAATCAAGGTCTTAAAAGCACAATTTAGAAGCAAGGTGATATGCATAGTTATGATCGTTAAAATTACGATTAAGGAACTCCAAGTTGCCTTAGTCACGCTAGATCATCTAGGCATGATTAAGCACAAGGAAATTTCAGATACATTCAGAAAATCAAATCAAAGTCGAAAAGAGTATAGGCACGAGTGTTTCAAAATCCAAACATGCTCAAATTTGAATCTCAATACGATCATAGATACGGTCAGCTCAACCTTGGTCAAAAGTATAACGGTTTAGGCATGACCAACATGAGACTCCGGCATAATCAAGGATAGTATGAAGCCTAATCGTGATTGGAATAGAATTTAGTCATTTGCCAGAATTAAATCGAAAGTTTAAAGCACGAGTGATGATAGCATTGTCCAATCACGATAAAAATAAATAATTTAGTCTCAGCACGATTTAAATTGATCAAGTTTTGAGTAAATCAGAATTTGGGCAAGATGAAGAACAAAATCAACGAAGTCTGGACACGAGCATCTAAGAAGGAAATCATATCACAATGGAATTCGAAACCATTTAAGTTTAATCAACAATCAAGACTCTCTGGCACGATAAACTAGACAACCAGAATTGATTGGTCAATCAGAGAGGATCAATCTCACGATATCAAAATATAATAAACAAATCAAGGATGTAGAATTGAATTGCTTCTGTTATCATAGAAACCAGAATATGGGATCGTAGGAGGAAGCCAGGGTAATCATCTCGCTCTGCTTCGACTACTACCAACAATGTCTACTCCGAGACGGATGATTACGATACTTCCTCGATTTCTTCCAAGATAAAAAGATATGAAAATTCTAAAATTTTCAAGGTTTTTAAGGTATGGCTGACAGAAGTAGATACGAGATAGGTAATTGGTGGAATCAAGACATAATTGGTCAAGACGGAGGAAGTAAGGGTAAGATGAGGAAATCATCATGCGATGAGGAAGAGAAGAATGGGAAAACAGAAGTAATAGTAGGAACTGCTCTTGCCCAATAGGTTAAGACAAGTGAATCAATTTAAGATACGATCTGATAACCATACACGTCTATCCCAAATCATGTTGCCAGAATTCTCGCTACGTCAGTAAGCATAGCAGTAATAAATAATGAAGTCCATAACTATGGTATACACCCTATAATCATGTCATCTAGATTTCTTACCACGCCAACCGGTATGGCTGCAAGAGAATCTAAATGACATAACTAGGATAGTATATCCAAATCAGGCTCCATGTCCTTGTCTCGCTAGCTAATATGACTGCGATGAATTCTAAACTCCATAAATAAAGTAGGCACTTACTGTTCTCATCGTCCTCGTCCAAAATATGTTTATCAGGATATCTTAACTCAATTCTTAAAAGAATTATCCAAAATAAAATCAAAGGTCAACAACGAATATTAAGATTTAAAATTCAACAACAAGTCAAGGGTAAGTTAATAGAAACAACGGAAACAACTTCCGAGATTGGGTTCAGAGAAAAATCTCAGGAAAAGTCCCGAGGGTACTACCTAGGTCAAGATAGAAAATGGTGGAATATAATCTAAAACAAACCTCGACCATGATACGAGGTTGGTAAATCATATTCTCTCTCCAACCTAGATGATATACAAGTCCAACTTATACCTTCCCTTTGGGGTCCACAAACTCATCCCAAAAAGAAATAAAGTTTGATACGGACAGATATTTTAGAAATCAGGACGAATGGAAACAAGTGGAAAAAGATTCGAAAGCCTTCGAAATAAGATTCCCAGGGGTCATCCCTGGAATCTACCAAGAGTTCCTAATATGTGACTGAGTACCAAATCCTAAAATATGCCATGACTCAATCTTAATCCTAGGGCAGGCTCGCAGTAGTACAGATAAGCTCAAGTACTACTACGACTTTGCATTAATTGCAAAGACTGGCCTGCATGGGCCACCACTAAAAATGTGTCACGACCCGTACCCGAATATACGGGTACGAATACGTAGGCCACGCCCAGCCTACGCCGCAGTATCGGCGGTAGAGCGTTGTCAAGTACCCTATACTAACTACAACATCTAAAGATCTATAACTAGAAATGTACTCATGTCACCTCACAAAAACTAAGGAAGATAAGACAAGAAATAATAACAATATCACTAGAACAACTAGAATCTACAAGGATCATAAGACAGGAAATAAAGAAAAAACAACAAAACTAACTAAGGATAACTACCAGACAACTCACATAGAAGAATAGTAAGATCCACCTCAGCTAGCAACATCATGAAGTCCAATACTGAGGGCACAACTACTCCTAAAATTTTATCAACATATCCAGTCAGGATGGAACGAGCACAAATCTCAAATAACAGTTCTAATTAGACGATATTGAAAATATAGCAGTAAATAGAGAGAATATACAAGAGATCATGAAATGTACATGTGAGTATCATGGCAAGGTAAGATGTAAATCTAGAGCTAGAACAAGGCAAGTAAAACTGATCAGAGTATATACAAGAATCAAAAATCATCTATCTAGGTGTGTGAGTACTAGTTTCAACATGTGGCCGGCTTGGGTCTGTACAAGTTCTACTGGCCTGGTTAATCATATGTGGAGTGTATGATTAACACTCACAAGATCTACAAGAATAACAAGGTGGATAATAACCACACATCTACACTAATACTCCCCATCCCCGACTAGTATAGTGGAAGCAACCATGACACATCATGACACGCGATTCTCCGAGAGGGTAGCTAGCCTTCGCAGGAATCGTGTCTATACAATGCACAAGGAACAAGAAAGACTTGCACAAGATATACCAAGGAAAGCGAGGAATAACATCTCATGACGGGATCCAGACAAATACAAATCCGTGTGAACAATGTGTCAAGAGAACAAGGGCATCTGCACTAAATACAAGAAACATAAACGATATCATAAAACAGAAATATTATCAGAGAATGTACTCGCCTGAGATCTGGTGGAATATGTCAACTGGTCCAAGAACAGTACCTCGAGGACCTATAGGTGGAATACTGTATTAATATAAGGGTTTGGAAGTAAAAATCAAGTCATACTAAGTCAAACTAGGTCGATCTAAGTCAAGGGTTGACTTACAGTTGACTTTTGATCAACTGGTCAACTCTGGTCAACCCTAGGTCAACTCTAGGTCAAACTTGACTAACGTTGACTAACAGTTGACTTTGGGGCAACTGGTCAACTCTGGTCCAGTTCAAATCAATTTTAGGCTACGGTTGACTTCCGTTGACCTTTGGTCAAAATAGTCAACTGTGGTCAACCAAGGTCAAAACTAGTCTAACCTAGGTCAAATGTTGACTCTACTTTGACGTTCAGTCAAAGTAGTCAACCATGGTCAAACTGGGTCAAAGCTAGTCTCTACAAACATCTACAGGGTCAACACATTCAATTTCAGTGGTTGTGAAATCACTGGAATCGATGGATCTTAAAATACCACAAAAGGAGAAAGATTATAATAATATGGTAAAAACATACAGATGTTGTCGGATGGTGATACAACCATTACCAACGTGTCCAGAATGGTCGAAATAGCTAGAATAGCTGTCCATAAGTCCAAATTGGACACAGGTGCAAAAAGGTAATATCGGGTCAAAACGGTGTCCGTGTCGGACCCACTTTGCACCAAAAATCGTGCAAGAATACTAGTCTACCAAACCTAACAAATTGTATGTACACGAATCCAGAATGATGATACGAACCCAACGGTATATCCAGAATTGGATTCCGTTGACCCGATCTCAAATTGGTCCGTTGACCAGGACATTGAAATTTCGATTTGCACAAAAAAGCGTGTCGGAGCCAATGTCCTCAAAACTCAGCAAATTATATATCAACGAGTCCAGAATGACGATACGAACTCAACGGTATATCCGAAATTGGATTCCGATGAGCCGATCTCAAAATGACCTGTTGACCCGGATATTGGTATCCGACTTGCACCGAAATGCGTGCCGAAACCAATGTCCACTAAAACCTAGCAAATTATATGGCAACGAGTCCAGAATGACGATATAAACCCAACGGTATATCCGGAATTGGATTCCGATGAGCCGGAGTCAAAAAGTCCCGCTGACCCGGATTGTGGGGCCCACTTTGCACCGAAATGCGTGCCAGGGCCCACGTCCTCCAAATCTAACAAACTTTATATGAAAATGTGCCAGAACGACGCCACGAGTCTACTGGTGGTGTCAGAAATTGAATCCGGAGTCCCGGGTTCAAAAATGGAATTTTACAAGTGCAACACTAAGAATTCGAACGGCCAACTTTGGCGTCGAATTCGACCGGCCTAACAAGCTCAAACTGAAATGAAATCTAAAGGGGGCAGGAAGAGGGTTATACCAGCTATGCACAGGAACTAGTAGCGCGCCAACCGGAGCTGCGATGATGAAGATACGAACCCGCGAAGTTGGCGTCACGAAACTTTCCAAAAATAGTTCAATTTAAAACGTCAACTTGGTGGCCAGTTTTGATGTATCAAACGATAAAATTAACGAACGAAAATTGAGTAGAGTGGAGAGCTACATACCAAGATTGTGACAGAGCGAAGAAATTACCGATCCAACGGTCGAATTCTCCAAAATATTGGCGCGAAGTCGCTGCCTCGAAGCACGAATTCTGAAATTTCCCGCGCGCGCGTCGACGGGATTCCGTGCAAAACGCACGAATCGCCTAGACGGCGCATCCCGGAGGACGATGGCCGCCACGGGAGGGTACGGGAGTGTGCGCCCGGCCTGGGGGGGCTCGCTGGCGTGGGGGCGGCCGGCCATGCGGCGGCGATGGCCGGGGCGGCGCACGGCCAGCCAGCGCTACTGCTGCTGCCTGTCGCTCTTGCTACTGTCGCTGCTGCTGCTGCGGTTGCTGCCTCGCGGCGACGCGCGCGGTGGCACATCCAGGCGACGGCGGCAGCCCAGCGAAGGGGAGGAAGGAGGAGGAGAAGGGAAAAGGTGGTGGCGGTTGTGGTTTTGATGATGGTGAGGGTGGTGGTGTGTGGTGGTGATGTAGATGAGGGTAGTAATGGTTATAGTGGTGGTGATGGTGTGATGATATTTAAGAAGAAGAAGTGAAGAATGGAGAGGAAAAGTGTCGGCTAAGGCATGGGGGAGGAGAGTATGCTGCTGTAGGGAGAGGGGTGTGTGTTTTTTTGATGGAAATGAGAGAGAGAGAGAGTATATAATATATATATATATATATATATATATATATATATATATATATATATATGATATATTATATATAGAAGGAGAGAGAGAACGAAAGATATTTAATGAGAGAGAGGGAAAGTAGAGAGAGTGTGGGGGGATGTGTTCGGCTGTGGGTAGTTAGGGGAGAGTGTGGTGAGGATGAGAGAGAGAGAGAGAGAGATTTATCCATACATGAGAGAGAAAGAGAGAGTTATCCATACATATAATATATATATATATATATATATATATATATATATATATATATATATATATATATTTTATATATATATATATATATATATATATATATATATATATATATATATATATATATATATATATATATATATATATATATATATTTGAAATGGAGAGAGAAAGAGATATTTATATAAAATAAACGTATTTTCAAATAGGAAAAAAATACAGACACATCAGTGGGATGTATGGGCAGTTATGGTAGGGTCCATGCCAAACTGGGTCGGACGTTGGGCCAAGTTTGGACAAAGTCGAAGCCAAGATTTATTTAATTTATAATTTAAACTAATTAAAATCACGGATGGAATGGGACCACAAGGGAGATCAGATCGGTGGCACGCAAGTGGTACGTGTATAGTAGGCTCGAAACAGGCCAGGGCCATATATTGGGTCGACTGGATTGGACCGATGTCGGGCCCGAAAATTAAATTGGAAATTATGTCACGAATTACGGCAGACGATAAATTGGTCTAAATTGACCCGAAAGTTGTGCAAAGGAAATGGAGCACAAAATGGAGTGTCTGAGTGGGACACGAAGGTCATGGGTGAAGAGCGTCTCGAGTAGATCATTCATGATAGGTTGGTTCTGGGAAAACGACTGGTCTTGCGCTCCCAAATTAAAAGTCACGGTAACGTGCAAACAATGATCAAAGATAAAAGTGGAAATAATTATTCAACGATTAATTGGTCTAAGTTGATCCGAAGTTGCTTGATACAAAAAGGGCACAAGGGAACGAGTTTAAGTGGGACATGATATATCAAAATGAAGATAATCTCGTCCACTACAAACTTCAAGAAGGAAGTTTCCAGAGATTGGCATCCCTGATGCACTAGAAATCCAAGTCATGATAAAGAACATTAATGATATAAATTAATTAAATCAAAATTAATTATCGAGAATAAATTATTTAGAAATTTCAAAATAATCCTAAAAATTCAGGGGGCTTACAATTTATCCAAATTCTATCGATCAATCTCATGTCCAAGACTAAGCCCAATCTTCCTATCCCTTGCCAATTCTTACCTTCCACCTATTGACCCTAACCAAATTGACCGTCCTAGACTCGATGGAACCACCCGTATCGCCAACAGAGGTCCCCTTGCATAGTTGTTGCACCAAAGTTGCAGTACGTGCCATATTGATCATTGCAGCACACCAGGCGTCCTATCAGGCAAGACACCTTGCCATTTGATGTTTATTTATTTTAGCTCATATTTCATGCATTATTATTTTCTTTATGCAAAACTGTGATACATGGCATAACCTGTTAGAACTTACTGTTCATTTATATTTCCTGCTATGTATTATTTTTCTCACACATTAAACCTAGATTTAAGGGACCACCTTTGTGTGTTGCATTCATAGCCTTGACACGTTGTACCACGAAGTTGTGTGTCGCATGTAGAACACGAAAGTGCGTGATTGGCTGGCCACCAGTACGTATAAGCCGTACGATAGGAATAACCGCTAATAGAGGTTGTATGCTAGTTTGACTTAGCGGTTATAGTGGTTTTATGTTGTGGATGCAACACAGTAGGCATTGGGCAGGGAGGACAATTCTTTAGCTTATGGGCTTCAATGCACTTTCCCTTTGTAACCCGTGAGCTCCGTCGGAGACGTGGGTCAGCTTGCCCAAGATTACTGACGGCCACTGGCGATTCTGCGGAACATCATACTCTTATTGATTGGGCCTCTAGTGCCCCAAGGGGGGACTATGCCGATCCTATTTAGTCAGGGCCCATGCGTAGGAAGGATTGTTCTTAACTATATTTCACTTAGAATAGTAGGCTACCTTATCCGTTAGGTACGAGTACTTTTGGTTTGGGTACTTGTATCTGACCGTGGCTTGGAACAATAACTTGTCGAGGATTAGTTTGTCACATCTTGTCCTTGTTTGGTTGTAAGTATGACTTACTACTTCGATGAGAAGGTATTGAACCTTGTTGGGGTCCGGATACCATATTGGATTCATAGCATGGAAAGATACGTTACCGTGAACTAGTTTACTATCTCCTGTCCTTGTTTGGTTGGGGGGATGGTACGCTCGTTCAATAGGTGTGTATTGGACCATGTTATAAATTCAATTAACTTATGTATTTGAGCAATATTTATTCAGTTTATATGGCATGATATTATGTGTCTTGTTACGTCCCTCTGAGGACCTGGTTATCTCTCCAGGTGTGTGCTATTGTCTTTCGCAGGTGTTCTAGCTCTAGTCGTGATCATTGCTTCTTCTACGAGGATGATTGCATTTGGATCGTCTTCGCTTCGCTCGCCAAAAATTATTTCTTTTCTCATGTATTTCCTTTATTTGTTTTTAGTGGATTTGTCTCCGCCCAACTACATGTACCAAATGACAATTTCATAGTTGATTATATGAGATCTTTTATTCATTTATTTTGTGTGGATGAGATTAGTTATGGTTCTACTGCATTTTACAGCTTACGTATATTTATTATACGGCTGGCATGTCTACGTTTCTAGTTCTACATATTTTGGGACTGGGGCGTTACATATTCCATTCCTGACTGGAAACCAACATTTTTCAGGTTAGCTGTGGCTTCTCTTAGCTTGGGAGATACGGGTGTACCTGCTGACAGAAACCTAGAAATCGATTTGTATCATTTTTATTAATTGTGAGAATTGTGTATTTTTTTAAATATAAATCTTGCAAATGTTGTAATAAATTTAGAAATGTGAATGAGCAGCAAATGTTATATTTTGAGCATTTATTTCTTGCGGGCTTGACAGCGTTCTACCGCCGACTCTGTGGCGTAGGCTCGCTTGGAAACGTCTCGTATCCAAAAAAACGGATGCGGGTCGTGACAAGTTTTTGTGGTGGCCCATGCAGGTCTATTTTCACAAAATATTGCAAACTCGTGATGGTACGTTAGTCGTACTATTGTGAGCCTGCGCCCAGGAAATGCTCATTCACAATTAGGATTAAAATAATTTAGGAGAATAACTAGGACTAGGAGTCCCTTGTTCAAATTGACTGTTGGGTAGTTAAGGTTATTAGATAGGCCATGCAATTTAGATAGATCCCTATAGGTACACTCTTACCTTTGATATGACGATATGATCCTTGTGGATATACCATTCACTTGGTAAGTTAGGCTTACCTATAATTAAGGCCTTGATCTTGATGAACTGTTTAATTTTTTTTTGCTTTATTAGATATAAATCTTATAGCATAAGTTAGAATTGTCTATTTTAAATCCCCTTTTGCTGTAAGGATTTAGTTTATAATTTTTGATTCTGCAATTCGTGTACGAATCTCGAGGTAGATTGATTTGAGATTTTCCCTCAACCATAAAAATGCACATAAAATAGATACTAGAATGTTTGTATTCCTTTTGTCTTTAGTTATTTCCTCCATGTTAACTCTTTTATTTTAAGTGTGGTGACTGATAGGACAAATACCTACGTCTTATTTTTGTCAACTTGTTTGAATCTCTAGAGGCTCATGAATTTTTACGGATATATGTTTGCAAAAACAAAAGTATGATATTTATTTCACAAACTTTGTAAAGAATATTACAAGAATTCTGGGAAAGTACAACTATAGGAATCCGATCTGGATGACGATCGCTTTATCCCTTGGACGATGTGAACTTTTGAAGACGAAAGCTTTTGAAGATGACTGAAGGCAGGAAGCCTCTGATGGAACGAAGGCAGGAAGCCTCTGATGAACTGAAGGCGAAGAGCCTCTGAAGAACGCAGCAGCACTTTAGCAAGAACTCCTGGATTCTCTGAAGAGAATAATCTCTCTGTGTGTAATCTGATCTCTCTGATCTGTCCTCTGTTGAATGGAAACGAAACTCTATTTATAGAGTTCTGAAATAACTGTTTTGGGCAGTTATTCTGGAGAGCGCCTGATTGAAGTGCGCCTGTTTTGAGCACGTATGACAAACTGCGCCTGTTTTCACTCCGTTATCACGAACGTGCACCAACTGCTTTAGACACGTGGCATTATTTGATTGAAATGCGCTTGGTCGTGTACAGTTAGTGGGACACGTGTTGGACATGTAGAGTGGTAGTTAGACGTTGAATTAGTCAAAGTGCGCCTGTTTCAGGGACACGTGGTAAGCTCTGAATTGATGTTGTTTTGAACTGCGCCTTCTTCGTAGGTGCAATCTGCAAAGTGTGCTGAGTTTGGATAGAAGTAGGCGCAATCTGCGAAGTGTGCTTGATATAGTAAAAAGTAGGCGCAGTCTGTTGATAGCGCCTAGTTCTTTGATGTAGGCGCAATCTGTTTAGACAGCTGTCATATCTTCCTCGAGCGCCGCGCCATCATAGGAATGATAGCGCCGTCTCGATCTTCGTATTTGTCGGGTAATGATGACTCCTCGTCAGCTAAGCGCGATTTGTGAAATGCGCCTCTATGATGCAGAAATAGGCGCGTTCTGTGTTTGTTGATGACGTAGGCGCCATTTGTTTGTAGGGTCGTTCTGATTAATCTGTTGAATTTAACTTAGGCGCGGTTTGATTTTTTGGACCTACAAGACCCCCTTCAAAGTTTTCGAAAGTTGATTTTATTCAAAATTTCGAAATACTTTGAATTTTGAAAATCAAATCAAGTTGCGCATAGGCTAAGCTGTCTGCTCGATCTGGAAGGATTAACCTCACGTTTCAGACATTTAATGAATATCCGAATGATGAATCTTCATTTTTCAAGACTGATTGAATTCAATTCTTTATGGAGGAATATAAACCACCGGATGATGTGAGGAAGAGGATAAACCGTCAGATGATGAAGATGAACGGTATAAACCGTCAAATAGTGTGATGAACGAGATGAACCGTCAAATGATGATGATGAACGGTATAAACCGTCAAATGGTGTGATAAACGGGATGAACCGTCAAATGATGATGATGAACGGGATAAACCGTCAAATGGTGTGATGAACGGGATGAACCGTCAAATGATGATGATGAACGGGATGAACCGTCAAATGGTGATGATGAACGGGATGAACCGTCAAATGGTGATGATGAACGGGATGAACCGTCAAATGGTGATGATGAACAGAATGAACCGTCAGATGATGATGATGAACGGGATGAACCGTCAAATGGTGATGATGAACGGGATGAACCGTCAAATGGTGATGATGAACGGAATGAACCGTCAGATGATGATGATAACGGGATGAACCGTCAAATGATGATGATGAACGGGATGAACCGTCAAATGATGATGATGAACGGGATGAACCGTCAAATGGTGATGATGAACGGGATGAACCGTCAAATGGTAATGATGAACGGGATGAACCGTCAAATGGTAATGATGAACGGGATGAACCGTCAAATAATTTTGTATAGGATGTTCATTTAGAAGATATAGTCAATCGATGAATTTGACTAATACTGGTGTCAGAATCCCATGATCTGGAATCAGAAGAATTGGAGCGCTCGTCACTATCAGATTTAGAGACTGCTGGGGATAACACTTGCGGAGAAGCATATCCGAGCCCTCTGTTAGTCCTGCTGTAGTACATTTCAGACTTTCCATATGGAACAGCTGTACGAACAGGAGTTCGCCTTCCTTTGCCGTAGTTGAGGCCACTTTTGAAGTCGTAGCCCATCTTTCGGAGGATGTCTTTGCACTGCTGACTGTAACGATGATGCTGAATAGGTCCAGTATCGTTAACTTTGCTGTCATCCGTATAGCTGAACTTTTGTTCTGGTCCTTTACTAAAAAGTATTGGATTCTCGCCTTTCTTTCGAGAAGGAACAATAAAGCAGGACTTCTCTGGCCGATCATTTGAGACTTCCGTCTGAAGAGCTTGCACAACTCCCATTGTGAATGATTGGAAGCTATCTAACATTTCCAAATAATACTTAGTATAGTAGATGACATCAGTATACTGGAAAGGAGATACATCTTCATTGATATACACAGTGGTATTTACAACAGGACCTTTAGCCTTAGCAGACTTGGTCAGATTGATTACAAGAGGGGGAGAGGAAGAACGTGAAGGAAGTTTAGACTTGTTTACGACGGAGGTCAATAACAAGCGGCTCAGAGGAGGTGAGCTCCCTATTTTCCTTGTCTTTGATAACAAGTGGCTCAAAGGAAGTGAGCTGCTTTTTTATCTTGTTACGACGTAAATCAATAACAAGAGACTCAGAGGAGGTGAGCTCCCTTTAATCATCATCAGTTGGCTGTTTCTGAATTGGCAAGTGAATAGCCAATAGTTTAGAGGACTGAGGATAAGTAACCCGCCCTTTAACAGGTATGATGAGGGTTTCACTGGACGTTGCTTCCTGATCTTCTTCTGTGTCAAGAGACAGAACAATCTTCATGAATTCCTTTTTATACATGCGAGAGTCATTGCAATATGCCTCAACTCCTTTGAAGGGATGGAGATCAGCCACCTCCTTATGGACTTCTCCATTGTCATCAACGTATTTAAAACATTGATGAAGAGTGGAAGGAACGATGTTATGTTCATGCATGAATGGCCTCCCCAGAATAGCATTGTATGAGCAGCCATGGTTGTCGATGATATAAAAGGTAACCTTAGTGCGCAGATTGCCTATTTGTAGTTTTAGGCGAATCTTGCCCAAAGGTTCGCTTTTACCTTGGTTGAATCCCAGAATTGTGGTAATGGTAACAGAAAGACTATGCACAGGTATTTTTAGTGCATCTAGCATAGTCTTCGTCATAATGCTGAGAGCGGACCCAGGATCAATCAATAGACGATCAACCTTCATAGAATCGATATAGCCCGTAAAATATAGAGGACGGTCATGTCGATTATCTTCTAGCAGCATATCGTCCTGCGTAAAAGTGATGTTCGGCATCAAGTCCAGAACACTGTGGCAGTGTAGGCAAGAAACTGGTTCTGCTTCCAGCTTCTTGAGGAAAGTCAAGCAGGTTTCTGCTTGCATCAGGGCTTCACTTAGAGTTTCCCGAGTCTCTCTGGAAAGACGCAAGAGCTCGAAGATTGACAATCTGGCTGGTGTATTAGCTAATTGAACCAAAATATCGAAATTGTAAGGCTTCTCAAATCCTGTGAGTGATGATTTCTTCAGAGGTTTGTCGAAGCGGACTTGTTGCTTGCCCTTGTCTACTGCAGTAGATTTGGGAGGAATAGACACCACTACTGGTGCAGATGCAGAAGGATTCTCCTCAATAGATGCAGGTTGTGCTGGAGCAGACTTCGAAGAAGACTCTGGAGCTTCTGGGACTTCCCGTTGATATGTTTTTCCTGATCTGGTGCCGATCAAGATCTCTTCTTCGTTTGTAGGGTCGAAGGACACCATGTTGCAAGTCTTTATCTTGCCTTTAGAACGATCTTTCTTCTTGGAATATGAGACTTCAAACTCTGAAGCGAGATCAGGATGGATCCACATAATTTCACCATTATCAAGAGATAATGGAACAAGGCCTTTATTCTGAGAAAGAGGGAGATTCTCAATCTCAAGAGTAGCTTTGGGGATTGGAATGACGCCGTCTTGCACCATCAGAGGAGGAAAGTCTCCAAATTGAACTGAGACCATATTTGCGGTCACAGTCTTTTCGTCTTGTTGAAGAGTGATAACCCCAGCGTTGATTAGCTCTTGGATCTTGCCTTTGAGCACGTAGCATGCTCGAGTAGGATGTCCAACAAACCTGTGATAGACACAATATTTTGGATGGTCAGTCTTACCAACCTCTTCCGCCCTTTTAGGGTCGGGTAATTGCAGTTTGTTGCTCTTTGTAAGACATTCAAAGATACCCATGATGTCATCTTCATCGAAAGAGTACTCTTCTTTAGGACGTGGTGCTCTTTGAGGTTGTTGTGATGGAGTATGTGCAGATTGAGCAACATTGACAACCAGTGCTTCTTTATTCTTTAGATTTATGGCCAAAGCTTCTTTAGGAGTAGATGTATCTTTACCCCTCTTGTTATTTTGGTGATTGTTGTTAGAGTTTGAGCTATGATCGCCTTGGTCAGGATTCATGTGAACCCCCAATGTCTTGAATTTTTCAGCGCTAAGTTCTGCTGCTTTAGCATTGATAATGAAAGAAGGCCAGTCTTGGAATTGAGTTGCCCCTGTCCACATACTAACAATTGGCAAGAGATTATTCTTGCAAGTGTCAATGGTGACGGCAGATGGGGTCCCCATTGGCATCTTGAGAGCTTCGCGACGAAACCTCTCAATAAATTGCTCAACAGGCTCATTATTTCTTTGCTTGATTTTAATGAGGACTGACATAGTCATATCGTTGACACCTTCATAAAATCGTTCAAGGAACATCTGTTTGAAACCAACAAAAGAAGTGATACATCCGTCTGGTAGACTTCGGTACCAGTCATAAGCAGCGCCAGTTAAGCAACTGACGAATACCCGAGTAAGAAGGGCATCATTAGGCTGAAGAGGATCAGTCATCAATTCAAAATGATTAATATACTGATTGGGAGATGAAGTGCCATCAAACTGCATAATAATGGGGAATTTGTATTTTGGTGGAAACTGCATTTTCTTCCATTTGGCGGGATAGGGTTGTTTAATGCCCAACCGTTGTAAGCCTTCCCTTTGTATATAGGCTTCAAATTGATTCCGCAATTGTTCAACAGCATCATTAGCATTCCCTGAAGATTGAAGATTGCTAGATTGATTAGTAATAGCCGGAGGAGGAACCGCATGGTAAGTATCACCCCCAGCACCAGTTTGGCTAAGAGTAACCTGAACTGGTACTGTGGTGACTGGAGGAGGTGGTACCCCCAGACAAGGATTCTGAGGAGTAGAAGAAACTAATGGTTCAGGAGTTATGACCGGTGGAGTGTGTTGAACCATAATAACATCATGCATTTTAGCCATCATGTCAGCCATAGTCTTCAATTGTTCTTCTAGTGCAACAATTCTTTGATTCTGATTGTTGAAACCAGAAGCATCTTGTTCTTCAGTGACGTATGCTATCACTTCTCGTGCCATGACAGATGACACAGTTTGTTCAGAGCTATCACTGTCGACAGCATAGTCAGAACTACCCCCAGCATGAGAGGTAGAGATATCACGGTAAGGAAAATTCCTTTGACCTATTGTTTCTCGGCTTCGAGATCGAGTATGCTGGTAAACACCATCATCTGATTCTCGAAGTCGGTCAAGATAGTGCTGGCTGGGTCTCCGGTTCTTTCCGTGCTTGCATTTTCTACCCCCAGAATCTCTGGAAGTCATGTTGCCGGAGGCAAACATTACCTCTTCTTCATCATCAGTCCTTTGATCAACAGAAAGGAAAGTCAAACGCTCGAAGACAGAACGTTTGGTTGTTTGGCAACAACATTTGATAACCACTTCGTGAGGATGATTGCAATGATGAACATGTGATTGTTTGGGAGAAGTGGGGGTGATATCCCGTTTCTGCCTGAGATGATCCCGAAGATCAGAGACAACGGGACGAGAAGAAGTAGCAGGGATATATTCATGGATGACATTTGGAACATGGTTCCGATTTCGTAAATGTTCGATTCCATGAGTATAAAGAGAGGTACTCATCTGATTGGCATAATTGTCAGGATTCCTTGCCTCAAAAGGTTGATATTGAGGCAAGTTGACCTTAGCATGCTTGCGTTTCACAGAGGTAGGTTTTGATTGGGGTTTTCTATTGAGATATGCCCGTAAATCATTTAAACCGCCCCTGGGAATCTCAGTTTGTGAAACTTGTAATTTGCCTTGTTCGGATCGTGAAATCCGCAAATTAGGCAATTCCTGAATATTTGCCTTGGGAGTAGGTAAAATACCTCTCTGATTAGTACGAGAACCCTTGTTAAGGGGGATATTCGTACTAATAGGTGCAGAGGCACCATCAGTTGGATCCTCCTCGATAAGAATCGAAGAAGACTTGGAAAAGGCCAGAGGACCCTTTCCATTGTTTTGAGATGAAGGGATAGCTAAAGAGCATTTCCCTCTGTTATCTTCCAAGTTTTGCGCTTGGGAAGATTGGGAGAAGACCAAGGGGCCTTTTCCTTTTGATAGAATCGAAGAAGGAGCAGCCAAAGGACTGTCCTCAGCAAATTGCGCCTGTGCAGTTTTGGGTTTCTGGATTCTGGAATGATCCGGAGCAGACTGCGCCTGAACAGACTGCGCCTGTTTAGTCAGGGTAGCAGATGCATTGGACTGCGCCTGGGCAGCAGCAGAAGATTTGACTTGTGCCAATTTGGCACAAACTGTACCAAAAGAAGGTTTGGTGGCAGACTGCGCCTGTTTCCCTAAGGAGAGAACAGACTGCGCCTGATTGTGAGGCAGAGATTGTGCTGTTTTGGCATGAACTGCGCCAGAAGATGGTTTGACAGCAGACTGCGCCTGGTTCACAGTTCTAATTTGTTTCCCTAAGGAGAGAACAGACTGTGCCTGGTTGGCATGTTTGGCCGCAGACTGCGCCTGAACAATCTGTTTCCCTAAAGAGGGAACAGACTGCGCCAGGTTGCTAGAGATAGGCACTGGTGTCTTGGAAACAGCAGATTGTGCCGAAGAAGTGGCAGCGTTCTTCATCAGAGAAGGAGCAGAGTTCTTGGGAGCCCACACTGAGCGAGTCTTGCTCTTGACGGAAGTCGTAGTGCGGCGAGGAGTGCTTTGTGCATTAATCATTGCTTCGTAGGCCGTTTGGTCAACTTTCACGACCAAAGTCTTCTGCGTCGAGCCGATAGACGCTGTGTCACATTGAGTTGTCACCTTTTCATCAGAGGAAAAGGTCGTCCCCAGCAGAGTCGCCATTTTGTTTGCAAAAACAGAAGTATGATATTTATTTCACAAACTTTGTAAAGAATATTACAAGAATTCTGGGAAAGTACAACTATAGGAATCCGATCTGGATGACGATCGCTTTATTCCTTGGACGATGTGAACTTTTGAAGACGAAAGCTTTCGAAGATGACTGAAGGCAGGAAGCCTCTGATGGAACGAAGGCAGGAAGCCTCTGATGAACTGAAGGCGAAGAGCCTCTGAAGAACGCAGCAGCACTTTAGCAAGAACTCCTGGATTCTCTGAAGAGAATAATCTCTCTGTGTGTAATCTGATCTCTCTGATCTGTCCTCTGTTGAATGGAAACGAAACTCTATTTATAGAGTTCTGAAATAACTGTTTTGGGCAGTTATTCTGGAGAGCGCCTGATTGAAGTGCGCCTGTTTTGAGCACGTATGACAAACTGTGCCTGTTTTCACTCCGTTATCACGAACGTGCACCAACTGCTTTAGACACGTGGCATTATTTGATTGAAATGCGCTTGGTCGTGTACAGTTAGTGGGACACGTGTTGGACATGTAGAGTGGTAGTTAGACGTTGAATTAGTCAAAGTGCGCCTGTTTCAGGGACACGTGGTAAGCTCTAAATTGATGTTGTTTTGAACTGCGCCTTCTTCGTAGGCGCAATCTGCAAAGTGTGCTGAGTTTGGATAGAAGTAGGCGCAATCTGCGAAGTGTGCTTGATATAGTAAAAAGTAGGCGCAGTCTGTTGATAGCGCCTAGTTCTTTGATGTAGGCGCAATCTGTTTAGACAGCTGTCATATCTTCCTCGAGCGTCGCGCCATCATAGGAATGATAGCGCCGTCTCGATCTTCGTGTTTGTCGGGTAATGATGACTCCTCGTCAGCTAAGCGCGGTTTGTGAAATGTGCCTCTATGATGCAGAAATAGGCGCGTTCTGTGTTTGTTGATGACGTAGGCGCCATTTGTTTGTAGGGTCGTTCTGATTAATCTGTTGAATTTAACTTAGGCGCGGTTTGATTTTTTGGACCTACAATATAGTTAAAGGAATATTAGTTAACTAATAATGGTTAGACAGCAGCGTACTGTCGTCAATTATTTGAGAGTGGAGAATGTGGGTTCACTGCAGCCAACAACGTACTGGCGAGGCACAACCCATAGAATTGAAATCCTTTCGAAGAAGTATAGTTTATGGAACATTGTTAAGACTATACCTTCGTTGACCTATTTAGACCTTGTGTCAATAAGGTAGAGTACCTGAGGGCATATCACCCCTGAATCACGGAACCAAGAGTTTACCGCAACCTGAGTATACGGGCGAGGCATAATTCTCGGTAAAGTGACTTCAGACGTGAGTACAAGTTTAGGATACTATAGAGGGTAGGAAAATGCCCTGTGTGTACCATAAGACCTAAGGCCAAAACTAGTAAAAGTTCTGTAAGTTGAGTAGCATGTCTCCCAACCTAGCGTTATGTGGTTCTTGTGATCTGTTAACAAGGTAATTGACTGACCTTAATAGGTTTAACTAGAATATCAAATTTAGAGTTCCATAACCCCTTAATCGACCAAGGCCTTATGGATAGAGGATAGTAGGATGACTGTATAAGCAAGAACACCAGGTAAGGCTTTGATTCTCTCAAAACCCGAACCAATTGTGCCTCATTTCAAAAATCTCGCATATTTATATTTTGACTCTCTTGACCAATGCTGCTATTACAGCCTAGTTTTGCAAGCTTACTCTTTTATCGAGCTTGATTCAAGACATATGTTTACTAGGGACGCCCGCTAACATATTGTCTAATCAGAATTATTGTATTACGGTCTGATCAACCATGATGCATTTGGTTCGCTTTTCATCTAATTACCCTACGTGGATTGAGATGTAGATGTCTCTAGGATCTCATCTACGACTGCTTTGACAATTCCTTTTGAATTATACATTCACCTTTGAATCACATAATTATATTCAGTAACATCTCTCTTGAACTCTTTATTGTTTTATCTTTCATCGATTAGAAAGACGAAAGCTCGTAATTAATAGATAGATACAGAGTATCTCCATGGCTATGATAGTTGTATATGCAAGTGTAGCTACCATCGGCCAGCTCTGTGACTGGAACCTTGCCTTGAGTTACTCGTCCTCCCTTCGACACTAAACCTACTATCTTGATCTTCTAGTCATTGGAGTCCGAGAATGATTAGGATCGTTCCCTTGATCGAATACCAACCTAGGAGACTATCTATCCTCAAGAGACCAAATGTTGTGAGCCTCTAATCATTTGATTGAAGCTTGGTTTAACTAGAACCCTTGTGACAATAGTCTGGCAGGTTGACACAAATAGAAATTTGTGACTCAGTTGTCAGAAATCTTTTCATATGACGTGTCTTAGAGTTGGTTACCCCGTCGATAACTCATGTATACTGTGGACGAGTAGGTCATTCTATTTTATCGACCATGTGTCATTGCACATGCACTCATTTTCCATTTATTGAGGAACGACCTTTGACTTGACTTATATCTACCGTATCCCGATACGTCGTACCTTATCCTTTATTAACAAGAGTCGAGGTAAATATCTGGACTTTGGAATCCTTCCAATCTCATCATTCCTAAAACCATGTCCTAACTTCTAAGGTGGGACTGTAGCCTCCTCAATTTTGGGATATACGACTATTACCAATTGATTAGAATAATTTCCATTAGCATGATAATTAGTGCCCTATGGACTCCCACTTTCCATTTAGATCACTTTGTGTCCCCGACCGTGCCGTTAATATTCGGAGCACGAGACCATCTGTTACCTCTCAACAAATTTCATATGCAAGATCTATACGAATCCACCTTCATCTGGGTATATCATGTCTCACTCAAAACCGTCCCCTTGTACTCTATTTTTGTGCTACGACCTTCAGGTTAAAAGGGACTAGCTATAACCCTTACCACAATAACGGTATACTTCCCGATTTCCACTGAAGCCTCAACTTTGACTCAATTCTTTCGACCCAATATGTGGTGGTGATCTACTCGAAGCCCACTACGCACATGCCACTAGTGTGCCACCCAATTGAGGCCTCATGTGTTACTTAAACACAAAGGTCACGGAAGGCGTATTTCGGGCTTTATGAACCTAGCTAACCAACCTAACGGGCAACTAGCTCAACCCCTCGGGTAGAGACCTATTCCAGAAGACCCTAATCTAGTAGAACTAGTTTTATCATTAGGATCTTGTTCAGTCAATATAGATTGAAATCCAAGGTTCATCCAACCAACGAGTGATGTCCAATTAGGGAACACATTAAGACCCAGTAAAATCCATCCATGCATGCCACCATATTTGGACTATAAAACTGAACTATTTGAAATAGGTCCCTATACCTATTATGTAGTCTCCACCTCTTAGGATGTGGTGTCATTCGTAAACCTTATTCCATCTACTTGGAAGTCGCAACACGATCTTATGTTGCATTATATCCCTTGCTCGTGTGTTTAGATAACCACGGAAAAGAGTCCAATCTTGATTTCTCAAATTTCGTTCTATTATGGAACCTTGTTTAGATTAATTTCGAGAATGGGACTTCTGTATTGCACGAATTGCAAGCCCCCTCTCAGAAGCGAAGGATTCTTTGATTTAGCAAGTGACTAGACTAGAGTAGCCCCATCTAGCAAATAAGTCAGGGTCCGTAAACTTTCTTTCTACCTGCATCATTGGATACTCTCTACAGTTTTTTGAAACTTCATATTTGCTCTCGATTATTTTTCTTATCTGCCTGTCCTTCCTATTTGAGAGCGATGAATGGTCACGCCTACTAAAATTTAACGATATTTCTTAGCTACTTGTGTAAATTATTGCTTGTTAAATCTTGGGTTGCTTGGTAAATAGGAGAGGATTATAGATGCCATATACAGTAGATATCTATTGGTAGAAATTTTAGCAATTAGTTGGAGGATTCTAAAGTTTTAACGACAGGAGATTTGATGGAGTAGTGTGACCAAAGGTAGGTAGAAGTCCTCAAGTATTCGGAGTTATAGAATGGCTAGAGAAGGTTATGAAATATCTTCGAAGAATTAAAAATTTAAAGAGATTAAGGTGAAGGTAGACTTTCTTTTGAATTTTAAGGAATAGTTATGAATTAGAATTTCGAGGATAAAATTATTTTAAGGTGGATAGATTTGTAGCTCCCCTTCCCAAAAATTTTGGAATATTCTTTTATTATTATTTAGTTTATTTGAATAATGATTTTTAGATTTTATAAACAATTATTGCCTAGATTTTATTTAGGTTTATAGAGTAAATGTGCAAATGGTATTCAATATACAGTGGATCGTATATTGATATATATATATACTTCGTGCTTATTTAAGGGTCTATTTATTATTTTATAAATCAATAATTGAATTATATTTAATTATGATATTGGGATGTACAATTTATATGCATATGCCCACCATCTGATTAAGTTGGTTTTCTAATATACTCTCACATATATGTAGTATGCATTGGGCCTTATAGAGATGAATGGACTATCACAATTCATGTAGCTGACCAAGAGTTCGGAATAAAAGCTTTATTGCTTTTGTAGATATATGCAATATGCCTCCACATTGTGTTTACTATTTCTTCAATATGTATGGAATATATTAGAACTTCCTCGCCAGAGGTTGCCACACTATCTGATGAGTACAAATGAAGAAATAATAACAACTATAAACCCAGCAGTTCTCGGCTTAATTCCTTCCCCCCATCGAACAACAGTAGTATTAGGACGACCCCTGTTTGCACCCGAGCAAATCATGTTATATATATATTCAACATAGCCGAGAGAAAACCCCCAACCGAGCCTCCCCACATCAGTGGGACCCACAGCCCATATTGAATTTGCATAACATCCCCTCTTCAACCCGAGGACTCGGCCAAACCCGGGACCAGACCCACACCCCAGCCCATTTTAAGCAGGCAACAACTCAAATCCAACCAGCTGAGCCGAGCCCAACACCAGTTTGTAATCGAACCTAGCACACAGCCGAGAGAGAGAGGGAGACCCGTATATATATATTCGAACAGAGGGGAGAAGTTCGAAACCCTAAAACCAAAACACTCGCCACCACCTACGCCTGCGCGCCCCTCCCCCACGCGCGCGCACGCGCCTCCGAGGGCCACCGTCGCCGCGTCGGCAACAGGCAGAACCGAGCATTGTCAGCAGCAGGGTGCTGCAGGAAGTCAACTTCGCGATCGAAGATCTCCCTCCTCGGTCGACGAAACTTCGTCCCGATTACTCAGGTACGACCACAATATAACCAACTTCGATTCCCTTCAAATATTTTGTCTTGTTTTGCGTTATGTGCATCGTAAAGCGAGCTCGAAGTTCCCGAAAAACTTCTCGAAAACAGAACGTATGGGACAGTCCCGACCCTAAATTGGAAGTCGATTCCTTGCCAATCGACCGACAGTTTTGAAATTCTGTCTGAATAGTGTTTTAGACAACCTATAGGACTTGAAGACCCTTTTGGTAGTTTCTGATTTCGTCTAATATGTCTTGAGAAAACAATTGCTAAAAATCAAGAAAAACAGTTTTTAGAAAAACATAATTTTAGAAAAAACATCCACACCACGTGCGTCCCGCCAAACCGGGTGTAGCCTCCCTTCCCGGAATTTTTAAAAATATTTATTATTATTATTTATTTAATAGTGATATTAGAATTTTTTTTGTAAATAATTATTTAGTTAGTTATTACGGTAGAAGACTTTAGCCATAGTTAAGTTTTGAAATACAAGACGGTTAGGAATCATGGCACGGATAGTGCAGTAGCGTGCTTTGACTAGTGTACTAGTCATGCCCGGGGAAACCTAGCCATAGGGACGTCCTAGCTAGAAAAACCAGGCCAAGTTGTGACATAACCATTATAAATAGTTAATTATTTATTATTATATTATTTGACGTTTAAGTGACCCGGTCGTACCGAACTAGTCAAACTGGATCCGAACTGAATCCAAGCCCAGGTAGGCATGTAGTGGGACCAAGTACGACCTTGTAGACATGTTTGGTAAGTGTAAGTATTTGTATATATTTTCAGAATTGGCAATTATTTTCTAAATATTGTTATAGGTAGATTATAGGTATTATTATTATTATTATTAAATAGGGCTTTACAGAATTTGTATGATCTTCGGGAGCCATATAAGTAGGGTGCATGTTACATCCATCAGAAACGAGTTTTGGGCTATTTTAATTGTTATTAGGATTTTTTATTTTAATATTACTTTGTTTTTATTAAATGATAATGATTTATATTTATTAAATCATTTACTTTATAAATGATATGTATATATATGTGTATAGATTATATATGGGAATGTATGTATTTATGAATATTATATATGAGTGTATTGGTATGTATATATAAAATAGTGTATATGTGTGTATATAAGTATATGTGTGTATGCGTATATAAATATGTGTACGTGTATATAAATAAATATTAAGTATGTGTATGGATATATAAATATATATTATATAGGTATATATGTGCATGTATATATATAAATATATATATAGGCGTATATATATATATATATATATATATATATATATATATATATATATATATATATATATATATATATATATATATATATATATATATATATATATATATATATATACGTGGCTATGTGTATATATATGTGTATATATATGTATATATATATATATATATATATATATATATATATATATATATATATATATATATATATATATATATATATATATATAAGTATTAATTGTCAAATAGAAATAGAAAAGAAAAAGAAAAAGAAAGGGAGTCACAGCAGCAGCCAGGAGCTTGGCCCATCCCAGCTGAGCCCCAATACCCACGGACCCAAGCTCACCAACAGGCCGAGCCCCCGCACAGGAAGCCCAACCCCATTCTGTTCTCAGCCGAGAACTGAGAACCGCGTATATGAAGAGATCGATCGATCGGAGAATAAAACACCAAACCCTAAAACCCTAACGAAGTCTCGCACCCCTCCCAGCGTGGGCGCATGCGGCCTCCGTACCGTCCTCGTGGCGGTCGGCCGCTGGCCGGAGGCGGTTGGCCGAGAGCAACCGAGAAAGAACAACGGCAGCAGCAGTAGTACAAAGAGACCGACTTCGTGATAATTTTTCGTCGTGATCGGTCGACCAATGGTCGAACCGCCTTCACAGGTTTGTCGACAACCTTACCCTTTGTAGTTCCCTTCAAATAGTTTGGATTAATTCACTTCGTACGCATCGCAAATCGATTCCCAAAACTGGGAAAAATCTCGATTTCCTGGATATAGAAACTGTCCCAACGTCCAATGTTTACGGTCGATTTGCGACCAGAACATCGCGAACTTTGGAAAACCGGTTGAACAAACTTCTAGACAACATAACCGAGATCAGAACCCTATTCTTAGTTTAATTTTTAGAGGTTTATTTTCTGGTTGGAATTGATTTCAAAATAGGGAAAAACCTGTTTTAAAAACATAAAAATTCATCCACACGACGTGCGTCCCGCCAATCCGGGCGATGTGGTCGCGAACCGAAAGTATCGAAAGGTGCGTAACGGCTTCGGGATCGTGTGGGCTTTGACGGAATTCAAATTGGTCGCGTGTGCGCGACAAATTTGATACATATCTGTCGAAATTCACCGTATCGTGCACTTTGCAAATTTCTTAATTACTTTGTGCACGCTCGTCAGATTGAGACAAAACTTGTGCCATCAGGACCGTATCATTTTTCTGGTCCTATATGCCAAGTTTGGTCCAATTATGAGACAGTTGATAAAATCACCGTTTTGCGGGCCCCACGGTCCGACTCAACGGGTGATTTTGTGCACGGTCCGCCGGAATTCAACTTTGGACATACGGTTGGGCTCGTATCGGAAAATCAAATCTGTAGACATATAGTTTGACAACTTTAGAGACCATTGACTCTGGCACGCTTTTCGGTGCAAAGCGAGTCCAACGGCGGACACCGTTTTTGCCCGAAATTACCGTTTTGCCACTGTATCCAGAATTAGACTTAAGGACAGGCAATCCTAGCTAATTTGACTATTCTGAGAACCATGGTAATGTTTATTTCAGCTTTCGAAGACAATTGTGATGACTTGGACTTTACGGCTCACCTGTTGACTATATTTTGTGGGATCTACGTGCACCCTCCAGGCAAGTATACCTTGCCTCCCTCTACAGTTTTATTACATGCATTTTATTTTAGTTTTTAGCTTTTGGATTATTTATGGACATGTGATTTTTGTGTTATTTTCTGTGGGGTTGTTTTATTGTTTATAGACGTGTTCATGTTTGGTCTTGTCGTTCCCACTTAGAGTTTCTCGTCAGTACCTTGCTTGAGTCGTGTCATAGAATGAGTACGTGTAATTGAACTGCTAAATCCTTGATATTGTTTTCTTGGCACCAGAGAGTCCACACTCGGGACGAGGGTGTTTTTCTTGATCTGTTTACATCCGTGAGTCCACACTCGGGACGAGGATGTCGATTATTTGTACCAGAGAGTCCACACTCGGGACGAGGGTGTTGACTTGATTTGACTTGACTTACACCAGAGAGTCCACACTCGGGACGAGGGTGTTCACATCAGAGAGTCCACACTCGGGACGAGGATGTAGTACTTGCACCAGAGAGTCCATACTCGGGATGAGGGTTTGGTTCTTCCATTGATCTCGTGTTTCGTTCATCCGGCAGTTCATTTACGCATAGTTGTTCTAGTATTCGTGTTCGTGTTCATGTTCTAGTATTCGTGTGTTCGTGTTCGTAGTCATTTGTCTTGTTCTTGTTCTTTCTTGCTTATTTCTTTTGCATGATAAAACTACTAGATAGGCATGTATATTATGTATCTTGCTATGTCCTCTAAGGACCTGATGATCTCCTCAGGTTTAGCGATTGTATGGAGTTAGCTAGTAGTTCTGGATGGCGGAGAATTTGCGGTTCTTGCGGGATTCAGGTATCGTTATCGTGTTTATTATCCGCTCGTGCTTTCATACCTTATCATGAGTTATCCTGTTTCTTGATTCAGTTTTAGGCTCTTGTTATTTTCTTTAGAGTCTTATTGGGCATTTATGCTAGTGGGCTGCAGACCACGACCCATAGTGTTCATTCATGTTCCATATTCTTATTGTGGATTGAGATATAGATTTGTTTGACATGATTTGGCAGTATACCATAGCCTTGATAGCGTTTACGTATTCGAGTCGGGCTGGAGTCCGTTCGATACGTAGCTGGCTTGCTCACGTGCTCGCGTCCGAAAAGCGGGTACGGGTCGTGACAAGTTTTTGTGGTGGCCTATGCAGGTCAGAGCATATCGTATCGGTTACGTAACTGTACTGGTACGAGCCTGCGAATATGACTTAACCCTTAGAAATATCAATCCACACTGTCTTGAAATTTCTCCTAGAAATTCTCTACGTCTTTGAAAACTCTATATTTGCTCTCGATTATACTTCATTGCTTCCTGTGCCATTGATTCTCGTCCCTTCCTATTCCGAGGTGATGAATGATCGTGCTGTCTAGGATTCATCAGAAATTCTTAAATTATAACATAATATTGCATGATTATTGGGTTTTGGTTGTTTATATATATGAAGGATTATAGTTGCCATATGTCCCAGATATTTTGGTAGAATTATTAGTCACTAGTTAGAAGATTATATGATTTTAGTGACCTGTGTTTCAAGGGAGTATTGTGACCAAAGGTGGGTAGAAGTCCTCGAGATTTCGTAAATACCAAATGACTAGAGAAGGCCATAAAATATTTTTGGAGAAATTAAATTTGAGGAGATTAAAGTAATGGTAGACTTTGATTTTTAAGGCATAGTTATGAATTAGAATTTCGAGGACGAAATTATTTTTAAGGTGGGTAGATTTGTAGCCTCCCTTCCCAAAATTTTTTGAAATATTTTTTGTTATTATTTATTTAATAGTGATATTAGAATTTTTTTTATAAATAATTATTTAGTTAGTTATTACGGTAGAAGACTTTAGCCATAGTTAAGTTTTGAAATACAAGACGGTTAGGAATCATGGCACAGATAGTACAGTAGCGTGCTTTGAGTAGTGTACTAGCCATGCCCGGGGAAACCTAGCCATAGGGACGTCCTAGCTAGAAAAACTAGGCCAAGTTGTGACATGACCATTATAAATAGTTAATTATTTATTATTATATTATTTGACGTTTAAGTGACCCGGTCGTACCGAACTAGTCAAACTGGACCCGAACTGAATCCAAGCCCAGGTAGGCATGTAGTGGGACCAAGTACGACCTTGTAGACATGTTTGGTAAGTGTAAGTAGTTTGTATATATTTTCGGAATTGGCAATTATTTTCTAAATATTGTTATAGGTAGATTATAGGTATTATTATTATTATTAAATAGGGCTTTACAGAATTTGTATGATCTTCTGGAGCCATATAAGTAGGGTGCATGTTACATCCATCAGAAACGAGTTTTGGGATATTTTAATTGTTATTAGGATTATTTATTTTAATATTACTTTGTTTTTATTAAATGATAATGATTTATATTTATTAAATTATTTACTTTATAAATGATATGTATATATATGTGTATAGATTATATTTATAAATATTATATATGAGTGTATTGGTATGTATATATAAAATAGTGTATATGTGTGTATATAAGTATATGTGTGTATGCGTATATAAAAATGTGTACGTGTATATAAATAAATATTAAGTATGTGTATGGATATATAAATATATATTATATAGGTATATATGTGCATGTATATATAGAAATATATATATAGGCGTATATGTGTGTATATAAATATATACGTACCTTATGTGTGTATATATATATATATATATATATATATATATATATATATATATATATACATACATGAATATATATATATAAGTATTAATTGTCAAATAGAAATAGAAAAGAAAAAGAAAAAGAAAGGGAGTCACAGCAGCAGCCAGGAGCTTGGCCCATCCCAGCTGAGCCCCAATACCCACGGACCCAAGCTCACCAATAGGCCGAGCCCCCGCACAGGAAGCCCAACCTCGTTCTGTTCTCAGCCGAGAACTGAGAACCGCGTATATGAAGAGATCGATCGATCGAAGAATAAAACACCAAACCCTAAAACCCTAACGAAGTCTCGCGCCCCTCCCAGCGTGCACGCGTGCGGCCTCCGTGTCGCCGTCATAGCGGCCGGCCGCTGGCCGGAGGCGGTTGGCCGAGAGCAACCGAGAAGGAACAACGGCAGCAGCAGTAGTGCAAAGAGACCGACTTCGCGATAATTTTTTGTTGCAATCGGTCAACCAATGGTCGAACCGCCTTCACAGGTTTGTCGACAACCTTACCCTTTGTAGTTTCCTTCAAATAGTTTGGATTAATTCACTTCGTACGCATCGCAAATTGATTCCCAAAACTGGGAAAAATCTCGATTTCCTGGATATAGAAACTGCCCCAACGTCCAATGTTTACGGTCGATTTGCGACCAGAACATCGCGAACTTTGGAAAACCGGTTGAACAGACTTCTAGACAACATAACCGAGATCAAAACTCTATTCTTAGTTTAATTTTTAGAGGTTTATTTTCTGGTTGGAATTGATTTCAAAATAGGGAAAAACCTGTTTTAAAAACTTGAAAATTCATCCACACGACGTACATCCCGCCAATCCGGGCGACGTGATCGCAAGCTGAAAGTATCAAAAGGTGCGTAACGGCTTCGGGGTTGTGTGAGCTTTGACGGAATTTAAATTGGTCGCGTGTGCGCGACGAATTTGATGCGTATCCGTCGAAATTCACCTTATCGTACACTTTGCAAATTTCTCAATTACTTTGTGCACGTTCATCAGATCGAGACGAAACTTGTGCCATCAGGACCATATCATTTTTCTGGTCCTGTATGCCAAATTTGGTCCAATTCTGAGACAGTTGATAAAATTACCGTTTTGCGGGTCCCACGGTCCGACTCAACGGGTGATTTTGTGCACGGCCTGCCGGAATCCAACTTTGGACATACGGTTGGGTTCGTATCAAAAAACCGAATCCGTAGACATATAGTTTGACGACTTTAGAGACCATTGACTCTGGCACGCTTTTCGGTGCAAAGCGGGTCCAACGGCGGATACCGTTTTTGTCCAAAATTACCGTTTTGGCCCTGTGTCCAGAATTGGACTTAAGGACAGGCAATCACAGCTAATTTGACTATTCTGAGAACAATAGTAATGTTTATTTCAGCTTTCGGAGACAGTTGTGATGACTTGGACTTTACGGCTCACCTGTTGACTATATTTTGTGGGATCTGCGTGGACCCTCCAGGCAAGTATGCCTTGCCTCCCTCTACAGTTTTATTACATGCATTTTATTTCAGTTTCCATCTTTTGGATTATTTATGGACATGTGATTTTTGTGTTATTTTTTGTGGAGTTGTTTTTATTGTTTATAGCCGTGTTCATGTTTGGTCTTGTTCCCACTTGGAGTTTCTCGTCAGTACCTTGCTTGAGTCGTGTTATAGAATGAGTACGTGTAATTGAACTGCTAAATCCTTGATATTGTTTCCTTGGCACCAGAGAGTCCACACTCGGGACGAGGATATTTTTCTTGATCTGTTTACATCCGTGAGTCCACACTCGGGACAAGGATGTCGATTATTTACACCAGAGAGTCCACACTCGGGACGAGGGTGTTGACTTAATTTGACTTGACTTACAGCAGAGAGTCCACACTCGGGAAGAGGGTGTTTACATCAGAGAGTCCACACTCGGGACGAGGATGTAGTACTTGCACCAGAGAGTCCACACTCGGACGAGGGTGTCTTGCCATGAGCTAACCAGAGAGTCCACACTTGGGACGAGGGTTAGTTCTTAGTTCAAACCCGTGAGTCCACACTCGGGATGAGGGTTTGGTTCTTCCATTGATCTCGTGTTTCGTTCATCCGGCAGTTCATTTACGCGTAGTTGTTCTAGTATTCGTGTTCGTGTTCATGTTCTAGTATTCGTGTGTTCGTATTCGTAGTCATTTGTCTTATTCTTGTTCTTTCTTATTTATTTCTTGCGCATGATAAAACTGCTAGATAGGCATGTATATTATGTATCTTGCTATGTCCTCTGAGGACCTGATGATCTCCTCAGGTTTAGCGATTGTATGGAGTTAGCTAGTAGTTCTGGATGGCGAAGGATTTGCGGTTCTTGCGGGATTCAGGTATCGTTATCGTGTTTATTATCCGCTCGTGCTTTCATACCTTATCATGAGTTATCCTGTTTCTTGATTCAGTTTTAGACTCTTGTTATTTCCTTTAGAGTCTTATTGGGCATTTATGCTAGTGGGCTGCAGACCACGACCCATAGTGTTCATTCATGTTTCATATTCTTATTGTGGATTGAGATATAGATTTATTTGCCATGATTTGGCAGTATACCATAGTCTTGACAGCGTTTACGTATTCGAGTCGGGCTGGAGTCCGTTCGATATGTAGCTGGCTTGCTCACGTGCTCGCGTCCGAAAAGCGGGTGCGGGTCGTGACACCGGGTGACTTGGTCACGAACCGAAAGCATCGAAAGCTGCGTAATGGTTTCATGGACGTGTGGACTTTGACGGAATTCAAATTGGTTGCGTGTGCGCGACGAATTTGATGCGTATCCGTCGAAATTTACCGTATCGGGCTCTGTGCAAATTTCTCAATTACTTCGTGCACGCTCGTCAGATCGAGACAAAACTTGCGCCAACAGGACCATATCATTTTTCTGGTCCTGTATGCCAAGTTTGGTCCAATTCTGAGACAGTTGAATCGTACGTCGTTTTGCGGGCCCTACTGTCCGACTCAACGGGCGATTTTGTGCACGGCCCGCCAAAATCCAACTTTGGATATACGGTTGGGTTTGTATCGAAAAACCGGATTTGTTGACATATAGTTTGACAACTTTAGAGACCGTTGACTCTGGCACGCTTTTCGGTGCAAAGTGGGTCCAACGGCGGACATCGTTTTTGCTCGAAATTACCGTTTTACCTCTGTGTCCAGAATTGGACTTAAGGACAGGCAATCCTAGCTAATTTGACTATTCTAAGAACGTTGGTAATGTTTATTTCAGCATCTGGAGACTTCTGCATGTGTTGACTGATTGTGTCTCATTGAGTGGTATAGTATTATTGGTTTCTCCCGCTAAGGACCTCAGGCAAGTGCACTTTCTGATTGCTTTTCTATTCATAGTAGTCTTTTCATTTCATGTCTATACATATATCTTCTGCTTGTTGACACGCTCGTCACACGGAGTAGTCGGAAGGGGAAATATCTTAGTAGACATGTGGACTACCTAGAACTATCTCCCATGTCTTTCGTGAATGATAACAGCTGCACACGACATGTGCAGTGTGCCGTATTTACCCCCTAGCCGTTCACATATCAAAACAGATATTTTACACCACATAGGTAGATGTCTTTTTATTTTTTCTTTACTTCTCCACCGTGCCATGTCATCAGTTCTCTCCAGTTTTCATATCTCATATGTTATTCTCATGTCTTGTTAATTCTATTGTGTTTTCGTATTACCGTCGGTTTGTGTACTTATTCCATTCCTGACTGGAAACCAACATTTTTCAGGTTAGCTGTGGCTTCACTTAGCTTGGGAGATACGGGTGTACCTGCAGACAGAAACCTAGAAATAGATTTGTATCATTTTCATTAATTGTGAGAATTGTGTATTTTCTTTAAATATAAATCTTGTAAATATTATAATAAATTTAGAAATGTGAATGAGCAGCAAATGTTATATTTTGAGCATTTATTTCTTGCGGGCTTGACAACGTTCTACCGCCGACTCTATGACGTAGGCTGGCTTGGACACGTCTCGTATCCGAAAAAGCGGGTGCGGGTCGTGACAATTACAAAGGACAATTCCTGAGAAAAATTGTTTATTTAAAATTTTTAGGATAATGTCTGATCCAGGACAGTCCCATGTATCATCATCATTTCAAGGCCAGGTCGAACCCTCTATCTCGGACATGTATCGACTGTTTCAACAAGTTTTAGAATCTAACAGTCAACATGCGAATGCGGCCCAAGCAACTACCGCTAAAGTACTAGATCAAATGCGGGCGACAAACTCCAAAGATGGGACAATAGCTGATTTTAGAGATCTTAGGCCACCAAAATTTTGTGGAACAGAGAACCTGATAGGAGCAGGACAATGGATCAGGACCATTGAAGGATTATTAAAGACAGCAAAGGTTAGTCCTGAAGATATGGTTTCTACAGTCTGCATCCGGCTGGAGGATGTCGCTAAACATTGGTGGAGTGCGAAGCATCCCGAGGAGTCTGACGATACAGTACCCTGGGGAGAATTTAAAAAGAAATTCGAAGAAAAGTTCTTCCCAAAGTCAGCCAGAATGGAGCTGGAAAGACAATTTATCCATTTGAGGCAGGAAAGGCTCACAGTTGATGAGTATACCGCCGAATTCTCCAGGCTTAGCCGTTTTGCTTCATACATGGTAGCAGATAAAGAAACTAAGGTATCAAGGTTTTTGGAAGGATTGGGTGGACAGCTAAAAAGTAAAGTTGTAGCCTATCGGTGCCAAACGTATTCTAAAATAACTGAAGCTGCCCGAAACCAGGAAAGGATGTTGAAAGAGGAACAACCGTTCCAACCCCAAGCTCAGAAGAGGGCTCTGGAGTCGGGAGCACCATCCTCCAGAAATCAGTGGCAGGGACCATCCAAACGTCCCCAAGTTGATAGTTCGGATGGACCGCTCATTTGTAACTATTGCCACAAGCCTGGAAATTTAAAAAGAAACTATATAAAGCTATTGGGATTATGTCTAAGATGTGGTTCAGCTAACCACCAGACTAGTCAATGTCTACCACAGTCAACCATCGGGCCAATAATTCAAAATCCAGGGCAGGGAGCACGGCAAGAGTTCCGAGGGAATCAGGGCAAGCTAATGCTCCAAGGAAATGGTCCTCGACCCATGCTCCAAGCACCTGTACATCAGGCCATGATAACCTATGGGCAACAAAGACCACCACTCGCATCCCAAGTCCATCAATTCCAACAAGTACAGAAGGCTAGACAACCCCAGGCTGGGAATAAAAAGAAGAAACACGGGCAAGCATTTATGCTGGATACTGAAGAAGCTGAGATTGCAGGCGAAGTAGTAACAGGTACTATATTAGTTTCATCATATCCAGCATCAGTTTTATTTGATTCAGGAGCCACACACTCCTTTATATCTGTTAGTTTTATATCACAACGGGAAATTGAATCACAACCCCTGGTTAGGAATCTAAATATTCTTACAGGCAATGGTATGGTAAAGGTTAGCCATGTTTGTAACGCCAGCTCAGTAAAATTGGGTGGTGGAGCTTTTCGGGTAAGACTATTGGTCTTCCCAATGAACAATTATGATATAATACTTGGGATTGATTGGCTAACCAGGACGTCGGCCAATATAGATTGTGGAAAAGGAAGAATTTTATTTCAACTTCCAAATAAGAAAACATATGAATTTAATCGAAACCAGAAAGAATTTGATGCTGGAGAATTGGAGAAACTCGAACTGCCAATTCGAGGAAAATTCTAAGAACTGGAGGAAAAATAATTCCTAAAAGTTGTAGAAGATTTTAAGGATGTTTTTCCAGAAGATCTACCAGGATTGCCCCCGGATAGAGCAGTAGAATTCTCTATCAATTTAATACCTGGGACAGCACCTATAGCTAAAAAGATATATCCCATGAACAAGGAAGAGTTAGCAGAGCTTAACAAACAAATAAAAGAATTATTATCAAAAGGATTCATACAACCAAGTGCCTCACCCTGGGGTGCGCCAGTGTTATTCGTAAAGAAGAAGGATGGAACTTTACGACTGGTAACAGATTACAGAGCCTTGAATGAGGTAACAATCAAAAATAAGTATCCCTTACCCCGTATTGATGAGTTATTTGATCAACTAGGAGAAGCTAAGGTATTCTCAAAGATTGATTTGAGATCTGGGTATCATCAAGTAAAAGTCAAGAAGGAAGATATCTAGAAGACAGCATTTAGAACTCGTTATGGGCATTACGAATTCTTAGTTATGCCATTTGGGTTAACAAATGCTCCTGCTATATTCATGGATTTAATGAATCGAATATTCTATCAATACTTGGATAAATTCGTAATTGTATTCATTGATGATATCCTTATATATTCAAAGAACGAAGAGGAACATAAGGAGCATCTGAAAATAGTACTACAGACTTTGAGAGAAGAACAATTATACGCCAAATTGAGCAAATGTGAATTTTGGCTGGACCATATATCCTTCCTAGGTCATATTATCAGTGGTGAAGGAATTTCAGTAGATCCAAAGAAGGTAGAAGCTGTTAAATCATGGCCAACACCAAAGTCTATAGCAGAAATTCGAAGCTTCTTAGGTTTAGCCGGGTACTATAGACGCTTCGTGGAAAACTTCTCAAAAATTGCGGAGCCTTTAACTCGGCTGACCCGAAAAGAAAAAAAATTCAATTGGACGGAGAAATGCCAAGTAGCTTTTGAAGAATTAAAGAAAAGGCTGATTTCAGCACCTGTATTGGCACTACCGTTAGGATCAGGTGGATATGAGATATACAGTGATGCCTCAGGCAAGGGGCTAGGTTGCGTGCTAATGCAGCACGGAAGAGTTATAGCCTATGCATCTCGACAGCTAAAACAACATGAAAGAAATTACCCGACTCGTGATTTAGAACTTGCAGCTGTCGTATTTGTACTTAAATTATGGAGACATTACTTGTATGGAGAAAGGATTAAGATTTATACAGATCATAAAAGTTTAAAGTATGTATTTACCCAAAAAGAGATCAATATGCGACAAAGAAGGTGGCTAGAGTTACTTAAAGACTTTGATATGATAATGGAATATCATCCTGGTAAAGCTAATAATGTCGCAGATGCACTAAGCAGAAGGACAACAACATTCTTTATGAATACCCTAAAAGAAATCCTAGAGGATTTGAGAAAAATGGGAATTGAAGTAATATGCCCTACAACAGAAGGAATGTGGGAAAATTTACAAATACAATCCTCCTTAGTAGATAGAATCAAGGATGCTCAACAAGGTGATGCAAAACTTTAAAAAATCTAGAAACAGACAGAAGAAGGGCTACAGACCGAGATGAGGAAGCATCCAGACGGGTCATTAAGATTCGGAGATAGATTGTGCGTACTCGGTAGAGAATTGCGGACAGAAGTTATGTTAGAAGCTCATAACTCGCAATATTCTATCCACTCGGGCAGTACTAAAATGTACCAGGGTTCGAGACAAAATTTCTGGTGGCATGGCATGAAAAGAAAAATTGCTAGGTTTGTGTCTAAATGCCTCGTCTGTCAACAAGTGAAAGCGAAACACCAGAGGACAGCAGGACTTCTTCAGCCTTTGTCCATACCGGAATGGAAATGGGAGCATCTCACAATGGATTTCGTGACAGGACTACCTAAGACCCAAAAGGGTAACAATACTATCTGGGTTATCGTAGATAGACTTACTAAAATGGCTCGATTTCTACCTTTTCGAGTTGGACAGTCAATAGAAACACTGGCAGAAATGTATATAAAATAGATTGTCAGTCAACACGGAGTACCAGTAAGTATTGTGTCAGATAGAGACACCAGGTTTACCTCATATTTCTGGAAAAGTCTACATAAAAATCTTGGTACTCGGTTAAAGTTCAGCTCCGCTTACCATCCTCAAATAGATGGTCAGTCCGAACGGACAATTCAAACTTTGGAAGACATGCTAAGGGCATGCACATTAGATTTTGGAGGATCATGGGATGACCATCTACATTTGGTGGAATTCTCTTATAACAACAGTTACCATGATAGTATCAAAGTTGCACCTTTTGAAGCCTTGTACGGAAGGAAATGTAGATCTCCAGTATGTTGGATAGATATAGGAGAGAGACAATTGCTAGGTCCAAAACTGGTGACACAGACAGTAGACAAGGTCAAAGCAATAAGAAGCCACATGCAAGCTACACAAGATAGACAAAAGATGTGGGCTGACAAACATCGAAGGATGTTGGAGTTTCAACCCGGTGATCATGTGTTCTTGAAGATTTCACCAACAAAAGGAACAATTAGATTCGGTACTCGAGGAAAACTGAGTCCGAGATATATTGGGCCATATGATGTACTAGAAAAAAATGGGAGAGTATCTTACAAACTAGCTCTTCCACCAACCCTTGAAGGAGTACATGATGTGTTCCATGTGTCTCAGCTCCAAAAATATGTATCTGATCCAAATCATGTATTAGACCATTCAGAGATCACCATCGGGCCAACTCTACGGATAGAACAGAAACCTGTTGGGATCTTGGATCGAAGAGACAAGATTCTTCGAAATTGGGTCATTCCGTTAGTCCGAGTAGCTTGGAGTAAGGATTCTCCTGGAGATTCAACCTGGAAAAAAAAAAAGATATGCGGAGGCAATATCCGTATCTATTCGCTGAGACAGGTTAGTATTCATATTGTTATAGTAGTTATTTCAAATTCCGAGGACGAAATTTTTCTAAGGAGGGTAGACATGTTATACTCTAACAATTTTTTTTACTAATTAAATAATAATAATGATAATCATAACATTTTCTATTTAAAATATATAAAACTTTACATTTGAGACCCAAGGAAAATTTTGTAAATTGCACAATTAGCTCACCAACTCAATTGGTGAGGTGTCATTCCCATGGGACATGTGGCAATTCATGGGACAAGTGGCATTGCCAAATGACACATGGCTTTACATGAAGAAAGAATCCCATCTCTTGCCACCTCTCCTTCTTCTATAATAAAAACCCTTTTCTATTTCACACACCAACCCCCCCCCCTCAGCACACACACACCCGACCATTCCCTCTTCTTCCACTCTTCGTTATTCTCCTCTCTCCATCTCCATCTGCTGCTACTATACTGCTACTGCTACTACTGGGCTGCTGCTACTGTGTCGAACCCGCCGTCCGGACCCGCTGCCGTCGCCCGGACCTGCCACCGCCGCCCGGACCCGCTGCCGGCCGCCGCTGACCCACACGTCGCCGACCACCGCCACCTCCAGCACCACCCTCTCTTCCTCCTTCCCCTTCCAATACCTAAAACCTAGGGTAAACCCCCTTTCTTCTCTCAAATTCCTTTCAAATTTTAAACCTAGGTTAGGGTTTACTAACAAAAGTGTATTTTTGAACTATTGTTGGGTTCAAATTAGGAAATTTGTGGAGAAACCTAGGTCATCTTCAACCCAAGGCAAGTCCTATTCAATTTCTCTCTTCCTCTTGAATATTTGTTCAAAAAATTAATTTCCTAAATTTCCTTGAATTAATATGAGTTAATTACATTCTAAAATTTAACTAAATTCATGACAAATCTATCTATGTGAGGATGTAATATGGAAATAGACTTTGAAAATTTGTAAGAAAACCTATTTTGATACAACAACATGTGGACACATCATACATGGACACAAGTATTGAATATATCATGAATTAGATATTCGAAATGAACTTTTGCTACATATATATAAATGATCCTTGTTGCATATAAATACATGAATGTGTACAACATGCTAGCAAAAAATATATATATATTCAACTATATTACGATAAAAATGTTTGGATACGGAAATAAGAAAATTTAATTGTCATGAACACAACACAAATGATCCCTTTGAGCAACATATGTTTGGACACAATAAATGGACACAACACATAAGGACACTTTAAATGGATGTATGAAATGGACACAATAATGCGGATACGGAAATGGACACGTGGTTAATCCATTTTATATATAAATATGGGATTTTATTAAAGAAGGATATTCACCAAATATATAACTTTATTTTCCTAAATACTAGTTGTATATATACATTGTGAAAAATTTCAAATACATTATCCATTCATATCTATGAACCATAAACACACGTGTATGCATATGTCAAAATTCGAGTTCTAGGCATTAGGAGTTTACTTGAATTTAGAGTATAATATACTAAGGAATGCCTTAAAATTAACTTTGTGATAAGTATAATTAACATATTATTAATTTAATGTAATATTCAAACCTGTCCAGATTTTTAATCTAGTTTTATAGGACCATTTTATCATGACTATGTGGTTGGAATAGACATTTATGAATACCGGATTAACCGGGGACATACTTGTTAAAATTTTACTAGTTTACACTTCAAGGGGTAAATATATGTAGGATAGGTTGAAGTTGAGTATATTAGATTCTAATTTGGGACCTATTCACATCATGTAGTATTTAAAGGCTGGATACTAAATATTTGCAAATAAAAAAAAAGAATTTGTCATACTATCAAATTTATGTACAAATTAGAATTCTGTCCACTTTGAAAAACATTCATTTTTAATAGATCTGCACTTCATTTTATTGTCAAATGGAAATACTTTAAGTCCCTATATGATAGGGTAACCATACATTGATAGATTTCCAATTTTTTTTATTTTCTTCCTCTTTGTATATTTAAGAAGTTAAAAACTTTGGTATATTACAACACGAGTTTATTTGTACTTTAGATTTAATCTAGTCAATATCATTATTGGTATGTAGTTGAAATCTTACATCTTATAGTACTAACTCTTTTGTTGTGATTAGTTATATATAGGAAGGAAAGAGAATAAATAAATTGCTTGAATCGCTTAATTGCTTACCAAGGTAAGGAAAACCTTTATATTTAAATGCCAAGATATAAATACGTGGTCCGGTGTTGAGAATTGTTCCACCGAAGGGGTCGGCGAGCCCAAATTATTAAATACGTGGTTTCCGGTGTTGAGGGTTGCTCCACCGAAGGGGTCGGCGAACCCGGATTATATTTATATTTTATCATGTCTCTTGTAAATTTTCGGGGTCTCTAAATACAAGAGACTCTGCCGAAATTTTTGAAAATTTTAAGAGATAGACAAATTCTCGATCTCATTAGAAATTGGATGATCTTGTAAAACTTAGAGAATGTTTAGAATATGTGTAGGACACATATCACAATTTAGATTAGACTCCTTATATTATCATTTCGTAAAATATGAGTATAATATTCCACTTGGTAGTTTTAAATCTAAATGCCATTTCGGAATAGTTTACTTCTAAATATCATACAATTGGACATTTACAAGATGCATTTAGCCTCTTAGATAGATAAACTCCTTATTTATGATAATAATAATAACATTCAGTAATCATAATAATTGGATAGGAAGCATTGGGAGGGGAGAACAACCCGAATATCGCCTATACAGCTCAGCTGCATAATAACCAAAAAAAAACTGATCAGTACATCAGCTCATTCGTAGGGCCATACGAATTGAGTATGTGAGGCTTAGCTCACTTAGCCCATGAGAGGCAGGGCCGGATTGTAATGATCTGAGCCATCCATTTAGCCCGTGAGAGGTAGGGCCAGATTAAATTCCGTACCATCCAACAATTGCACCTCTTCGACAGCAACATCGATTTGGTGACTTTCTGGGTTCAAGAGAGACTCAGTACATGTAAGCCCAAGAGAGGCAGGGCCGGATTCTAAGCACCGCGCCACCAAGTCATAGCCTGATCCCAGGTATACGGGATTGTTGTCGAAAATGCTGATTAGGAGAGTATTCTGAAGGGTTGTTCTCAAATTGCATTTCATTTGGAATATATGTTGTTGTATGCATATTAAATGTTTACGTAAAAGATAAAAAATAATAAATATTGAGGTATTCAATATACATTCATAAAAGTAAAACTAATTCCCTAAATTTCATGATATATATAACATCATTCATTCCAGTCTTTACTATTATTACTTATTCATCGTTCTTGACCGAGGACTTGCTTGTCGTTTCTAAACGACCTAGTATTTGTTCACTAGGAGAAGATGACGATCCTGCAGAACCTTTACCTCTGTATGACGGGCGTAGTGCGGGAGAATAGACATCTGGAGAATCTCAAAGGACAACAATCTTTATTTTGTAATCGATCATATGTAAATATTTTGTTGTAATTAACTTATAGTTCATGTACCTTTAGAAGTACTTTTAATGTAAAATTAATTAAAGTTGTAATTATGAATATAATTATTCCTTGTATTTTCCATTCTGCTGATTTACGGGCGACAATCGCGAATTTGACGCGTAGCATGGGGATGTGTTCCATGACGTCACCGTTATATTTGGGATACGGGACGTGACATGTTGTACTAGCTGAACAACTAAAATTATGCTGAATTGCTAAACTACTTACAAAACTTCTAAATTTTGAACGACTGTCGAATATTTGTCCTACAAATAATTCAGGAGTGTTAGAATTATCAATATCAACATCACTATCTCATAACCAGTATTTTCAATTAAATTGTCACTATTTTCATTGTCCTCATCATTATCATCATCATCATTATGTTTATCTAGCAAGAGAGCAATTGTTTGAGAAGAAGAACTAGCACATGTGTTAACATGTTGGTAATTAGAAACAAATTCATCATTAGTTCTATTAGCAAATAATGATACTTGAGTAATATAAACTAATATACGGTGATTGCAAATTAATCTCAAGAATAAAATTCCATGCTTCTTCACCATCTATCAATAAACATGTGGAATTAAAAACAGACTTTAAAATAAATTGGTAACTAATAGAAAAATGCGTAGAAATTAAATTGCGTAAATTTTCTAAAGTAATATGGCGATAAGTTATAAAAAATTGGGTGTCACCTCTTTCGTAAGATAACCTACTTACTCTACCTCCATGTGAACATACTATTTTAATATTATGATCCATGAGAAAGAATAAGTAGTTTGAGAATGTTTAGCTAATAGAGAGTCGCGTTGCAAGGAGCGAGAGCTTGTAAGAGGGAGAGAGTAACTTCCGTGAAGAGATGGAGCTTCCAAGCTTCAAAGAATTGCTTCTGTGAGAGAAGGAGAAAGTATTATGTTTGTGGGGAGAGAGGAGAGTTAAACTTAGCAATAAATAGAAAAAGAAAAGAGACGTTGAAATGTAGCCGTTGGAATATAGACGTTAAAAAATTAGCCGTTGGAAGGGGTCTTCCTGACTTATCTCCCGAACTCCATCCAGCGCGCCATGGGTGATGGCTCCTCCACCTGTCGTGCGCTATGGGCGCTGACGCGTCCCCCAAGCGCGCCATTGGCGCTGGCGCGTCACCCCCCCTCCCGTCCAGATACTCCAACACGCCATCTTCAACGTCGTTCCGTTACTCCATATACAAATACCATAAACTCTCTCTTTTTACAATTTAGATATAATTCTTTACCTTATATGAAAATTTCTGAAAGTTATTTGGTAATAACATGTTATAAAAAAAGTTCGTTTAATTCTAGGACGACACATGGGGAATTGTCAATGTTATTTTTGAAAAGTCGCAACAATCTCAATCCACATCTAACTAGCGAATATAGTTTCTTTATGTAACATCAAGTTATATTTTTTTCCTTTTGAAATTATTTCCAAGAAGTTCTTACATCTACTTGCCTATCAAAATTTTGAATTCAAGAATCTGTTATATCTAAGAATATAAAGCCAAAAAAGTAGAGAAGTCTTTGAAACCAAGGTTGGTCCCAACCTGTCACGACCCGCACCCGCATTTCGGATACGAAGCGTGTCCAAGCCCAGCCTAGCCGCAGTGTCGGCGGGTAGAACATTGTCTAATATACCCAAGTCACTAACATGGCAGTCTAATCTCATCCACAGAAAATAAAGAACCTACTAAGACCAATGAATGTTAATTAAACTGAACAATAGTGAATATAAACTGAATGTTTCCAAGAATTCAAGTCACGTCCGGTGGACACAATCTACTACCAATAGACGGAGAAAGAGAAATATATGAAATAAACTAACTGAGTACAAACTGCTAATCAAAGACAACCTCAACTGCAAGGTACCGTAATCTGATGCTGGCTCGAACCCGCTCGTCTGCTCCCGACTCAAACTCAGCTAAACCTGAAGAGATCATCAGGTCCTCAGAGGACTAGCAAGATACATAAATCATGCCTATCTAACAGTTTTATCATGCGTAAGAAATAAGCAAGAAAGATAAAACACGAGAAGTGGCTATGAACACGGACACTAGAGCAACTACGCATAACTGAACTGCTGGATGAACAATGAATACGAGATCAATGGAAAACCAAACCCTCATCCCGAGTATGGACTCATGGGTTTGAACTAATCACTAACCCTTGTCCCGAGTGTGGATCTCTGGTTAGTCCAAGGCAAACACCCTCGTCCCGAGGGTGGACTCTCTGGTGCCAATGAACACGACAAACACCTCGTCCCGAATGTGGACTCTCTGGTACAACTGGTCAACCCTCGTCCTGAGTGTGGACTCTCTGGCTAAGAAAACGATAACAAGGATTTAGCAGTTCAACTACACGCACTCGTTCTATGATACGACTCAAGCAAGGTACTGGTGAGAACAACTCCATATGTGAACTCCAAGGCCAAACGTGAACACGGCTATATATCAATGAAACAACTCAACAGTATATAATATGAAAAGCACATGTCCATAAGCAATCAAAAGACTGGATAATGAAATGTAATGCATGTAAATAAAACTATAGAGGGAGGCAAGGTATACTTGCCTGGGGTCCCGGCTGCTGGTACTGATTAGAGTCCAAATCGAGGTCCGAGTAACCTATTTATTAGAGTTTACAGTGTCAATAAGGTAATGAAAGAAATTTGCAAAATATTTACTCTCTAGTTAGATTTTAGACCATTTCTTATTTCTATTTGTATCTCAATTGGGTCGGGAAGTCTTTTGGTTCACCATTAATTATTTACCTTAATCTTGGTTCTCTTCTATACCAAGTTTAGGTGTTATATTAGTTGGATTGTATCCTTGTGTCCTATCCTTACTAGTATATATATATATAATATATATAATATTACGACCCGTACCCGCTTTTCGGACGCGAGCTCGTGAGCAAGCCAGCTACGTATCGAGCGGACTCCAGCCCGACTCGAGTACGTATAAGCTGTCAAGGTCATTGGTAAAACTGTATCTCAATCCACATGAATCATATAAACAAGAATGAACAAGTATGGGTCATGGTCTGCAGTCCATTAGCATATTGTTCGATTAGACTCTAAGAATGATATGAGTCTATAAATAAGCAGAGTATATCATGATATGGAATATAAAGCACGAGAAGATAATAACGAAATAACACAAGCAAATACCTGCATAATGCATCTCAATCCTCTACCATCCCGTTCTGCTAACTAACTCCATACAATCGCTAAACCTGAAGAGATCATCAGGTCCTCAGAGGACTAGCAAGATACAGGAAGAACATGCCACGCTACAGTATAATATGCATTAAGAAAATGACAGAAAATAGAATACTGTACTTCTACACGAAATACCTGACAATGCAACATCAAAGACAATGTTCGACACTTGGGCTAACAGACAGGGGTACCATGACAATCGTAGCTCATCCGAAACTAACGACCAACAATAATCACAATCGCATCTCCTCCGAGAATAACGACCAACAGAATATCACAACCGTAGCACGAAACTAACGGCCAACAGGAAAATCAATACAACCGAAGCTCATCTGAACTACCGACCAACAGAAACTATCATATAGCCCGCATGCCTAGAAATGTCCTCTATGTCACAAGGAACTATACAGGTGTCCAGTCAAGTCGAATCAAGTCAAGTACAATTAACAGGTCAAGACATATCAAGTGAATGTGACTCGTGACAAGGCAACACTATCAGGACCTATACATGAATTAGAGTGATATACAGAAGGAAAGAAATAACGTATGTGCACATAAAGTGAGAAAAATAGTAATGGCATGAACAAGAGAAGCAAGAACCAAATATGACAGAAAAAAACAACAATATAGAAAATACATAAAACACTGTACAGTGGACAAGGTATACTTGCCTGGGGGTTGCACGAAGAACCAACAATGTATCGTCAATCACAAATCAGAAAGTCCAAGTCATCACAACTGTCTCGAAAACTGAAATAAATGTTACCAACATTCTCAGAATAGTCAATTTAGCTAGGATTGCCTGTCCTTAAGTCCAATTCTGGACACAGGGGCAAAATGGTAATTTCGGGCAAAAATGATGTCCGTCGTTGGATCCGCTTTGCACCGAAAAGCGTGCCAGAGTCAACGGTCTCTAAAGTCGTCAAACTACATGTCTACGGATCCGATTTTCTGATACGAACCCAACTGTATGTCCAGAGTTGGATTCCGGCAGGCCGTGCACAAAATCATCCGTTGAGTCGGACCGTGGGGCCCGCAAAACGGCAATTTTATCAACTATCTCAGAATCGGACCAAACTTGGCATACAGGACCAGAAAAATGATACGGTCCTGTTGGCACAAGTTTTGTCTCGATCTGACGAGCGTGCACGAAGTAATTAGGAAATTTGCACAGAGGTCGATACGGTGAATTTCGACGGATACGCATCAAATTCGTCACGCACACGCGACCAATTTGAATTCCGCCAAAGCCCACACGACCACGAAGCTGTTACGCACCTTTGATGCCTTCGGTGTGTGACCACGTCGCCCGGTTTGGCGGGACGCACGTCGTGTGGATGATTTTTCAAGTTTTGAAAATAGGTTTTTCTTGATTTTTATCCATGAATAATTTCCAGTATAATACAGCAAAATAATTCTACGAAAAGGAGTTTGATCTTGTATAGATTGTCTACAGGTCTGTTTAGATGGATTTTCAAAAAGGGTATTGGGTTAACGAGGATTCATTCGTGAACATGGGTACTTCAACTAATTAATGTCCTGTTTTGAACAGGGTTTTGGCCAATCTTGGCGTCGAGTTTCAACTCGATTCTGCCTCGATTTGAGTCAAAGTTATTCTATGGGATCGAAGCCCTATGGGTTGTGTTTCCAACGCATATTTTGTTTTGGAAAAATACGAAGAGTCGAGGGAGAATATACTCACGAAGTCGGGGCTCTCACTGCCATTGCTGCTGTCCTTGCTCTGCTTCCTGTTTGTCGCGCGCGCTCGGCCACGAGTCTGCCGGCGACGGTGGCCCCGGGCGACACGCGCGTGCGGGGGTGCGCCCAGCTTTGGCGAGGGTCGGCGCTCTGTGATTTCGTCTAGGGTTTCGATGTATTCTTCCGCTTCTTCTCTCGATATATACGGATACACAACCCTGCTGTGTAAAGGGCATTGGGTCGGTCTAAAAGGTCGGGCCTGCTGGTACAGGGCTGGTTGCACAAGGGAAGATTTTGTGGGTTTTTGCTGTGGGCCGGGCCTGAGCTGGCCTGGCTCGGTTTGGGCTGATTTAGTTTGTTTTTCTTTTTATTTACTCTATTGATTACTAAAGCCTAGTATATTCATATATACATATATAGATATGTTCACATATTTATACATATACATACATATGTACTTTTATATATACACACATATACATATATTTATAATATATAGTTATATACGCATCACATATACTTATATACAATATATATATACACAATTATATATAATATATACTTATACATGCAACCACCCATACACCCACATGTATATATATATAATATATTATATATATATATATATAATATATATATATATATATATATATATATGGCATCTAATATGTATACATTAATAAATTCTGAATGTATGTTTATACAAAAATATTATAAATACCTATTTGACGATGAATAAAATAACCTTTTAATAATAACTAATAATAATAAATAATTATATTTATAACACTATAATATTATTAATATAAACCTCAAAAATAATAATAATAATAATAATGAAATTCAATAAACCAATAATGGTGTATATTCCATCATGCACCGTTAATAATTCCAAAAATGTACAGAGCCTATTTTATACAAATATTATTGAATATCAACTAATAACAATACTTATAATATTTAATTAAGAATATTTAGGAATATTCATTAGATCACTAAAATAGAATACGACACAATCATACCAAAATGCATCAACACAAATGTCACTGGACGTACCGCATGACTGCATGGGCTTGGGCTCAGTTCGGTCCAGTTTGACTAGTTTGGTGCGACCGGGTCGCCTAGACGTCAAATAATATTAATAATGAATAACTAAACTATTTATAATGGTCATGTCACAACTTGGCCTGGTTTTCCTAGTTAGGACATCACTATGGCTCGGCCTTCCCTACTAGGGCTAATAAACTAGTCAAAGCACGCCACTGCACTAGCCGTGCCATGATTCCTAGTCGTCTTGTACTTCAAAACTCAACTATGGTTAAAGTCATCTACCGTAATAATTAACTAAATAATTATTTAAAGAAATCTAAAAATCACCATTTAAAATAAATAAATCAAAATATATTTCAAAACATTTCGGGAAGGGAGGCTACAATATATATATATATTCCTTCCTCTATCTAACCCCTGTCCACTCATGTACACCCATATATACATTCATATTTGTAGTGTATCAGTAAAGAGACCCTCCCCCTTCTATTGATGCTAACTGATACATTGTGGCAACTAATACCTGTGTGTAACCTGGAACAATAGTGCCAACTGATTCAAAGTGAAACTCAATTATTTTACAAGTCTGCTATTCCTTGTCGATATCCCAACCCAATTCTCAAGTGGGTGCACCCTATGAATCATCCACAGTACAAACTTGATATCATATCCTACTGTGTCATATCCGTGTCACTTAAATTCACTACAATATATACTAAGACCAACTCCAGAATAACTGGAGTATCCATATCGATGTGTTTGTAACTTTGTATAGTGTCATATCATATTTGTACCCCTACAACATAGTATATGAATATTCCAAGAATACAGTTGTATATTCGAACCCCTTTTAGTTATCCCGGCCCAGTTTCCTGATATTACATGGTATATGAACACCCCTGGCTATGGGTTATACATATACCCCATTGATCCTCCTAATTCTAAGGTCTGATATTTCCCAGGAATACCTACTCGAAGACAGGGACCCATGGTCCCCTTCAAGTCTTACCTACGTGCTAATGTTATGCTTTCTACTACAGACTTTGGGGAAAGGAGTTCCTATAGGTAATCTGATATCAGTTATAGCCTGGCCTACAGGCCTTTACTCCTATATTGCATCTCCAGATATCTGCAGGCACAAGTCTGATTTGCCTATGGGCAAGGTAGATACTTGAGAGTATGGCCTATACTAGCCAAGGTTCCTTGTTATCTGTTGACCAATTTCACTCACCTATTTCCTGTATCTCTTGACTCTTGATTCCTGATTTGACTTAACAACCAAAACCCCCATAGTCTATAGGTATTTGACAACCTATCACCCTACCTTGCCCGGTAGACATGTGGACATGTTGATGTCATGTTCTAACCCATCTATATCTACAGTACCTAACAATGAAATCTAACACTGCTACCAGCCTAACCTGTCGTATCCATGTGTCCTTACCTTCACATCCCCTGTTATACTTCCAGGGTTCTATGGAGTACAACCCACTCCCCTGTTGTCAGTACATAGTTGTACCATATATTGTTTCCATATTCATATGGTACAGTCCATGGGTTAAGTGCTCCCTATTATCTGCCATTACTCGGGTTGATAAGTTATGCAAAGAGCTGTAGCACGAATCACAATCCATATTGCTGTCATTGCTGTTATGGTAAGACCCCATATTTCCCGTTATTATAGCAAACCTATAAATTTGAGATTTGCATACGAGTATAAAATGGTCTTATCCTCCATGAGGCAGTAAGGGTGACCACAAATACATCAGAGTAATGCATTGGATCCAAGTTTATTTGTGACATGATCACCTGGATATGGGATATGTCCATCATGTAAATGAGTTTCACCAACTCCTCATACTCTCTACAAATTACTTCGTTTACCTCCGTGGTAGGAGGTAAAGTAAGGTTGTTACTTAATCATCCCTACATTCACCTCATGACCTGAACACTTAAGATCAATACCCGGATTCCTGAGCCTAACTAACCTGTATAGCCCTGTGGTCTGGGATACACTGATACTTTAGAATACAGAACTGGAGATACATTTCAAGTGGCATTTTGTTCTTGCAGGCTTCTCTCCTTTCAATCTAAACTTTAGTGACTCCTGACGCCACTCTATGTGTCAGTGCAAAGATTATACCTGATCATCCTATCCTATGGATATTGACGTATATCATATATCAGTCCTAGGGACACAGCCCCTTCCCGATATTCAAGACCCCAATGTGCTGCTTCCAGCTATACTGAAACCTATATTTTCCTACAACTTCTCATGTAACCCAGTGTCGACTTACCTAGCATGTCTTTATGTCCATAAGATACATCCTATATATATTCTTACCGATACAGCCAATCTGGACACAGATGTGGTATCTCAGATACTTACATAATTTGGATGCATCACACACCCAAACCTCTGTCCTGTTCAGCAAGCATAGCCTGCAAACATGGATGACTACCTCAACCATAAAAGGAACTTGATCAATTCATCATTGATGCTCTCTAGATACTGATAGACACCCTTCCTATATGATAATCCATTAATCTCTTTCCCATGCATTTATTCGAACACCTGAAATATATAACAGGAATTGAAATTTAAGGGCAAATGGTCGTACCTATTAAGTTGATTTCCACACTCGCTTCCTTCCTCAACCCTTCTATGATCTTCTTGGCGATGAGAAGGAAACATGGGCGATTGAGATGATAAGGGGTCGGTGGCCTTTCCTATAATGTGTATATATACCAGTGTTTGACCTAGCGGAAGAGATTTGAATAATCTAATTTAAATTCAGATCGAGGTGATCTTGGAGTCACTTGTGGATTTGGAGAAATCAGGATTTGAATGTGGGAGGGAAATTCTTCTTATCTAGGCCGGCCCACAGAGTTTAAAGGGGACATTTGCACCCAGGCCCTTGACATTTGAATTTGTACCAATTCACACTTTCTAAATTACCCCACTTCTCTAATAATGACCTTATACAATTAGTCTATATAGATATTTCATTTAAAGAAAAAAATTATTCATAAAACCAAAAGGAAATTCCAGTCCAAGGGCTCACAAACCTACCCACTTTAAAATAATTTCGTCCTCAAAATTCAAATAAAACCAAGATCTACTAGAATGAATAAACTAGAATAAACTGCTATAAAAGTAATTCAATTTCTCCTAAATCAAAGTCTAATATAGGCCAATTTATAATACTACTGTCAATATCTACTGGAAATTTTCACCAGCTGCCCCTTGTGGTGTTGTCGCATCCTCCGTGATCATGGCAAAAGCTTGTCCTCCCTGTGCGGCTAGTAATGGTGGGGCAGTCGTATTTCTCTTCGGACAATCTCGAGATAGGTGCTGGTTGGATCCACAAGTATAGCACAACCTTAACCATCTACGACAGTCTTCTTGGACGTGGCCCCTCTTCTTACAATACTGGCAGGTGGGAACATCTTGGACTTGTTGTGGGGCTGCTCGTGGTTGCTGATGATGCTGCTGTCTTGAGGTCTTCCTTGGAATATTGAAACGTTTTGCTGGTGCTGATTGGTTGTTGCCTCCTCCAAATGCGTCTCGACTCCTCTTCGGTTTGTGACTCAGCTCTTCTTCTACAGCTTGGGCGACCTCCAGAATATCCACATAAGTTGCGGCTCGACTGGTGGCGATGGCTAGACGAATCTCGTGAGATAGTCCCTTCCTGAATCGTCATGCCTTGTCTTCAGGGGTGCTGGCCAAGCTCTCTGCGAAGCGGCTGAGGCGAGAAAACTCTGATGTGTACTCGTCGACGGTGTGGTTGCCCTGCTCTAGGTGCTCGAACTGACTCACCAACGCTCTCGTGCTACGTAGGGATAGAATTTCTTTTTGAACAGTTATTTGAATTCCTCCTAAGTCGCGTCTGGAGTAGAAAATGAGGGGCTCGCCTTGGTACCACGTCTGCACAATGTCGAAAAGCTGTCCACTAGCTGACCTAACCTTCAAATCTTCTGAGACTCGGGCCATCTTCAGGTATCGCTCCACGTTCTCTAACCACTCATCAGCGTAGAGAATTCCCTCTGTCCCATGGAATTCACTGGGCCTGAGGTCCATAAATTTCTTAGAAGTTCCAGGACGCTGTCGGGGAGTATCTTCAATATGAAGAGCCTCTCTCAAAGTGTCGCGGAACATGTTGGCTTGCTGCTGGAAAATTCCCAGGAGTGTAACATTGTCCAGTGCTGGTGGAGGAGGCAGAACAGGTGATGGATACATCGTAGGTGCTGGATGCATCATAGGAGCTGGATACATTGCTGGTGCTGGGTGCATGGCTGATACTGGATGTGGAACACGTGATAGGTACGGGTCTTGTGCTGGCGGTGGGACAGATACTGGCGGCAGAACGGGTGCCGATGGTGGAGTCTGTAGAGGAAACTATGGAGGTGGTGGAATATCGTCGCTGCGGAATCTCGAGAGCTGCGGTAGTGGCGGATTGCCCATATGAGTGAGCTGGCCTCCTTGTGTTGGTGGGATCATGAATGTAAATAATCCTCCCGATGTTGGTGGGGTGTTCAGGAGAGCGTTGTTCCTGGCTTGAGAATCCATTTACTGTAACAAAAGAAAACATTTTAGCCGCTGAAGGATTTCAAGCAGGATGCAAGCCAAGGATTTAACGAAATCAAGGATTAGAGGCCAATAATGAGTCAAGACATATGGATGAGATCCTAAGTGTCTAATCCTATTCGCAGGCTCATGTCGGTACAGTGACGTAACCGAAGTGATTAACGTTGACCTGCATGGGCCACCAAAAAAACTTGTCACGACCCGCACTCGCATTTCGAATACGAAACGTGTCCAAGCCCAGCCTACGTCGCAGTATCGGCGGTAGAACGCTGTCTAATATACCCAATTCACATGGCAGTCTATATCTCATCCACAAAATAATAAAGAATCTACTGAGACCAATGAATGTCTATGAAACTGAACAATAGTGAATATAAACTGAATGTTTCCAAGAATCCAAGTCACGTCCGGTGGACACAAATACACTACCAATAGAGAGAAAGAGAAATACATGAAATAAACTAACTGAGTACAAACTACTAATCAAAGACAACCTCAACTGCAAGGTACCGTGGTCTGATGCTGGCTCGAACCCGCTCGTCTGCTCCTTGTTTGCCATTAAAATCTTTTGATTGAAATTTCAATTACAAACAGAACAGTGTTACAATGTAGGACTTAGATGTAGTCCTAGGAGAACACTTTTCTTTATCTGGGTCCCTTGTACAGATGGAGCGAGTGGTAATGCATTGACTTCGTTGACGATCTGATGACGGTTATCGGTTCTCTGAAGGTCTGAGTTGCTCTGGGTGCTGGAGCTCACGGAGAAGAAGAAGACATTGAGTGTCTGTATCTGCCTCTCTGTATGTGTGTTCGTAGGTTTGTTCGTTGATCTGGAAGAAAGAAATGATCCCTCTATTTATAGCTTGCAGGCTGGCTTCTCATGCGCATATGTCGGATGCGCTTGGTCGTGGGAATGCCACGTGGTGATTGCTGATGGAGGCGATGCGCTCTGATTGAGGAGTTGAATCCTTCCTGTTGCCTTTATGGGCTACAACCGAGCTGACACGTAGCAATGGAGAGGATCTTTCAGTTGCTGAGATCTTGGGTGATTAGCACCCCTTCATAGGCTGAATCGAGTCAAAGAACACGTGTCGTAGGTCCATGGCTACGCAACTCGACCATGCCAAGACTTTTACTTGTTTTACGTGTCTCAAGTCCATTGTCGTGCCAACGATTCTCGTGCCAAAGGCGACAAGGAGACGAATCATGCTGGTCGTACCGCTAGACATGACTGTGCCTTAAGACCTTGCTTAGACATGTTCGTGCTTCAAGATTGAGGCCGTGCCTCGTAACTTATCAAGACATCCACGCTACCGCCTTGCGGCCTTCCTGACTTAACTCATAATCCAACTTAGACAAGACTTATAAAACATAGTGTCAATTTCATGGACATCCCGATGCCAAGTATCGTGCCAAGCACGGTGCCTATGCTGCAGCCCAATCTTAGGCCCAGACACTGTGTTACCGACTGGACATGTATTCAAGTTCTAGACTCAATCCAAAGGCATACACGCGGTTTGCCGCTATTCTGCCGACCCATCTACATGAGTGGTCACTAGCATTGTCAAGCTATCTTGGATCTCGGCTCAGGGATATCGGACCGTCCCTATATGGGTAGCTAGCCCGGAGGTACCGAATCTCCCATGCGGTTATCCAGCATCCTACTTGAGCCTCACTCGCTTCTTCCGGGCCGACATGATCCCGGTGCCCCGGCGATCACTCGAGAAGGCCTAACTTTGTCGACAAGTTGTCCAATGACCATGCAAGACTCAACCCGATCTATCAAATCCTTTCTTAACATGACCATGCTTTCCAACTTCTATCGAGACTCCAAAGTAGCGGGATCGATCTCGCGTGCTTGCTTATCCAGACTTATCGAGACTCCCAAGTAGCGGGACCGATCTCGCGTGCTTGCTTATCCAGACTTATTGAGACTCCCAAGTAGCGGGACCGATCTCGTGTATTTCCTTGTCAAGACCTTTGTTAGCAATTCGAAAAACGAAAAAAATTCGGAACGACAAAAGGACGAGTATAAATCGGCACAATATAAGTAAAATGCGGTCAAAATTTTGGTGAAAAATTCGTCTAACGAAAAACATTCGGATCAGATTTAATTCGTGTTTAGTACGTTTCATATGAACCAATTCGGCACTAAAAATTCGGCATATATATGGCCCACCCACCTCTACTCCTTCATAAACAAGGGTTCAGTGTGAGAATAAGATGAGGTTGGATGATGGAAAACCGAAAGATTTTTCTTTGATTGTTGCAAGCAACATATGCAAAGACTCTTGGGTTTCTTTTTTGGTTACTGTGAGACTTTTTCTTCTTTTCTTTTGATAATTTTTGAGAATTATGCCAGTCTTAATATCTAATAGCAGCAAGAGTCAAGAAAGTCAAGACTGTTGGGTTTCTTGGTCACATTTTTTGGCCAAATTTTTTTAAAATTCGTACGGTACGCGTTTAAAACGCCACAGGCTTAAAATTCGTGTACAAATCCGAATTTTTTAAAAGTACGTAAGTATTATACGTTTATGTAAGATACGGAAAAATTGCGTATAATACGCATTTTATTCGGGTGATTGCTAACAAGGGTCAAGACATAGCGAGACTCCCAAGTAGCGGGACCGATCTCGTGTGCGGGACTTAGTGAGACTCCCAAATTGCGGGACCGATCTCGGCGACAACCAGTAGCATGGACTTCCTTTGTCTGTGGCATACTCTTTACTAAATCTACCGTGGCTCGTGCCTTAGACAGACCTTGTTCTCTCGGCGACGCTATCGCTCAAGTCATATACTTTATACGACGGGCCTTGTTCTCGAGAGACTACACGACTTGACAACCGCGGATAGAGCGGGACAGTGCTAGAAATAGCTTAGACCGACCGACATAACTTTGCCTAACTTACTTTCACAACGACTTGACGAGCAAAGGCTACGCCAAGCTTCGCATCGAGGGAAACGTGCCGTACACGCGTTCGACTTGAACAACCAAGTTCGTGCCTAGACTTAAGCCAAAAGCCGTGCAAGAGACTTAACCTACGGGACGTGCAAAGGCTATGCCAAGCCTTGGACGACGGGACCGTGCATGCTTTATCAAGCATTCACACGGGCGACGCCTATGACTTAGGCTATTTCGAGTGTTGAGGCAACTTAGCAACTTAGGCCAACTTTCTTCTCCCAAGCCACGGGACGAAGGATCGAGTGTCGTTTTAAAACATGCTGAGCAAATTTCTAAGCAGACCATGGGACCATTTTCCATATTCTAAGACATTCCGATCCATCGGGATTATTCTTAGCTATGTGGATGCGTCGTTTTTTATTATCAAGCCTAACTTGTGCAAGTTAAAAACATGCGAGTTATTAAGTGAAGGCTAAGATGAGACGAGTTGACCGAAACTACCCCACCTGAGCGAGGAGTTGCCTCGACCGAGCGAGCCTTCGAGTAGCCGTTGCAAGGTTAAGTCTGAACGCTGTCGCGTTTCGATTCCTCTGATTAACTTTTGTGAGACGGGGCACTACATGTGTCACGGTGGCTAATCACGGGAAATGACCCGTGGACCAACATATAGTTAGGTGCATTTATGAAATCAGAGTGCATTACAACCTAACAAGAGTTGCGGAGTTAAACAATATACCTTTATATCATATGCAAATTGTGCTAACATGTTTTGTGCAGGGATGACTGTCGGCGATGGGTAAGTTGGTTGTGATATATTCTTCTGTCTTGTTTCTTATGAATTGTTAAAAAGAACCTAGACAAGTAGAAAGAGCACTAGTAAATATGTAGCTTCACATGTTGAATTAGTGCATATATTTATGAGTTTCGATGAAGAGCCGCTCGCCAGTACATGATGTGTGCTGACCCACGTTGTGGGTATCCTTTTCAGAAAGCAAAGGAGACAGGGGGATCTCAAGTGAGGCACTAAATCTCGTCTAGCCCAGTAGAGCTGTGGACTGCCTCGAAGCTACTTTTATTCCAGTCAAGTTGCAAGTTTCTTTCCCTTTAAAGGTGTCTTTTCATTTCCATCATGTAATAAAGGGATATGATGTATGGGCATTGCGACTATTTTCAAAAGAGAGTTTTAAAGAGAATCATGTAGCCAAGATAAGATAATATGAGTTTGTAAAGCTTTGTACTTGTATTTCTATCAAGTTTATCAATAAAAGAAGTATTTCCATTTCAAATCTCTGTGTAAATATTTGGTTTTCTGCAATAAATGGGTGCGTGCGTGTGTTTTGCTTGACTAGTTGTTTTATGCAGGTACATGGCCTTGTGCAAGCATAACTTAGGCTTGCACGGCATCACGCCTTAGCGAGGACGAACGATCCCGCAGGGATCCAGGCAAGACGGACGACCCTAGCGGGATCGAGGTGTGACACAAAACAACTGGAGTATCCATATCGATGTGTTTGTAACTTTGTATAGTGTCATATCATATTTGTACCCCTACAACATAATATATGAATATTCCAAGAATACAGTTGTATATTCGAACCCCTTTTAGTTATCCCGGCCCAGTTTCCTGATATTACATGGTATATGAACACCCCTGGCTATGGGTTATACCTATACCCCACTGCTCATCATAATTCTAAGGTCTGATATTTTCCAGGAATACCTACTCGAAGACAGGGACCCATGGTCCCTTCAAGTCTTACCTACCTGCTAATGTTATGCTTTCTACTACAGACTTTGGGGAAATCCTATAGGTAATATAATATCAGTTATAGCCTGGCCTACAGGCCTTTACTCCTATATTGCATCTCCAGATATCTTCAGGCATAAGTCTGATTTGCCTATGGGCAAGGTAGATACTTGAGAGTATGGACTATACTAGCCAAGGTTCCTTGTTATCTCTTGACCAATTTTACTCATCTATTTCCTGTATCTCTTGACTCTTGATTCCTGATTTGACTAACAACCAAAACCCTCATAGCCTATAGGTATCTGACAACCTATCACCCTACCTTGCCCGGTAGACATGTGGATGTTGATGTCATGTTCTAACCCATCTATATCTACAGTACCTAACAATGAAATCTAACACTGCTACCAGCCTAACCTGTCGTACCCATGTGTCCTTACCTTCACACCCCTGTTATACTCCCAGATTCTATGGAGTACAACCCACTCCCCTGTTGTCAGTATATAGCTGTACCATATATTGTTTCCATATTTATATGGTATAGTCCATAGGACAAGTGCTCCCTATTATCTGCCATTACTCGGGTTGATAAGTTATGCAAAGAGCTGTAGCACGAATCACAATCCATATTGCTGTCATTGTTGTTATGGCAAGACCCCATATTTCCTGTGAGTTATTATAGCAAACCTATAAATTTGAGATTTGCATACGAGTATAAAATGGTCTTATCCTCCATGAGGCAGTAAGGGGTGACCACAAATACATCAGAGTAATGCATTGGATCCAAGTTTATTTGTGACATGATCACCTGGATATGGGATATGTCCATCATGTAAATGAGTTTCACCAACTCCTCATACTCTCTACAAATTACTTCATTTGCCTCTGTGGTAGGAGGTAAAGTAAGGTTATTACTTAATCATCCCTACATTCACCTCATGACCTGTACACTTAAGATCAATACCCGGATTCCTGAGCCTAACTAACCCGTATAGCCATGTGGTCTGGGATACACTGATACTTTAGAATACAGAACTGGAGATACATTTCAAGTGGCATTTTGTTCTTGCAGGCTTCTCTCCTTTTAACCTAAACTTTAGTAAGACTCCTGACGCCACTCTATGTGTCAGTGCAAAAGATTATACGTCATTCTATCCTGTGGATATTGACCTATACCATATATCAGTCCTAGGGACACAGCCCCTTCCCGATATTCAAGACCCCAACGTGCTGCTTCCAGCTATACTGAAACCTATATTTTCCTACAACTTCTCATGTAACCAGTGTCGACTTACCTAGCCTGTCTTTATGTCCATAAGATACATCCTATATATATTCTTACCGATACAACCAACCTGGACACAGATGTGGTATCTCCGATACTTACATAATTTGGATGCATCACACACCCAAACCTTTGTCCTGTTCAAGCACAGCCTGCAAACGTGGATGACTACCTCAACCATAAAAGGAACTTGATCAATTCATCATTGATGCTCTCTAGATACTGATAGACACCCTTCCTATATGATACTCTATTAATCTCTTTCCCATGAATTTATTCGAACACCTGAAATATAACATGAATTAAAATTTAAGGGCAGATGGCCGTACCTATTGAGTTAATTTCCACACTCGCTTCCTTCCTCAACCCTTCTATGATCTTCTTGGCGATGAGAAGGAAACATGGGCGATTGTAGATGATAAGGGGTCGGTGGCCTTTCTGTCACGACCCGCACCCATTTTTCGGATGCGAGCTCGTGAGCAAGCCAGCTACGTATCAAGCGGACTCCAGCCCGACTCGAATAAGTAAACGCTGTCAAGGCTATGGTATACTGCCAAATCATGGCGATGCAATCTATATCTCAAATCTACAAGAGTAATATAAGCATGAATGAACAACTATGGGTCATGGTCTGCAGCCCACTAGCATAATATCCGATAAGACTCCAAAGAATACAATAAGAGTCTACAAACTGAATCAATAAATAGGATATCTCATGATAATGAAAGGAAAGTACGAGCTGGATAAAAACACGGTATCAATACCTGAATCTTGCAAGCAATATCGTAATCCTCTGAATCCACAAGTGTCATAATCATCCGTCATCCAAAACTGCTAACTATTCCACGCAATAACTAACCTGAAGAGATCATCAGGTCCTCAGGGGACATAACAAGATACATAAAAATATGCCTATCTAGCAGTTTAATCATGCATAAGAATATAAACAGAAAACTAGACATGAGACTGACATGTGGCTACTGACAGGTAACTATGAACACGGATACGGGATCAACTATGCATAAATAAACTGCTGGAAGAACAAGTAAACAAGAGATCAAAGGAATACCAAACCCTCGCCCCGAGTGGACTTGCAGGTTTGAACTAATCACTAACCCTCGTCCCGAGTGTGGACTCGCAGGTTAGTTCAAGACAACGCACCTCGCCCCGAGTGTGGACTCGCAGGTACAAACGAATCACTAACCCTCACCCCGAGCATGGACTCGCAGGTTAGTTCAAGACTATCACCCTCACCCCGAATGTAGACTCGCATGTGCAATCAATCAAGACAATATCCTCGTCCCGAGTGTGGACTCACGGGTTAAGAAGATAATCAGGAATAGCAGTTCAGTTACACATACTTGTTCCAAGACAACTCAGTCGAGGCACAGGTGAGACAAGGTACAACTCATGTCAAGACACGGGTAAGGACAACTCTAGCATGAACAAAGTGAACCAGCCTGGTGTAACTACACTATCTAATCACGGAGCTGATATACAAGCAAGACGATAATCTAGTAAACATGGAACGCAAAAAACATGTAGATAAACTCACATCAACTAGAGAATAAGATGATAACATATAAAAATAGGAAAACTATAAGCATGAAAAAAACTATAGAGGAACGCAAGGTATCTTGCCTGGTGGTAGCACGAAGAACCAACAATATACCGTCAACTGGTAAGCCATAAAGTCCAAATCTCACAACTGTCTTCGAAAGCTGAAACAGACATTGTCAACATTCTCAGAATAGTCAAATTAGCTAGAATTGCCTGTCCTTAAGTCCAATTCTGGACACAGGGACAAAACGGTCATTTCGGACCAAAACGGTGTCCGCCGTTAGACCCGCTTTGCACCGAAAAGCGTGCCAGAGTCAATGGTCTCTAAATCGTCAAACATATGTCTACGAATTTGTTTTGATGATACGAACCCAACCGTACGTCCAAAGTTGGATTCCGACAGGCCGTGCAAAAATTGCCCATTGAATCGGATCGTAGTGCCTGCGAAACGGCGATCTGATCAACTGTCTCAGAATTGGACCAAACTTGGTACACAGGACCAGAAAATGATACGATCCTATTGGCATAAGTTTCGTCTCGATCTGACGAACGTGCACAAAGTAATTAAAAAATTTACACAGAGGTCGATACGGTGAATTTTGACGGATACACATCAAATTCGTCGCGCACGTGCAACCAATTTGAATTCCGTCAAAGCCTACACGTCCACGAAGTCGATACGCACCTTTCGATGCTTTTGGTTCACGACCACGTTGCCCGGTTTGGCGGGACGCACGTCATATCGGAGGATTTTTCTATTTTCTATTGTTTTAAAAAACAGTTTTTTGGTCAATTTGGATTGCCGATTTCTTAGCGCTCAGTCGATCAAATCGACTTCTGCAAGATTTGTTGCGAAGCCCTATAGGATGGCTACAACTATCTTTGATTGGTTTTCGAAATCTCTTAATGGTTTGTTCACAATCTTCCTTCCAATTATGGGTTGGGACTGTCCTATTACTCTGTTTTCGAATAGGTTTTTCGGGATTTTTGCAATAAATTTTTGATCGATATAATCTAGTAGAATAGTTCTACATGAACAAGATTGAAGGGGGTCAACTGGCTCTTCGAAATAATTTATGGTTTGAAAAATGATTAAGTATTCAGGGAGAAAACTCGAGACAAACATGGTACTTGTGTAGGGTTGCTGCTGCTACTGGTGCTCGGCTGCGCGCGTTCAGGCGCCAACTCCAGCGGCTAGGTCGGCGCACAGGTGGCCGAGGGTGCACGCAGGAGGTAGGGGAAGGGAAAGGAACAGTTAGGGTTAGGGTTTTTCGAATTTTTCCATTCCTTTCTCTCGATACTTATGCACGAGGGGGGTTCGGCTGTGCAAACAAAGGGGTCGGGCCGTGGGCCTGGGACATGCTGGGATTCCCTACTTTCTTCTTATTATTTCTTCTTCTTTTTATTATTATCTCTATATAAACCATATATATATAATATATATATATTTAATATATATGCCTCTCTCCCTATATATATAATATATTAATATATATATATAATATATATATAATATATATATATATATATAATATATATTTTAAAATCAGAAGCTTTATTGAAATATTCGAAAGTCAAATTACAAAAGATTGGAACTAGCCAACTCCAATCTGCAGCCAAGTATCTAGAAGTAGTGGATTATGTTTGCATCTCTTCAAAGCCTTTCCAACCTGTCGTCGAACCTCATGAATAAGTTGATTAACTGAATAGTTGTACTCTTCATAACGCCATTTGTTCCTGTTTTTCCATGTCACCCAGCACACCGCAGCTACCACAATCTCCTTTAGATGGATGTTCGGCCTCCTCCACCAAGCAATAAAAGTCGACCTTCTTGTTTTGAATTTAAAATCAGTTTGAAGTTGGCGCCAAACTTGAGTAACCAAATCACCATCTAGAAAGATATGTTGTGAAGTCTCCACATTAGGGTTTTCACAACAATGACATTTCGACACATAATGGAACCCCATGGCTTGGACGTTATCATCAGTAGGTAATTAATTTGTTATGCAATATACGCCAACGTAAGACCGACCACTTGTAAGGAATACAAGTACTCCAAATATGCTTAAAGTCAGGACGTACTAGATAGGGTACTCGCGTTACCTTCCAAGCAGCTCCGACGAAGAACTTTCCTGTCGATGTTGAATCCCAAGTCCAATCTCCCGAGTCCGAATGAATAATGTGATGATTTGCCAGATCCCGACCTTTAAGGAAACGCTTCCAGACGTGAGAGCATTTCTGAGGAGCTCCAGCTGAATCCAGATCATGAAACTTACAATATCTGGCTTTGATGAAGCGCTGCCACAATCCTTCCTGGGTCTTCAATTTCCACCATAACTTAACAGTAAAAGCATCCATCGTGTCTTTCAATGATCGCACACCCAAACCCCCTTCCTCGATCGGTCTAGCCATAGTACTCCAACTCGCCCAAATATGTTTTTGCAAGCCATCTTGAGAACCCCAGAAGAAACGAACAAACAAACTTTCCAATCTATTCAAGATCGCCTTTGGTGGATTGCAAGCCGCAATTGTATACATTGGGATAGAGAGTAAAACCAATTTCAATAAGGTTAGTTTCCCTCCATATGATAGGATTTTTTTGTTGCCAACCTTCCAAGCGCCCTCTTATCTTTGCAATAAGATCTTCATATAACATAGTGGTCCGAACACCAACTGCCATAGGGCAACCAAGATACGTGAAAGGGGGGTGTTTGATCGCAAAGCCAGTGATATCATGCAGCTCCTTCTTCCAATCAAAATCTGGCATTGTATAGATAGAAGATTTAGAATCATTAATTGCTTGTCCTGACGCTAGCTCATACCTCTTCAAAACTCCCTGAAGCATCTGAACCGAGCGTATATCACCCGCAGAGAATAATAGGACATCATCGGCAAAAGCCAAATGTGTAATAGCAGGGCATCCACTTGGTGCATAGTAGTGTTTGAATGAAGCAATATCAAGATTCCTGTTTAAATTCCTGGACAATACTTCAGCAGCAATAATGAACAAGGCTGGTGATAGGGGATCACCTTGTCGAACTCCTCTGAAAGCTTGGAAGAAACCTGAAGATATACCATTTATAATAGTGGAGTACCAAACATTGTTAATCAGGCGGAATACCATACTAATCCAGCTTTCAGAAAAACCAAATCTCCTCATGACTTGCATCAAGAATGTCCAGTCTAGCCGATCATACGCCTTGGCCATGTCTAACTTGATTGCAATATTACCCCCTCTACTATTGGTGTTCATCAAACTCAACATTTCTTGAGCAAGTAATATGTTGTCAACAATCTCTCTACCCCTAACAAAACCACTTTGTTCGGGAGAACCCTATATATATATATATATATATATATATATATATATATATATATATATATATATATATATATATATATATATATATATATATGCCTCTCTCTCCCTCTCTCTAACTATGTGTATCCATACATAGATACTCTTTTTAATACAAAAAAACTGAAAACACTTTTATTAACAATTATCATAATGCAAATGCAAAATATTATTTAAAATAGTAATACTATATATATGAGATACATTTATTATACCTCAAAAGTTATAACCATTATAATAACAATAATAATGAAATAAGGAGGAAATAAGGTAAGTGCGATAATAGGGGTTTGTACAAATGTGTCTAGTAAATTCCTAATGCACGAAGATGGTGCAAAGGAATCAGTTATCATATAAATTAAATAGTGGCTCAATAGCCAGCCCATATACAATATATATATATATATATATATATATATATATATATATATATATATATATATATATATATAAATATATATAAAAAAAAAATAAAAAAAAAATATATATATATATAAATTAATTAGAACAATAACCATTAGGCCATTAGGTAAACTATGAAATATATAGATGAGAAAAATATATCTAAATGGACGTTGTTGGTCGTACTACATCACTACAGGGTTTGAGCTTGGTTTGGGTCCAGTCCGGACTAAATTGGTACAACCGGGGCATCCCAAATATCATAGTCTCAAAAATAAATAAATAAATCATTTATAGGGGTCATGTCACAACTTGGCCTGGTTTTCCTAGTTAGGACTCACTTATGGCTTGGCATTCCCCTATCATGGCTAAACACTAGTCAAAGCACGCCTGCACTATCCGTGCCATGATTCTTGGTCATCTTGTACTCCAAATCTTAACCATGGCTAAGGTCATCTATCGTAATAATTAACTAAATAATTATTTATAAAAATTCAAAAATCACCATTTAAATCAAATAATAACAAAAAATATTTTTAAAAATTTCCGGGAAGAGGAGTTACACTTTCCTATAATGTGTATATATACCAGTGTTTGACCTAGCGGAAGAGATTTGAAGAATCTGATTTAAATTCAGATCGAGGTGATCTTGGAGTCACCTGTGGATTTGGAGAAATCAGGATTTGAATGTGGGGAGGGAAATTCTTCTTATCTAGGTCGGCCCATAGAGTTTTGTCACGCCCCAGAACCAGAATACTGGAGAGCGGGGGAATGACTCAGCCAGCTACGTATTACGGGTAGATGAATACCGTATAATACGATCAATGCTGTCTAAAAGACAAGGGGGTGCACGCTACATGAAAGTCTCGCTATGGTCACTTCACATCTATTGTCTCAATCATTCAAACAAAAAGCAATAACAGAGAACATTTAAGATAAAGCAATAAGGCGTCCCAAACGCTTAGTCAAAATGTTCTTGAGATCTGGCTTTACAAAACATAACCAGATGATATAGCAACATATACACAATTGTTATCAGCTGCAGTCTGACTTAATTACAATTATGTAAAAGTAAGTACAAGACAATCCGACTAACATGTCGGTGCCAAACGGCAAAATATAAAGTAAGTAACAAAACGAGCGGAGAAGTAAGGAACCCACTCGAGTCCTCCTGCGATCATTCCTCTAGTATTGACCATCTTGGAGGTAGAAGTAAGCTGAGTCCTCGGGAACCGGCTCTAAATCTGGCCATGCAAAACCAGAGAGGTTAGACCTCTAATAGCAAGTACCGCAAGGAAGCACGATATGAGGCATTAAACCAGTAAATAAGAGAATATAATAATAGATCTCTGCTCGCTACTGGGATTGACGTGACATTACGACACTTCGAACCAACCTCCCAACCAAACAAGGACAGAAGTTGGCCCGTCATGTCATGATGCTCTGATCATCTCAGTTAGTTAACAGATTAGGTACAGTACACAAACAAATCAACTTAAACGGCCATCCAACTCCTACGGCTTACTACTGTGAGTCCCAAGTTATCCTGGAATTATGCAATAAAGATTTCTCAGTTCTTACTATGGACAAGCAAGGCTAGTCTATCCAATCAATCAATTGCGCCAATCATTAATTAGACGAGTCCCAGCGGGACGCCCGTCATCAATATACAATATACAATAATATAAGCAGATACCGCTCCCTGTCCTTGTGGCAGATTTGCAGTATCTGTGGGAATCAGCCGGCCTGTTGGGCACTAATAGTCCCAAAGAGGGCTGCCATGTAAGAACTCGGGAATCCATTCTCTCCATGCAATCATTATTTTATTTAACTTAATAGTCTCTACGTTGAGTGAAATCCCATGCCGTGGATCATGGTCATTCGGAATGAGTACTTTCGTACGGGGTACGATATGCACAACTCTACAACGATGCCCGTGCGGTTAGGTTGTAGGTCTTACATAGCGTAATGCAACAATCCAAACTAACCACGGAACAATCATGCCTTGACCATAAAGTACACATGCTTCTTTTATAGTAAGATAAATAAATAAATAAATTGAAGCCTGCATGTATGCCTGTATGTCAAGATTCGGGAATCGGCCAATCGATTATAGTAGTTCATACTTAATATGAACGTGTCTCATACATTCATTTCAATAAGACGACTAGCCAGTCTCTTAGTTCCATCTAGGAACGCATGATCAATAATTAATCAAGATAACAATCAATGTTAATTAATGCCAAATTCGGAAAATAAACATTGGGAAATAAATAATGCTTGGGAAATAAAGAATCTCATGCGCTGTGGGAAATGATTGGGGAATAAATAAATCTCATGCAGTGTGGAAAATGATTGGGGAATAAATAAATCTCATGCACTGTGGAAAATGATTGGGGAATAAATAAATCTCATGCACTGTAGGGAATGTTTGGGAAATAAAGAATCTCATGCGCTGTGGGAAAGGTTGGAAAATAAATAATATCATGCGCCTGAGGGAAATGATTGGGAAATAATTAAACTCATGCGCTGTGGGAAAGGTTGGGAAATAAATAATATCATGCGCCTGAGGGAAATGATTGGAAAATAATTAAACTCATGCGCTGTGAAATAAGATTGGGAAATAAATAATCCATGCGCCTGAGGAATGAGATTGGGAAATAAATAATCTCATGCGCCTGAGGAATGAGATTGTGGGAAATAAATATCATGCGCTGTGGAATAAGATTGAGAAATAAATAATCCATGCGCCTGAGGAATGAGATTGGGAAATAAATAATCTCATGCGCCTGAGGAATGAGATTGGAAAATAAATAATCTCATGCGCTGTGGGAAATAAATATCATGCGCCTGAGGGAAAGGATTGAGAAATAAATAAACTCATGCGCCTTGGCTGTGGAAAGTGATTGGGAAATAAATAAATTCATGCGCCTTGGCTGTGGGAAGTGATTGGGAAATAAATAACTCATGTGCCTTGGCTGTGGGAAGTGATTGGGAAATAAATAACTCATGCGCCTTGGCTGTGGGAAGTGATTGGGAAATAAATAACTCATGCGCCTTGGCTGTGAGAAGTGATGATTTGATGCGCTGTGGGAATAAAGATTCCATGCGCTGAGGAATGAAGATTTGATGCGGCTGTGGGAATAAAGATTTCCATGCGCTGAGGAATGAGATTTGATGCGGCTGTGGGAATAAAGATTTCCATGCGCCTGAAGATTTCATGCGGCTGGGACTGTTCTTCTTCTCCGAATTTTCTGAGAACAGAACCATGGGAACCATGGAAGCCATTGCTTCCAAGCTTCATAAATCCTTCATCCCAAGCCCAAATATGGACTTCCATAGGTCAAAATTGGGTAGAACGAAATTCTCTACAACATGGAACCATTGAAACTTGAAGATAACAAGGTTTACTAGATCAAAACCTAAGAAATCCGAAAATGTATCAAACTTAGATCTACAACAAATAAGCCATGGAAATTGAAAATGCTAATTACTAAAGAGACTTAGAATCAAATGAGGAAGATGATGGAACAATAAAAATGGGGATCCATCAAGAAGCAAGTTGGCACTTGCCTATCTCTTCTAGGTTGGTGGGAGAGTTATGAGGAAGAAGAAGTGAAATGGAAAGAAGTAATGAAGAGAGAGAAATAGTTTTGGGCTTTAAATGAAAGGGTGGTGGTAGGTGGGAGTATTGGGCCGGGTCCAATGGGTTCATCCAAGGCCAACCCGCAAGCAAAGCAAAGAGGTAAAAGCAGAAAATAAATGCAGGAATAAAAGCAGGAAATAAAGTACAGAAATAAAATTGCAGGAAATAAATTAACATAAAAATTTAAAGAGCAGATTAATTAACTAACATAAATTTACAGAAATCTAAATACAGAATAATACATGGTAACTATTAAATAAATACGTATTCTGGGAACGGGAAGTGACATCTCTACCCTCCTTAGAAAAATTCCGTCCTCGGAATTTCAGATCTAAGCATGATAGAAATATCGAAGCTAAACTAATCTAAGTATAAACAATTGAGTAAGCAATCATTCTACAATGATAATAACAAGTAATGTATCTACATCTAACAATCTTCAACATTAAGTAATTCTACTCATAAGGTGACAAGCATGAGGAGTTAAGACAATCAAGGTATACAGAAGAAAATATACCTTGTGAGTCAAACAGGTGCGGATACCGTGAACGGATATCATCCTCACGTTCCCACGTTGACTCTCCTAAAGAGTGATGACCCCAAGCAACCCGGACAAGGTTAATTGTTCGGTTCTTGAGTATCTTCTCTCTTCGGTCCAAATAGACTCAGGCTGTTCCTCGTAAGACAGGTTGGTACCAACAACCAGCTCAGAATGATCAAGGACATGGCTTGGGTCCGATACATACCTTCACAACTGAGATACATGAAATACGTCATGCACCTCTCGTAACGAAGGTGGAAGGGATAAACGATAAGCAACATCGCCTACCCTCTCAAGGATAACAAACGGGCCCACGTATCGGGGACTCAACTTTTCGCGAATGCCAAATCTAATGACCCTACGGGTAGGTGAGATCCGCAAGAATACGTGGTCCCCAACAGAAAATTCTAGCGGCCTACGATACTGATCTGCCCAATGACGATGCCGATCCTGCGCAACTCGAAGTCGCTCTCTAATTCCTTTAATCACTTCCACTGTCTGAACAATCATCTCCGGGCCTAACATCTTTCTCTCCCCAATATCGTTCCACGCTAGTGGCGACCTACACTTCTTACCATATAGTGCTTCAAATGGCGCCATCTGGATACTTGCTTGATAACTGTTATTGTACGAGAACTCGACTAAGTGCAGGTGGCTCTCCCAAGATCCTCCAAAATCCAGAGTGCAAGCTCGCAACATGTCTTCCAAAGTCTGAATTGTTCTTTCTGATTGCCCGTCTGTCTGGGGATGGTAAGCCGTGCTAAACCTTAACTTGGTACCCAAGCTATGATGTAAGCTCTTCCAAAAATGTGATGTAAAACGGGTATCTCTGTCTGACACAATACTGACTGGGACCCCATGCTGCCTGACTATCTGCTGCATATACAATTCTGCCAACTTCTCCGTAGATTGACCTACTCTAAAAGGAAGAAAATGTGCCACCTTCGTAAGCCGATCTACGATTACCCAAATAGCATCCTTACCACTTGGTGATCTCGGTAAACCGGTCACAAAGTCCATTGTGATATGCTCCCACTTCCATTCCGGGATAGGAAGCGGTTGCAATAATCCAGCTGGCCTTTGCTGTTCTGCCTTCACTTGCTGACATATCAAGCACCGGGAAACGAACCTAGCTATCTCCCTCTTCATCCCGTTCCACCAGAAGTGCTGCTTGATATCTTGGTACATCTTGGTCCCTCCAGGGTGTATGGAATACTGAGAGCTGTGAGCTTCTGCCATAACCTCCTGTCTGATATCTCTACTAGGCACACATAGACGCGACCCAAACCTAAGTGTACCATCCTCATGAATCTGCATCTCCTTCCTGAGTCCTGACTCACATTCTTCCCTAAGCTTCTGAATCCTTGGGTCTTGTGTCTGAGCTGCCTTGATCCTATCTACCAAGTTGGATTGAACTTGTAGACTCGTCAGAACTCCTACATCACTAGGAAGTATAACCTCGATGCCCATCTCTTGAAGGTCTTCTAAGATATGCCTCTGTGTTGTCAACATAAATGCGCCGCCTCTCCTGCTAAGAGCGTCTGCTACCACATTAGCCTTGCCTGGATGATATTGAAGCTCCACGTCGTAATCCTTGATCAACTCCAACCATCTTCTCTGCCTCATGTTCAGTTCCTTCTGAGTAAAGATGTACTTCAGACTTTTGTGGTCCGTGTACATCTCCACTCGGTCACCATATAAGTAATGCCTCCATAGCTTCAAAGCGAATACTACTGTCGCCAACTCCAAATCATGAGTTGGGTAATTCTTCTCGTGGTCCCGAAGCTGCCTAGATGCATACGCTATCACCTTTCCATGTTGCATGAGGACACATCCAAGTCCTTTACCTGATGCATCACAATAAACGGTAAAACCTCCAGGTCCAACTGGCAATGTAAGAATAGGCGCTGATATCAACTTCTGCTTCAGATTCTCAAATGATGTCTGGCATTCTGCCGACCAGACGAATGGTACATCCTTCCGTGTCAAGCGGGTCATGGGTGCTGAAAGCCTTGCAAAGTCTGACACGAACCTTCTGTAATAACCTGCCAATCCCAAGAAACTCCGCACATCTGCTACGGTCTTGGGTACTGGCCAACTTTCTACTGCTTCTACCTTCTTGGGATCCACTGCTACTCCATCTCCTGATATGATATGACCCAGAAATGAAATGTGATCCGACCAAAACTCGTATTTGCTGAGCTTGGCATACAACTGGTTCTCTCTCAGAACCTGTAACACCTTCCGGAGGTGGTCTTCATGCTCCTCTTCACTAGTTGAATATACAAGAATGTCGTCGAGAAACACAACGACAAATTGATCCAAGTACGGCATAAAGATGCGATTCATCAAATCCATAAAGATTGCTGGAGCATTGGTCAAACCAAACGGCATTACTAAGAATTCATAATGCCCATACTTCGACCTGAATGCTGTCTTGGGAATGTCTTCCTTCCGAACCCTCACTTGATGATACCCTGAACGAAGATCTATCTTGGAGAAAACTCTGGCCCTGCTCAACTGATCAAATAAGTCGTCGATCCTGGGTAGTGGGTACTTGTTCTTCACTGTTGCCGCGTTAAGCTTCCTGTAATCGATGCATAATCTGGATAACCCATCCTTCTTTCCTACAAGTACCACTGGTGCTGCCCATGGTGACACGCTAGCTTGGATGAACTTCTTCTCCTTCAGTTCCTCTATGTGCCGATATACCTTGGCCTGCTCTGAATCCGCCATTCTGTAAACCCGATCTGATATCGGTTTAGTTCCAGGTGCCAATTCTATACTGAACTCAATATCTCTAACTGGTGGTAGACCTGGAAGTTCTTCGGGAAATACGTCCAGAAATTCTTCAACTACCTTCGGAACTTGAACTTCTTCCATTGCCGTCACTACTCCCTGCTCTTGTTGAGTTGCTACTGATCTGACTAAGGTGAACCGCTTCATGCCTGGAATATCAAAAGATACACTCCCTCTACGACAATCTATTGTCGCATGACTGTCTTTCAGCCAGTCCATGCCTAAGATAACGTCGAAATTTCCAACAGAAAATTCTATCAACCGGGCGGGTAAGGAATGCCCGCAAACTACAACGCTACATGCTAGAATAACTCTACTAACTCCTACGAGCCCATTACCAGTGAGTATATTCAACCTCCCTGGCAATGCCTCGAACTCCATTCCTAGCCGTGTTGCAAATTGTGCAGATATAAATGAATGGGATGCTCCCGAATCAAACAATGCTACTGCGGGATATGAGGCGACGAGAATGTTACCTGCCACAACATCTCCCGATGCTAATGCCTCTTCCAAGGACAGAGTGAATGCCTGCCCTCGACCTCCTTGCTGGTTTCCATGCTGCGGCCTAGCCTGGTGCTGCCGCTGGCCCCTACCTTGGTGATGCTGGGGTGGTCTATGCTGATGTTGCTGCATCGGCGGTCCCTGCTGCCGAAACATTTGAGCCTGCGTCATGAACGGATGCTGGGCCAACGGTCTCACTGCTACCGCTGGTCCTCGATACTGTCCTGCCCCTGGTGCTGGCAGAGCAGGAAACTGTTGTACTGGTCCTCCTGACCTCGAATTCATGGGATATGTGGTAACCCGATGATCTGGATTTCCACATATCAAACACTGCCCGTTCAATGTCCGACACACATCTCTAGTGTGCCCTATCTTCCCACAATAAGTGCAGCCCGCTGGGGGTTGCTGGTTCTTCCTCTGATGCTGTTGCTGCTGCCTTGGTGGTGGTGCTGGCCCTCGTATCGCCACATCGTGGATACGAATGCCAGTGGATGGTGTTGTTGTTCGGAGAGCTGCTCCCCCTCCTCCTTCAATCTGACTGTGGGATCTCTTCTGACCTCCAGTCCTTGCCGCAAGCCTCTGAATGGTTATCTCATGCCTTCGAGTTGCCGTCAATACTTCATCAAAAGTTTGGTAATTGTGCCCCTCTATCAATTGCAAGAGCTCAAGATGAAACCCTTGCTGGAACCTCATAGCCCTCTGGCTCTCTGTTGCTACCATCTCCGGGGCGAACCTACTCAATCTGCAGAACTCTGCTGCATAAGCATCTACAGTCTTGCCAGCCTGTCTGAGGTTGATAAACTTCTGTTGCAGCTCAAATTGCGCCACAACTCCATAGTACTTCGTCTTGAATCTTGCTGTAAAATCGTCCCAAGCCACAGGACGTCTGATGCCTACCTCCTCTGATTCCCACCAATCACGTGCGAGATCCTGTAGTAACAACTTCACTAGATCCACACGTTCTTCTGCTGGCACCTTAGCTGCTGTCAGAATTGCCTCAATATCCTTAAGCCATGCATCTGCTGAAATGGCATCTTCCGTGCCCTCGAAACGGCGGGGGTTGTACTTGCAAAACCTGGCTGATGCTCCGGAATCTGTTCTCACTCCTCTTTCCAAAGCCGTCTGCAATCCTTGGTTGAGCAACACATTCTGCTCTTGCAACTGAGTGTGCATGCGCTGCTGGGCCAACATCTGATGTTGTTGAGTAGCCATCATCCCTCTCATGATCTCCAGAAGGGCTGGTGTGTCCACTTCCACTGGGTAGGTGGAACTATTTGTGGTGTTGGAACCTCCGAATACTGCGGTCCAACTGCTGGTTCCACTATCACCTCTTCTTGAATAGCCTCTTGAGGTTGTACTGGCTCTTGTTGCTGACCAACCTGGTCAGGTTGCCCATGTTGCCCTTGTTGTTGTTGCCCAATCCTGACAGATGCGGACGAGGTGCCCCTAAGAAAAGGGACAAGAGAATAATCAAACGGTCGGACAGGGAAGATCAATGAAGTCAAAGGATACCGGAATGTCAAGCTAGAATCGAGAATACGAATCAGGAGATCAAGGGGAAACATGTGTGATTGAGACATCCTATAAATTAAAACACCCCACAAGTCTGAAATCAGACCTGCATGGGCCACCACTAAAACCTTGTCACGCCCCAGAACCAGAATACTGGAGAGCGGGGGAATGACTCAGCCAGCTACGTATTACGGGTAGATGAATACCGTATAATACGATCAATGCTGTCTAAAAGACAAGGGGGTGCACGCTACATGAAAGTCTCGCTATGGTCACTTCACATCTATTGTCTCAATCATTCAAACAAAAAGCAATAACAGAGAACATTTAAGATAAAGCAATAAGGCGTCCCAAACGCTTAGTCAAAATGTTCTTAAGATCTGGCTTTACAAAACATAACCAGATGATATAGCAACATATACACAATTGTTATCAGCTGCAGTCTGACTTAATTACAATTATGTAAAAGTAAGTACAAGACAATCCGACTAACATGTCGGTGCCAAACGGCAAAATATAAAGTAAGTAACAAAACGAGCGGAGAAGTAAGGAATCCACTCGAGTCCTCCTGCGATCATTCCTCTAGTATTGACCATCTTGGAGGTAGAAGTAAGCTGAGTCCTCGGGAACCGGCTCTAAATCTGGCCATGCAAAACCAGAGAGGTTAGACCTCTAATAGCAAGTACCGTAAGGAAGCACGATATGAGGCATTAAACCAGTAAATAAGAGAATATAATAATAGATCTCTGCTCGCTACTGGGATTCACGTGACATCACGACACTTCCAACCAACCTCCCAACCAAACAAGGACAGAAGTTGGCCCGTCATGTCATGATGCTCTGATCATCTCAGTTAGTTAACAGATTAGGTACAGTACACAAACAAATCAACTTAAACGGCCATCCAACTCCTACGGCTTACTACTGTGAGTCCCAAGTTATCCTGGAATTATGCAATAAAGATTTCTCAGTTCTTACTATGGACAAGCAAGGCTAGTCTATCCAATCAATCAATTGCGCCAATCATGAATTAGACGAGTCCCAGCGGGACGCCCGTCATCAATATACAATATACAATAATATAAGCAGATACCGCTCCCTGTCCGTGTGGCAGATTTGTAGTATCTGTGGGAACCAGCCGGCCTGTTGGGCACTAATAGTCCCAAAGAGGGCTGCCATGTAAGAACTCGGGAATCCATTCTCTCCATGCAATCATTATTTTATTTAACTTAATAGTCTCTACGTTGAGTGAAATCCCATGCCGTGGATCATGGTCATTCGGAATGAGTACTTTCGTACGGGGTACGATATGCACAACTCTACAACGATGCCCGTGCGGTTAGGTTGTAGGTCTTACATAGCGTAATGCAACAATCCAAACTAACCACGGAACAATCATGCCTTGACCATAAAGTACACATGCTTCTTTTATAGTAAGATAAATAAATAAATAAATTGAAGCCTGCATGTATGCCTGTATGTCAAGATTCGGGAATCGGCCAATCGATTATAGTAGTTCATACTTAATATGAACGTGTCTCATTCATTCATTTCAATAAGACGACTAGCCAGTCTCTTAGTTCCATCTAGGAACGCATGATCAATAATTAATCAAGATAACAATCAATGTTAATTAATGCCAAATTCGGAAAATAAACATTGGGAAATAAATAATGCTTGGGAAATAAAGAATCTCATGCGCTGTGGGAAATGATTGGAGAATAAATAAATCTCATGCAGTGTGGAAAATGATTGGGGAATAAATAAATCTCATGCACTGTGGAAAATGATTGGGGAATAAATAAATCTCATGCACTGTGGGGAATGTTTGGGAAATAAAGAATCTCATGCGCTGTGGGAAAGGTTGGAAAATAAATAATATCATGCGCCTGAGGTAAATGATTGGGAAATAATTAAACTCATGCGCTGTGGGAAAGGTTGGGAAATAAATAATATCATGCGCCTGAGGGAAATGATTGGGAAATAATTAAACTCATGCGCTGTGAAATAAGATTGGGAAATAAATAATCCATGCGCCTGAGGAATGAGATTGGGAAATAAATAATCTCATGCGCCTGAGGAATGAGATTGTGGGAAATAAATATCATGCGCTGTGGAATAAGATTGAGAAATAAATAATCCATGCGCCTGAGGAATGAGATTGGGAAATAAATAATCTCATGCGCCTGAGGAATGAGATTGGAAAATAAATAATCTCATGCGCTGTGGGAAATAAATATCATGCGCCTGAGGGAAAGGATTGAGAAATAAATAAACTCATACGCCTTGGCTGTGGAAAGTGATTGGGAAATAAATAAATTCATGCGCCTTGGCTGTGGGAAGTGATTGGGAAATAAATAACTCATGCGCCTTGGCTGTGGGAAGTGATTGGGAAATAAATAACTCATGCGCCTTGGCTGTGAGAAGTGATGATTTGATGCGCTGTGGGAATAAAGATTCCATGCGCTGAGGAATGAAGATTTGATGCGGCTGTGGGAATAAAGATTTCCATGCGCTGAGGAATGAAGATTTGATGCGGCTGTGGGAATAAAGATTTCCATGCGCCTGAAGATTTCATGCGGCTGGGACTGTTCTTCTTCTCCGAATTTTCTGAGAACAGAACCATGGGAACCATGGAAGCCATTGCTTCCAAGCTTCATAAATCCTTCATCCCAAGCCCAAATATGGACTTCCATAGGTCAAAATTGGGTAGAACGAAATTCTCTACAACATGGAACCATCGAAACTTGAAGATAACAAGGTTTACTAGATCAAAACCTAAGAAATCCGAAAATGTATCAAACTTAGATCTACAACAAATAAGCCATGGAAATTGAAAATGCTAATTACTAAAGAGACTTAGAATCAAATGAGGAAGATGATGGAACAATAAAAATGGGGATCCATCAAGAAGCAAGTTGGCACTTGTCTATCTCTTCTAGGTTGGTGGGAGAGTTATGAGGAAGAAGAAGTGAAATGGAAAGAAGTAATGAAGAGAGAGAAATGGTTTTGGGCTTTAAATGAAAGGGTGGTGGTAGGTGGGAGTATTGGGCCGGGTCCAATGGGTTCATCCAAGGCCAACCCGCAAGCAAAGCAAAGAGGTAAAAGCAGAAAATAAATGCAGGAATAAAAGCAGGAAATAAAGTGCAGAAATAAAATTGCAGGAAATAAATTAACATGAAAATTTAAAGAGCAGATTAATTAACTAACATAAATTTACAGAAATCTAAATACAGAATAATACATGGTAACTATTAAATAAATACGTATTCTGGGAACGGGAAGTGACAAGTTTAAAGGGGACATTTGCACCCAGGCCCTTGACATTTGGATTTGTACCAACTCATACTTTCTAAATTACCCCACTTCTCTAATAATGACCTTATACAAATTATACAATTAGTCTATACAAATATTTCATTTAAAGAAAAAAATATATTCATAAAACTAAAAGGAAATTCCAGTCCAAGGGCTCACAAACTAAAAGAAAAATTATTCATAAAAATTATTCATAAAACTAAAAGGGTGTTTCCCCCGTGCACGGGTGTTTCCCCCAAACGGTTAAATGCCGGAGCGCCCCCAAACGGTTAAATGCCAACTGATTCAAAGTGAAACTCAATTCATTTTACAAGTCTGCTATTCCTTGTCGATATCCCAACCCAATTCTCAAGTGGGTGCACCCTATGAATCATCCGCAGTACAAACATGATATCATATCCTACTGTGTCATATCCGTGTCACTTAAATTCACTACAATATATACTAGGACCAACTCCAAAACAATTGGAGTATCCATATCAATGTGTTTGTAACTTTGTATAGTGTCATATCATATTTGTACCCCTACAACATAGTATATGAATATTCCAAGAATACAGTTGTATATTCGAACCCCTTTTAGTTATCTCGGCCCAGTTTCCTGATACTACATGGTATATGAACACCCCTGGCTATGGGTTATACCTATACCCCAATGCTCCTCCTAATTCTAAGGTCTGATATTTTCCAGGAATACCTACTCGAAGACAGGGACCCATGGTCCCCTTCAAGTCTTACCTACCTGCTAATGTTATGCTTTCTACTACAGACTTTGGGGAAAGGAGTTCCTATAGGTAATCTGATATCAGTTATAGCCTGGCCTACAGGCCTTTACTTCTATATTGCATCTCCAGATATCTGCAGGCACAAGTCTGATTTGCCTATGGGCAAGGTAGATACTTGAGAGTATGGCCTATAATAGCCAAGATTCCTTGTTATCTGTTGACCAATTTCACTCACATATTTCCTGTATCTCTTGACTCTTGATTTCTGATTTAACTAACAACCAAAACCCCTATAGCCTATAGGTATCTGACAACCTATCATCCTATCTTGCCCGGTAGACATGTGGACATGTTGATGTCATGTTCTAACCCATCTATATCTACAGTACCTAACGATGAAATTAATATTGTTACCAGCCTAACCTGTCGTACCCATGTGTCCTTACCTTCACATCCCCTGTTATACTCCCAGGGTTCTATGGAGTACAACCCACTCCCCTGTTGTCAGTACATAGTTGTACCATATATTGTTTCCATATTCATATGGTACAGTCCATGGGTCAAGTGCTCCCTATTGTCTGCCATTACTCGGGTTGATAAGTTATGCAAAGAGCTGTAGCACGAATCACAATCCATATTGCTGTCATTGTTGTTATGGTAAGACCCCATATTTCCTGTGAGTTATTATAGCAAACCTATAAATTTGAAATTTGCATACGAGTATAAAATGGTCTTATCCTCCATGAGGCAGTAAGGGGTGACCACAAATACATCAGAGTAATGCATTGGATCCAAGTTTATTTGTGACATGATCACCTAGATATGGGATATGTCCATCATGTAAATGAGTTTCACCAACTCCTCATGCTCTCTACAAATTACTTCGTTTGCCTCTGTGGTAGGAGGTAAAGTAAGGTTGTTACTTAATCATCCCTACATTCACCTCATGACCTGTACACTTAAGATCAATTCCCGGATTCCTGAGCCTAACTAACCTGTAAAGCCCTATGGTCTGGGATACACTGATACTTTAGAATACAGAACTGGAGATACATTTCAAGTGGCATTTTGTTCTTGCAGGCTTCTCTCCTTTCAACCTAAACTTTAGTAAGACTCCTGACGCCACTCTATGTGTCAGTGAAAAATATTATACCTCATCCTATCCTGTAGATATTGACCTATACCATATATCAGTCCTAGGGACACAGCCCCTTCCCGATATTCAAGACCCCAACGTGCTGTTTCCAGCTATACTGAAACCTATATTTTCTTACAACTTCTCATGTAACCTGGTGTCGACTTACCTAGCCTGACTTTATGTCCATAAGATACATCCTATATATATATTCTTACCGATACAGCCAACCTGGACACAGATGTGGTATCTCCGATACTTACATAATTTGGATGCATCACACACCCAAACCTTTGTCCTGTTCAGCAAGCACAGCCTGCAAACGTGGATGACTACCTCAACCATAAAAGGAACTTGATCAATTCATCATTGATGCTCTCTAGATACTGATAGACACCCTTCCTATATGATACTCCATTAATCTCTTTCCTATGCATTTATTCGAACACCTGAAATATATAACAAGAATTAAAATTTAAGGGCAGATGGCCGTACCTATTGAGTTGATTTCCACACTCGCTTACTTCCTCAACCCTTCTATGATCTTCTTGGCGATGAGAAGGAAACATGGGCGATTGTAGATGGTAAGGGGTCGGTGGCCTTTCCTATAATGTGTATATATACCAGTGTTTGACCTAGCGGAAGAGATTTGAAGAATCTGATTTAAATTCAGATCGAGGTGATCTTGGAGTCACCTGTGGATTTGAAGAAATCAGGATTTGAATGTGGGGAGGAAAATTCTTCTTATCTAGGTCGGCCCACAGAGTTTAAAGGGGACATTTGCACCCAGGCCCTTGACATTTGGATTTGTACCAACTCACACTTTCTAAATTACGCCACTTCTCTAATAATGACCTTATACAAATTATACAATTAGTCTATACAGATATTTCATTTAAAGAATTTTTTTTTTCATAAAACTAAAAAGAAATTCCAGTCCAAGGGCTCACACAACCCAAGGCAAGAGTGCAGGGCCCTAGACCAAAGGGCAACAAATATTCAAGAATTATTCCATTATACAAACCCAAAAGGACCTAGGGCCTTAAAATGTATTTAGTGTATTTTTTTATTTTTTTCCCCGAGTTAATGGCCTTGAAAATTATATGTAAATGGACTAGGATATTTTTTGATCTTTTTCTCTACATCTTGCTAGATCTCAATTTTTTGATGGGTAAAGTGCATTTAAACACCCCTCCCTCCGCCAGCCAGCTACCCCCCCTCCTTCCTCCGCCGGTCAGCCCCTCCGCTGGCCAACCCTCGCCCCCCGACCCCCCCCCCCCCCCCACCTCCTCCCTCCGCCGGACAGCCCCCTCGACCCGCCCCCACCACCGGAGAGGGTGGGGGAGAGGGGAGGGGTAAAATCGTCTTTTTAGACAATTTTTAACGGTTGTTAACGGCGGAGGGCTGAATTGAGCAAAAAAAAGTAGGGTTCTTTTGAAAATATGAGTATTTAATTACATTTTTGTCGCATCTAATGAGGGTTTAAATGCACTTAACCCATTTTTTAATATATCTTTTTGTAGAAACTATATATAAACGATCTTTGATATTTATCGATCTTTTTATCTTAAAACTATGCTATATATATATATATATATATATATATATATATATATATATATATATATATATATATATATATATGGACTAGATTAAAAAATGACTGAAATATTGTTAAATTTCATTACCATCGAAGAGGAAGATTCTCTCGTTTACACATTTAAAATTTTCTTTAATATATATATATATATATATATATATATATATATATATATATATATATATATATATATATATATATATATATTAAAGAAAATTTTAAATGTGTAAACGAGAGAATCTTCCTCTTCGATGGTAATGAAATTTAACTATATATATATATATATATATATATATATATATATATATATATATATATATTAAAGAAAATTTTAAATGTGTAAACGAGAGAATCTTCCTCTTCGATGGTAATGAAATTTAACAATATTTCAGTCATTTTTTAATCTAGTCCATATATAGAAGATTCTCTCGTTTACACATTTAAAATTTTCTTTATATATATATATATATATATATATATATATATATATATATATATATATATATTCGATGGTAATGAAATATGTATATATTTTTTTTCATCTATTGTAAATTGTAAAATGATTAGTATTCATTACTCGTGGGTATATTTATGTTTGAAAGTTTTTTTTTTTCCTGTTGTAATGCTTTATTGTTGTTTGTATTGATTTTCTATTCTACGTGTCTAGGTTTCGTCATTCGGTTGTTTTTGTTTTGGCTAGAAAATGAAATTAAGTTCTTTGTGGAAGAGGAAAAAAATGTAAATTATTATTATCCATATTTTGGAATTCAGCCATGTTTAAAACCTTAGGCCTTCTTCAATAGGGGTTCTCCCTTTAAAATACTAGAAAAGATGTCTGCAATGGGAGTTTCTAAGATTCTATCATAGTTGAAAATATTATAAAAAAAGGGGCTATACGAGGCTCTACATAAAAGCCCTACAGAGTTGTTCTATGTCTATAAAGCATGTGTAAACTGATCCCATAATATTTTTTTATTAATTGAATTTTTAGATGAATAAGTATAATTGACATAGAAGCCTTCTTAAAATGACACAAACGATAGGAATGAATACAGAGACCATTGGAAACATTTATTTTATATTTGGATTTATATATGGAAAAAAAAACGTGTAGACGTATAAGCCTTCTTAAAGGGCTTGACACGTGTGATAGAAACCCAAAAATAGGAATAACCGGGCCATATTAATCTACTAAATTTTTTAGAAAGGATCCTTAGAATATCAGAAAGGGCATTTATTTTAGTATTTTGTATCGTGTCCTTAGAATATTAGAAAGGGCCCTGCCTCAAGCAAATCCTATATGAATAGTTCTAATTATCGTCCTCCAAGATGCCAACTATTAGTTCATTGTGGTGGTTGTAATTTGTAACTTAGCTTCCTTGCTTTGTGACTTGTACGTATAGAGCCGACTTTGTTACTTGCATATTCTTATATCAGAGTTCTGCCATGGTGGAAGAAGTATTCACGGATAGACAGCTAAATCTTAAAAGTTCAAACATAGCTGATGGCTATGTAAAGTCACCGCTAGCCCTCGTTTGGTTTGCAAAATCTTCAAAGCCATATAGAAAATATTTTCTATGTTTAGATGCCAAAGTAGATGAGCAAAAAATAAAATTAGTCCCAAGAGAAAAATATTGAAGAAAATGTTTCTCCCACAAACCCTACCCACCACCACCACCACCACCACCACCACCACCACCACCCCAAAAAAAAAATTATTCACTTTTTCTCCTAATTTTCCGAACCTTTCCAAACAATAGAAAGAAAAAATGATAAAAATTACAATTTCACAAAGGAAAGAAAAGAAAAAAGAATTGATTTCCTTTCCTTCCCTTCCCGCGAGGCTGGTGGCATCCTGACTATTTATCCATTTGCTCATAAACTTAAATTTGTTATTTTGGGCTAAATTACAACTTGATACCCTCAATTATCACTGTTTTTCAACTTGATACCCTTAACTTTATAGGTACTAACGTGATACTCTGGAAAAAAAAAAAAATTTGGACCAAATTGTCCATTCTCTTCTCCCTCCAACGCCTACCCCTCTCTCTCTATCTCCGGCTGTGGGTGGCAGCGGACGCGCGTGCGCGGACGACGGGCACAAGCAGACGGCGGGCACGGGTGCGGGACAGAGCGTGACGGTGCGAAGGGCAGTGCGCGGAGGCGCGTTGGGCAGCGCACGCGAGCGGGAGCACGGGCTCGAGTAAGGTAGGTCGTCGGGCCGGGGACGGATGGACGGGTGATCGTCGGAAAGGGGGGGGGGGGGGGGGGGGGGGGGGGGGGGGGGGGGGGGGAGGGGGGCAGCCGAGGGAGGGTAGTTTAGGAATTAAAAAAAAATTGGGTATCAAATTAGAAATATAAGCTGGAATATGGTATTAAGTTAGTACCTATAAAAGTTGAGGATATCAAGTTAAAAAACAGCGATAGATAAAAGTTAAAAGTTGAGTATATCAAATTGCAATTTAGCCGTTATTCTGAGAAACAATACTCCAATCCTGCTGCAAGGATACATAATCAGAGTCCCTTGAAATATAGCTTGATCATGATGGAAATGTGGGCAAATCCCAGAATATCTTAATCCCGAAAGACATCATCAGAATCCGATGAATAAAAAAGATAAAGAGAGCAAGCCCTTGCCACTGGCTCTGGTAACTGCGCTCGCATACACATGTATAAACATCGGAAATACAACAACTAATGCAATTTCAACAACGTGACATGATAGTAGTTTTCGCACGTCTCAAAAACTTATGAGCACCATCAACTCAGTCAGAAAAACCAGTCAGTTGATGTTTTTTTTTTAAGACCAAACATATACAATAAGCCAAGAGGGTATTGCCAACACGAATCTCTTGTTCTGACCAAATAAATATAATTTGAAAATTAAGCTCCATAATCTCCAAATGTTAACCGCTTCGAAAAGAATCTCAAATTGGATATATCTACAATCACCGAGTAAATCAATGTTTCCATGTTAATTCCTCAAACAATCCAATGGTAACTCCAGTAACATTGAACAGTTAATAGTGATCTAAGGAGACAGATTTACATAACCACGATTTAGGTAGGACTTAATAACACCAATATGGTAACAGTTCCTGCTACAAAACCACCAATATGAATGATAAAAGTAACTTGAGGCACTTTCAAGTCTATGTGCACACTAACATACTGATCCCAGAAATAGCAACGAACACTTTCAAGTCTTGTTATAATCCTTCAACGCTTCCAAAACGATCCTATATCTACCAGGACCTCCTAACTTTCTGAAATCATAAAAAACTGTGATCTGTAAGATATGTAAGTCATATAGAGTCATATAAGATACATTTCCCAGCCTTCTTCACAACATAGAAACATCAAAAGTTTTGCCTGAAACTATTGACTTTTTTAATTCATTCACCATAGATTAATTTTTGATGTACAAGGCCCAACCTCAACAAAGGTAAAATATTTTGATGTGCAGAAAAAGGTTGTGATTAATTTTAGAACTTATAAGAAACTGTTTCTGTAAAGAAATATCCTTCTACGACCTACTAGTTTTCTAGATATGGTCTTCATGGACCAAAGCATGAACCAGAAAAGCCTTAACGTGTTCAAATTGATTTACCCCAAGGTAGTCAAAGGCACACTCGAGGCGCAAAGCGCACTTAAGGTGCGCGCCCGAACAATGCGAGAAGATATATATATATATATATATATATATATATATATATATATATATATATGCACAGGAGGAGAATATATGAAAGTAAATAAGCTAGTATGGCGACAGCGGAAACGAGCTCTGTTAGGGTTTGCAATCCGATGGCGATGGGAAACCCAGCAGCCGGGGGTCGTCGGGATCCCCTCCTGGAGGGGGGGTCGGGCGGAGGGACCCGCCCAGGAGGGGGGTCGGGCGGCGGGACTTGCCCAGGAGGGGGGTCGGGCGATGGGATCCCCCCGGTGGGGGGGGGGGGGGGGGGGGGGGGTGTTGGGCGGTGGGAGTCAGCGGGTCGGAGGGGGGTCGGCCGGATCCAGCGGGACCCCGGTTTTTGAATTCGGGTCGGGGTACTAGGACGGAGGCAGATGGGGCTGGAGAGGTCGGCTGGCAGACGGTGGTGAGAAGACGGACCACCGGGCGACGAGGGGCCCAGAACCAAGGGACTCTTGGGAGTCGGCCTCCTAGAGGCACAGTCGATCCATATCGCCGAGGGGGGGGGGTTCGGTTCGTACTGTGCCTGGATGGCGACCAAAGGCTACGGCGGCTGAGAAGGCGAAGGGTATTGTTATTGATTCTGGTAGACAGGGCCCGGGCGCTGCGACCCCACCAACCAGGACCTCCTCTGAGCAGAGGCCTCGGTCGTGGAAGGAGGTGTGCACTCCAGTAGAGTCAAAAAGTCCGCTGTCGATGGAATATGTTACCCCGATGGCGGTTGGAGGAGGACTCAGGACATACTTCCCTGCAAAGGAAATAGCGGAGGTTTCTGACTTTTGGAAGAACACATTGGTGCTTTATGTGTTAGGGAACAAGCCATTCTATGGCCAAATCCGAGGTTACGCGGAGAGAGTTTGGAGACCCAAAGGCAGTATGAAATTCTTCTCCCGGGAGAATGGGTTTTATTATGTCAAGTTTGGGCTGGCGGAGGATGTGACCAAGATTTTACAGGGAGGGCCATGGTCGTTTGATGGGAGACTGATTATTCTGAAGGAATGGACACCGGAGCTGAGGTGTGAGAAGGAGGTGTTGAATGCCATCCCCGTCTGGATCCGATTCCCAGAGTTCCCAGTGAAATATTGGAGCATTCCACTTCTCATGAGACTCGCTAGCCTCGTGGGGAAGCCGATCAAAGCAGATGAGGCCACTGCTTTCCGTACCAGACTGATGTATGCCAGGGTCTTCGTGGAGATCAAGGCGGGCTCAGAGCTCCCGAGCATGCTTGAGTATCAGGTACCGTCTGGAGAGGTTCTGACGCAGTCGGTGGAGTATGATTGGGTCCCACCCATGTGTTCTCACTGCGAGTGCTTTGGGCACACTTCCAGTGCGTGCAAGCACAAGGGGAAGGAGGCCGCTAGGCCACATGCGGCTCAGACGGAGGCACCTGGGACGAAGACGGTTCAGACGGAGGCACATGGGGAGGAGACGACTATCAGTCACCTGCCTGGGGAGACGGCGCCAGACAGACATATGGAGGAGGACATAGTGATGGAGGTTGATAGAAGGCTGGATACAGGACCACCGCAGAGACAGGAGAGCATGCAGGGTGCACTGGTTCCGTTCAGACCACAGAGGACTATGGTGACCAGGGGTATGAGTGCGGTTACTAGTGGTCAGATGGTGGTGGAGGCCGCTCCGACAATTATGGTATACAACAGCAGGAAGAGACACGCCCTGGCCACATTGGATGATGTCCCTCAGGCGCGGGATATGGATGACCAGACCGAAGACAATCCTGACTGGACTCTTACTCTTAGTAGGATTCAGGCTCAACTTGCTCCTTCCTCCATGGTAGATGCGGTCATTGATCAGGCGGATGAGACACTTCCCTCGAGTGTCGATCCCGATGAGTTCCAGGGGGACCTCCCATCTATTATTTAGATGTCGGTCCTTGCATGGAACATTAGGGGGGGTGTTCCATTGGACGATGGAGGGAGATTGGAGGGGTACTGAGGAGAGAGGCGTGTGACATTGATATCCTACTGGAGACGAAGATTAGAGGGGCTGCTATGCTCTCGCGTAGGACTCCGGCTAGCTGGGACCACATTCACAACTTAGATCTTTGCGGTATGACAAGGATCTGGGTTAGGTGGAACAAAGGTAGCTGGGAGGGGGTGCAGATTCATAAGTCAGAACAGCTCATCGGCGTTACTTTCGAGAATAAAGGTGGGTTCCGGTTCATCCTGGGTGCAGTATATGGGCATAATGACCGGAGACTCCGAGAGGCTCTATGGGAGGACATTGTGCATCTGGGTCACATGGCGAACAACTTGCATCTCCCCCTGCTCATTATGGGAGACTTCAATGCTATGTTGCTTCGTCACGAGAAGGTGGGAGGTCGACCTGTTCCGGACTCAATCCTATATGACTTCCAGAGATGCTTGCTTATGTCTGGGATGCGAGGGCTGGAGCGTGCTGGACACATTTGGACCTGGCACAACAAGGCTACGCAAAATCGGATTGCTTGTCAGTTGGATCGGGCCTTGGGCAATAGTGGTGGTTCAGATGCTTTCCGAACTCGGTGGCGGAAGGTCTTGCGGCGGGTACTAGCGACCATTCCCCCATCCGAGTAGGGCTATGTGTGAGACCCACCTTTAGGCCGCGGCCGTTTCGATATAACAACAGCTGGTATCTGTCGGCTGGTTATGAGGAGGTGGTTACGGAAGCGATGCAGCACTTCCGGGATGGCACGGCCCAGTTCCGCATGGTGCACAAACTCAAGCAGCTCAAGCGGGCCATCAGAGGGTGGGTGAAGACGAGATCTCGGACTTTTCTGGCGGATAAGGAAGCCGAACTTAGAGACACTCAGGTGGCCCTCCAAGCTGACATTATGAACGGGAAGCTGGCGGCTAAGGAGAAGATCCTGATCGAGGAGGTCAGCACCATGAGACTGCAGGAGGAGATTAGTGTGGCACAGAGGGCTAAATGTTCTTGGCTCAAAGATGGAGATCGCTGCACCAAATTCTTCTACGATGTGATCCGCACACGCCAGCACCGGAACAGCATACCCAGACTTCTGAATGCTGAGGGTCGTCTTGTCGGGGATCCGGTGGAGATACAGGAGGAGGCCGTCCGATACTACACTGCCTTATATCAGTAGACGGACTATGCGAGCACGTTCCCAGCTCTTATCCCGAAGAGACTGGTGTCCCGTCACGGGAACAGACTACTTCTAGCTCCTGTGAGGATGGAGGAGGTGGAAGACATTATGATGAAGGCTAATTCCAACAAAGCTTCCGGGCCGGATGGGTTCTCTTCAGGGTTCTTTAAGCGACACTGGGGTGTACTTAAGGTCCCGGTTCTTGCGGCGGTACAGGAGTTCTTTGTGGAGGGCAGGCTTCTGAAGGAGATGAACCACACATTCTTGACGCTGGTGCCTAAGGAGGGAGCGACCTCTCTGGCAGACTTTCGGCCCATTGCTTGCTGTAATTTTCTTTACAAGATTATCACTCATCTTATGTGCAGGCGTATGGAGGAGATTATGCAGGAATTGGTGTCCCAGAATCAAGCCGCGTTCATCAAGGGCCGGTCGATTGCGGAGCACAACTTGCTTGCCCATGAGATGGTGAGGGAGTTCAGCAAACCAGGGGGGATGAAGGCTTGTGTAAAGCTTGACCTCCGGAAAGCTTATGACACGGTCAATAGGGACTTCCTGTGCCACTTGATGCTTGCCATGGGATTTGACGAGAGGTGGGTTGCGAGGGTGAGGGAGTGCATCTGCTCCCCTACTTTCTCTGTCCTCATCCAGGGCACACCGCATGGCTACTTTAAGAGCAACAGGGGGTTGAGACCCCCTCTCCCCGTATCTTTTTACATTGGTGATGGAGTATTTTACATGTATGATGGATATGGCAGTGCATAGCAAGAGGATCGCCCCACTTTTCCGGTTGGTGAGTCCGGTTGTTTCCCATTTGATCTATGCTGACAACTTATTGGTGCTTCTTCAGCCTTCCATGCGGGGATTGAGAGCACTCTCTGACATTATGGAGGAGTTCGGGCGGCTTTCGGGGCTTCAGTTAAATAGGGAGAAAAGCAAAGTCTACTTCAGCTCCCGGTGTACTCAGCAGGAGGAGAGAGCCTTCGCTTTGGGAGTGGACAGAGGCGAGCTTCCAGTGAAATACTTGGGGGTCCCGCTGACGGTCAACTACGCCAGAGAGCAGGATGACAGGATCGCCACAGCTTGGTGGATTTTGCTCAGAGGAGAGTGGAAGGCTGGCAAGCGGCTGGTCTATCATTTGGAGGACGAATTGAGCTGGTGCGTTCGGTTATTACGGACATCACGATGTTCTGGCTCCAGTCTATACAGATACCGACGGCTACTATTCAGAAAGTGGAGGCCATATGTGCTGACTTCATCTGGAGGGGAGGGATGCATGCGATCTCCTGGGATCAGCTATGTCGGCCTCGGGAGGAAGGAGGAGTTCGGTTGAGGCCGCTCCTTGCGGTCAGGAAGGCAGCTTGTGTGAAGATGGCCTGGAATTTCATCGGGGGGGTCGCTCTGGGCGAAATGGATGGCGAACAGATATCTTCGGAGGACCAACTTCTGGGCCTGCATAATAGACAACAACTTCTCGGTCACGTTTAAGGCCATCCTGAGGTGTCGGCCGGTGCTCCAGACAGCTATCTGCAGGAACATAAAGGATGGAACGACTACCGACCTTTGGCTTGACCCTTGGTTGCGTTCCAGATTCTTGCTTGAGATATTGGGAGGTCAGCTGGATAGAGAGGCGGGAAGGGGGCTTACATGCAGTCGGATCATCAGGAATGGAGTGTGGAGGCCAGAAGGATACCCGTATACTGCTCAGCTTTCCGAGGAGATTCGCCTTACTACTATTGACGCTAGCCAGCACGAGGATTCCTGGAGCTGGGCCGGTCCAGGTTCGGGGGGCGGGACAGGTCTATTCTGCTTTCGTAGCTGCTACGACTTGGTTCGGACCCATCACGACCAGGTTGAGGAGGTGGACTTCATCTGGGGCAAGGGGGTTGCACGGAAAATGCAACTATGTGCATACCGCCTGCTTCGGGGTAGACTGATGACGAGAGATAGACTTCTCAGGTTTGGGTTGCAGATTCCGGATGCCAAATGTGTGCTATGTAATGAGGAGGATGAATCTATGGGGCATATCTTCTTTGTATGCCCGATATCCTGGCACATTTGGACTGAGCAGTGCGCGCAGCTGAGAGGAGGAGTTGGGGTGGACAGAGACATCCGGAGCATTCTCAGCTGGATCCGAGATCACAGAGGCCAGGATCAGGGGTGGGCCAGAAAAGCCAGAGTTAGTCTCGCCACGTCTGTTCGGCACATCTGGAAGGAGCGGAACAGACGCATTTTCGAGGGCTTGACTACCCCCCAATTGGAATTCTACATAACACAGAATTCGATGTATCAGTATTGGCCCCATAGTACTATATTTTGGGGCTCGGGATGTTGTGATATTATGTATTTTAATACCTTTTTCGCTATATGCGAGGAATAAATTCACCCTTATTCCAAAAAAAAAAATATATGCACAGGAGTACCCTTAGTTTTAAGATATTCTTCAAGTGCTTTGTAAGAATAATTCCAATTAATAGGACTTGATTTCATCAAAAGATGGAAATGATATATATGAACTAAATTACTAATGTAAGAAATAAAACAAACAAATAGTGAGAATTTTGTTTGCAGGAGCAATATAATAAAAAACAGTAAGCAACAATATACAAAATAAACATTATACAAAAACAGTAAAAAAAGTAAATTAAAAAAACAGTATAAAAAATATTATACAAAACAGTACACAGAAAAAAAGTGTATAAAATAAAGTATTAAAGAAACAATAAAAAAAATGTCCCCGGGCGCGCCTTAACCTTAATGCGCCTCAGGAAAAGGCACACCAAAGGAGCGCCTTACGAAATGTGCCTCGCCTGGACTACACTGAGGCGTTGTCCCTGCGCCTACGAGCAAGGCGCACCTTAGGCACGCTTGGGGCACGCCTTTGACTACACTGATTTACCCAAACTCATTCTCCACATGGCCGCGACTTGTATCTGAACAACATCCAAAATGGAACACCAACATGTGAACCCCATATACTAGGTTAGCCTTTTAAAATACTAGAGCCAAAGAACATATTTTTTTATACAATCAAATTCCAGTGTATGATTTATTTCAAAGGCCAGATTCTGATAATTTCCTCTAGGAGAAAGTACAGTTTAGTAAGAACGACGTTGTTGACTACCAGCCAATCTATAACATAACAGTGGAAAACAACACTAAGAAGAGTGTGTCTTCTTACTGAACCATGAACCCCATTATTCAAGCATCCTTTTTCTTACACCTTGAAATGACAATAACATACAAATCTATTAGTATCAGATAAGTCTCTCATACATGTTGGAAACAACATTTATTATATTTCAGGCAGGAGGTTCCTACTCTACTAATCCGCTAAAAGTTGGTCTTCAAGCAATCTCAGCAGCAAGCTGATGAATGCAATGAAGGATCCTAACCAGCTATTCACGTTTTGTCAAGTAAGTATTCTCTGGATTTCTATCCTGCTTATACCCCCATAATCCATATCATTCAAAAGACCGGTTGTTCCCGTTACTTGCTCTTGAGTTTGAAGATAAGTGACTCGATACTCTTTGGCTCAATGGAATCTCATTCTTTTTCACTCTTTGGCTTAACATGTCAGATATGATGTAATTTTCTATAACAAATTGTATCATTTTACCTCTTTGTCTCGACTCTTTATAGTCTAGACCCTAGCGGAACATGGAGGATGCTCCTTGGTTGCATGAGCTTAAATTGCATACCTAAAAGTAAAAGTAAAAGGTAGGTCTACCTACCTACCAACTGACGTTTAGATTATATGGCATGCCCATCTAATGCTCATTAGTTATCTTGGTTAGAAATTTGATGCCAATATAAGAATGTTGATGTCAAGTCAACAGCCGTTCATAAAATCTTGGCCAACTCTTTATGGTTCCTATCCCCATAGCCAACCCCTGTATAGGAGAAGGGCCTGAATGATGCCTGTTGCACACTCTTGTTAAACTACTAGAATTTGAGGAGAAGTGACAGATATGGATGCCTAGCAATAAGAAAATTCAAGGCAAGGAACGTGCCAATTCCTTCTGGAAAAATATTAGTATATTGGGCTGCTAGTGGAAGCTAGCACACTAAGAGAAACGAATCACCCTTCTTTTCCCAAAATCCCTATACAGATTCTTTTGTTGCTGAAATTCAGGCTTGTCCAGTTGTAACTTCTTATAGGAACTACCAGGGGAGCCCCAAAAAACAGGTTGCAGATTCTAGGAACATCTCAAGGGTACATTTATTGCTAAATGCATTTTGTTTACATAATTTTAGCCACAAACATCAAGAAGAGTGCATGAAACCATGAAAAGGACGTTATCAATAGATGTTTCTTCTGACACATCCTAAAGTTCACCGGTTGCTGTAACCAAGGTTCGCAGGATCGGTAACAGAATTGGTATCAGACCCTTTCTATGAGTATCAGGATCGACAGTATTGGCACTATCGGTGGTTTAGAGTACCAGAAATTTTTTATATCGAAAAGCAAGTAATTGCATATCCCATCAGTAGACAAGAATGATGGTAGATTTGTAACCATAACACAGCCATGGAATCAGAGATAAGGCTTGCTTGATGTCTCTCTAATTATCTACTTCTTGATGACTTGAACAAGACATACAACTTATTAATCACGTATATCATCGTTGCTCATATATAGACTTTTACCCAATTCTGTCAAAATGAAATTACCATCTAGAAACTATAATAGTACATCTTGCTAATTGGACGAGGTCTGCAAGTGTAATCCCAATCTAGGCTCCATCATCAAAATAATGCAAATAATAAGTTACATATATGACCCAAAAAATCGGTTTTAAGGATGGTCCAGCATAAATCAGGTTCCATAAACAGCTCCTACATCAACAGTGCAATAAAATCAAGATTGGCTACTGAAATTATACGAATTTTAGTCTCTCTATTAGAAATGTGCAATCATGAGAGGTTTTTACTTTACCACATATCATTTAATTAGATATTGAACCAATAGAAGTATAGAACAAGTTAGTCTCAGCACCCAGTATAACGAAATACTACAAACAAATTTATGCTTCACTATTATAATCCCACTACCAATCACACACTTGACACAAACCTGAGAAAATAATTACCGAATAAAGCAATAGGTCAAATAAAAAACACTGACCAAAGAAGTCCTTAGGGAAATAGAACATCAACTACTACTTATGGTTATGGATGGCAAAAAAAGCAATCATTAGTCACTAACAGCCTCAGTTCATAAATAAGGCTCTAATGGGAGTAAAACCATACACTAACCAAGCAAAGCAGTCAGCATTAGCAATTGATACTACGAACAGCAAGAGAATTAGAATCATATAAATATATAACAATTCTCAGGATATCTCTGGCGTTTTGGTTTAGGGACGGTTCTTCTCCGGTCCAAACCTCGTCTGAAATGCATTTTAAGAGGATTTTAACTACACCGTTGTGTGATCTAATTATTAATCAAAAATAGGAATTCGGCCATGGGGCATACTAGAATAGTTCAATACATCCTCAAAGCTCATCACAAATCTACATATAGCGGCAATGGCTTTAACATAGTGTCTTGGGGCCTGCTTGGCAATTGTTGGGGTAGTGGCTATAAGGTGTTTTTAGAGTAACGGTTACGAGAGGTCCGGTTTGGGATGATTTTAAGTAGAGGCTTTTAAGCCAGTACAACCCATGTTTGATAATTCATTAACGAGCGGTTCTGAAAGTATTTTATACAAAAATAAAATTACATATATGTCCATATATAAACAAAAGCTCTCCCAAAGTTTTATTTCGGATAGCGAAGTCTTCTTAATACAGGATTCTTAGAGATATCTTTATGATCGTGTATCATACAGTGTAAGTCTTTGGTAATAACCAAATAGGATTTATAAGAATGATCGTATGGATAAAGATAGTCATTATAAGAATGATCGTATGGATGAAAATATGAAAAAGTATAGAAAAAACATGATTTTAAAAATTCATCGGAGGTAGTAGTCATAGTTTGGAGGAATTAGAAAGAGAAACAAAAATAAAAAAGAGGAAAAAGGGTATTGTATTAGTAGTTATAATTATATTTTTTTTGTAAGGATATAAATGGAATAAAATAATAAAAATCCTAAAAAATCCACCGATTTTGGGTGTTTATAAAGACACAAAATATTACACTACACCGGCTTTGAGGAGGTTTTGAGCCGACCAAAATCAGTGCCTCAAAAAATGACCAAGCAGAGGTTTTTTAAACATTTCATAAAGGGCCAGCTCAAAAAAGTAAGGCTCACAGTATTAGTATTGGAATCGGTATTGGATCATTCCTATGAGTATCGGGATGGGCAGTATCGGCGGTTTCGGTTCGGAGTATCGAAATATTTTGGTATCGGAAAGCAAATAATTATTAACATTTTAGACAGTATATTTTATACATTTACGCATAATTTTAAGTATTTCTATTGCTGTTTCTTAGCAGTTTTCAAATAGAATGAAATAGTAGTCACCATTGCCTATTGGTTTACATAGGATAGATAAGTTTTTTTTTTCTTCCTTTTAGATACCTTTACAACCTTACTATGCTTTTACACCCTTGCTGATTGGTCTTTTTGTTCAATTTTCTTTGTCGAATTGACCGGAAAAGAGCCCTAATATCGGTATTGGTCAGTATTGAATATCGGTCGGTATCGGATTGGGACATGCCAAACCGTGTCGATATCGGTTGTCTCGGATCGGTATCGGCCGATACTGCAAACTTAAATACGTTGCCAAGTAGACCCATAAACTTCAACACATCCTTATCATTCTGAACCAATAGTTATATCTAGCAATTCCTTTCTTAAGTAACACAATTAACAAAAATGATTACAAAACGAGATCCATGAATTCACAGTAAACAAGAAGCAATCACACAACACAAACTCAACAGCATCCTTAGGGCGAAAATAATATTTCCCACGTAGCGTAACATGAATGAAAGCTCATGATCCAATCATTATTTGAGAAGAAGAAGAAAAAAGAAGAAGAAGAAGAATAGAGGGCTGTGATGAGCAATTACAGCGAGGAGGCCTCCGCTCTACTTCTTCTTGTAGCGCTCGACCTCTCCTTCGTTGGGGAAGAACCCCATGAGCCTCCCGGCGGAGTTCTGGTACGCGTACATGAACCCTCCCATGACCCCGATGAGCCCTCCCGTCACCATCGACGGCCCCCGGATGTTGGGCTTGATCCCTGAAATCACAAGCACCACCGATCAAAACCCTAACCCTAGAAAAAGGGAGAGGGGAGGGGAGGGGACTTGCCGGAGAGGTATCCGACGGTGACGGAGACGGCGGTGAGGGTCGAGAGGCGGAGGTAGTCGAGGGCGCTGAAGTTGGCGACGGTCTTCGTGAACGGAGGGTTCCGGTCGATCACCGGATACTCCGGCTTCACCGACGCAGTTATGTCAGTGTTCATCCCTTTTTTTTTAAAAAAAAATTCTTGCACTTGATCTTTTTTCTTTGGCTAATTATAAGGGCACAGCCTTTTTTTACTCGGGGCTAGCCAGGATTAGGGCTAGCCAGGTTGGGTGGAACTTTTACTAGGGCTATCCAAATATTCCACTCAGGGGGCTGTCCAAAGCCCACAACCCCCCAAACCCAAAAAACCACTCTCATTTCTAAATTTCACTCTCTCTCTTCACAAACCCTAGTTTTCTTCTTCTTCTATCCATCTTCTTCTTCTCCACCATTTCCATTCAAACATCTTCATCAAAATCCTAATTTTTTTTCTCATCATCATCATCATCTTCTTCTCCACCATTTCCATCATCACCATCTCCATCAAAACCCTAGTTTCTTCTCTTTCCCAATTCGATGGCACCCAAAAAATTAAATAAACCCTAAAATGTATGAAAATAAAGGTTAAATACTTCTTTCCTGACAAAGAATGCATGGAAATAAATCCTAAAATGCATATTTCACTCTATTATCAAGATTAAAATAAACCCTAACATGTTTTTTTCATTCGGGAATGTCGACTTTAGGACTGCCAGAAATTGTGGCAGTCCTGAAAGAAACTTGCTGTACAGCAAGTATCTTTCAGGACTGCCACAATTTCTGGCAGTCCTCAATATGCCTAGGACTGCCAGAAATTGTGGCAGTCCTGTTGTAGAGCATGTCCCTTTCAGGACGGCCACAATTCCTGGCAGTTCTTATTACTTCTAGGACTGCCAGAAATTGTGGCAGTCCTGTTATACATCGAGTCTATTTCAAGACTGCCACAATTCCTGGCAGTCCTCATTACTTCTAGGACTGCCAAAAATTGTGGCAGTCCTATTGTACATCGAGTCTATTTCAAGACTGCCACAATTTCTGGCAGGCCTCAATACTTCTAGGACTGTCAGAAATTGTGGCAGTCCTGATATGAATCCAATTATTCTACAACTAGGATTTCTTCCATAGTTTTCTTCTAAAACTAGGATTTCATGCATAATTCTTCTATTAATAAAGAAAAATTGGTTAATAGATTAATAGATTTGATAGATTGATAACCCAATTTCTTCTACAACTAGGGTTTCATCCATAATGTCCAAACAAGAAGAAAATAAAATAAAATAGGGTTTGGAGAAAAAGATCTGAGATATTAGAAGAGAGCAAAAAATCAAAATAAACTAGGTTTGCAAAAATTGATGTTCTTGTTTTTTTTCTTTCTTCTTCTTGTTCTTCTTGTTCTTTTCTTCTTTTCTTCTTGTGAGGAATGGAGAGAGAGGGGAATAAAATAAAAATTATAACACTTATCTTTTATACCTACTACTTGGATAGCCCTGAGTAATTTTTTCAGTGGCAAACTTGTAAATAATGGGAAACAGTCACTTGGACAGCCCCGAGTAAAAAAGGCTGTGCCCTTATAATTTGCCTTTTCTTTTTCTTTTTCTTTTTCTCATCCTACCAAGTTGCACTTAAATAATTTGGAACCAGTGATGTCAAGTGTGCCAGGCCTGACCGGACCGGACCGGCTCTCAGGTCCATGCACTATAACAAATCGGACCGGACCGGACCGGACCGGACCTAAAGGGAGGAATCTGAGCACATTCCGACACGTGGCCCACGACACAGTAAATTTTGGACCAGATCGAACTTAGGCTTTGCACAGGAGTCGGAGTCTCATATCCAGGGGCGGACGCAGGAATTCAAGAGAGGGGGGTCGGTCTTAAACATAAAGAGTGTAAAAATAAAACCATATTCTAAAAAACACAAGATAATTTTCAAAACACATACATGTGTTCATTGAATAATGTCTTACAAAACACAAGATAAGTAATCTCAGATTACAACAACTAATTTCATATTACAATACTCCTCTGCGATTCCACATCTTTTGAAATTGTTGAATAATGTCTTCATTGCTTACAGTCCCAGACATGTCTTTCTCAATATAAGCAATCAAACAGTCATTCATAAACTCAACTCCAAGTCGATTGCGTAGCTGAGTCTTGATAATTTTTATAGCTGAAAGTACTCTCTCGACAGTTGCTGTTTGCGACGGGTAAGATCAATGCTAACTTCATAAGCAGAAATACCAATGAATATTGTCGATGCCTCTTGGTTTTAACCATTTTTCTAGCAAGTCCACTAATACCTATAACATCAGAAAACTGCTCGCTGGTACGGACGTCCTCAATATAGTTTGAAAGTTGATAGCCAAGACATGAAATACCATCTTCATCAAAATCAGAGGGGTAAAACTCAGCAAATCGTATTAACTTATCCATATCAAATGCTGAGAAAGAATCGGCTGGATCAAGACATGACATACACAACAACAACTCTGTATTCACCTCGGTAAATCGATTACTCAACTCTTGAAGTTGTAAATCTATAGCAGAGTAGAATAATTCAACACGATAATAGTGAAGATTTGTGCATTCTTCAACATTACGACGTGATCTTCCATGAACTTCAAACTTGGCTTCCATGTTTGGGATTCCGATTCCATATTTTGTATAAAATAACGATATTTCATTCAACAATGATTCCCATCCACCATCTCTCATTCTTTGGAGTGTTTGCTTTGTTATTTTCACAATATTCATAGCATTAACAATGTCTTGGTCTTTTCTTTGTAATGCTTGTGACAAGTCATTAGTAATTTCTAAGATCATTTTTATTAAGTGTAAGCAGAAGACAAATTGAAAAGATTGAATTCTCTTATATAGATCATCTGCTTGAATTCTGTGAGCTACCTCATGTGCATCTTCTCCTATAACCAAAATCACATCGATCACTGAGTAAAATAAGTTAATCAAACTCACTATTGTGCCAAAATGTGAACCCCAACGAGTATCGTCCGGTCGTTGCAATGTTGTTTCTTGATTCAAACCTCTCCCCGTCAATATTTCACCATCCCCAATTCTTTGAATAAGCTTTTCAAATTGTTTCTCTCGAAGAAGATCTCTCCGTTTGCAGGAAGCTCCAATAACATTTGACAAAAGTGCTACAATATCAAAGAATGCACCAATCTTTGTATGATTTTTAGCAACAACTACAAGTGTTAGTTGTAATTGATGAGCAAAACAATGAATATAATGGACAGCTGGATTCTCCATCATAAACAAAGCTTTAAGACCATGGAACTCACCTCACATATTGCTCGCTCCATCATAACCTTGTCCACGAATACTTGATAAACTCAGTCCATGACAAGAAAAGAGGGCCTCGATAGCTTTCTTAAGTGATAAGACAGTAGTATCGCTGACATGTACAATACCAAGAAAGTGCTCAACTATGCATCCTCTGTCATCCACAAAACGTAAAGCAACCGCCATTTGTTCTTTCACAGAGGAATCTCGTGACTCGTCAACTAGAATAGCAAACAAGCCATCACCAACCTCTCTAATGATTGCATTTGTAGTCTCACTTGCAATGGCACTAACAATATCTTTTTGGATTCTAGGCGACGTCAATTTATGATTTTCGGGAGCATTCTTCAATACAACATTGTTGATTTCTTCATTGTGGTTGGCAAGAAAGTTTATGAGTTCAAGAAAGTTACCCTGATTTTCTGAATTCTCAGATTCATCATGACCACGAAAAGCCAAACCTTGACTCAAAAGAAACCTAATGCAATCAATAGAGGCAATCAAGCAAATGCGATAATCTGCTTGAATTTGTTGGAATTGATTAGACAAGCAAACTTATATGTGTTGTCGTTGAAGTAATAGATAACTGCAAGCCCTTGAACATTGATTATGAGTACTATTATGGGCTCCAACATGAATACTGAACTGGATCTTCATCTTCCAATTTCTAAATCCCTCTCCAACAAATGCATCACCATCGCCTTGGTGTCCGTACTTGGGCTTGAATAGATAACAAACCAAACAATAGGCAGCATCTTTTGATATACTGTACTCCAACCAATCATACTCTCCAAACCAAGCACCAACAAAACTGCGATTGACTCCAAAAAATATTGTTTCCGAAAAATGATGATTTCTGGGTTGACATGGTCCTTTTTGTAGATATCACTGTCGGACATTCTTCCTGTCATTAATGTCATACTCATGGATATTCTTTATTAATCCAGGATCGGCATGGAGCTCATTCAAGTCTATAATACGAGTGGCCGGAGGGAGAACGGGATTATGAGTGGAGTGATGAACGTCTTGTTGATTTCTAGAAGACGTACTCTCATTTGCAGACTTTGGCATTGACACCTTAGAAAAAAAAAATCTTTGCATCCTGATCCTGGAGTAAATAAAAGAGAAGCTAGCTGAAAATCAATAACCTAATTTCTAAATGCACTAACCTAATTCCTAATTCTGGTAAAACATGTAGGATTTAAGCACTTTGAGCACTGATTTTTGTCCTAATTTTTTAGCACTAATTTTTGCCCTAATTTTGAGCACTGATTTTGAGCACTGATTTTTTCCCTAATTTTTTAGCACTGATTTTTCTCTTGATTTTTGCTAAAACTTACCCTAATTTTTGCCCTAAAATCCTTTAAAAAAAGTGGTTTCTTATCATGATTTTTGCTAAAACTTAAAAATACTAAGTTTAGGGATTTTAATTTGAGAGTGAAAGAATAAGATAAAGAGAGAGAGAGAGAGGGAAGAGAATCAGAGATGTACCTCCTCCTCTTCTTCTTCTTCTTCTTCGTTGGATATTTTTCTTCTTCTTTTTCTCCTTTTCTTCTTCTTCTTTGGAAGACTTCATTTTCTTCCTTTTCTTCTTTTCTTCTCACTTCTTACAGGTCAGAGCTGCTGGCTCTGTTGCAACCTTGCGTGAGTCATGAGTGGTTGAGAGTATTTCCTCTTTTTTTTTGTTTTTGGAATTGAGTGGGGTCACCACCAGAGCTGCTGGCTCTGCTGCAATCTTGCTGGCTGTGTGCATTCATTTGCTTTAAAAAAATATTTTTTCTGAAACTGCGTGGGGTCACGTGACCCCACTTGACCCAAGCTGGGTCCGCCCCTGCTCATATCGGAACGCGTCGGACCTCGTATCAACTGACGTTTCGAATAAAGTTTAGGATGACAGAAGATGATTGTTGAAAGTTTTTTGGACCTTGCAATATGAATGAAGCAGTTCCAGGAATATTTGAAGAACGTGAAGCTATTAGAAGTTAGAACGGCTTCACTAGAAAGTTTGAACATGTTTTATTTACTCTAAAACATGTATTCGTCTATGTTTGCCATTAAAATTGTTTGATTGAAAACTTTAACACAAACAGAATAGTGTTACAATATAGGACTTAGATGTAGTCCTAGGAGTACACTTTTGTTTAATCTGGGTCCTTAGTGCCAATGGAGCGAGTGGTAATGCGTTGACTCTGTTGACGGACTGACGACGGTTATCGGTTCTCTGAAGGTGTAGATTGCTCTGGATGCTGGAGCTTGTCGAGAGGAGGAAGACGTTGAGTGTCTATCCCTGTCTCTCTGGTGATTCTCTGTGGATTCTGTGCGTTGTCCCTTGTGTATAGGTGTCTTCCAGAAGGAAATGATCCCTCTATTTATAGCTGGGCAGGTTGGCTGCTCATGCGCGCATATGTAGGATACGCCGGTACGTGGGGACGCCACGTGGAGATTGCTGATGGAGGCGCATGGATGATGCGCCCTACTCGAGGGGTTGAATTCTTCATACTGCTGTTGTGAGCCGGCACGTAGCAAAGGAGAAGATCTTTCTGTTGCTGAAATCTTGGATGAGTTGAGTCAAAGGACACGTGTCGTCGACGCATGGCTCGGAGATCTCGGATCTGATGGGGGGATGATTTGGTGGGATGCGCCTTGGATTGGGCGCATGATGAGATTTTGGCTCGTGACCTTTAGGAGTCACAAACCGTTCTGGACGCATGGCTTTTGAGGCGCATGCGAGCGACTTTCCTTCTGTCTTTCGGGATCAGAGATCAGTCTGGGGTGCATGGCTTTTGAGGCGCATGCAAAGCTTCAACTAGAGACTCTTCTTCTGTCTTTAGGGATCAATGAAGGGTCTGAGGCGCATGGCTTTTGAGGCGCATGCGGGTTTGGGCGCATGGCCGCGGAGGCGCATGCGGGTGGTCGAGTGGCCACGTGGCAGTAGCCGTCGAAGTAAAGTCATGATGATGCTGACGTTGTGGACGCTTCGTTTTCTGCAAAAGCTGTCAACCGTTCAGGCTTGGGAAGACGTGCTGCCAACTCTGTCAGTTCAGCATTTAATGTTGGTGACATTCGATAGACAGCTGAGTGGGCGCGTTGGTTGACGTTCCACTAGGCGTATGGAGACGTATGGGGGCGCATCCTCTGTGATGCGCTCGGTACAGGGCGCATCTGTGGGAGGCGCTTGGTGTTTGAAGGGGTGTGATGCGCTGTCCAGCCGGCGCATCCGACACGTCTTTAATGATACGGCTGTTTCGCTTCTCGAGTGGTTTTAAATAGCCGTTTGGCTGAAGTCGAGGCGTCCGGTTCATCCATTTAATGTGAGTTCATTGCACGGAATTCGGAGAGCCATCCACTTGGCGCATGGGTTTGATCTGCCCGGCCTATAAATAGTGGCATAGAGAGAAGGTTGGCCTCTCACTCTCTCACGTACTTCCAATCATGATCTTGGGTTCTCGGGTGCATTCTGTTGGCGAAGTGTTTCCGAGGGTGAAGATGAGACGCCATGTCGTCGTTGATGCTCTTGAAGGTGACTGTTACATCCAAAAGACGGAGTCGAGGGCTTCTGAGGCAGGCGGAAGGTGCCTGTTGCATCCAAAGATGGGGATGTTTGGGCCTCGTCTCCGTTGTTCTGGAAGGGCCGTAGATCGGAATGGCGGTGCTAGGCTCTCTCTTCCTTTAAAGTGGGTGTCGTCCACTCTGGTTGTGTTGAAAGCTGCTCCTTTAGCCGTATTTCGATTACGGTCTTCCTTGGTCTTTGGAGGCTCTTTCGAAGCCTTCCCTGGCCACAGACTTGCGGTGCTCTTCTCTTCCTTGGTTCCAGCCAGAGGGTTAAATGCTTTGTTTTACTTGAAGCACTTATCAGGTGAGCCTGGCTGGAAGAGCGGCACATAACTGGGCTGCTGAAGGGATGCACATAACTGAGTTGGATGCACATAACTGAGCTGCTGAAGAGATGGTGGGATGTGCCTGGTTGGAGGCGCATGGTATCTGCTGCGCCTCACTGGCGGCGCATGGTGACTGCTGCGCCTATCTGGAGGCGCATGGTGACTGCTGCGCCTATCTGAAGGCGCATGGTGGCCGCTGGCTGTAGACTTAGGATCTTTCCTTTGTAGAAATTCTCCTTTGTACAACCTTTTCTAGACATGTAATAGACTTTTGTATATAAATAAAAAGTCTTTCTTCAAATGTCTATACTTATTGACTTTGCTGTGAAGTGTTCTGTCCGAGTTCTGGCACATGTAGTGTCTGACGCATGGGCTTTCTGGTTGTAAAATTCCATGCTTCTACAAGACCCCCTTCAAATTTTTCAAAACTTTTGAATAAGTTTTGGAATACTTTGAATAAGAAGCATGGCGATCAGGGCGTATTGGTTGTTGGGCGCATGCCTGTTCGGGCGCATGCTCCTCTCAGTTAATGCATATGATGATGCCTTGGTAACCGAAAAGATTAATGATGATCTTTTGGTTGTATTTGCTGTTATCTCTTCACAGAACCCGAGACGACGGCTGAGATCACTCGTCATCGGTTCACGCGTGCGACCACTGCCTATAAATAGGTGAGAGATGGAGAGAGAGAGGGTTCTTCTCCTCTGTGCCTTTGCCTCCTTTAGAGTTCTTCTTCAAAACCCTAACTTCTTCCTCTTTGAGAGAATGGCTCCCAAGAATCCTCGCGGCAGTGCCGGCAAAGGAAAAGAGCCGATGGAGTATGCTGAGGGGGATGCCCATGTCACCATTGTGACTCCGGCCGACGTTCGCCCTGCTGTGACGGGTGGGTGTCATCTTTTTTACACAAGTTTTGGGCCATACTGTGCCCTAACTCTGGAAGATAAGGACCCGGAGATGATGGCTGTATTCAAAGAAGTGACGAGCCACCATTATCTGATGCACCGGAGGGATAAGGGCAAGACCCAGCCTCATGTGACTGCTGACTTATGCTTTTCTTCTTGCAGGGATCGTTGAAGAAGAAGTCCCGTGTTTCAAAACCGGGTGCTAGTAAACCGAAGGAGGTGGCAGGCTCTTCTGATGAGCGCATTCCACCGATGATAATGTCTCCCGTGGAGGAGGATCCCGAAGACGTTCTTGCGGAGATTTTAGTATCTCCTGTCTTTGAAGTTGCAACAACTTCCGGGAAGGTACAGTCTGCCGTGGAGGCCTTGGACGTTGAGGGTCCTATGGACTCGAGGCATCCTGATGATGAGGTGGATTGGAGTTCGTTGCCTTCGGATGACGTTGCTCCAGAGCTGCAAGAGTCTGTTGTGGGGGCAACAGATATGGTTGGGACAGAGGAGAGGGTTGATTCCCCTCCTTGTCTTGATGAGGGGAGGTTGGCTATATCATTGCCGAGTCCTACCCCAGCTTCAACCGTGGAAGTTGAGGTGGCTACCGATCAGGAGGTAGCGACAGATTCCGTCCCTATAGAGGGACTTGAGAAGGATGAGACCCTTCTGCCGGTCCTGTCTCCCGGGGCGGGCCAGGAGATGAGTGTTGATCTCCCCGTTCTGCCAGTGGAGGTACTGGTTGCTGATAGAACGTTGGGGGCTGAAGAAGTGGCCGTTGGCGTCAGTGGTTCCTCCGGGCTTGAGAAGGGCAAGGGTGTGGAACCCTCTGTTACTCCTTCTACTTGGGGAACTATCTCAACGCCTGTGCCGACTTCCTCTGTTCCTTCGGCTCCTCGGGCTAGCAGTCCAGCCCCTGTTGATGAAGAGCCTATTGATGCCGAGGTTCAAGCCTCGCAGGTTGAGGTTGGCAGATCTTCTTCCGGTCCGCTAACTGTAGTAGCTCCTCCAACTCCTGCTATGACGCCGCAGGTACTGGCGGACGCAGGCGAATATGTGAAATTCCTCATCGAGGGGTGTACAAAATGCTGCAGAGGGGTGTATCTGCGGTGATGGATGCCAACGGGAGCTTTGCGACGGCAAGAACTCTGGCAATGCCCTGTATCGAGCTGATCCGCGTTCACCAAGGCCACGACCATATGGCCGAAATTCTGGTGGCTTCGGTGATCGAGCTGGACGAGCGGCTTGCGGAACTTCAGCGCATCCAGCGAAATGACCTCTCCGTCCTGATAGATGTGGAGAAGGGGAAGTTGATTGTCGAGATCGAGTCTTCTTACCAGGCCACTGTGGGCATTTGGGAGCACGAGGTGGCTGAGACTGAGGCTGCGGTAGAGCAGTTGTCTCAGTCCATGAAGAAGACGATGGAAACGCGAGCTGCGTTGGATGCTAACATCGCAGAGATCAACACCCAGATGCGCCGCCTTGAGGACCAACGGGCCCGACTCCAGTTAGATGTCGAACGTGTCCGGGCTGAACACGCAGCATTCAAGAAGGAGGAAGCGACTTTTACTCAGCGGACTCTTGCCTTGGCTCAGCAGCGACAACAGCTTGATGAGAAGCATGAGAGCGAAACTTCCGCTGAGGCTATTGAATTAATGCGTCAAGAAGCTGAGCGTCGAGTCCTGGCGACTGTGGAGACCCGTACAGCCGACTTAAGACGTCGAGTCAGAGAGCTCTCAGTCCACCCTGGAGAGGTTCAGGGACTGTAGCTTCTCCTTTTTTAAGTTCTTTTGCAACCCTTGCTAGGGGATAGTGTAGTTCTGTACTCTTTTTTTTAGAAAATAAAGAAGTACACAACCCCTTTTTTTGTGATGTATTCATTTTTGTTATTATGAACTTGATGATTTGTGTGGACCTATTATCTTTTGCGCACCTTGGTTTTTAGGTACAGATAATAAGTTTGAAGGAACCAACATGTTTGCTCAGAGGTGATGTGGACATGGCAATCATTAGGTTCAAAATGATAGAATCTTCCTACTCAGAGGTATTATAGACGTGGTAAGAATGATCCTGGGGGATACGCTGAACAACTCAGAGGTGATGTGGACGTGGAAGTTTTGCGATCGATGTACGACAACGCAGGGGTTGTTTGTACGAGATGTTTACTCAGAGGTAATGTGGACGTGGTAAACATGAAGGGTAGCGTCGGCTTACGTAGCGTAAGATTCCGCTTTGTAGGGTGTAGAGGAACAACTCAGAGGTGATGTGGACTTGGTTGTCTTTCTACTGAAGGATGCCACGGAACAGCTGGGTTCCAGAAGCATATGAGTTTGTGGAAGGAGATTGTGTGTGAGCCCCGATGATTGGGCCCACAGATCCCCTTTGGGGAAGTACATGTCTGAAGGATGTCAAGAATAGTACTTCTTTAGGAACTTGCCGTTGATGGGCATCATGAACAAGTCCCCATTGGGTTTGGCGAGGCGGTAAGCACCGTTTGAGTATACCGTCTCTATGATGAAAGGTGCTTCCCACTTGGGCTCGAACTTTTCTGGTGTCTTGTGAGTTAACACCATTGGCCTTCTGACTGCTAAAACCAGGTCGCCAACTTGGAAAGTCTTCTATTTGACCTTCTTGTTGAAAGCCTGTGATATACGAGCTTGGTAGAGTTCGATGCGTTGTTGAGCCAAGAGACGCTTCTCATCGAGTGCCTCCAGTTCCCGCAGACGACGACGTTGATTGTCTTCTTCTATGAGTTTGTTTGTTATTGCTACGCGGAGTGAGGGTATCTGGATCTCGTGAGGCAGTACCGCTTCGCTCCCGTAGACCAGAGAGAATGGTGTGTTGCCTGTTGGGGTCCGTACCGTTGTGCGGTAGGCCCAAAGGCATTCGCCAAGCTTTTCGTCCCAGTCGCGTTTGTTAGATGCCACGACCTTTTTGAGCAGCCTAACGATAGTTTTGTTGAACGCTTCTGCTAACCCGTTTGCAGCCGGATTGTAGGCGGTGGATGCCACATTTTGAATGCGATTCTTGTCACAGAACCTGCTAAAAATGTGGCTGATAAACTGAGGACCATTGTCATGAATGATCCGCCGGGGTACTCCGAAACGGTAAATGACATGGTGTTTGATAAAGCTGACCACCCTGGAGCTCTTTACTTCCGCCAGTGGGACTGCTTCTGCCCATTTGGAGAAGTAATCGGTGATGGCCAGGATGAAGAGGTGTCCTCTTGTTGAAGGAGGGGTGATTGGTCCCACAATGTCCATGCCCCAGGCTTCAAAGGGCCAGGAGGCGACTGTAGGATGTAGTGGTTCAGACGGTGTATGTATGAAGTCTGCATGAAGTTGGCATGCATGACACTTCTTAGCATATTCAACAGCGTCGGCGGCCATGGTTGGCCAGTAGTAGCCCATATGTCGCAGTCGATCCTGCAACTTAGGACCGGGTTGATGAGCTCCGCAAGTTCCGTCATGAGCTTCTCGAAGAGCTTCGGCTGCTTCTTCGTTGGACAGGCATCGAAGGAGGAGCCCATCGAAGGAGCGTCGGTACATCATTTTGGTAGCTGTATCGTAGTAGAATCGAAGAGAGCGTCTCCTGACTGAGACGGCTTCCTTCGAGTCCCCTGGAAGGATTCCGTAGACAGCGAAGTCGATGAACGGGAACCTCCAGTCTCGGACATTAACACCAGTGTTCGTCGGCATGGCGTGAGCCACTCGCAAGCATAGGTTGTTTCTAGGACAAACCAAGTCTCGGCCAGCTACCGTGACATAGTGTTGAGTCCCAAAGGGCGCTGCCAATGAGGCTGCGAGGCCAGCCAAAGCGTCAGCCTCCAAGTTTTGTGGACGAGGTACGTGTTCGATGAAGAACCCGGTGAAAGTTGAAATGATGTTCAATGCAACTTCATGGTAAGGGATCAGATCTTCATGGCGAACCTCATACTGCCCCCGAATCTGGTTCACGACGAGTTTTGAGTCACCTCTCCTGGTGTTCCCATCATCAGCATCGTTGGCTTCCTCCTCGTCAAGTGGCTTGTACAAGTCGGAATCGGTGAAGTAGGCTTCAATCCCTTTAGAAGGATCGATGTCTGTGAACTCCGTCCGGATGACGCCATTAGTGGATACATATTTCATGCATTGGTGGAGCGTGGAAGGCACCACCATGTACTCATGTAGCCATGGTCGGCCGAGCAGGATGTTGTAGTTGACCTCGGCATCTACCACATAACAGGTCACCTCAGTTTTGAGGTTGCCGATGTGACACTTCAGTCGGATCTTGTCCAGTGGCTCGCTTTTGCTAGCGTTGAAGCCACTGATGGTTGTGTTGGAGGGCGCCAGCCGATGCATTGGGATCCCCAGTTTTGATAGCACCGCCTTCGGGATGATGCTGAGGGAAGACCCCGGATCGATCTAAATCCGGCTCACCTTGACTGAACCGATGTACCCTGTGTAATCAGCGGTCGGTTATGTCGGTGGTGCTTGAGCAGCATATCTTGTTGGGTGAAAGTTATGTTTGGGATAACTTTATCCGCACAATGACAGTGCGCACAAGTAGTTGGGAGGTCTTCAGGCTGCTTGACCTAACTGAGAAAGGATTCAGCGTCCTTCAGAGCTTCGCAGAGAGCTTCTCGGGAGTCTTTGGAAAGACGCAGGAGCTCAAACAAAGACAGGCGTGCAGGAGTACTGGCCAGTTGTGCCAGTATGTCAAAGTTGTGGGGCTTGGCTAGCCCTGAAGCATTCTCCTTTCGTAGAGGTCTGTCAAAACGAGCCTCCACCTGCTTCTGCTTATTGGCTGCTGAGGGTTTAGACGGGCCCTCCTCAGGGATGGTGCCAGGAGGCACCACCTCGACGGCAGCTTCGCTGGGCTGGGCGTTCTGTTGTGCACGCGTCTGCACTGGAAGTGCCTCTTCCTTTGAAGAAGAGACCGTACGGCAAGACTTGATCTTCCTGCCTTTTGATTTGGAGGTAGAGCGTACCTCCGGTTGAGTCACCTCGGAGACGAGGTCGGGGTGAACCCAGAGGACCTCTCCTCGAGATATGGTGAGTGGGATGAGTCTATTCGCATTGTCACGGGTAGGTGGCAAGTTCACCACCTCCATTGTCGCCTTAGGGATGGGGACGACGCCATCTTGTGTGGTGGTCGGCGGCAAGGTGCCGAACTGAAGTGACACCACATTGGCTGACACCGTCTTCTCTTCATAGTCGACGGAGATTACATCGACATTGATCATGCGCTGGATGTAATTCTTGAGGACGTAGCAGTCCTTGGTCGGGTGTCCGACAAACCGATGGTAGTGACAGTACCTCGGGTTGTCCACTTTCCTGACTTCATCGGGCCGCTTTGGTTCCGGGAGCTTGATCTTGTCACCCTGCTTCAGTATTTCAAAGAGTTGCAGGGTGTCTTCGTCATTGAATGAATACACCTCTTTGGGTCTCGGTGCCAGTGGAGGCTTCTGAGTAGGCGCAGATGCACCTTTCGAGGCATTAACCGTCAATGCCTGTTTCCCCTTTGCTTCTCGTCTGGAGTTGTTGGCTGCAGACCTTTTCCCCTTATCATCAAAGGCGGGGAAGCTGACACCCAGAAGACGTGCATTGGCCGCCTTCTTTTCTGCGGCTTCAGCTTCGATAATCAGGGAGCTCCAGTCGGAAAGGGGAGTAGAGTTGAGCCAGAGCTTCACTGCAGGCAGCATGTTCATGCTGCAAGAGGAGAAGAGCGCATGTTCTGGCATGCCTGGAGGTAACCTGAAGCAGGCCTGTCGGAAGCGTTCGATCAACACCTGAACCATTTTTTTCTCCTTCTGGCGTATCTCTATGAGAGATGCCATCGTCATGTCCTTCCCGCCGTCGTAGAAGCGATCGAGGAAGAGGCGCGTCAAGTCATCGAAGGACGATATAGAATTGTCAGGGAGGCTGCAGTACCAGTCATACGCCACCCCTTTTAGAGCCCCAACAAAGATGCTGGTGAGGAGCGTGTCCTCCTTTGGAAGATGCCCCGTCTGTGACTGGAAATATGTCAGGTACCGACGCGGAGAGTCCTTCCCGTCGTACGGCGTGAGTGTTTGTGGTTTATATTTTGGAGGATAAACCACCTTGTTCCACTCGAGGGGATAAGGCTGGGGAATGCCCATCTTCTGGCGCTCCTCTTGCCTGTTTTTGGACTCGAAGCGCTCCCGCAAGTCCTTGATCATTTCGACCACATCCTCCGTAGAGCTAGGAGTCGGGAAAGGTGGTACTATCTGGAGTGGAGCGTTTGAGGGCTCCGACGTCCGGGGTGCTTCTGTGTCTGAGGGTGCCCATTGAAGGGGTACACTCGACTCCCCATTGGCTCCTGGGTCGGGACCGGTTGAAGGTGTTCTAGTCAAGGCCGACTGTATATCAAACACTGCTTGAGTCAGTGCTTGCATAGAGACAGAGAGGGTTTTGAGTCCTCCCTCTAATGAGTCTATGCGCTGGACAATGTCCTGCGGCAGCGCGTCAGACTCAGAATCACCCCCAGTCACGTATACTGTCCTGACACGGCCGGGAGTGGATGGATTGGTTGAGGCTTCGCTCTCGGCCTCACTTTCATGTGGGGGAGTCACCTCTCCTGGTGTTCCACCTTGGCCACCCCCAGCCACATTCTGGAGATCATTCTCAACGGGCACATCTGCATGGGCCTGATTGCCCTCAGCTCCGTCTTGAAGGGCCTCTTCGTCTCTACCTCCAGCCGTGTCCTGGGGGACATCCTCGTTTTGAGGGGCTTCTGGAAGGCTGACTTCGCCTTGAGGACGAAGATCCGCCGCAGCTGTGCTTTGGACATCTTCGTCTTCGGAAGGAGGCTCAACAAGGGTCTGACTACCCCCAGCTTCCTCCAAGAACTTCTTCCTCGACCAAGTGCCTTCGAACACTCCAGAGGTCGAGACAGCTGCCTTGGTTTTCCTTGGCTGGCTTTTGGATGAAGACAAAGAATTGCCAGTCGTCTTCCAGACTGAGGAGGAGTTGGAGGTCACGTTGCATGAAGCAAACCTTGGCTCCACTTCTGTTGAAACCTTCAACCCGAGGCGATGTCGGAGGGGTGTGGATGATTGCAGCCGCTGGAAGACTGACTGCCTTGGTGGTACTGCTGCCTTGCAACAGTAGTTGATGGTGACCACCGTACAAGTATGCCCCGTGAGAGGCACATCGTGCCTGTTGGTCGACTCTCCTGACCGGCGCTTGTGAGTGATCACGTTACGCAGGTCGTTGGAGGAGAGTGCTGACTTCACACCCCCTTCAGGCACATGGCAAGGCCAAACGCCAGGGTGGTCAGGTGAGTGCCGCGCCCCCTGATCTAATACCAAGCAGGCATCACGATCAGTAGTGGGGGAACCACAACATTTGAAGTGACTTGAACGGACCTCAAACGCACAACCAGAGGAGGCGCGGGAGGTCAAGACCACTGAATTTGCCTCACTCGACTTGGTTGTGCACGCAGTAGATGCGCCCAAGTGAGATGAGGACTTTGAAGGTCGACTCGTTTTTGGTGCAGAGGCACCTGATTCGACCTTGTACAGCTTGCCATCGACAGCACACGTGATTGTGAGCGCGTGCCTCTGGCCTGCTGCTGGCATAGCACGTTTGTGGCGCATGGCCCGTGCCGCCTTGGATTTCTTTGTACTAGCCCGCTGGGGCGCATAGTACTCAGCATCTAAATTCTCCTCGCCATTACAGCGAGTGAGTCTGTCAAAGACAGAGACTTTTTATGGCGCATCAGAGGTGATGCACAGGGCATTGGCTGCGCCCCTGCTCCGTCGACGCATCTTCCTCGCCTGAGAGGAAGATGGCTGGGGAACATGGTCAACCGCACACTTCCCCGAGAGATGCGCTACATCAGCGGGCGCACCTTGGTTGCTGAGAACGTCAGCAGGAAGGGAGGGCTGGATTGGCGCATTCCCTTCAGTGGTGGTGCCCGAGGCGTCGACCTTGCGCACCCAGACACGGCGGGTCTTCTTCGGCTTCGGCAGCCGCTTCAAAGGACTCGCACTTCCTTCAGAAATGAACTCCTCGTACGCCTGTTGATTGAGGCGCATGACCAGCGTCTTGTGGGAGGAGCCCACCTTCACGTCGTCGGCCTGTGACACGACTTTCTCGGAGGAAGAGAAAGAGGTCCCCAGCAGAGTCGCCGGCTTGTTTGCCATTAAAATTGTTTGATTGAAAACTTTAACACAAACAGAACAGTGTTACAATATAGGACTTAGATGTAGTCCTAGGAGTACACTTTTGTTTAATCTGGGTCCTTAGTGCCAATGGAGCGAGTGGTAATGCGTTGACTCCATTGACGGGCTGACGACGGTTATCGATTCTCTGAAGGTGTAGATTGCTCCGGGTGCTGGAGCTTGCCGAGAGGAGGAAGACGTTGAGTGTCTGTCCCTGTCTCTCTGGTGATTCTCTGTGGATTCTGTGCGTTGTCCCTTGTGTATAGGTGTCTCCCAGAAGGAAATGATCCCTCTATTTATAGTTGGGCAGGTTGGCTGCTCATGCGCGCATATGTAGGATGCGCCGGTACGTGAGGACGCCACGTGGAGATTGCTGATGGAGGTGCATGGATGATGTGCCCTACTCGAGGGGTTGAATTCTTCATACTGCTGTTGTGAGCCGGCACGTAGCAAAGGAGAAGATCTTTCTGTTGCTGAAATCTTGGATGAGTTGAGTCAAAGGACACGTGTCGTCGACTCATGGCTCGGAGATCTCGGATCTGATGGGGGGATGATTTGGTGGGATGTACCTTGGATTGGGCGCATGATGAGATTTTGGCTCGTGACCTTTAGGAGTCACGAACCGTTCTGGGCACATGGCTTTTGAGGCGCATGCGAGCGACTTTCCTTCTGTCTTTCGGGATCAGAGATCAGTCTGGGGCGCATGGCTTTTGAGGCGCATGCAAAGCTTCAACTGGAGACTCTTCTTTTGTCTTTAGGGATCAGTGAAGGGTCTGAGGCGCATGGCTTTTGAGGCGCATGCGGGTTTGGGCGCATGGCCGCGGAGGTGCATGCGGGTGGTCGAGTAGCCACGTGGCAGTAGCCGTCGAAGTAAAGTCATGATGATGCTGACGTTGTGGACGCTTCGTTTTCTGCAAAAGCTGTTAACCGTTCAAGCTTGGGGAGGCGTGCTGCCAACTCTGTCAGTTCAGCATTTAATGTTGGTGACATTCGATAGACAGCTGAGTGGGCGCGTTGGTTGACGTTCCACTAGGCGTATGGAGACGTATGGAGGCGCATCCTCTGTGATGCGCTCGGTACAGGGCGCATCTGTGGGAGGTGCTTGGTGTTTGAAGGGGTGTGATGCGCTGTCCAGCCGGCGCATCCGACACGTCTTTAATGATGCGACTGTTTCGCTTCTCGAGTGCTTTTAAATAGCCGTTTGGCTGAAGTCGAGGCGTCCGGTTCATCCATTTAATGTGAGTTCATTGCACGAAATTCGGAGAGCCATCCACTTGGCGCATGGGTTTGATCTGCCCGGCCTATAAATAGTGGCATGTAGAGAAGGTTGGCCTCTCACTCTCTCACGTACTTCCAATCATGATCTTGGGTTCTCGGGTGCATTCTGTTGGCGAAGTGTTCCCGAGGGTGAAGATGAGACGCCATGTCATCGTTGATGCTCTTGAAGGTGACTGTTACATCCAAAAGACGGAGTCGAGGGCTTCTGAGGCAGGCGGAAGGTGCCTGTTGCATCCAAAGATAGGGATGTTCGGGCCTCGTCTCCGTTGTTCTGGAAGGGTCGTAGATCGGAATGGCGGTGCTAGGCTCTCTCTTCCTTCAAAGTGGGTGTCGCCCACTCTGGTTGTGTTGAAAGCTGCTCCTTTAGCCGTATTTCGATTACGGTCTTCCTTGGTCTTTGGAGGCTCTTTCGAAGCCTCCCCTGGCCACAGACTTGCTGTGCTCTTCTCTTCCTTGGTTCCAGCCAGAGGGTTAAATGCTTTGTTTTACTCGAAGCACTTATCAGGTGAGCCTGGCTGGAAGAGCGGCACATAACTGGGCTGCTGAAGGGATGCACATAACTGAGCTGGATGCACATAACTGAGCTGCTGAAGAGATGGTGGGATGTGCCTGGTTGGAGGCGCATGGTATCTGCTGCGCCTCACTGGCGGCGCATGGTGACTGCTGCGCCTATCTGGAGGCGCATGGTGACTGCTGCGCCTATCTGAAGGTGCATGGTAGCCGCTGGTTGTAGACTTAGGATCTTTTCTTTGTAGAAATTCTCCTTTGTACAACCTTTTCTAGACATGTAATAGACTTTTGTATATAAATAAAAAGTCTTTCTTCAAATGTCTATACTTATTGACTTTGCTGTGAAGTGTTCTGTCCGAGTTCTGGCGCATGTAGTGTCTGGCGCATGGACTTTCTGGTTGTGAAATTCCATGCTTCTACAGTCTAATATCTTATAATTGACATAAGAACTTCTTGTTTGGTGGATATTGTTATGATTATTCTCCTGGAAAGGTATGGAATCCAGGAGAATAATCATAACAATATCCACCAAACAAGAAGTTCTTATGTCAATTATAAGATTAATTTTTTTGTTATGTCTAATATTATTGTAGAAGTTGAATCGCTTGGTAAAGTTAAACCTTTGACGGTCACAAGGTACTGAAAAGCGAAAACGTGTTGGGATGTACTCAGATGACCATCCAAAATATATTAATAAATAAATTAAATAGAACTCAAGACGAACAAAAATGTTTCTGCGATTCTAGATCTAATTAATCATAAAATATTAATTAATTAATTGATTTTAAATGGTAAACACGGATCAACGGTCACCGTATCCAAATTCTAAGTTGAACATTTGAATCCAAACGTTAGTTTTCGTATATCTCTAAGATCAAAAGTCTAATTAAAAAAACTCACATTACTGCTCAATGTTAAAAGTGTTACAATATATTTATTATTCTTATAGCAAACTTAGGGTTAAGAGTCCTGCTTATTTTAGCATAGCACTCTCCAAAAAGACCCCTTTCTGACATACATTTAGGACATGGATACAAATACATATACGGATACAGACACAGTTGAGGCACATAATACATCCTCTTGATCAAGCAGCAGTAACAACAATCTTCATCCCGGCTTGGCAGTGACCGGCGTAGCTGTATATGAAGTAGTTGGTCCCCTTGCTCAGAGTGACACGATCGTTGTCCGACGAGAGCACATTGGCATTGTTGGGAGCAGCACAACGTTTGTAGCCAACACCACTAACAGGCACCACGTTGTGGACCGCAGAAGTCTTAGTGGTGTGAGAACATGGAGAGATTGATCGTTACTTTTTATGAGCACTTGGAATGTTAAAAAAAAATAGAGAGTGGTAGGTGTAAAATTCCTTAGCCTTCTTTTCATTTCATACTCCCAACAACCCACAAACTAATCCAAAGGTAACGGCTATTATTTTAAAATCTTGAAAAGTATGGTTATAATCAAACGTGAAGAATGAATCAATAATTAATTAATGTATTATTTGAGCATGAAAACCTATCGAGAGCTTTTTCATAAGTGCTTTGATCAGACGTATCCGCAAAAATTAAGCTCTTCATATTGTGTGTATATATACTCTCCACTTGATCTCAAAGTGGCTTCTCTTTTAAGGGTCTGCTTGGCAATTATCGGGGTAGCGGTTATGAGGTATTTTTAGAGTACCGGTTATGGGCAGTTATGAGGGGTCCGGTTTTGGATGGTTTTTAAGTAGCGGCTTTTAAACCAGTCCAATCCATGCTTGGTAATTCACTAACAAGCGGTTCTGAAAGTTTTTTACACGAATAAATTAAATATGGAAGGGTATCGGTAGTTATAATTATATCTATTTTTGTGAGGATATAAATGGAATAAAAAAATAGAGCCGCTCAAAACCCGTCGATTTGGGGTGTTTAAAAAGCCACCCAAAAATATATTACACCGGTTTTGGGGGGTTTTTGAGCCGACGAAAACCAGTGCCTCAAAAAAATTAACAAGCAGGGGTTTTCATAAACGGTCGGTTCAAAATCACCCCAAAACCGGTGAAAACACCATTACCAAGCAGACCCTAAAAGCCGACTGCAGTGCATATAAACATCATGAGCATGACTAGTGCTTATCAACTTTTTATTTTTTTTATTTTTACAGTGATGATCACCTTTTCATTTTGAAAGACTGAAGGAGTTCATATGATAGTCATGTGATTGACTTCCACAATTCATGGAATTGAAATTCACTCGTAAAGGGAGTACATTTTTGTTTTTCCTCGGACCTTGAGATCAAGGAGTGGAAATTCACTTGATCAATATTTAGGTCAGATTCGATGCAACTTAACCATAGATTCGCAATGCTAAGTTTGAGCAATTGCGCACGGATCTACGTGCTAACACGAAGGAGCAATAATTTGGAACTAGATACTAAGATTGATTAGGTTAGCACTAAAGCTGACACTGGCGGAGCCAAAATAGGACAAATTGGGTCATGTGACTCCATATATCTATACACAGATATATATATATAAAAGAAATGTTCTAAAATCCGTCGGATGGTTTCATATTATGAACCAACTTATGTTATAATTGTTGGATTTTGATTACAAGGCTGAGATTTAAGATAACCGTTGGATTTGAATTATAAGGCTATATATTCTTCTAAGGTAACCGTTGGATTTGAATTACAAGACTATATATATATATATATATATATACATACAGGGCCGGCCCTGAGTTAATGGGGGCCCTAGGCAAATTTTTTAAAATGGGGCCCATATATAATATAAAAAAATTGAACTAAAAAATGATACAGCCAAGGCTAGAACCTAGGATCTCTTGTGTACAAGTATAACAAACTACCACTACACCACAAATGTTTTATGATAAGAGAGGATCATAATATATATTAGTTCTATTTTCAATATAAGATTACTAATATATATATATACATTTAAATTAATTTTTTTGGGCTTCCAAATTTTATGGGGCCCTGGACGGTCGCCCTGGGCCAGGGCCGGCCCTGTATATATATATATATATATATATATATATATATATATATATATATATATATATATATTATATATATATATATATATATATATATATATATATTTTTTTTTTTATATATATATATATATATAATACAAAACACAAAGGTTTTTGAATCCTAGGGCTGACTGTGCCAAGATAAAGAGTGGTTGGGATTTAATCTTGGTGAATCAACGGTTGTGGGGTTTTATGGGGAAGAGCATTATTGGAAGTGGGGTTTTATGGGGAAGAGCATTATTGGGAGTGGAGTTTTATGGGGAATCCAAAGATGGGGATTTAATATTTTGATGGTTGGGATTTAATATTTTGATGGGGGCCTCATAATGGTTGTGGATGAGCATTATTGAGAGTGGGATTTTATGGAGAATCCAAAGAAAATTCACATCCAGCAGTGGTTGGGATTTAATATTTTGATGGGGGCCTCAAAATTATTATTGTTCGTTTAAAATTGGGGGTCCAAGATTTTGAAGGGGAATACCTTAAATGAACCATGCCCTATGAGCACGGGTTATGACTAGTATATATATTTATATATGGGTCGTTCTACAATACATCCCCTGAAAAAGGATGTATTGATACATCCCAAATCTGGACCGTTGGATGTTGATCCAATGATTCAGATTGAATAATAGAGTAGAAACATCATTTAATGCTGATTTTGATTTTTGACCTGTTGGTAACTTGCTTTAGCAGGTCATTCTTCACTTCTATTTTTTCAATGAACACCCTTAATTAACTCATATTTACTCTCTCTTTCGTCCATCCAATTTAATATTTTATGCATCAACGTATAAATTTCGTAATTTTTTTTTTGGTTACAGGCCGTGGTGTTGGTGGTGGTGGTGGAAAGAGAAACGGAGATGAAGAAGGAAATAAGAATCGGTCCGGATCGCGTCGAACGTCGTCGAGCCCTCCTAGAACAACGAGGAGTACCAGCTGTGTCGAGAAGAATCGGTCCGGTTCGCGTCAGACGTCGTCGAGACCTCCTCGAATAAGGAAAAGTACCAGCGGCGCCGCTCTAATTTTACTATCCATGCCATTGTCAGAAATTTTATTTTTCATCTAACAATTTAATATTTTGTTAATAAAGCTACATGTTAAGGTGGTGGTGGTGAACTGAGGAAACCTACTTCTGAGGTCGGACGGATCATCTGCTCACATATTTTAAAAAAAAAATTTGTATTGATCGGACGAAATATTTTTTACTTTTCTAATGATAATATTTTCGAAGAAAATATTTTTTTTGGACGGAGAATGGCCATTCTCTTTGCTTTTAACACGGCGAATGGACGGAGAATGGCCATTCTCTTTGCTTTTAACACGGAGAATGACCATTCTCAAGGAGAATGGTCATTCTCCATTCCTTTAACATAGAGAATGACCATTCTCCTTGTTTTTAAAATGAAGAATGGCCATTCTCCGTTCTTTTAAAACGGAGAATGGTCACTATCTGTACTTTTAACAAAGTATGGTACATTTAGGACTGAAAATGTTCAAGTATCTCATATTTTTTTCACCAAATATTTACAGTATTTTTAATATCATTTACCAAAGTATATTCATTTAATATTAAATCATGTTTAAGAAAATGTAAATATCATTTTATCAGGCTTCCACTGTATGGCTGCATAAAATTTCTTGCGAGTGTTTGAATATAATTAACCTACTATCCGAGAATTTTTCTTACATTACATTACGTATTACACTGGCATCGAATTCATACTGATGGCATCGATGTACTGATGGCAATAACAAAGGATGAACATGCAAGATTATAATTTTGCTTCAGCAATAACAAGGGATGAACAGGCAGGATTATAATTTTGCTTCAGCAATAATAAGGGATGAATATGCAGGATTATATTATGCATTATACTGGCATCGAATTCATACTGATGGCATCGATGTAATAATTTTTTTCAGAAAACAAAACACATTACAATCAAATAAAGTTTTAGTGATCCTAGGAATACATCCGTAATGAGGCCATCTGTAAACCCTAGGAATGCACCCAGGACTCATGAAATCTGTAAAGGGCATCTGCAAATCAAATGAATACACCAAAATATCAATATCATCTGTGAAGGCCAACTGCAAATCAAATAAACGCTTCAACCAAAAAATCATAATCAAATTAAGTATACTTCATTCCAAGTCCAATAAACTGCATAATCCACGTTACAGTAATATGCCCAATCCACGTTAGTAATTCAACATAGAACCTACATAATTTACAATACAATAATCCAAATAAATATCAGACCTACTCTAAATTCAAGACCATATTATATTTTCTAAACAAATTACGAACTATGCACTTTAGTACAAGCGAAAAGTTTAGTCTTAATATATTTCAAACACAAAATTTAGTTTGACCGCCAAGACCAACAAATATTCAGAACCATATTACAATTCAAATATTACTTACAAATTGAAATAAAAGCTTCAAAACTCAAAAGATGAATCTTCATAGCTGTTACGTCCCAGAACCAGAATACCGGAGAGCGGGGGAATGACTCAGCCAGCTACGTATTACGGGTAGATGAATACCGTATAATACGATCAATGCTGTCTAAAAGACGAGGATGTGCATACTACATGAAAGTCTTACTAGGGTTACTCAACATCTATTGTCTCAATCATTCAAACAAGAAGCAGTAATAGAGAACATGTAAGATAAAACAGTAAGGCGTCCCAAACGCTCAGTCAAAATGTTCTTGAGATCTGGCTGTACAAAACATAGCCAGAGGATATAGCAAGGTATACACAATTGTTATCAGCTGCAGTCTGACTTAGTTACAATTATGTAAAAGTAAGTGCAAGACTATCCGACTAACATGTCGGTGCCAAGAGACAAAATATAAAGTAAGTAGCAAAATGAGCAGGGAAGCAAGAAATCCACTCGTGTCCTCCTGCGATAATCCCTCTAGTATTGACTATCTTGGAGGTAGAAGTAAGCTGAGTCCTCAGGAACTGGCTCTAAATCTGGCCATGCAAAACCAGAGAGGTTAGACCTCTAATAGCAAGTACCGCAAGGAAGCACGACATGAGGAATTAGAACCAGTGGTAAGAATTAAGAATAAAATAGATCTCTGCTTGCTACTGGGGTTCGCACAACATCACGACACTTCAAGCCAACTTTCCAACCAAACAAGAACAGAAGTTGATCCGTCATGTTCTGACATTCTGCTCATATCAGTAGTTAATAGAGTCGGTACAGTGCACAAACAAATCAATTTAAACGGCCATGCAACTACTACGGCATGCTACTGTGAGTTCCAAGTTGTCTTGGAAACATGCAATAAGAGATTTCTCAGTTCTTACAATGTACAAGCAAGGCTAGTCTACCCAATAATCAATTACGTCAATCATAAATTAGACGTGTCCCAGCGGGACGCCCGTCATCAATGTACAGTAAATATAAACATATACCACTCCCTACCCGTGCGGCAGATTTGCAGTATCCGTGGGAACCAACCGGCATGTCGGGACACTAATTGTCCTGAGATGGCTGCCATGTAAGAACTCGAGAATCCATTCTCTCCATGCAATAGTTATTTTTATTTAGCTTAGTAGTCCCTATGTTAATTAAAATCTCATGCCGTGGATCATGATCATTCTGAATGAGTACTCCCGTACAAAGTACGATATGCATAACTCTACAACGATGCCCGTACGACTAGGTTGTAGGTCTTACATAGCGTAATACAACAATCAAGCCTAGCCACAGAATAATCATGCCTTGACCGTAAAGTACACATGTTGTTTTTACAGAAAAATGGAAGTCAACATGTGTTCATATGCCAAATGTTCGGATCGGCTGGTCGATCGCAATGGTTCATGGTTCATATATACATGAACGTGTCTCATTCAATTCAATAAGATGACTAGCCAGTCTTCTAGTTCCAACTAGGAACTCATGATCAATCATTAGTCAAAGTAACAGTCGAGGTCAATTCGTGACAAGGTATGAAAGTCAAACTAGTATTAAGCATGGTCGAGTCTATAACTTGCATAAAATAGTTGGTAACATATTCTTGAAGCCAAGGAAAAGATCTACAACTTTTATGTTGGGAGTTTGAAAAAATTCTAGCCACAATTCGGTCAATTAGGACATATAACAGTCAGAAATAGCCAAAATAGGCATTATGCGGCATATTCTGCGACATGCATGCGGACCAAGTGCGACATGCGGCTTATGTGGCCCATTCGCGACTCATATGACCCAACTGCGACATGCGGCTCATACGGCCCATTCGCGACAACTATGCGGCTCAACTGCGATATACGGCTTATGCGGCCCATTCACGACACCATATGCGGACCAACTGCGACATGCGGCTTATGCGGCCCATTCGTGACATCTATGCGGCTCAACTGCGACATGCGGCCCATTCGCGACATCTATGCGGCTCAACTGCGACATGCGGCTCATGCGGTCCATTCTGGACATCTATGCGGCTCAACTGCGACATGCGGCCTATGCGGCCCATTCGGGACATCTATGCGGCTCAACTGCGACATGCGGCCTATGCGGTCCATTCGCGATATCTATGCGGCCCAATTGCAACATGCGGCCTATGCGGCCCATTCGTGACATCTATGCGGCTCAACTGCGACATGCGCCCCATTCGCGACATCTATACGGCTCAACTGCGACATGCGGCCTATGCGATCCATTCGCGACATCTATGCGGCTCAACTGCGACATACGGCTCATGCGGCCCATTCGCGACATCTATGCGGCTCAACTGCGATATGCTGACAGATGAACATAGAAATGACCAAAAATACTTTTGGCTATAACTTCCTCAAATCAAGTCAAAATCTAACTTTTTAAAAGCCAAACTTTGGTAGAATTGAATTCTCTACAACATAGAACCACTTATTTTCGAAAACAACAAAGTTTGATAGATCAAAACCACAAAATCCATATGAAAAACTAAAATTTAAAACTTAGATCTACACCCAACCATCCATGGGAATTAAGAACTTCAAGACCTAAACTTGTAGAGGAAGAGTAGATAAACAACATAGACTCAAAATAAATGGGGATGCATGAAATCTTTCATGGTGTGCAAGATGTACTTGCCTCTCCAAATGGGTGGTGGGAGAGTAATGGAGGATGAATAAGAAGAAGTAAATGTGAGTAATGAAGAGAAAGAAAAGTAAAAGGAGCATAAATATCAAGCCCAAGTCAATCTCTACCACCCATTCCTTCCTACAAGATCTAGGCCATCCACTCCTTATCATGATGAACCAAGCTAAACCAAGTTGGTTCAACATGAACGAAATAAACCAAGAGCTTAAGCAAAAGCAGAGAAAAAAATACAAAAAAAATTAATTAGCATGAAATTTCAGAATAAATGTACGATAAATATTAAATAAATACATTCAAGCAGTACACGTGTAAAAATACGTATTCTGGGAACGGGGAGTGACAATAGCCGTCTCCATCTTCTTCTTTTTTTCTTCTTCTTCTTCCTCAAAATATCCTTCACCTACACCTTGAGGGACGGAATAAGAAAAATTATAGTCAGTATGGACTCACTGTATATGTAAAAATGACATCCAAAAACATAAATAGAAGTATCAAAATGATGGCTAGCATTAAAGTGTCAATGTGCACAGTGTGTATTTTTACATAAGAGTTTGGGCTAGCCCCATTTACCTTCTTCACGAGGGAAGGAAAATCTTATTCTTGGTCAACAAATTCAACCTCTATCTGGTTAATCTTCTCCAGAATCAATTTCTAGTTGTCGGATATAGTCTTCATCTCTTTGAAGACATTCTCAAAGTTTGCAGCAACAAAATTGTATAGATCATCAACCCTGTCCTTAGTGTTTTTTTATTCCATAAGTTGATGGTTTTTCAGTTGTTGATGATTTGCTTGTAGCTGCTACCCATTTTTCAAACATTCGAGTGAAGGTTAGTTTTCTCATGGGGCTTTGTTTTTAATATAAACATCTCCTGCTAAGCTTGGGACAGAATATTTACTAGCCATCGAGCATACAAATCCTCCGAAAGGGAGAGCTGTCCTTGTAGTTGGTTTTCCTACGTGATGCATCATTCTACTGAACATGTAGGAACATATATCCACCCTTTTTTTCTTTTCCATATAATAAAGAAATTTTACTCTCTCGGGATGGATGGAAAACTCATGTCCAGTAGGGTTGAGTATTTGAGATACGTAGGCATGCAACAATTTATACAAAGTTTTTAATTGATCTTTGTATACATTTTGAGGGGTCTTGGCACCCACTGATACACTTGTAATCTCATGAATTGCATCCCTCGTGGAAACATTATCAACATCTTTCATATCAAACTCAGGAACTTGATCAAATCCATAAAATTCGTTGATGACAGCAGCATTTACCCTAATCAGTTTCCTTCTTAGAAATACCAGTTGTTGATCCTATTCTTTTTCTTTAATTTTAGCCGAAAGATTTGAGTAAAATTCTCTTACTATTGTTTGGGAGATTTTCTCAAGACAGGATTTGTTCAGTTTCTCCAATTGATAGAATTTCAATATATCCAGGAAAGCTTCGTCTTCGATATCATCCATCTTAATTGATCTTTTAGGTAAAACAACATTTTTCTTGAAATATTTATTGTAAATCTTCTTAGATTTAGAGTCTTTAAAATTTTTTACCTCCTCTCCATCCTGGAACCTATTTGATGATTGCTCTTCCTTTTCATTTTCCTCTTCTGATGAGGATTCAAAATCCTCAGAGTCCGCTGATGTCTCTGTATCCGTTGCCACCTTAGCCTTCGCTTGAGTATGCCTTCGATCTTCATAAGTTGAATCTTCCGACGACTCTGTATTGAAGATAAATTTTTCGGTCTTTGTCGAGTAATAAGTTTTTTAGCCTTTTTTGCAGGTGGCTTGGCTGCCGCCTCTGCTTTCATCGTCGCTGCCGTCGCCGCTGCTTCCGCCTCTGTCCTTTCAGCCTCTGCCCTAGCGACCATAATCTTGGCTTTCGCCGCCCTTGCAAGTTCTGCCCTTAGGACATGTATCGCATCCCTTTGTGGATTCTTCCCCTTCAGAGACGGTCGTTGTTTCTTCGACGACATTTTGATAAGAAGAGGATTTGGGAGAAGAAAGAGGATTTGAGAGAAGAAGAGGGAAAATTCGACCGTCTTATATGACCTTGGGAAGTGGAAAAAATTAGAATAGTGAGTCTTAAATTAAATTTATTACTATTATTACTAGTATAAGACGGTCGAATTTATTAATTACTATTAAATTTTAAAACCTACTTTCCAAAATTATATTTATTACTATTATTACTAGTATATATCCATGTGAAATCACTACATAAACCTTTAGGATTTTGAGACCCTAATTTTAAAAACTACTTTCCAAAATTAAATTTATTACTATTATTACTAGTATATATCCACGTGTTTCGTATAAATTATTGAAAAATTTGGCACAAAAAACGGATGTATTGATACATCCCAAATATGGACCATTGTAATTTAACACGGAGAATGTCATTTTCCGTTTCAAATTAAACGGAGAATAGCATTCTCAATCGTTTTAATACTGGGAATGGCATTCTCCGTTTCAAATGACATGGAGAATGTCATTCTCTGTTTCAAATGACACGGAGAATGTCATTCTCCGTTTAAATTAAAACGGAGAATGAACATTCTAATGTGTTTTTAATACTGGGAATGTTATTCTCCGTTTCAAATTACACGGAGAATGCCATTCTCCGTTCCAAATTAAACGGACAATAGAATCCTCAATCGTTTTAACACTGGGAATGCTATTCTCCGTGTAATTCAAAACGGAGAATGCTATTCTCCGTTTATAAAAATACGAAGAATAGCATTCTCTTTCGTTTTAACTCTTATAATGCCATACTCTGTTTAATTGGTACAAAAAATGTGGTGGAAACATGTTTAATTAACAAAATTTGACAATATATTTAAGAATGTGAAGTTTCTAATCTCAAATTTTCCATTTTTCGAATATTTGATTAAATTTTTGAACGTATATTTTTTTGCATTGAGCCGTTCTATACTCGTATTTTTGCCATCCCGAATTTTTTACATTTGACGACTTGATAAGAAGACTATATACTTGAAAAGAGTAAAATTGAAACCCTCAAAGTTGTCCTCTAGTTTACTTTGTAATCATATTTAAGATGGATTTGAAGGCAAGATTGACGCTGGCAGCATAATCAATTCTATGACGTAACAAGTCATTGATGGAAATATCGTCGCTGATATATAGATTTGACGTAACAAGATTTGTTAATTAAAAAATAGATAAAATAGTTAGTCGCTTGCAGTCGAAACCAAATTGAGTTAACAAAATATTATATTGCATTAAATCTCAGCTTCGTCGCCGAAACATTCTCCAGCGAAGGATACATGAGGAGGAAAAAAACTGTAAAAAACTAAAAAAAAGAAAAATAAGGGGTCTACCCCTCACTAGCCTCGCGGAGGATCTCCGCAAAGTCCTGCAGGGTGCGCACACCCGCTCTATGGCACAGGCGGCACAACCCTTCCCTCTTCTCCAGAAAATTCTGTTCCTCCGGAGTGATCGGTAACAGGTCAAAGTTGGGCGCCGGATGAAGAGGTCGAGCGATGACCTCCAGTGACAACCCGCTGGAGGTCAGGAAGTCTGCAGCCTCTGCCAGCCAGTCATGGGCCGGAGGCGACACAGAGGGTGCTCTATACGGAGAGGCTCGACGACGACTGGAAGAGGACTCTGGTCGTGGTTTCCAACCAGATGATCTTTTTGGAGCCATGTTAAATGTGCAACCTACTCAAATGAATGGGGACCCCTATGTATATATATACACGTTCCTAACCGACTCTTCTTATTCCTTATTAGAAGTTGGAGATATTCAATTTCTTATTCCTTATTGGAAGTTGGGGATATTCAATGACCTCCAGTAACTTTTCTTATTCCAAGCTTAGTTGGTTGTGCTGTTTGGCTTTTACATGGAAGGCCTAGGTTCGAGTCTGGTGTGTGGGTTCTGTAGAATTTTTCTATTGTTAACATTTTTTGGGTGCTATTATATGTTTTATCTTAGTATGGAACAATTTGGGACGGGTAATGGCCATTCTCCATTCCTCTAACACGGAGAATGGTACATTTAGGACGGAGATTGGTACATCTATGGCGGAGAATGGTACATTTAGGACGGAGAATGGTACATTTAGGACGAAGAATGGTACATTTGAGACTGTTCTGAAGGGTTGTAAATTTTAAATAGTTTGGCTGATTAGTTCTGTTTTGAATCTATATAAATTGGTTTTGAAGGCTGGTGAAGATGAATAGTTTGGCTGTATAAATAGATTTTAAAGGGTTGTGAAAAAGAAACCAATGTTTTCATATCTCCCGCGGGCCACTCTTCTTGTATAAATGTCAATCGATCACCATTAATTATGGTGAATGGCACTGATACCACTATATGAGTGGAATTTGTACCGCCAAAATTTATCTTGAAGAAGGTAAAATCTGTGTTGGAAAATGTCGAAATCTCTTGGATATGATTACACTGAGATATTGTATTATTGTTAAGATAATGATATCATATTTTCCACTATATAATGAGGTTTCAAAATGGCTAAAAAATGAGCCATCTTATGCGTCATTATATCACAGTCCATTTTATTTAAAAAAATAATCATGTAAAAAATTGTTGACAAAAGTAAAATTTTGTCAAAATGGAGAATCGAACTCAAAAAAATACCTTGCACCTTGCACCTTACGCCTTAACCAAATGAGTTAGAAGCGTATTTAACTATAATTGGATAAAATTCATATTATACGTTTTTATATCTATTCTACTATATTATACGTTTTCATATTATACGTTTTCATATTCATGTTATTATGTCAACTTGCATGTCATTTATGTTTAAGAGTCAAAGGAATAAAGTTTGCATGCAAGTTTCATTTTTCCATATAACATTATGTTTCAATGGTAATAAATTTTTATGTCATTACAATTTTCTAAAGGTTATTATTCTCAATAGAAAATAAAAATAAAAATAATTGTACTTCGAATCTCTTGACATATAAATAGTCACCTGAAAAAGACGAAAACATGACAACTGACTTTATAATATTCTAATTAAAATACGTACAAAGTACATATATGTAGACTAGTGAAAAACAGAAAGAAATGTATGCATGCATGCTAATGTCAGAAGAACCATTCACCCTAGGACTGATTGATGATATCTAAATCACTATACATCTCGTATCCAGGTTCCCCTGAGATTACATCATCAAAGGGTCGTTTAAACGTCTGTATTAAATCACAAATTTTCCTGAGGTCGTCGTCGAAGTGCACGTTGAAGTACCCACGTATGTCGAGCACGCGAAGACTCTTGCAGTTGCATATGATAGATCGTAGCGTGTCTCCATTGAACATGCCTAATCCCATCTCTAGGTGCTTGAGACGCGACATCGAATCAGCCACGGCCTTTCCTTCCGTCTCGCTCGACGTGTTCAGCACGAATCTGTTCCTGAGCAAGAAATCTGGAGGGGGCATGTTCATCCTCAGCTTGACCAGACGGTGGCAATACTTCCCGGCGAAAAATATTCTAGTCGACGTGATATAGAGGCAGTAGCTAATGTCGAGTTCTTCCAGCACCGGAAGAAACTCCAAGTGTCTCACAAAAGTTTCATCACTCACGTCGCACTTCGGAATGCGCAAAACCCTTAGAAATTTCCTACTGTATTATAAAAATAGAAAAATATCAATAGAAATTAATAAAGTATACGTAAAATTTTGTAATAAAAAAATAAAGTATTAGAATAAGACCAAATAAAATTTTACACAGGCCTTAAACATGCAAAATGGAAGGCTGCTTCGTCGAGCTTGTACGCGGAGAAGGACAGTAGATATCCTCTACTGCGAGCCACGAGCTTCTTTACGGTCAAACTAATCTCAGCGGTTTGTTGGATCCTTCGGCACCACTGTACCAAGTCGACGTTGGACCAATAGTCTAAGGGACCGTTGAGCGCCTTCCACCACGAACGACAAACTGGGGCCACGTTGCACATTACCTCGTCCGTCGGCATCCCCGACAGTACCAGTATCATCGAGAGAATCTCCATAAAGATGACGGCCCATCCGCTGCAGTTGATCTTGCTCTTGCTCCTCTCCATTGCGACTGTTCTTCTTCTTCTCTCCTTTGTTTCTCTCTAGTCGGATGGGTTCTTTTCTTTAGAAAATGCTATTTAACCCGCTCGTTTCGGGGGTGTAACCCGCTCGTGGAGGGGTGTGACCGAACAAGGAACAATTATGCTATTTGGCTCCCAAAATATTTGGGTGATGTCATCTCCCATTATGTGGCATCTGACATGGCAGATGACATAACAGCTGAAATGACAAATTTTAACCCAAAAAATTAATTACCCAAATTTTTTTTAATGTTAATGTTAATATTAATGTTAATGTTAATGTTAATGTTAATATTCATATTAATTTTAATATTAATTTTAATATTAATTTTAATTTTAATTTGAACATTAATGTTAATGTTAGTTTTAATGTTAAGGTTAATATTAATGTTAATTATCATGTTAATTTAATGTTTATTTATTAATTTACTATTAATTTTAATTTTATTGTTAAATTTTACCATGTCAGCAACCATGTCATCTGCCACATAATGGGAAATGACATCACCCAAAAAAATTTGGGAGCCAAATAGCATTTTTGAACAAGGAAAAGACTATTTGGAAATAACGGTAATGCCACTGTATTAATATTAGTTTCAATTATATTGTAAATTTTAAATTATCAGAATTGCCACTGTAGATTTAATATTAATGCTAGTTCCAATAATATTGTAGATTGTAAATAAAAAAAATGGAATTTTAACTTTAACTTCTTTTAAATCTAAGTTTAAATGTTAAATCAAAAACTAATTTAAATTTTAGTATTAATATTAGTTTTACTAATGGAAGTGAGATTTATAGAGCTAGTATTATCAATGTTGATGGTCACGAAAAAAATGGTGTCTAATCTCAATGTGTTTCGTGCATGAGTGACAAATCGGATTTATCGTAAGATTTATAGAGCTAGTATTATCACATTTAATGGAAGTGCAAGTACAAACACTAAACATAATATCGGGTTTGCTTGGTATCGTGCACAAATACAAATACTAAACATAATATCGGGTCGGCTAGCAGTTAAATAGAGTAAGCTCCCGATCATACCTCGATACTTACGAATGTCGACCGAGATACCGTCTTCATCATTATCAAGTTTTATCGTTGTTGCCATAGGAGTCCCCATTGATTTGGATGAGTCGACTGTTGGGAACCCTTCGCTAGCATCCAATCTTTGTCCCCAAACAGACTGCGACAGCCATCATCTGCCAGCCTCCCAACCGAAACCAAGTTGTAGCGCAAACTCGGTACATGGCACAGTGTTTCCATCGCCCATCTTCACACGTCCAAACATGCCGCTGACCTACTGTCCCGACATGTTTACAGTATTTCCATCGCCCAAGTCATACTTTATATGACGAGATTTGAGATCGTTGTAGTGCCCCATCCCTAAATCGTCCCCCGTTTTCATCCGCGGGGTGCGCGAGAAAGGAACAATGTCGCTACCGATTCGGTCGGGACCGATAGGTCGGAATCGGCTGAGTCGATCGAACGGGAACGGTTGAATTAAGATCCATTCCACGTTATGGAATGACTTCTTTGGAACCAAGTCCCATATTCAGCGGGTTGCGCCTCAAGGATTGGCTCTGCGGCTGAGTCGGGAGAGACCTCCCGTTGCTCTGATATTCATGCCGCACTTGATTTGGAATTGGCTTTGGTTTTCGTGAATGCATTTTTCGTAAATGTTTCCGATGGGTTTTCGTGACTTGCGTGTTCGTGGCTGACCTCCTTTGCCTCGTCCCTCTACTTCAAAATCAATATGTGAAGTAAATGAATGCTTGTCATAATAGTGTAGAATCAAAGAAAATCGTGGCATAATTTTTCACGAAACACTTGCTATCAAACTGCTAGTATTGAAAATAGAAAACATGCTTCCTCCTGCAATTCTACTTAGCCTATACAAGACAATGAATGAATCGATTAACGTTTAACGCAATGATATGGCTAAGTGAGTAAATCGACTAAGTTTAAAACAAAGGCTAAGTTTCGCACATAAAAAGAGAAATGTTAAGGTTCTAGAAAAGAGATAACAAGCGCCATATCATTGCGGGTCAACTGCGTCAATGGCGCTGAAATCCGAGCAAAGTCTGACACAAACCGCCGGTAATAGTCGGCCAATCCTAGGAAACTTCGAACTTTTCTGACAGTGCTAGGTATTGGCCATGTCTCTATGGCCACTATCTTCTGGAGGTCCACTTCCACTCCACCTCTGGTGATGATGTGACCTAAGTACGAGATACGATCAAGCCAAAACTCGTACTTACTGAACTTCGCATACAACTGGTGTTCCCTGAGTATCTGAAGAACTATACAAAGATGCTGCTCATGCTCTGTCTCACTCTTACAATAGACTAAGATGTCGTCTATGAACACTATCACGAACTGATCCAAATAGGGCATGAAGATACGATTCATGAGGTCCATGAATATGGCTGGCGCATTGGTCATTCCAAATGGCATTACAAGGAAATCCCAATGTCCATACCTCGATCTGAATGCTGTCTTTGGGATGTCTTGCTCTCTGACTCTGATCTGATGATACCCTGACCGCAAGTCAATCTTCGAGAATACAGCCGCTCCCTTGAGCTGATCAAATAAGTCATCTATCTTTGGTAGAGGATACCTGTTCTTGATTGTTACAGAGTTCAAGGTACGATAATCAACACATAATCTTGACGTACCATCATTCTTCTTCACAAGAAGCATCGGTGCTCCCCAAGGCAATCTAGTAGTACGAATGAATCCCTTGATTCTGAGTTCTTCAATCATCTTGTATAAGATTTCCAACTCTAAAGGTGCCATCCTGTAGACTCTCTCCGATACTGGTGCCGTCCTTGGAATCAAGTCGATGGTGAACTTTATCTCCCTTTCTGGGGGCATGCCTAGAAGCTCTTCGGAAAATACATCAGGAAACTCTTCTACTACTCTGGAAAACTGAACTGCTACTGCTACTGCCATCCGCAACACTGGTGGAGACGGTTCTATTTCGCCCCTGGAAAATGAAAACTCTGTCTCACCAGAAATACCAAAAATAATCCTGTCAATATGGCAGTCTATTCTTGCGTATTGCTCCTTCAACCAATCCATTCCTAGGCCAAGGGATCGATTCGGTCCGGGAGGAACGAGTATAGCAAGTGCCAGCCTTTCATCGACGTAGGTTATTCGGGAACTTTCGCACAGGGCTCGCTACCCGCAGCAAAAGGGTCGCCGTCTAACCCAGCTATAGTCCGTGATGGCTTGACATTGCCAGTGGCCTTCACACCCTTTCACTGCTTAACAAATACACGTGACACGGGATGAATATGATAGCTACTTAATGCTTACAAATTCATATGCTTGCCTCGAAACATGTTGACATGCTAATTGATCAGGATGGTTAGAAAGATCACATAATAGCTAGCTAACATGTTTATAAAACTGCTTGAATCAAATGCAGAGCTTGGATTTTAATTAGTCATTCGCCAGTACATGTGATCGTACTGATCCTCGCTCTTACAGGTCACACGAATCAGGAAGGACGCGCCAACTAGTTCGACGACGCTCGTGATTTTGAAGCTTCGGCCGTGCGTCGAAGACTTGTCCCGTAACTCCACTTTTGAAGACTCTCAATTGTCCAAGGAAGATGGCTCAGCGTCCCTCCATTCCAGGTCACTGGAGAACTTTATTGTATATTGAGGGATGTGTACAATGTATGGAACGGCTATCTCAAAGTTTTCTTTACTTAATGTGTGATTCAATTTGTCTGCTTATTCTCTTAGATCTCGTGTCTCGGATTAGCTTATGACTATGCCTTGTGCGATCGCAAATTAGGTTCGTAGACAACATGGGACGGTTGCTATAACTTCGATAGCCCAACAAAACTCTTTTCTATCGTGTTCGTGCAACGACTTGACAAGCAAGGGCTACGTCAAGCCTTGCATCGAGGAAACGTGCTGTGCACGCGTTCGACTTGAACAATCAAGTTCTTTGGGTGCATAGACTTAAGCAACAAGCAGTGAAATACGACTTAAACTACGGGACAAGCGAATGTTAATATTAATTGTAGTTCCAATAATATTTTACATTTTAAATAAAAAAGAATGCAATTTTAACTTTAACTAGTTTGAAGTAAATGTTAAATCAAAAACTTTTTTAAATTTTAGTATTAATATTAGTTTCAATAATATTGTAAATTTTAAATTAACAGGAATGCCATGGTATTAGAAACCTAGCTGATGTCACGTTGCTCGGGCCCGGTTACTGTTCGTCTAAACTCGTACGTGCGAACTAGTTATTAGTAATAAAAATCAAAAATTGAATTTTAAGTTTAAAATCTAGTCGAGCTCGATCCTTTCTCTTTATCCCATCTCCCACTCTCTCTCTCTCTCTCTCTCTCTCTTTTTCTCTCTTTCTCGGGTTCTTTCTCACAGATTGTGTTCACTAATACCATATCATTAGAAATAATTACACAACAGTAAATGTAGCATTAAATGCTGCTGCATGTGTTATCCTACAGAAGAGGGCCACGTGAAGAATGCTACTGCATGCTTCCTCATGCGTTATTAGTTACACAATTTAATAATACATGTACCCAGAAGATGAGAAAGTTGTGTTGTTGGAAGTTGTTTCCTCAAAATTATGCTTACTTCTAGAATCACTCAAGCATTTTCATGAGCCAACAAAAGAGGGCCACGTGGCGGAGGTACAAGAAAGATGAAAATGTTGTGTTGTTGCCTTGTTAGAAGTTATTTCTTTTTGGGTTAAAATTTGCCATGTCGTCGGTCATGTCAGATGACACACAATATTATTTAACATGCCACATCAGATGCCACATAAGGAGGGATATATATATATATATATATATATATATATATATATATATATATATATATATATATATATATATATATATATATATATATGAGGGACAATTTGGAGGTACGGATAGCATTACTCTTTCTTTTTTGTATTGTTTCTTGTCCTTCGTTTCTTCTGTTGGTTTCTAGCACACTCTATTTTCTTCAATGGCGACATCACATGGAGAAACTGATCATCGTGTGGAAGAATTAGTTGATGAAGAAAGCTTCGCTTCAAGAGCAGTGTCAGATGATTTAGATGATGAGCAAAGTTTGGAAGCTGTTAACTTAGGAGACAACAAAGAACAAGATGAAGAAAACGACGAAAGAATGCATCATAACGATGACGATGACATCAACGCAAACAATGAAATATTATTTCGCATCACCATTTCTAATGCTTTATATTTTTACAATTATTTCTCATACTTATTTTGTTTTATTCTATTCTTAGGGACGATGGTGAATCTCTATTGGATTTCGATGCAACGACGATGAAAAAAATATTGCAGTCTGCCAACATTAACAAAGTTCCAACAAAACTCTTACATGGAGATATTATTGGCTTACAGTTCAACTCTGTTGAAGAAGCAGAGACATTCTACCGGATATATTCAAAAGCAGTTGGTTTCAGTATTAGAAAGAACGAAGCAAAGAAAAACAAATCTGGGATGGTGATGGTCCGTAGTTGGTGTTGTTCGAATGCGGGATTCAGACAGAAGAAATACAATGAAGCTCCTAACAGGGTTCGTGAGCCAAGAAGTGAAAGCAAAAGTGGTTGTAAAGCAATTTTTCGTATTGGGTTCACCAATTCTACAAAGCTGTGGGTCGTCAAAAAATTTCACGTACATCACAACCATAGCCTGGCGAATGATTATGAAACTGTTTTTTTGAGATCCCATCGTAAGATATCACCCGCAGAGTTGGAACAAGGTAAGCTTATGAAACAATCAAGGATGGGGACTGGAGATGTATGGAATTTAATTGTCCACCAGAAAGGTGGCTGGGATAAGGTTGGATGGACGAAAAAAGATTTATACAACGCTTTAGCTAAAGATAGTAAAGCACTAGACGATGTTGATGCTACAACAACACTTATATTTCTTCAATCTAAGGAGGGCATTGACCCAGATTTCTTCTACGCGTACAAGGTAGACGAAGATTCCAGATTGACCCATCTCTTTTGGGCTGACGGTACATATCGATTCGATTACGAATTATTTGGAGATTCACTAGCATTTGATTCTACATATAAAACAAATAGAAGTCAAATGCCGTTGGTGGTTTTAGTAGGTACAAACAATCATGCAATGACTTGTGTGTTTGGGTTTGCAATGATCCATAATGAGACTGCAGAGACATATTCTTGGATTTTAGAAAAATTCCAAGAGTGTATGAATGGCAAATTACCAGTGACAGTTCTCACGGATGGTTGCAGATCCATGAATAAAGCAATTGAGGATTTAATGTCCAACGTAGTTCATCGAACGTGCTCATGGTATATCCTAAACAATGCAGCCAAACATGTACACTAAGAAGGTTTTGCAAATAAATTGAGTCTTCTGATTAAAAGGTACATCGCACACTTGCTACTTTACTTTGAAATATGTTGTTGTTACAATATTACAACTTTAGTTACTGTCCATATTTTCTAAACAGGTACTATTCAGTCGAAGAATTTAAAAATCGTTGGCAGCAGATGCTAACATATTATAATGTAGAGAACAATAAGTGGACCAATGCATTGTATAGAACGAGGGAGCGATGGGCGGACACATTCCTACTTGGAAATTATTTTGGTGGTTCTACTGCAACAAATAGATGTGAATCTATGAACGCATTTCTGAAAAGATTTTTGAATGAGAAGCTGCCACTATGGAAGGCCCTTTAAAATTGTGACCACGGTTTGGCGGCCTTACGTTACGGCCAGATAAGTAAGCATGTCACTGATAAACTCTCAACACCAGTTGTGAAGCAAACTAGCATGGCCGTAATAGAAGATAAATTTGCCCCAATTTACACTAAAACGGTGTTTATAGAGGTAAGGAAGGAAATCACACGTTCTGATACATATACTGTTCTCCATCATCACATCATAAGAGAGGCAGAAGTTTGCACTATCCAAAAGTATATGTCGCCAAACAGTGTCAACCGAAAGGTTACATTTGATCGGGCTGACAACATCATAAAATGTGACTGCTTGTGGATGGAGACCAAGGGGATTCCTTGTAGGCATTTTTTTAGCAATAAAGAGATTACAAATTGGAGATATTCCAAAGAACTTGATAAAAACTCGTTGGCTCAAGGATTGCAAAAAGAGTTATCTCTCCGGACCTGGCGCAGAAAGAAGATTCATCCACCCAGACAGTATTGAGAGCAGAAGGTATGGTAGTATTAATGAACAAGTTAATCTGTTTACGTATTATTGTAAAAAATTAAGCAAAATTCAAGAGAAGGGAACGGAGTTGATGTCGTCTGTTCTGATGGAGTTGAAAAAAATGGTGACCGATATTGGTGAAGAAGAACAAATGGTAGCTGATGCAGTTCATGAAGTGCATGAATCTTTAAAAGAGCCAAATCCGGTAGCAACAAAAGGAAGGCCTTCTCAAAGGAAATCAAGTCAGCCTACAGTAAGTCAGACTATCCCGAAGCCTACAATTTGTAGAGTTTGTAAAAAATCGGGTCACGATTTTCGTAATTGTAAAGTACGGAAGCGAAATAGCGACAAAGAGCAAATGGAATCAAATGAAACGTCGTTGACTTAAGACAATGTCTTTCCTATGTGGCAAAATGTCATTCACATAAGACAATTAGATAAAATTATGTTCTCCAATGCAAAAGTTTGAGAAGACAATAAAATTACTTTTTATTCAACTTCCAAGACAACTTTTTTACTTCTTCTTTTTTATATATATAAAAGTCATTTTGAAGGGGCAGATGCTCACAATAGGGTTGGAGATGCTCTAATAATCAACTTTTTTTTTTACAATTCTCCGTTCCAAATTAAACGGAGAATAGAACCCTCAATCGTTTTAACACTGGGAATGCTATTCTTCGTTTAATTCAAAACGGAGAATGCTATTCTCCATTTATAAAAACACGGAGAATAGCATTCTCTTTCGTTTTAACTCTTGTAATGCCATACTCCGTTTAATTGGCACAAAAAACATGGTGGAAACATGTTTAATTAACAAAATTTGATAACATATTTAAGAATGTGAAGTTTCTAATCTCAATATTTCTATTTTTTGAATATTTGATTAAATTTTTGAACGTATTTTTTTTGCATTGAGCCGTTCTATACTCGTATTTTTCCCATCCCGAATTTTTCACGTTTGACGACTTGGTAACAAGACTATGTACTTGAAAAGAGTAAAATTGAAACACTCAAAGTTGTCCTCAAGTTTACTTTGTAATCATATTTAAGATGGATTTGACGGCAAGATCGACGCCGACAACATAATCAATTCTATGACTTAACAAGTCATTGATGGGGATAGCATTCTCAATCATTTCAAATTAAACGAAAAATACCATTCTCAATCTTTTTAATACTGAGAATGGCATTCTCCGTGTAATTCAACACGGAGAATAGAATTCTCTGTTTCAAATGACACGAAGAATGTCATTCTCCGTTTAAATTAAAACAGAGAATGAACATTCTAATGTGTTTTAACACTGGAAATATTATTCTTCGTTTTAATTTACACGGATAATGCCATTCTCCGTTCCAAATTAAACGGAGAATAGAATCCTCAATCGTTTTAACACTGGGAATGCTATTCTCCGTGTAATTCAAAAAGGAGAATGCTATTCTCCGTTTATAAAAACACAGAGAATAGCATTCTCTTTCGTTTTAACTCTTGTAATGCCATACTCCATTTAATTGGCACAAAAAACATGGTGGAAATATGTTTAATTAACAAAATTTGACAACATATTTAAGAATGTGAAGTTTCTAATCTCAATATTTCCATTTTTTGAATATTTGATTAAATTTTTGAACGTATTTTTTTGCATTGAGCCGTTCTATACTCGTATTTTTGCCATCCCAAAATTTTCACGTTTGACGACTTGGTAACAAGACTATGTACTTGAAAAGAGTAAAATTGAAACCCTCAAAGTTGTCCTCTATTTTACTTTGTAATCATATTTAAGATGGATTTGACGACAAGATTGATGCTGGCAGAATTCGAAGGGGGCAGATTCATTGGTATTAATGGTATATAAATGGCAGTAGTTGGGAGAGTTTGTTCTCGTATTACTTAGCTTTACTTGAGAAGGGGCAGATGCATTGGTATTAATACAAATTAATTGAATTGAATTCAAAGTGACTGCCACTTGGCGCACGAGTTCGAGTTGTCCTTGCCTATAAATGGCAATAGTGTAGGGAGACTTTGTACTCGTCTCACTTAGCTTTTCTTGTGGAGATGAACTCTATCGATCCTCCGCCTTGGCAAGACGCTTTCCTGTTTGTTGTCGATCTCCTCGTTCGAAGAAGCTTTGGTGGTGAAGTCCTCACTACCAAAATATGTCGATTTAGCGACGGCCAGATCCGTCGCCCATCCGTCGGCAATCAGTATTAGCGATCGATTACTGACGGATCTTGGTCAAAATAATCCGTCGGCAATCAGCTCGTCGTTAATAATGATCCGTCGCTATGTAGTCGTCAAGCAACAAAATAGCGACGACTTTTTGTCGTCACAATACGATGCATTAGCGACGACTTTTCGACGGTCTTTCTTCGATTTCAAGTATTGAATACTGAACTGTGTAGAAGCTAGCGACGGATAATCCGTCGGTAAACCGTCGTAACAGCGTATCAGAGGGTATCGTTCCGTCGCTAACAAAGGACGGCTTAGCGACGGAATACTGACGGATAATCCGTCGACCATGTTCTGGAAATGCTTGGCATTTCCAGAACCATGGCGACGGATAAGTCGTCGCTAATCCGTCGCTCATCAGTCGACGAAGCGACGGACTAGTGACGGATAATCCGTCGCCATTGTTCTGAAAATGTCATACATTTCCAGAACCTTGGCGACGGATGTTCCGTCGCTATTCCGTCGAACTATGTATTTCCAGAACCTTGGCGACGGATTTTTCGACGCGAATCCGTCGACCCCCGTCGCTAACTGGAAACAGTTTCAAATCTCCAGGTAGCGACGGATATTCCGTCGAAAGGTAGTCGGAACCTGGAAATATCCGTCGCTAAGCGGTCACTAGTTCGTCGCTAACTGAGATTTTTTTGAAAAAAAATACAGGGTTTTCCCTGTTCACACAAATATGCATAAACCAAACTAATATATAACGCACACCAATTATCCAACAATCACATAGACCAAATATATAATGCACACCAATTATCCAACAATCACATAGCCCAAATATATAATGCACACCAATATAAAATTATCATAAATATTCTGAAATTATAAACAAATATCCGTCATTATAATCCGAAATTCCCACAAATATTCCAAAATTCCCACAAATATTCCAAATTTTCTTAATTACAATACTTTAAGGAGGAGGAGGAGTTCGATTGCCCGGTGGTGGTAATCCCTGCTGCGACCGACGAATATACTGTTCTACTAGGTACGGCGGTAAGTCGTCGTAGACACTGCTCTGAAGTCGGCGTAGCTGCTCTGGCGACATGAGATCAAGGAGTGCCGTCACAGTCGGAGGCGGTACCAGAGGGGCAGCAGGGTTGAAAGAAAGATGACCGACGGAAGAAGGACCGAGAGCAGCAGTCGACGGACCGGCACCAGTAGAAGACGGACCGACACCAGCAGCAGACGGACCGGCAGCAGCAGACGGACCGGCAGCAGCAGACGGAGGCAGAAAGTACATGGCAATTTGCTCCCGCAAGGACGACACCGCCTCGTGCAGCTGCGTAAGCTGCGACCTAACATCATCGTCTGCCGGGGCCGCGGGAGGGACGGTGTCGGTGGAAATCTCTGAGTCGCCATGTGCAACGGCCCTAGGGAGCCGACTCCGTACAGGTGCCCTTTCTTAAAGCCGCCGACGGTATCTACGAACAAGTCGTTGCGAGCGGCCAAAGAAGAGGGCGTTCGGGCGGGCATCGTTTCACCGATATCCTCGGTCTCAGTTAACTGAGCCCGACTAAGGGCCTCACGATACGCAGCCTATCAAATGAATGTATTTTTATTATAAGATTTACCTAAGTTGTAATCTAAATCCTATGTTTCACTAAGCTAAGTGTGAATCCTAAGTTTACCTAAGTTATAGTCCGAATACTTTTAATTATAACGTAAATCTCATAAACATAAGTACTTACATCAGTCTCCTTGGCCCTCTCGTCGATGAAGCTCCCGTCCTTCCGTCTTTTGTGCGTATGCTGGAAGACGTCGTGCATGGTGACCGATTCTGGCGCCCTTCCCTCCTTCATCGCCCGTTGGGTCTGCATACGAAATTTCTGTAGAACTTAATTAACTCCGTATATTAATAATACCTAATTCGATAGTGAAATAAATTTACAGTATCTCACCAGATCTGCAAGCGTCGTTGCGTGGGGCCTGGATCCCCCCGTATGAAGGCCCGCGGCCCGTCGGTTCGCCTTCGCCTTCTCCGATTTCTCCTTGTACGCAAGAGTATTCATCATATCCAAGAGGTCCTCATAATAGTCCTGCCGGATCCAATTCGGCCTCGTCTGGCCCATTTTTAGGTCATGAATCATATCCCGTATCTTCTTCGAGGTAGCGCTTTTGTACGTCCTGCGGATCGCGTCCTCGCGATGGGGGGGCCACCAGTACGTCGTCTAACATACAAATTCAATTATCACGTAATTTAAAAATGGTTGATTAAAAAGTAACTAATAATTAACTAGAAGATATAGATATATACCCTCAACTCGTCGAGCCAGACGTACTTCAAGTTTGGGGGCACCGACGAAAAGTTGAGGTAGGGACCATGAAAGTTAGCCCTGATAATTTCTCCAAGAGCCCTGGCAACATTAAACGGAAAAAATCTACAAAGAAGAAACGACTGGATTATTAACTTGAATAAATAAAAAAATTTAATAAATTATCTTAAATTTACTTACGAGGTCCCCGCGGGCCAAAGCTCTCGTCGGAACTCGCCTCTCGGCCTCTCTGGTGCCATCGGAGGATTTGCGGGTCCGCACATGTACTCTCCAGTAACCGGATGGAACCGAGTATGGGGGTACTCTGGGGCCCATTGTGCAGTAACTGGAGGATCCACTGGTGGATCCGCTGGTGGGTCCGATAGCGGAACGAATCCGCTAGCAGATCCAGACTCATGCCTCGATGAAGTAGTCGATCGACGGCGGGATGCGTCTGTGCCCGGGGTACTCTCCGGGTCGGGCTCGCTGGATGGGGTCACATCCCGGGAAGATTGAATGCGACCACGACCACCAGCACCACTACGACCACGACCATAACCGCCAGCACCAGCACCACGACCACCACCAGAACCACGACCACGACCATCCATCATGACCTGTAAATAGAACACATAAACATAATTAACAATATAAAAGTATAAATGAATATAAAATTCTAAACTAAAATATACATACCACCAGTAGGGAGACAAGTGCCGCCGCGACGAAAAAGACTAGGAGTGCCATCTGCAATAAGTAAGTAATCGAACGAAAAAAACATGAATTCACGTAATTGCTTTTATGAGGTTAAACTTAATTCACGTAATTGGAAGTGTTTTTAATATACAACAAAATTTAACCTAATCATCATCTTCGTTCTCATCCTCAGCCTCGTCTTCATCATCATCCTCCTCCTCATCCTCATCCTCATCCTTATCTTCATCGTCGATTTCATCTGTATCCTCATCCCCATCAAATTCGTCTTCTTCTTCCTCTTCTTCTTCTTCTTCTTCTGTCTCAATATTTGGGACAAGATGCCTCTTTCTTCCCTGGTTGACAGCTAAGTCTTGTGTATCAACCTCTTCCTCCCCTCTATTTTCTTCAATAATATCTTCAACATCCATTGTATCCGAGTGTTGTCCCAAGTATTGGGCCTTTTTGATCTGGTCCTCTTGGTATGCTGGGTCTCCAACGTTGAATGTATTTCTAGATTTAATCTTGCATACTGTCCACCAGTCAAATCGATCTCTACGATGCCTTGGGTAGCTTGTATAGTAGACTTGAACAGCCTGATTTGCTATCGCAAATGTATCGGACCCTCTATACCTCCTGCGATGATTTATATCGACAAATCCAAATTGTTTATCGATTCTTCAACCGATATTTGGTGTCGTATCGAACCACTCACATTTGAACATCACAATATGTATATCATATGGGCCAGTATATTATAAATCTACAATATCCCGAAGCACTCCATAATAGTCAAAGTCCGGTTCGTCGTCATAAATGGTGCCTCTTATGCAAACACCGGAATCCTTGGTACTGATGCCGTCATTGATAAATTCGACATTTATAGCATTCTGAGTTGCCTTAAACCTGAAGCCATTAACGACATAGCCTGGCCAAGTCTTTGTTTGCCTCTTCGGTCCCAATGCCAGATAACGAACACTCTCATTAGTGAGTGTTGTTTCAGGCAATAAAACCTGTAAATAAATATTTATAATTTAAATGTTTTAGATTATATATTTCTAATCTCAGTTACTTACGTATTTTATAAGAATATATAAAATCAACCTCAATTATAATCTCAGTTACTTACGTATTTGCGAAACCATGACGAAAATGTACAATCAACCTCTCTTTGAAGTCCCTCATCGGTAATATCGGGTGTCCTCATTTTGACTTCATCTCTAAATACACTATTAGAGAAAATAAGAATATATAAGTGTAGTCACTTACTTCATCAAATTCGAGATTATAACGAGTGCAAGTGTACTGACTTACTTCTCCAAATCTCTCACTTCTTGTATGTCACAGTTTAACAAGACATATCGGTGAGCGGCATCATACTCGTCGTCAGTCAACCACCGTTTTTTACTAGCCCCAACAGGCTTGCCCCTTACATTGAATATACCTCCATCCTCAACGTCCTCGTCATTCCTTTGAGGTCTATTTCGATTTGTCTTAACATGATTATCAAAATAAATGGAGCAGAAGTTTGACACCTCTTCGATAAGATATGCTTCGCATATCGAAGCCTCTATATGAGCCTTGTTGCCAACTTTTTTCTTTAAATGGTGTAGGTATCTAGAGAGACAAATTATCTTGAGAATTAAGAATGAATTTTAAAACCCACTAAAATTCAACTTAAATTATTGTCACGACCCGCACCCATTGTGAGGGTACGAGCACGTAAAACGCCCAGCCTACGCCGCAGTGTCGGCGATAGAACGCTGTTCTAGGTCGCTATCTAACTAACAACTCACGCAATTATATAATGTACTTGTCAAAATCTCAACTCCGAACGGAGGGCAAGTATAGATATAATGTAATCTCAATCACCGTCTAAGTACGATATGATAACACAACAATAATAAAACTAACTACCAAAATAATATAATCTCCAACAATCTCAAAACATCATATCTCAACTTATTTACAACTCAAGTTCTAAATCATGAATCTAAACCAAGTCACTAGCTAATCTCCCGATCACTCCTGAGTGTCGGAGCCAAAGGTAGCTAAGCCGTCTCCTGGTCCATAGTAAGTAGGGCAAGTGTCCTCAGGGCAATCATCTGTAAAATTTTCAACAGGTCCAGTCAGGACAGGAACGAGTACAACTCATCAAAAAATCCCAAGTAAATGACAGAGAACTATAAAGCAGTTATAGACAGTTTTATTGATGAACATGGTAGTTTGTATACAGGTGATGGTATAGAGAAACAGTTAAGATACAAGGAAAGTAAGGTAAGTAAAACAAGAGAAGAATCATAGCAATAAAGACTGTAAATAGAAACTAGCTGAACTAGAGCAACATGATATAAGTCCAGAATGTAAATATAAACAAGTACAAAACCCAAGTAAATCTAGACAACATGAATCTGATACCAGGTGATTCCAGTACAAGATGAGTCCGGTATAAGGTGAGTCCAGTCCGTGATCAAAGGTTCCAGGGTGAGTCCAGCCTATACTCTAACAGTGTGTTTTAAAATATCGGGATCGACATGTGAACGGCTATAGGTAATACGACACACCGCACACTCGGCCAAGTGTGGGATGGCTATCGTTCCAGAATAATTCCAAGGGAGTGGTTCCAGTATTTGGGTATGTTCACATGCCTATTCCAATATTTCTCCGTCCAGCAAGTACAAGTGAATCCATAACCGACACGAAAATAGGTATAAGTCCAGCCAGTACACGAATGGTTCCAGTAAATGATTCCAGGGTGGTTCCAGTAGGTGGTTCCAGAAATAGAGGCCAGACATAAATAAGTGAGTGTCGCATGAAATGGATCCAGCAATATCAAATCGTGTTTGAAACAGAGAATCAGATAGAACTAGCTACAACTGAAATATAGTAAACGACAAGTAAATGGAAGAACTATCAGAGAATGTACTCGCCTGCTACTCTGAAAAGAGTAGTATAATATCGGATGTCTGCAACAGAGTCATAATGTCCTAAACAGAGAAATATAGGTTATAATGTGTTTAAAATAAGACAGATGATGTTTATGATGCAATCTATATGATTTCTAGGTCAATCTAGGTCAAAGTCAACTCTAAGTCAAACCTGGTCGACTGTCTAGGTCAAACTAGGCCCAAGTCAAACTTGGTCAACTCTGGGTCAACCTAAGTCAATACTCTAGTCAACTAGGTCAATCCTAGTCCAGTCAGTCTAACTAGGCCTAACCAAGCCTAGACAAGCATCCAAGCACATTCACAAGGTCACAGAGCAACACACATTACACTCATGCATTCATATATGCATACATACATACATATTTACATACATACATATATATATATATATATATATATATATATACATACATAAAAAAAAAAAAATATATATATATATATATACATACATGCATATCTACATACATTCATACATAGAGAGATAGAGAGAGGGTTAAAGGGGTATACATAGATGTGTGTGGGGGGTTGGTTCATGTAAAACAGGGAGGTAGAGGGTGTGTGTGGTGTCTATGTTTAGGAAACAGAGAATGGGGGTTCAGTCATAACATGGCAATGAAGTTGTAAAGGCATGTGTGTGCAGTGGTTGCAATGCAAGGAAAATTCTCAGAAAAACTGAGTCACAACCCAACTTAAATGCAATAACATAATACCCAATACACAAGTCTCACACGTTCACCATTATCTGAAAACTAAACTCAACTCAAATATAGCAAGGGGGCTGAACAAGGGTCTGCACAGGCAAGGGGTTTCATTTAAACGGTGTACATGTGTGTCTCAGGCTTCAAAGTGTAACTCAGTTTTAGTTAAGAGCAACAATCACATATATACTCAGTCTTACAAGACTCAAACCTAGGTATCTCTTGCATCAAATCTCAGGAAATATCAATCTCAGGAAAATTCAGTTCATACATTCTTTCAGTTTCATACATAATTATCATTACCTATCATGCATATGTTACATATTCATGCTTTCAATGCATACATACATAGATTACAATATATCATGCATATTTATCTATATTAAAAGAGGTAAGGAAACTAAAATGTGGATTGTTCTCAGTTTTCATTCAACTATATGTCATATATCAACATGTTTGCACTCAATTATAAAAAGGGAAACTAAGAAACAGTGAAGGAAAAGGGAATTTAGTGAGTAACAGTTAACCAAGTGAGTCAACTCAGGAATCCTGAGTATCACAGTATGATATTTAAACCTGGAATGAATTGAACTAAAACTGAGAAAAATCTCAACTCCAATACTCAAAAAAAACTGTGAAGACTAAAATGTGAAAACAGTGTACGATCAAAACCCAAGCCAAATACTTTTCGAATTCATTTCTCATTTGAAAACCCATTTGCTTTAAAAACCAAATCATACACATCATTAATAAAACTGGGAATCAATATAACATCAACATAATCCAACATTCAGTAATATAATGTAGGAGTGACTGGATTAGTATCAAAACATCAAAATTCAGTTAAAAAAATATTAGAATCATTTCAGCATTTTGAGAAAGAACACATATCAGAAATTTTACATTCAAGACAGGAAAATGCCATTTTTGAACACAAAACCTATCACCTATCATAACCCAACATTATAGCAACCTAATACACATATATATGAGTTAATATGGCAATTTAAAATAGGGAAAATGGTTGGTAGCACATTTTAAATTCAGAAATTGAAAAAATAGGAACCTGTGTATCAGTGCAATGGGGAAATGTAAATTTCGAACTCAAATCATGTTAATATACTAAGTTGAAGGTTGGTAATACATTTCACACATGTCCACGTGTCAAACAATGCATTCGTGTCCAACCAAGTGGACACGAGCGTGTCCAGAACACACAAACACTCACAGACACGCACACGTGCACTGGATTGCACGCAGCGTCGTGCACGCATGCACGCGTGTCCCGCACGTGACAAAGGCCACGTGGTGACACATGGCCTTGCATACACGTGCGCCAGGGGTAGGGCTACCCCTAGGACAGCCTGCACCGTGTCCTAGACACGTGTGTCAGCGTGTCCGACCTCGTATCAGGGGAGTTCCTGCGCGCGCAACGGCAGGCCGCGTGGCCAGTGCGGGGAGGATTTTTCCTCGCACATGCCACCGCAAGCTCCCATCTTTTAGGAGGATGCTGGCAGATGATGCCCCAAGCCCCTCGCCAAAAATGGCGTGTCCACGTGTCCTGTGTCGGGAGTTATTGACCCCGTGATGCAGGACACAGTGCACACCGTACGGTCAGCGTGTTCGTGTCCCCGTGTGGACACGACACGAAGCTAAAATTAGGAAAAAAACACAAAAATCAATAAGCAAACCCTAGATCTAGGATTCTATTCAAAAATATTTTAAAAATCAGAACAAAATGTTGGTTGAGGTATTACATCAAACACCTAGCGTATCAAATGGATACGTGTCCGATACGGATACGAAACTGACACGAATTTGGCCTAAACTTCAGGGATAGCTAGGGGACTCCTAGATCTAGCCCTAAATGCAAAGAAAATAGAAATATAAATCAATTTGAGGAGTATTACCTATAGGTACAAATTGCAAGGAAAAGCTTCAAATGGGGGATTCTTCCTTGCTAGCCAAATACTCCCAAATTGTCCCAAAGCTGGGATTAAACCCCAAAATCAGAAAAATAGGAGAGTATTAGTTCTAATGCAAGAAATTAGGATTAAAAAGGAATTAAAATGGATTTATGGGGATTTTTGGAAGGGGGATAATACCTCTCTTTTCCAATGTGTTGAAATAATAAAAAGAGGCAAGCCCTAATGAATAAGTGTTTATATAGGGTGGGAATCCCTATGTGGCTGGTCACTTAGGGTTTGGTTAGGGTTAGGGCTTCTAGTTATGGGCCATGGGCCAAGTCATGATCAATAAAATCATTAAGCCATAAGTCATTTCATGAAACCACAAGCCATGACTTAAATTCACTAAACCAAATCCCCTCATCCTAAAACTATTCTCTAATGACTAAAATAGGTTAACTCAAGTTAGACTAGGGTTACCATGGCTAGGGTTAGGTTTTAGGCTAGTCCACTAGGTCTCAACAAGTCAAAGTCAAACTAGAATTTACCAATTCAATAAATCATCAATTAATTCAAATAAGTCAAAATGACCAAATTATCCCTAGGCTAAAAATGATAATTAAATCATCCTAATGACATGGTTAGGCTCTAGGTCATGCAGTCTCTAGGGTTTCACTAGCAGCACGTCAAAATCACAAGTCATGACTTAAACCAGATTTTAAATAGTTTAAAAATTATTAAAAATCACCAAAAATCATAATATGAAATAAATATCAATAATAATAATTATAATTATAAAATTTCAAAATTACCCTCATCTGAAAAACTGGGTGTTACAATTCTACCCCCCTTAGAAAAATTTTATCCTCGAAATTTAAGTCGGTCGTACTCCTTCTAGGTCAACCACCCACAATCAAAGTCTCTAAGCAATTTCTAACTCATACAATTTGAAGAATAATATATAGAGTCATGGTCAACCATAGCAGTTGAAGGTCTCATCTAGATGGACTAGTCATATTAGATCAAAACAGTCCCATGGTATCAACATGCAAGCAATATAGGATATTCTGCTGAAAAGATAAAGAAACAACAAATCATTAAGGTGTAGGACAGTCTACCATCCTATATGAAACTGGTAAGGACAACTAGGAATTAATTATGAAGGGTTACCATTCCAAAGATGATCAAAATCGAAAGTTTAAGGCATGAGTGTCAATAGCATTGAAATCCAATAACACAATATATATAAAAGGAGATTTAGTCCCGGCACGATCTAAGTTGATCAATTTCAGGATAAATCGAAGTTTGGGCAAGATGGAGAACGAGGCCATTGAAGTTTGAGTACGAGTATCCAAGATTTGATATCCATGTCACAATTGAATTAATTCAATTGAATAAGACTCCAAATACTGGATGATAAGGAGGATGACCCGGTCGACTGGTCACGATCAAGGAATTAGAATTTAAAGGATGATGCAAGGGTATAGAAATAAGTCAATTTCCTTCTTTGGATAGGGAAACTAAACGTGATACCTTGGGTTGATCTATCAAGTACAGTACCTTTTCTTTCTGAAATATATGAAAGGCAAAATAATAAAGAGTTCAAAGACGATGCTATTAAGTACAATACGTGGTTCATAGGCGATGGAAATAATTTAAAAGAGAATTCCCAAAGCTGTCGTGGATGAGACTCTAGGGCAAATTTAACTATGTCTCCCTCCACATAGAATAATATATGAAAAGCGAACCCAAGTGCAATAGGTTGATCAGACCATCATGCACCGGTTCTGATTAGACAATATGTTAGTGGGTGCCAGCCCCCAATAAAATATGTCATGATCAAGCTCGAAAAAGATAAGCTTGCAAAACTGGTGCTAAATTAGCAACATAAGATAGACAAAATATAAGTAAGGGTAATGATGAAGGAAGTTAATAGTCTAAAATCCTTTAAACATCAAGGAGTGATGGTGAATCAAAACAAGATGAAAAGGATTTTCAATTCGAAGTTCATAATGAGATTCTCAAGGGTCGTCCAGGAATCTCTCAAGTAGTCCTAACTGTGATTGAGTAACCTCTCTGCTAAAGCCTATCTCTCAATCCCGTCGCAGGCTCGCAGCAGTACAACTAAGTCGCCGTACTACCATGATATCGCACTAACGCGACTCTCGACCTGTATGGGCCACCACTAAAAACGTGTCACGACCCGCACCTACTGTGAGGGTACGAGTACGTAACAACGCCCAGCCTACGCCGCAGTGTCGGCGGTAGAACGCTGTTCTAGGTCGCTATCTAACCAACAACTCACGCAATTATATAATGTACTTGTCAAAATATCAACTCCGAACGGAGGACAAGTATAGATATAATGTAATCTCAATCACCGTCTAAGCACGATATAATAACACAGAAGATAATAACTAAGACTAAATACAACAATAAAACTAACTACCAAAATAACATAATCTCCAACAATCTCAAAACATCATATCTCAACTTATTTACAACTCAAGTTCTAAATCATGAATCTAAACCAAGTCACTAGCTAATCTCCCGATCACTCCTGAGTGTCGGGGCCAAAGGTAGCTAATCCGTCTCCTGGTCCATAGTAAGTAAGACAAGTGTCCTCAGGGCAATCATCTGTAAAATTTTCAACAGGTCCAGTCAGGACAGGAACGAGTACAACTCATCAAGAAATCCCAAGTAATTGACAGAGAACTATAAAGCAGTTATAGACAGTTTTATTGATGAACATGGTAGTTTGTATACAGGTGATGGTATAGAGAAACAGTTAAGATACAAGGAAAGTAAGGTAAGTAAAACAAGAGAAGAATCATAGCAATAAAAACTGTAAATAGAAACTAGCTGAACTAGAGCAACATGATATAAGTCCAGAATGTAAATGTAAACAAGTACAAAACCCAAGTAAATCTAGACAACATGAATCTGATACCAGGTGATTCCAGTACAAGATGAGTCCGGTATAAGGTGAGTCCAGTCGGTGATCAAAGGTTCCAGGGTGAGTCCAGCCTATACTCTAACAGTGTGTTTTAAAATATCGGGATCGATATGTGAACGGCTGTAGGTAATACGGTACATCGCACACTCGGCCAAGTGTGGGATGGCTATCGTTCCAGTATAATTCCAAGGGAGTGGTTCCAGTATTTGGGTATGTTCACATGCCTATTCCAATATTTCCCCGTCCAGCAAGTACAAGTGAATCCATAACCGACACGAAAATAGGTATAAGTCCAGCCAGTACACGAATGGTTCCAGTAAATGATTCCAGGGTGGTTCCAGTAGGTGGTTCCAGAAATAGAGGCCAGACATAAATAAGTGAGTGTCGCATGAAATGGATCCAGCAATATCAAATCGTGTTTGAAACAGAGAATCAGATAGAACTAGCTACAACTGAAATATAATAAACGACAAGTAAATGGAAGAACTATCAGAGAATGTACTCGCCTGCTACTCTAAAAAGAGTAGTATAATATCGGATGTCTGCAACAGAGTCATAATGTCCTAAACAGAGAAATATAGGTTATAATGTGTTTAAAATAAGACAGATGATGTTTATGATGCAATCTACATGATTTCTAGGTCAATCTAGGTCAAAGTCAACTCTAAGTCAAACCTGGTCGACTGTCTAGGTCAAACTAGGCCCAAGTCAAACTTGGTCAACTCTGGGTCAACCCAAGTCAATACTCTAGTCAACTAGGTCAATCCTAGTCCAGTCAGTCTAACTAGGCCTAACCAAGCCTAGACAAGCATCCAAGCACATTCATAAGGTCACAGAGCAACACACATTACACTCATGCATTCATATATGCATACATACATACATATTTACATACATACATATATATATATATATACATACATGCATATCTACATACATTCATACATAGAGAGATAGAGAGAGGGTTAAGGGGGTATACATAGATGTGTGTGGGGGGTTGGTTCATGTAAAACAGGGAGGTAGAGGGTGTGTGTGGTGTCTATGTTCAGGAAACAGAGAATGGGGGTTCAGTCATAACATGGCAATGAAGTTGTAAAGGCATGTGTGTGCAGTGGTTGCAATGCAAGGGAAATTCTCAGGAAAACTGAGTCACAACCCAACTTAAATGCAATAACATAATACCCAATACACAAGTCTCATACGTTCACTATTATCTGAAAACTGAACTCAACTCAAATATAGCAAGGGGGCTGAACAAGGGTCTGCACAAGCAAGGGGTTTCATTTAAACGGTGTACATGTGTGTCTCAGGCTTCAAAGTGTAACTCAGTTTTAGTTAAGAGCAACAATCACATATATACTCAGTCTTATAAGACTCAAACCTAGGTATCTCTTGCATCAAATCTCAGGAAATATCAATCTCAGGAAAATTCAGTTCATACATTCTTTCAGTTTCATACATAATTATCATTACCTATCATACATATGTTACATATTCATGCTTTCAATGCATACATACATAGATTACAATATATCATGCATATTTATCTATATTAAAAGAGGGAAGGAAACTAAAATATGGATTGTTCTCAGTTTTCATTCAACTATATGTCATATATCAACATGTTTGCACTCAATTATAAAAAGGGAAACTAAGAAACAGTGAAGGAAAAGGGAATTTAGTGAGTAACAGTTAACCAAGTGAGTCAACTCAGGAATCCTGAGTATCACAGTATGATATTTAAACCTGGAATGAATTGAACTAAAACTGAGAAAAATCTTAACTCCAATACTAAAAAAAAACTGTGAAGACTAAAATGTGAAAACAGTGTACAATCAAAACCCAAGCCAAATACTTTTCGAATTCATTTCTCATTTGAAAACCCATTTGCTTTGAAAACCAAATCATACACATTATTAATAAAACTGGGAATCAATATAACATCAACATAATCCAACATTCAGTAATATAATGCAGGAGTGACTGGATTAGTATCAAAACATCAAAATTCAGTTAAAAAAATATTAGAATCATTTCAGCATTTTGAGAAAGAACACATCAGAAATTTTACATTCAAGACAGGAAAATTCCATTTTCGAACACAAAACCTATCACCTATCATAACCCAACCTTATAGCAACCTAATACACATATATACGAGTTAATATGGCAATTTAAAACAGGGAAAAATGGTTGGTAGCACATTTTAAATTCAGAAATTGAAAAAATGGTAACCTGTGTATCAGTGCAATGGGGAAATGTAAATTTCGAACTCAAATCATGTTAATTACTAAGTTGAAGGTTGGTAATACATTTCACACATGTGCACGTGTCAAACAATGCATTCATGTCCAACCAAGTGGACACGAGAGTGTCCAGAACACACAAACACTCACTGACACGCACACGTGCACTGGACTGCACGCAGCGTCGTACACGCATGCACGCGCATCCCGCACGTGACACAGGCCACGTGGTGACACGTGGCCTTGCATACACATACGCCAGGGGTAGGGCTACCCCTAGGACAGCCTACACCGTGTCCTAGACACGTGTGTCAGCGTGTTCGACCCCGTATCAGGGGAGTTCCTGCGCGCACAACGGCAGGCCGTGTGGCCAGTGCGGGGAGGATTTCTCCTCGCACACGCCACCGCAAGCTCCCATATTTTGGAAGGATGCTGGTAGATGATGCCCCAAGCCCCTCGCCAAAAATGGCGTGTCCACGTGTCCTGTGTCAGGAGTTATTGACCCCGTGATGCAGGACACAGTGCACACCGCGCGGTCAGCGTGTTCGTGTCCCCGTGTGGACACGACACGAAGCTAAAATTAGGAAAAAACACAAAAATCAATAAGCAAACCCTAGATCTAGGATTCTATTCAAAAATATTTTAAAAATCAGAACAAAATATTGGTTGAGGCATTACATCAAACACCTAGCCTATCAAATGGATACGTGTCCGATACGGACACGAAACTGACACGAATTTGGCCTAAACTTCAGGAACAGCTAGGGGACTCCTAGATCTAGCCCTAAATGCAAAGAAAATAGAAATTTAAATCAATTTGAGGAGTTTTACCTATAGGTGCAAATTACAAGAAAAAGCTTCAAATGGAGGATTCTTCCTTGCTAGCCAAATGCTCCCAAATTGTCCCAAAGCTGGAATTAAACCCTAAAATCAGAAAATAGAAGAGTATTAGGTTCTAATGCAAGAAACTAGGATTAAAAAGGAACTAAAATAGATTTATGAAGATTTTTGGAAGGGGGACAATACCTCTCTTTTCCAATGTGTTAAAATAATAAAAAGAGGCAAGCCCTAATGAATAAGTGTTTATATAGGGTAGGGATCCCTATGTGGCTGGTCACTTAGGGTTTGGTTAGGGTTAGAGCTTCTAGTTATGGGCCATGGGCCAAGTCATGATCAATAAAATCATTAAGCCATAAGTCATTTCATGAAACCACAAGCCATGACTTAAATTCACTAAACCAAATCCCCTTATCCTAAAACTATTCTCTAATGACTAAAATAGGTTAACTCAAGTTAGACTAGGGTTACCATGGCTAGGGTTAGGTTCTAGGCTAGTCCACTAGGTCTCAACAAGTCAAAGTCAAACTAGAATTCACCAATTCAGTAAATCATCAATTAATTCAAATAAGTCAAAATAACCAAATTATCCCTAGGCTAAAAATGATAATTAAATTATCCTAATGACATGGTTAGGCTCTAGGTCATGCAATCTCTAGGATTTCACTAGCAGTACGTCAAAATCACAAGTCATGACTTAAACCAGATTTTAAATAGTTTAAAAATTATTAAAAATAACCAAAAATCATAATGTGAAATAAATATCAATAATAATAATTATAATTACAAAATTTCAAAATTACCCTCATCTGGAAAATTAGGTGTTACAATTGTATCAATTTTTATGTACCTTTCAAATGGGTACATCCATCGATAATGAACAGATGCACCGACACGGGCTTCGTATGCTAGATGAATCGGTAGATGCTCCATGCTGTTGAAGAAGCCAGGAAGAAATATTTTCTCCAACTTGCAAATTGTTAAGATAATCTTCTCCTCAAGTTCAACCATGTGTTGCACAGTCAACTTAGTTGAACAAATATCCCTAAAGAATATAGATAGTTCGGCCAACGGAACCCATACAGCAGAAGGCAACAACTTTTTCAAAGTAATGGACAGTAATCTTTCCATAAACACGTGGTAGTCATGACTCTTTATTCCCGTTAGCTTGCGTTCATTGAGATCAACGCATCTAGACAAATTCGACACATAGCCGTCGAAAAATCTTAAAGTAGATATCCACTTGCAGATTATTAATCTATCTTCCTTGCTCAATGTGTATTGTGCTATCAGCTTAGTTATTTGTCCACCAGCTTCCCTTTGTATCAAGTTCAGATAAGGACGCTTGCATATCTCGGCAATGTCTTGTCTAGCTTTTGGATTATCCTTTCTCTTTCCTTTAATATCCATGACGGTATTGAAGACATTATCGAACACATTCTTTTCGATATGCATAACATCAAGATTATACCTTATAAGATTATCTTTCCAATAAGGCAAATCCCAGAAGATACTCCGTTTGGTTCAGTTATGGGTTTGTCCGAACCCATCGACACGATTGTTCGATGGATCTTCCATTACTATGGGCAAGTCCTTTACATCTTCCCAAATATCGTATCCCGACAATCTGGCAGGCGGATGAGAAAATTCTTGTTTTCCAGCTCTGAATGCGTCCTTGTTCTTTCTCCAAGGATGACTCGCGGGCAGAAATTGACAATGACAATCAAAGAAAGAAAATTTTCCTCCATGCTTAAGGCAGAACGCCTTATTATTTTGCATGCATATCGGATAAGACATGGTGCCGTGAGTACTCCATCCCGACAGTATACCGTATGCGGGAAAATCATTGATTGTCCACATCAGTGAAGCTCTCATATGAAATTTTGGTTTTCTGGAAATATCATAGGTCGCGACGCCGTTCTCCCACAGCTGTTTCAGCTCATCCACCAACGGCTGTAAATATATATCGATATTCTTCATCGAATTTTTGGGACCCGGTATGATAGCTGTCAAGAACATATAAGGAGTCTTCATACACATCTATGGTAGCAGATTATAAGGGGTCAGAATGATCGGCCAGCAGGAGTATTGAGATCCCGACTGCCCGAAAGGGGCGAAGCCATTAGAACATAGCCCCATGCGTACATTTCTAGGCTCTGCAGCAAAATCTGGATGACGAAAATTAAAATATTTCTACGCCTCTCCATCCGAAGGGTGTGACAATTCTCTATCGTCCTTTGTGCATTTTTTGTTGTGCCACGTCATGTGTTCTGTTGTATTCTGAGACATATACATCCTCTGCAAGCGCTTCGTGATCGACAAGTAATGTATATACTTGTAAGGACGTCGTTTTCTAGTTGACTTTCCTTTTCCCCTGACTGGCTTGTAACGATCCGTATTACAGAAGCTGCAACTTTCTATATCCTCGTTCTCCTTGTAGTACAATATGCATCCGTTACGACAACAATCTATCTTCTCGTATCCCAGTCCCAGTTGTCCGACCATCATCTTCGACTTGTAGAAGTTTTTTGGAAGCTCTTTTGATTCCTTCGGTAACACCTCCTTGATTAGTTGTATAATTCGATCATAGCAAGTTTTTGGCAAGTTAAAATCGGACTTTATGTTCAACAATCGCAGCGTCACTGACAGTACAGAATGTGGCTCACAACCAGGATATAAAAAAGTTTCAGCATCCTGAAACATATCATAGAACTCCTTCGCCTCGGGATTAGGATCCTCCGGATCAAAATTAGGCCCTGCCGCGTCGTACACCATATCTCGTGCAAGGTTCTACAGGTCTCCATAATCAACAGAGCATTCGTCATCTTCGACGACAAAATTCGTTACAGCATTATCATCAAAAGCATAAGTAGCAGCATTCGCAACCTGTCTTTCCATATATAGTTCACCTTGCGATGACCACAGGCCGTAATCACGTACGAAACCCTTACGGGTCAAATGATCTCTTACACTCACCACTTCTTCGTAACGTCTATTATGAAAATTATGACATGGACACTTGATTTTGTTACCGTCCATATACTGAGCTTTGCTCATGGCATACTTAAGAAACACTTCCACGCCTGCCGGAAAATCGTCACTCATACATATTCTGCTCTCGTGTTGTCGTTTGTACATCCATGTACGATCAACGAAATAACGATCCATCACAGATTGGATGTGAAAATCTGTATAGTAAGACAACTAAACAAAATTAGTATATAATCATGTAACTGGTGGATTCGCTGGTATATAGGCCGGATGTACTTAGTATCGACCGATAGTTCGATACCAATACCGATAGTACGATACCGATACCGATAGTTCGATACCGATATCGATAGTACGATACCGATACCGATAGTGCGATACCGATAGTTCGGTACCGATACCGATAGTCCGCTAGCGATACTGATAGTTCGATACCGATAGTTCGATACCGATACCGATAGTTCGATACCGATACCGATAGTTCGATACCGATACCACTAAGTCCAAATGATTCCTCTTAAGCGTCGAGCATGTTATACACGGTTCAACTTGACGAGTCAGTATATATATATATATATATATATATATATATTAACTAACTAACATTTACTAGTTAAATAGCATAATGCTAACTTGATAGTAATGAGAACAAAATATTCTATTAAAGATAAAATATTGGTTGTTTTTGGAAATATTTTACATTGATCAAAATACTGTTTAACCTAACTCTCTCTCTCACCGCTCATTTCCTTACAGTCGCACAAGAAATCCAATCTAATCCTACGCTTCTTCTCCACCGCTCCCAGTAAACCCTAACCCTAATATTTTTATATAATTTCTAAATAAATAATACTATTAATAACGATAATAATAATAATAATAATAATGCAAATGCATATGCATACGCATTTTTATATAAACAACCCTAACCCTAACCCTACGCTTCTTCTCTCCCGCCGCCCCCCGCCGCCCGCCTCGGCCCCGCGCGCGGCCGCCGCAGCCCCGCGCGCGCCCCCCCCGCTCCGCCGCAGCCCCGCCGTGCCCCCAGCCCCCCCAGTGTCACTACCATATTTCTAGTATGGGGGTATTTTGGTCATTTTGAATTTTTGGGATTTATTTGGAATTATTGTGAATTATTGAGATTTATTAGAATTTATATGATTTTTGGTATAATTTAATTAGGGGTTATTCTAGACTTTGACTAGTGTTGACTTTGGAGCCTAACCTAGAAGCTAATCCTAGTTTTAGTAACTTAGTTAGATTATGAAACCCTAGTTTGATTAAGTTAACCATATCCTAGTCATTAAAAATCAATTTGAGAATATGAATATTGAATAGAGAATGGATTAATGGCTTATGACTTTACAAGTCATGATTAATGACTTAAGCCCATAGCTTGTGAATTTTGCCCAAGCCCATTAGCCATCCTAAAACCCTAACCCTAATTACTTGGCCGGCCACCTAGCATTGGGAACCCCACCCTATAAGTAGTCTCTTCCATTAGGTTAGCCTCCTTTAGAAAGTTCACATTTGGAAAGAGAGGTATGCTCCATCTTTAGAAATTCATAGAAAATCCAATTTAATTCCTTTTTAATCCAAATAAATTGCATTAGATTCTAATTGTCTTCCTCTTGCTGTTCATGGAGGAAAATCTCAGTTTGTTAACAATTTGGTAAAGTTTGGGAAGCAAGGAGACACCCCTTTTTGGAGCTTTTGAGGAGTTTTGACACCTATAAGTAAATTCCTAAAACTCTATTATAGATGCTGTTATTTTTGTATATTAACCTAGATCTAGGTGTCCCCTAGCTAACCCTAGAAATTCGTGGCATTTTGTGTCCATTTCGTGTCCTAAATGACACGTATCAGTCCACTAGTGTAGGTGTTTGATTAAATGTCTCAAAGGACTTAATGTTGCTGTTTTCAAAATGTTTTTGCATAAGATTGTAGATCTAGAGATGGCTTAGGCATTTCCATTCGACTGAGCTTAAATTAGTGTCGTGTCGTGTCGGTTTGGACACGTGAACACACACGTTCAGCCCGTGAGCAGTGTCCTGCTACTCGGGGGCGATTGCACTTTTGACACAGCACGTGGACACGTGATTCCTCGAGGACACGTTGGGGCAGTGTCTAACACGAAACTCCCCAAGTGGCACGACCTCTCATGTCGTGTCGAGCGAGCACGAGCTCGTGTACTGATTTTATACTGGTACGTACCGCACGTTCAGAGCTCACTAACACGGCTCTCGTGTCCACTGTGGACACATGGTGGACTCGATTCAGGGCCCTAGGGCTGTAGCCCTACACGTGGCGAATGCTGGAACACGAGTGCGAGGCTCATTGAGTCGTGTCCTGCCTGTATGACTCCGTGTCCTGCCCGCACGAGACTGCTCTATTAGTTAATAATTGTGAGTGTCACTTGCTGCTTGGACACTTCGTGTCCACATTTGTGGACACGAATCTCTCTCTCTGACACAAACACGTGTACACAAATATTTACCAACCAATAAATTGTTGTATTAATTTAATTTGATGCTCTAATTCTCATTTACCTAGTGATTTCTGAAACCTAGAGTATTAGTCCTATTTCAGTTAATTTCCAGATTTTAAAAACGAAATTTCCAACTGATTAATCCAATTTAATGCTTCTACTTATATGTTTTATATCCTAATATAGTTCTCCTATGATTAATCTACTCGTATGTCAAATTTGGGGAAATTATGGTGATTGATTGGATATGTCTTGGGTTTGATAGAGTGGACTGAATGTTGACTTGGGTTGACTGTTTTGGAACTGAGAATACAATATTTGGTTCCCTGTTTTTCTGAACACCCACACTGTTCTCATAACAGTTAGCACACACACACACACAGTTAACTATGACACTCTCCCTCTTACACACACATTTCTGATTTTCATTACACACAAACACACACATTTGATTCCAGTTTTCCCTCACATTTCCTTCACACTATCACACCACACATACACCCATTCTGGTTCCAAAATTCTTCACTGTACACACACACACACACCAACTGTCCAGAATTGGACTGCCCCCTCATATCACTCTATGTACACACTTGTGACACTTTGACACTCTTTTCACTCTCTTTCTATTCCTCTCTATATCTATATATACCTATATATATATGCATGTATATATATGTAATATATGTATATCTATATATGTAGTATATGTATGTACCTAGTATAGATACTTGTGAATAGTATGTAAATATGCATCTATGTGTTTATGCATGTATGCATGTATGTATAGGCATATATGAATGACTTGAATGCATGATGAAATGCTAGAATGCAATATAAATATGAATGTATATATATAGAGTATATGTGTATGTATGTATCCATGAGTGTATGTATGTATCCTATGTATGTATCCATGAGTGTATGTATATATATGGTATGTGCAATGTGGGTTGCTTGAGGCTTAGTGATGTTGCTTGGTAGACTAGTATAGGCTAGTTTAGCCTTGATTAGACTAATATAGACTAGATAGGCTTGGTTTAGGCTTGTATGGTCTTGTGGGCTTGTTTAGACCTAGAATAACTTATTTGACCTAAATTAGACTTGTTAGACCTAGTTTGACCATATTTGACCTAGTTTGACTTTTAGAGTTGACCAGAGTTGACCAAGAGTTGATTTTGGCCTAGATTGACCTAGATTCATTTAGAATGCATTAAATTGCATCTTGTTATCATTTTAGACTGATTTTGACTTGTGCTGTTCTGATTAGGAGCCAGACACCTCTCCTCGGACAGTATATTTACTTTGGACATTCAGACATTAGGCGAGTACATTCTCTGATCATTTCATATCCTGTTTAGAATTATTCTCCTACTTTAAATTACTTTACTTGATACTGTCACGTTGGTCACACGGATTAGTACTATATGGATCTCTTCTTGAGATGTTATCCCCTCAGGGAGCATCGGATACTACATGTTCTGTGCGTTTCACTTACATGGTGTATCACTATGCTTCATGGTTCATTGATCACTTGTGACATGTACTCTCATGATCACAGAGTCTTTCTTGAATCACCCATTTATGGGCATTCCTAGAATCACCCATTTTTGGGCCTACCATGTATCACCCCTTGTGGGCCATTGCATAGAATCATAACATAACCTGGCTGGACCCTTGGGTATTGATTGGGGGTACGGAAGAGTAGAAGTAGACATGTGAATAATACCCAAGTAGTATCTCATCTTATCACCTCCGTAGTGTCTTATCAGAATCTCCTATGCCATTCACATGTTTATATTGTACTCTGACTCACTAGCCACTGTTAGTTCTCTACTTATAGTAGATATTTCTATTACAGCTCTCTCTCTCTCTGTTTACATTCTGTACTTTCTTTCAGTTTTTGTATCTTACTTTACTGTATGATTATATTTTCTAACCTGCTATGAACTGTTGAGATGTATTGTGCTCGCTCCATCCTGATTGGGCACCGTTGAATGTTTACAGAGGACGAGGATGAGGCTGGTGTTGAAACCTTCTATGGGACAGCCCTAGACGACACTTGTGAGCTGTTCTCTCAGGAGGACCCAGCTCTAGCTGATGACATTACCCCTACTGCCTAGACTAGTTTAGTTAGGCTTTATCTTACTTATGTTGTCTTGGGACTAGTTTAGTCTAGGTTTTACTATTTCTGTCATTTGAGATCTGGATTATATATATTCTTTCATATTCAGTAGTTGAGACTGGTATTTCTTGATGTTGCTGAGATGTTATCTTAGACACTTAGACTATTTTGATCATCTGTATTTCCTTTGAGTTCTATATCATATCGTGCTTCTTCTTCCTTAGTTGTGATTGAGTTTACATTCTGCTATGTCACCCCCATTCGGGGAGTATAAACTGCTTAGTATTATATTGTTAGATGTTGTGACCTAGGACAGCGTTCTACCGCCGACACTGCGGCGTAGGCTGGACGTACCCACGTCTTGTGCCCTTACTCTAGGGTGTGGGTCGTGACACGTAGCCCCGTCGCAGCCCCTCCAGTCCCGCCGTAGCCCCGTGCAGCCCCGCGTCGCCTCCGCAGCCCACGATGCCCCCGGCAGCACACGACACCCACGATCACAGAGAGTGAGAGAGATTACCTTTGGAAGGGAGAGAGGAGAGGTCGTCGATCACCGTCGCGGGAGAGAGAGAGAGGAGAGTCCGACCGCCGCTGAAGAGAGAGAGAGAGAGAGGAGAGAGAATAAAATTTGGGGAGAATGAAAAGTTTCCCCCGTCGTTTCAATTTAAGTCTGGGCCCTTTATTTAGCGACGAACTAGCGTCAGATTTTATCCGTCGCTAATCCGTCGCTCTATTTGATACTGGCCGACGGATTATCCGTCGCTACGTAGTCGAAGAATTGTTCCGCCACTTCTTCCAATAATTTCTGCCAAACAATCGACTGCATAGCGACGGCTGTGTATCCGTCGCTATATCTCCGACGACCTAGCGACGGATGAGCGACATTTTTTCATCCTTAAAATGAAATAAAAAAAGTATCGGTATGTCGTCGGTACTCCTGTCCCGACCCGCACCCACTGTTAGGGTACGAGAACGTAACGACGCCCAGCCTACGCCGCAGTGTCGGTGGTAGAACGCTGTCCTAGGTCACAACATCTAACATATAATGCTAAGCAGTTTATACTCCCCGAATGGGGGTGACATAGCAGATACAGTCTCAATCACATCTAAGGTAGAGCATGATAAGGATAGATAAAACATGAAATCCAAAAGAGATACAGGAGATAGAAGTCTAAGTGTCTAAGATACACAAACCCAGAAATACATCTCAAATCTCAAAATACAGTAATCCACAAAGTAAATACAACTCCACACAAAATGAAATAACTATCTAAACAACCTCTACTGTGTCTCTTCTAGGCTAGCAGGCAATCCCAGGCTATCTGTAAAATTTATCAACAGGTCCAGTCAGGACAGGAGCGAGCACAATACATCTCAACAAATCATAGCAGGTTAGAAAATATAATCATGCAGTAAAGTAAGATACAGGATCTGAAGAAATACAGTATGTAAATAGAGAGAGAACGGTAATAGAAATATCTACTATAAATAGAGAACTAACAGTGGCTAGTGATGTAGAGTACAGGATAGCACATGTAAATAGGACAGATTTGTACATGATCTACACTAAAGAGTTGTACATGATCTACACTACTATGGAATAGTTCATATGACTACTAGCACTCCCCCATTTTCCCAATCAATACACAAGGATCTAGATAGGTTATGTTATTGTACATGATATCATATGGGGCCCTTGAAAGGGTGCACATGATAGTATACATGAAGGCTCTGTGAACATGAGAGTACATGATTCACAAGAGTGTACATGTATGGTGAAAGCACAGGAGTACATGATGAAAGTGAAACGCACATGACACAATATACCCGATGCTCCCGAGGGGGATAATATCGTTTGAAGAGATCCGTATAGTACTAATCCGTGATAATGTCGTGACAGCATCAAGTATAGTAATCTAAAGCAGGAATATAATTCTAAGCAGGATATGAAATGATCAGAGAATGTACTCGCCTGATAACCTGAACATCTGATAAGTATAGGGGGTCCAACTGAAGCCACAGAGTCCTATTTAAAGCAACACAGGTTACAAGGTGTTCAAGTTGTAATATATGAATCTCTATAATCAATCTACATTATCCTAGGTTCTTCTAAGTCAAAACAACTCTAGGTCGACTCCGGCCAATAATCTAGTCAAACTAGGTCAAGTGTTGACTTACAGTTGACTTTGGGTCAACTGGTCAACTTTGGTCAATCAGGGTCAATTCTAGTCTAATTATTAAAGATATAAAGTGTACTTCGTTATTCGTACGTCGAAACTTACGACACGCAAAATGAGATGAGATGATCAACGGTAAAGTTGATAATCTTATTATAGTGATCCACGTGTCCAACTTGTCAATTTCAGCGATGTGAGATCACTGGAATTGACTGATCTCAGTTTCGTTGTACTAATCCCGAAATACGAACATTATAAGAATTAATTATTAATAAATTATAAAAAGGTTAAACTCAGAGAAATTATCAACAAACATTGTCGGATGATAAAATAAACATCGCCAACGTGTCCAGAATGGTCAAATTAGCTAGGATAGCCTACCCAACGGTCCAATTTGGATACAAGGGCAAAAAGGTAATTTCGGGTCAAAACGGTATCCGTGTCGGAGCCGTTTTGCACCGAAATAAGTGCAAGAAAACAAGTCTATAAAATATAACAAATTATATGTCCACAAAACCAGAATGACGATACGAACCCAACGGTATCTCCAGAATTCGATTCCGTTGACCCGATCTCAATTTGGTCCGTTGACCAGAACTTGGAATTCCGGTTTGCACGGAAATGCGTACCGGAGCCATTGTTTTCAAAACTCAGCAAACTACATGTCAACGAGTCCAGAATGATGATACAAACTCAACGGTATCTCCGAAATTGGATTCCGATGAGCCGATCTCAAAATGACCCGTTGGCCTGGATATTGGTATCCGACTTGCACCGAAATGCGTGTCCGATCCAATGTCCACCAAAACCTAGAAAATTATATGTCAACGAGTCCAGAATGACGATACGAACTCAACGGTATATCCGGAATTGGATTCCGATGAGCCGGCATCAAAAAGTCCTGTTGACCTAGAATGTGGGACCCACTTTGTACCGAAAAACGTGCCAGGGCCCACGTTCTCCAAATCTAACAAATTTTATATGAAAATATGCCAGAACGATGCCACGAGTCTAATGGTGGTGTCAGAAACGAAATCTGGAGTGCCGTGTTCAAAAATGGAATTTTACAAGTTAGAAATTACGAATTCGGACGGCCAACTTTGGCGTCGAATTCAACCAATCAAACAAGCTCACAATGAAACAAAACTAGAGGGGTAGTAAGAGGGTTATACCAGATTCGCACAGGAACTGGTAGCACGCCAAACAGAGCTGCGGTGGAGGAGATACAAGCTGACGAAGTTGGCCCTGCAAAATTGTCCAAATTTAATACAATTTAAACGGTCAACTTAGTGGCCGGTTTTGATGTATCAAACGATAAAATTAACGGACGAAAATTGACAGAGATGAAGGTGGATATACCGAGATTGTGACGGAGTAAAGAAATTACCGATCCAACGGTCGGATTTCCGGGAAAATGCATGCGAAGTTGCTATGACGGAACGCCAAAATGAACTTGATTCCGCGTGCGTCACGACGGGACTTCGTGCAAAACGCACGAATCGGCTATCCGGCACGTCGGGGAAGAGGGTGGCTCGCCGGAGTGGGGCACACCCGGGGGGGTCGTCGGGTGCACGACGGCCGGCGACGGCGCGGCCAGCGCTGCCAGCACGCACCAGGGGTGGCTCGGCCGGCTGTGCGTGTAGCTGCAGTTGCAGCTCTGCTGCTGGCCGGGGGCTCGTGCGGCTTAGCCCGACCGGCGACGGCGGCGAAGGCGGCTCGTGCGGCGAACGCGTGGTGGAGTGGTGGTGGCAGAAATGGTAGGTGGTCGGTTGGCTCGGTGTTGATGACTATGGTGTAGTGGTGGTGGTGTTCTAATGAAGAGGAGGAGAAAGAAGGTGAAGAAGGTGGTCGGTTGGCTGAGCTCACCGGGGTGGTGGCCGGCGACGCTCGGACGCGAAGAAGGTGGTCAGGGCATGGTGAGGTTGCTGTTGGTTTATGTAGGAATAAGTGTGGGAAATAAAATTAGAAAGGATGAGAGAGAGAAGGAGTTGTAATAATGAGAGAGGAGAAGAGAGAGAAAAGAAGCTTGGGAGTTAGGGCCGGCCAACCAAGCAATTGTTGGCTATGAGTGGGATGGAGGGAAATGGATGGTGAGGATTAAATGAGGGGAATCAAAGGCTAGGAATTTATTTGTAGAAAAATAGGTTATTCCTATAGGATTAAATCAACATAAATTTGTACTCAATAATTAGAATAGAAAGTAAGGTATTGAATATTATTTTTGGACACGAAAAATGAGAGTGTCACGATGGAGGGTAGCACAAAGCTGGGCTGGACTTGGTGGTGCCGGATTGGGTCAAAATCAGGTATTACGCAAATCGAATTAAAAATTAGGTATCGATGATCATGGGTAAATAAGTAGCACATGGGGATTCCAATAAATGGAACACAAGTATCGGACGGGTAGTAGGCTCAATGTGGGCCATGTCCATAATTGGGATTGACAGGTTTTGGTCGACAGCGTACCCACAAATCAAGTTGGAAAATGAATGTGACACCGTGGGGCGAAATAAAATTGGGTCACATGTCAGAAAAGTTGTACAAAGCAAATAGAGCACAAAATAGCGTGTCTGAGTGGGACACGAAGGTCATAGGTGACGAGCGTCTCGAGTAGATCATGCGTGAGAAGTTGGTTTCAAGAAACTGACTGGTCTTGTGCTCCCAAATGAAAAGTCACGGTAACGTGCTAATAATGATCAAGAAAAAAAGTGGAAAATTAATTAATGATCAAATGGTCTAATTCGACCCGAAGTTCTGTGAAGCAAAAAGAGCACAAGGGAACAAGTTTGAGTGGGACACTATATACCATCATGAGGGTAATCCTGTCCACTCCAAAACTCGTGAAGAAGATTTCCAGAGTTGAACATCCCTGATACTCCAAATATCAAAGGCACGAAAAAGTACACTTAAGAAAAAATAACAGAATAAATTATTTATCGAAACCAAACAATCAGAAAATAGATTAAAAATAAAAAAAATCAACCCAAAATTCAGGGTGCTCACAACTCCGTCGGCTATTTGTCGCAAATCCGTCGCTAACGCCGACAAAAATTTTCCGTCGCTAACAATCCGTCGCTAATTGACTGTATTTTGGTAGTACCTTCAAAAGACTGAGATGTGCCTAGTAGACTGTCCATGTTCGTGTACTTTATCGACTGTGTGCCATGATGCTGGTTACTGGAAGAGCCCCAGGGTTTAGGTTTATTTCCAACCCACACTCTGTCGAAGCGCCCGTACGTTGATTCGCTCTGACTATGCACGGTGTTCCTTTGCCTTAAAGAGTTCCTTCGTCTGAAGAAATTCCTTGGCACGTTGACGATGAAGTAATTTGCTCTGACGATGTACGATGTTCCGTGTTCGTGCACTTCATCAGAAGACTGAGATGTGCCAAGTTTTCGTATTCGTGCACTTCATCGACTGTGTGCCATGATGTTGGTTACTGGATCTGGGATCGCTCTTGCTCTTGCTCTTGCTCTGACAATGCACGATGAAGTGATTTAACTCAAGGAGTCATCCAACGGTTCCTTTGCTCTGAAGATGCACGATGAAGTGATTTGCCTCAAGGAGTCATCCAACGGTTCCTATGCTCTGACGATACATGATGAAGTGATTTGCCTCAAGGAATTCTTTTACCTCAAGAAGTCCCATTGCTCTGATGATGCACAATAAAGTGATTTGCCTCAAGGAATTCTTTTGCCTCAAGGAGTTCAATTGCTCTGACGATACACGATAAAGTAATTTGCCTCAAGGAATTCCTTTGCCTCAAGGAGTTCCATTGCTCTGACGATGCACGATGAAGTAATTTGCCTCAAGAAATTCCTTTGCCTCAAGGAATTCCTTTGCCTCAAGGAGTTCTATTGCTCTGACGATACACGATAAAGTGAATTCCTTTGCAAGGTCCTTTGCCTCAAGGAATTCTTTTTCAAGGTCCTTTGCCTCAAGGAATTCTTTTGCCTCAAGGAATTCCTTTGCTCTCGAGGAATTCCTTTGCCTCACGAAATTTATCATCCCCATTTTTCGTTATCCGTATTTCCAGTATACGTATACGGAATCCTGACACGTATTTTTATTTCTCTTGTCTTGCTAGCTAATTTTGGTTTAATCTTGTTTAGGTTTATCATGGCATATCATGGTTTGACTTGGTTCATTTTGGTTTGGCTTGGTTTATTTCCATGGTTCATCATGTTAAACCCTCTCTATTTTTTTCTTTATAAATCCACCTATTTTTTCTCTCTCCTCATATTTCTCATAACTCCTTTTCTTCTCCATTAAAACCTCTCCCCCTCCATAGGCAAGTGCATCTTGCTTCCACTTGTGAACCCATTTTGATGGTTCCAATGGCTTCTTAGCATGATTCTAAACTACTTTAGAACTTGTAGATTTTTATTTTGGTGCATAGATTTTTGTAGATCTAAGAAATTACCATTTTTGGATTTTTGTAGTTGTGATCTATTTAACTTCTTCATTTGCATGTTTCGATGGTTCCATATCGTAGAGAATTTTGTTCTACCCTATTTTGACCTATGGAAGTCCGAATTTAGACTCCGGACGGAGATTTGGCGGAGCTCGGAAGCTTCGGCTTTTCGCGTTTTTCTTCCCGGACTTGTCGGAAAGAAGAACAGTGGTTGGGCGCATGAACTTGCCATGCGCCCAAAGCCATCCTCCCCCCTAGTGGGCGCATAAGTGTGGCCCCCCCTTGGGCGCATAAGTGTGTTCCTATGTGGGCGCATAACCTTGTGTTGGCGCATAGCTTTCTAAAGCATGGCACAGCACCTTGCTTTTTTTTTCCCTTGGCACTTAGCCACAAGGGTCTTGCTTCCCTCCCTTGAGCGCATAGACCACCCTCCTTGGGCGCATAGGGGCTGCCCTAGTGGGCGCATATAGCTCCCCCTTGGGTGCATGGTGGCCAGGGCCACCTTCCTTTGGGCATTTTGAGATCTTTTGGGTTTTACACCCTTTCGGCCATGTTGTTTCATGACTTTTCCATGGGTTGCTCACACGACACGACACGACTCGTGCGTACCACGGCTAGGCATGACACAACTCATGCAAGCCGTGGTACGACTTAGCACGATTTGGTTAGTCATGGCACGATTTTTTATTTATGGCTAATATAAGAATGCGACACGATTTGTGCGAGCCGCGGCAAGGCTTGGCACGACTTGGCATATGTTAGCCTTCATGTGGGCGCATAGAACCCTATGGGCGCATAGCCATTGGACGCACGATATTTTGGCATTTTTTTCTTTTATGTATTTTCTTCTTTTATGATGCAAGTTGCCTTGTCTTTTCGGCTTTATTGTACTTTACACTTTATGCCATGTTTTCTTTCCTAAACAGTGGCCCATTAGGGTGCACTCAGGATTATGTCTCTTCTTTACCTACATATTAGCTTGTATAATGATATGCTGAATAACCATGATATGTGAACATGATATGATGATAGATTTGTAGTAAACCAGGATGGTGGCCCGTCGTGGCGCGCTCCTAACAAGTAACAAGTACAAGTAACATGACATGATGGTGACTCATTATGGTACACCCCTGACAAGTAATCTTGACATGTAACCTTGAATGTTGTTGCGACGGCTAACTTGACATGCTAAGTAAATTCTCGTATTGACACCATGGGTGATTGTATTGAATGTGCTTGTATAAGCTACCAGTCTTGTCTCGCATCATGTTTAGGACTTGTATCCCTGGTTACCACGGTCAGGGATTCATACTGAATCTGACTAGGTTAATGACTAGATTGATCAAATAGTTCATATAGAGAGGTATTCCGGCTACAAACAATCCCGTTATCTGGGCGCCTTCTCTGATTGACTTGTAGCCTGCCGACGAGTAGGGCACATTTCCAGCTCACTGTCATGTGGGGCACTTCATGAAACGATTACTATGCACACTGTCATGTGTTGCACTCAAGTCACCTAACAAGTCATGATAACTCTTAGCATGAACTTGCGTCCGAATAACCTGGATAGTCTGCAGGGCTTGTGGCCGTAGGGATACCTCATTGCATCTTGCTAGTAACTAGGCTTGTGATAACCCTAGTTAGTTTAAACATCAAGCCGTACTCTTGCTTGGCCGTGAATATTGGATGGAGTCCCATCTTGTCTAGTCTTGCCTAGACCCAGTATATGGCTATCTCAGGACATGCTTGTGTATGCTTTACTTTATCGATAATTGGTTAGAGACTAAGTTCCGTTCAGGTGGAGGGTTACAACCCCGGTCCTCGTTTGGTTTATGGGTTGTAACTTGGTTACCAGAATAGTCCTTTAGTTCTTTTATCGTTTATCACTCTGTTTTCTCTAACTCATGTCTTTTGTTATTTCATCTATGACCTTATGTGCTAATATGCTGGTTTTAGTTCTTAAGTGAAGCCTTCTTTGTGACACTTGCTCTTTCTGGTGTCTGACCCAGCTGGTTTTGTATGGCCAAATTTCGGAGCAGCTTTCGAGGATCTCCCAGCCTTCCAGCCAGATGGTGACTACTAGAAGGAACCCTGGCAACGAGTGAATTTTATTTTGCTCTTCCACTCTATTGTAAAATTATTCTTTTGAGGCGTTTAGCCACCGAGCAAGTGTTATCTCGTGTTGAATTTATATTCCTGTCTGCCTAATGGCTGTAACATGATTGACACATCCTAGGGTTGATCATGTATGACTTAAACTCTTGCTAGTCTTCGTATTTTGTATGACTAGCTTCATGATCATCTGAATATGTAATGTTTGGGACGCCTTACCTTGCATGTCTGATGATCTACCATCTTGTTACATTTACTTGCTTGCTTGAGATTGAGATACTAGGCTTGTTCTTGACCCTAAGAGACTAATGGCTTGTAGTAAACCCTAATGCATCTAGACAGCCGTGACCATATTACGAGGTGGGATTCACTTCAATGTACGTGCTGGCTGTGTCTGTCCCCCGCTCTCCAATATTCTGGTTCTGGGGCGTGACAGAATTCCTTTGCTCCGATGATGCACGATGAAGTGATTTGCCTCAAGAAATTCCTTTGCTCTAACGATGCACGATGAAGTAATTTGCTCTGACGATGCCCGCACGCAGCTCACATTCAACTTTTTCTTGGTAGTAGGATTTTATGTAGTAGTTCAGACTTTCATATGTAAATAAAAGTCAAACTTTTTGTGGTTTTAACAATATAAATGTAATTCAAAAATAATTTTATTATAAAAGACAGAGCAGACCAGACGTTATAAAAGACAGAAGTTCCTTGTCCAATTATATAATTACATTTTTGTTTTACAATGTCATTGCTAGGTTGGTGGTGTTACATATTCGCTTGAAAGCAACTTCTTAGCCCATACCAACCTCATCATTGTAATCTTCTGGTGAGTGTCATCGTCATTTTCTTCCGGTATTTCGAAGGGAGTACTCATCAAGCTCATCATATAATATGCCGTGTACAAGAGGCAGTTGGGTGCCTGTTGTTTTGGGCATCTTGGAGAACAATTCAGCACTGTGCTCTTAAACTCCATCTTCGTCGGGCATCTCTCCCTCATTATATTAACTTTTCTCCTGACGATAGGCTATAAGGTCTTCTTTATTAATTCTGCATCCACCTTCCCCTTTTTGTACATGGTTTGCCTCCAGGAGTTATAGTGTGTCCAGTCGTAGGAGATAAAGTTGAATGTGAGCAGGGTATAGTGTTTGATGGATACATGAAAGAGTGGAATGAATAACAACTTTATGTTGTCCTCTAAACCCATGACAAAGTCTTCTACATCTGTTCTGAAAGTTTCAAGGGTGCCGACTTTTGCTTCTGGTTCAATGGCACGTTCAACGATGTTCTGTTTCCCAAAAACAAAACACAATATCATGAGTAATTTTTTATGTCATTTTTCATCGGTTTACACATGAATATGGATTTTTCTGTTTGGATTCTTACCAATGTGTGGGGCATCAAGAATGCATACCACTTATGTTGAACGTCCTTTGAACTTGACGGGGCGTACATTCTTGCATAGCCTTGAATTTCTCTCAGCTTCCTTATTATTAGGTTCAGTATGCCAGCCTCCATGTCTTCATAGTTGAGTATGTCTTGCAGGTCTATTGCCGACAGCTGGACTGCAACTTCATTTTCACCCTCTTTCGGCAAAAATAAGTATACAATATCACTGCACATAAATTTAGTTTAGATTAAATTAATAGAGATTCTCAGGACATAATTGTGAAAAAATCGAGAAAAAAAGAAAAAAAAATGGTCATTCGCCGGCCAACAGACATGGAGAATGACAATTCGCCGTCCAACTGACATGGAGAATGGTAATTCACGGTCCAACTGACACAAAAAATTATAATTCGCCGTCCAACTGACACGGAGAATGGTTGTTCTCCGTTATGAATTGGATGGAGATTGGTCGAGTTCAGAATACATACTCTGGACACTTCTTTTTGGGAATTACGATGTCGATGTCTTGCTTCTTCAGCTCTTCATCCGCATCTTTCCAAAGTAAGAGTTCATCGCATTCCCTTAGTATGACATGGTTCCTCTTTAATTCATCCATTTTGGCGTCTTCTCCGGATTTCGGAGCGACATTCATCTTCCGCTTTTTATTAGCCTCTCTAACTGTTTTCTTTTCCAAGGGAGTAACATCTTCATCGGCTAATGGCGCTGATGGTTTTCTAAACCTCTTTCCCCCCCGATCCTTCTCTTCTTTTGGCTTCTTTTGGAACAGCAAGTTTAGTAGCTGCTTGAGTCTCCTCATGCTGCAATGCTACAACAATGGCTTGGAGATCAGCAATTTTTGCATCCTTTTCAATGGCTTCAATATTCAACGATTCAACTTTATTTTGAAGCTCCCTTTTCTCATTAACGAGCCTTTTATTTGTTTCTCCGAGATGTTCGGTTATTTGCACTGAAATAAAACAAACAACAATAAAATGTATGATGTGAATCTAACACGAAGAATGACATTCTCCGTATAATATAACACGGAGAATAGCATTCCCCGTTTGGAATTACACGGAGAATAACCTTCCCAGTATCAAAATGATAGAGAATAGCAATTATCCGTTTTAAATAAAACGGAGAATGCCATTCTCCGTGTTATTATACACGAAGAATGGCCATTCTCCTGGAAGATTACAAATCAAAAATTTGAAATAGAAATTTTTTACCTTGTGCATGTAGCTTTTTAACATTGTCGATGAGCTGTTCATTTTCAGCAATAAGAAAAGAATTCTGCTTTCTCAAATCCTCTAGTTCAAGCATAGAGCCCTCCATCACAACGTTGATTGTACGTTGTTGCACTTCTTTTGCCTCGAGCTCTTTCAGCTTTTCTTTGAGTTTCTCGTTCTCAAGGTTGGCTGCACGTAACTGCGCTCCTTGTGCCTCCATCTCTTTTAACTTTTCTTTGAGTTATTCATTCTACGCAAGAATATCAGAATGATGTCTTCTTAAATCTTCTAATTCCTGTGCTGAGTCGTCTATCACAGAGCCCATTTCATTATGCTGTGGTATCTGTTGTTTATCAAAATTATCCCCACCTGCTTGTTGGTGTTCTTCCTCTCCCTCTTTTTCAACTTCTTGTATAGGTGGCTCATCTTCTTTGTGCCCTTCTTCTTCCCTAACAGTTATAACCAGCTCTTCGAATATCATCTTCGATCTCAACTTGTTTGTGATATTTGACCTTGAGGAAGTTTGAGATTTCATACCCATTCCATGTGAAAAATCTTGGGTAATCAAGAATTGGGTCGAACTTCCTTTTCACAAATGTACTATGTTCTGTAAACCAATAGAGTAAGTATATTGTGCAACCTTCCAATTTGGAGTAAGCCATTGAGTAATCCTCCCATTCAGTTTTGCTTCTAATCCTCTTTATGCTATCCATTACATATGCCAGGATTAACCTTGGCCAGCATATATTATTGATGGCGTCCACATTGTCTACCAAGGCCAAGAATCTGTATGACAAATTTGAACCGCCAGACTTTGTGAATAATACTGTTTGGCACAAGTGGAAGATTATTAGCTTGGCCAAATCATCTGAATTAACAGCGTTATCTCGACCACGAAGCCGTTGTAACAATTTAAAGAACTTCTCTCTCACTTCCTTATTCGTGACTTCTGAGTGTTTGCCCTTAGAATTAGCCAGCAATCTTGTGAAGTGATCTCTACACAGGCTCAATGATGCTGGTGGTGTGGACTGCTGGTGTTTTTCCATTATCAATCTTCTGTAAATAATATCATTATCGCTTTCTTCATTCAGCGGTACACCGAAGATGACTGCCAAATCGTCGACGCTTGGCGCAATTTTAACAGTGGTGCTCAATTCAAAGCACCTGACGCCATCTTCTTCTTCTGTGTAACTTGCAATTAAATTCTCAAGCCCTTCCATTACCATGACCAATTCGGTGTAAAACCCCTAAATTTCTACTATATTTTTTATCGATTTTAGTACTGATTTAAAATTTTTGTATTGTACGTCGCGTAGTCGTAATGTACGTTGTGCGCAAACGACGTATTTCGTAATTGCTCGTCGAGTACGAATATGGGCGAGCGTACATATTTTTAGAAAAATATTTTTCCTATTTTATAGTTTCAAGATAATATATATATTAATTATTTTTAGCTATCAAAGTGTCTAAATTTATGATTTTATTTATGAAAAGCCTTTTAGACAGTTATAATAATAAATAATATTCTTTTAAAAAGGTATACTAGAAAAGTGTATATTTGTAAATATTATTTGTGCATACATATATATTTTCGTAATTAATTATTAGTTTATTTTTAAATAATAAAGTAATTTTCGAAATTATTATTAATAGTATTTTTGGAAAATATATTTGGAAGTTATTGTGGCCATTTAAATCGTGATTTGATTTTTTTGGATTTATTTAAATAGATTAAATTAATATCCATATTTAGAATTTGATTTATCCTATTGATTTAAACTAAAAATTTAATTTGATTTAAATTGGATTTGTATTTGGATTTAGAATTGATTGATTTTAAATTGGTAGTAATTATCTAATTGGGGTTTAAATCTTCCTAATCATTATCCAATTGGAAATTCCCACAGCCTATAAATAGGCAGGTACTCCTCCAATTCATTATTCATCGACAACAATTTCCATCACAAGTGTACGTGCATCGTGTCGGTGACCATATTTCCTTCAATTAATTTTTCTATTACAATTACAGTCTCCGTCGTGTCCGACAACCCCGGACACGACGCACCCCTATCCCGCAAGCCCTGTCTCTCATCACCAGCACATCCCAAACCCGCCATCACCAACACCACCCGTGTCGCCTCCTGACTGCCAGCAATACCACCCGGACAAATCGGCAATCGCCATGGCCAACCCCGGCAACCTGCCGCCACCTCCAGGCCACATCCGCATCTCCACATAAACTCAGCAAACACCACCACCACCGGCGCCCAATTTCCGGCGACACCCTCCGTCGAACATCCGACGCCCAATTCTCCACCACCGGCAGCCAAAACCGCTACCGATACCAGAGACACCACAATAAATATACCCTAAATTTAGGGAAACCCTTACCTCTGCCATTCGCAGCACCTCCGCCGTGTATCCGGCGACCGCCCTAGCCCTGGACGCGCTGACAGCCTTAGCCGTCCATCTCAGCCGCCACCAAGCGTCGACCCTCAGCCCCTCCCGACTTCCTTCCTTCGGATCCACCGCCCCGGCATCGATCTCCGCCTACAACCCCCTCCGGTCGCCGCCCAGCACCGCGGACCAGCCCTAGCCGCCGCCCTCGAGCTTGGCCGTCGCCGACGACCGATCCAGCGCCCGGCCGACCGCCTCCCGCTCCCTCCGGCTCCTTTCCCAGCCGCCCGACCAAGTCCCCGAATCTCTCGCTCCAGCGCTCACCTCTCTTTTCTCCGCCCGCCGTGGCCGCACTTGCCCGCCGCGCCGCCCCGTCTCCGCTCTTCCGCCACCGCGTCCATCCCTCTCTCTCCCGATCATCGTCTTTCCTCCTTCCCTCTTCTCTCTTCCTCCGCCGCTTGCGCGTGCCTTTTCGCCGGAGTTCCCACCGCTCCTCCGCGAGCCAACCCGCCTGCGCTGTGGCATACCCCGTCCACCGAAGCCACCCGCAGAGAGTCCACCCCTACTCTCTCGCCTCCCTTTCTTCTTTCCGCTCTCTTCTCTCTTTCTTGCTCACTCGTCGCTCTCTCCCTCTCTCTTCATCATCTCTATTTTTTTTTCTTTCAGCTTTCTCTCTCTCTCTACCTTTTCTGAACTAGTTTGACTCTCTGCTGTTAGTTGGCAGACTCCTCGGGTGTTATTTTTTTTCTTTCTTTTTTTCTTTTTTTGTTTTGTTTTATTAATGTTTTCTTCTTTCTTTTTTTTCCTTTTAGTATCTATGGTATATTCATTATTATTAATCCTATTATTATTATTATTATTATTATTTTTATATAATGTGATTCTTATTACTTTATTGTTAGTAATAATTTTAGCATCAGAGTAGATGCATACACCATAGTTAATATTTTATTTCTTTATTACTCTTATTATTATGATTTTTCTATACGTAATTTTAGTGTGTAAATTTGTTGTATTATTTATATATTATTACCACTATTATTTGCTGTTTTGTAAATTGTATTATTATTATTTTATAAGTAGTACAAATATTGTCTAGCTAATTTCAAACAAATTTTAAAAATATTATTCTCGATTATGTGTATATATATATTTGACAAGTTTTGGTCTAAATAATTTAGTACTATTTTCAATTATTATCTAAAATATATTTTAAATTATGAAAGATAGTTTTCATATTTTACCAACTTACAGTTTTGACATAAAACGATATACTACTTATAAAATATTTTGGGATAATAAAGTAACGTTTTCAAGGACTATAAATAGTTTCTAAAATTGTATATATTTTATTTATTTATCTAAAATTCCTTTAATTATTCTTCTGTCCGAGACCAATCCCATCCTTCCTATACCCTCGCCAAATCAAGCCTACCTTATATCCACCCTAGCTAACTTGACCGTCCATGACCCAATAGAACTGACCATGCCACCACCCGAGGTCACCTTGCATAGTGGTTGCACCGAAGTCGCAGTTTGTGCCACCTTGATCATCGCAACACACCATACGTCCTACCAGGCAAGACACCTTGCCATTTGCTGTTTAATTATTTTAGCTCATATTTCATGCATTATTCATTATTTTCTTTATGCAAAATAAACTGTGATACATGGCATAACCTGTTAGAATTTACTGTTCAGTTTTTTGTTATGTATTATTTTCTTATACATTAAACTTAGAGTTAAGGGACCACCCTTTGTGTGTTGCATTCATAGGCCTTGACACGTTTATACCACGTTGTTGTGTGTCACATATAGGACTCGGACATGCATGATTGGCTGGCCACCAGTACGTATAAGCCGTGCGTTAGGAAATAACTGCTAATAGAATTGCATGCTAGAAGACTTAGCAGTTATGAGTTGGCATTGGGCGAGAAGAACATGATTGGAAGTTGACTACCACCCTATCTATCGTAGACTCGCTCGCTACTGAGGAACGATAGGTAGACTATATGCTATAGACTCGCTCGGTACTGAGGAATAGTATATGGTGTTGTGACTCGCTACTGATGTACTGCATTGGTATTTTCTTGACTTGACCCGGTAGTCATGCGACCATGAACTGTTCTTAAAACTGCATTCACTTAGACTGGTTAGGCTACCTTTATCCGTTAGGTACGAGTACTTTTAGTTTGAGTACTTGTATCTGACCGTGACTTGGAACAATAACTTGTCGCGGATTAGTTCGTCACATCTTGTCCTTGTTTGGTTGTAGGTGTGACTTACTAATTCGATGAGAAGATATTAAACCTTGTTGGGGTCCGGATACCATATTGGATTCATAGCATGGAAAGATACGTCACCGTGAAATAGTTTACCATCTCCTGTCCTTGTTTGGTTGGGGGGTGGTACGCTAGTTCAATAGGTGTGTATTGGACCATGTTATAATTTAATTGACTTATTTAATTGAGCAATATTTATTCAGTTTATATGGCATGATATTATGTGTCGTGTTACGTCCCTCTGAGAACCTGGTTATCTCTCCAGGTGTGTGCTATTATCTTTCGCAGGTGTTCTCGCTCTAGCCGTGACCACTGCTATTTCTTCGAGGATGATTGCACTTGGATCGTCTTCGCTTCGCTCGCCAAATTCATATATTTTCTTATGTATTTTTCCTTTACTTGTTGGTAGTGGATTTGTCTCCGCCCAACATATTGTATCAAGACAATTCATTATCTTTATATGATGTCTTTTATTCATTTATTTTGCGTGGATGAGATTAGTTATGGTTCTACTGTATTTTACAGCTTATGTATCCATACGAGGTTTCCATATATTGGAGTATACTTCATATGAATATAGCTGGCATTTCTACGTTCCTAGTCCTACGTATTTTGGGACTGGGGCGTTACATGTTTTTGTGGTGGCCCATGCAGGTTAAGATAAATTGTTTGGTTACTTTACCGTACCAAGCAAGCCTGCGTATAGGATTAGAAGTCTAGGGTCTCATCCACATACTTGACTCTTTCCTAGATTTTATCTACCGTTTGACTCATCGACTGTATCTTGCTTGATTTCTTCTAACAAAATTCTTATCTTTCCTTCGTGCCTGCTAGAGATTGACCCTACTAGTTAGATGTCCCAAACACCCTTAGCTTAATTCTTTAAGTTGGGTAGAATACCCCACACACCCTTGACCATTAAGGGAATACAAATGGTATTATCTATAACGTAGAGACTAGAGGAAGTTAACCCATCTGGTCAACCAAGCCTTGGTCAATAAAACCGTAGAATGATGGTATAGGAATAAACAAGACTTAGATCCTTATGACTCTTAGACCATTCATATTTGTTTTTATTCATCTATTATCGTGCCTATATTTTACTATCTAGACTAATGATGCTAATGTAGCCTAGTTTTTGCAAGTTTAGCCTTTTACCAAGCTTGTTCATGACATATATATATGTTAATGGAGGTACCCACTAACATATTGTCTATCAGAACCGGTGCATGATGGTCTGATCAACCAAGTGCACTTTGGTTCGCTTTTATCTATCGTTCTACTTGGATGGAGACATAGCTAACTTGTCCTCTAGAGTCCCATTCGCGACTGCCTTGGCAACTCCTTTTGAATTTTTTTCGGTCGTCCTTGAATCACGTATTCGTTTTCGATAACGCCTCATTCGAACTCTATATTGCTTCGCCCTCACCTATTTTAGGAGGACGAAAACGTCATACTAGAACTTCCTCTAACCTTCCCATCGGCTATGACCATTCTCACTCGATGTTGCTATATCTTCATCCCAAACTATTCGGCCCAATCAAGACCCTCTAATCGCTTAATTTAAGTGAATCTATTTTGTTCTCTTAATCATGACCCTCATTCATTACCCGTGACCATACCGTATTATTTTCTATGATCTAGATCGTGAATTCTTACGGCATGATTTGTTATAGATTGTTTCCCATCGATACCCCCTTGTATCTTCTCACCTCCTACGAATTTTTAATTTCGAGGACGAAATTCTTTTAAGTTGGGTAGGATGTAAAACCCCTAAATTTCTACTATATTTTTTATCGATTTTAGTACTGATTTAAAATTTTTGTATTGTACGTCGCGTAGTCGTAATGTACGTTGTGCACAAACGACGTATTTCGTAATTGCTCGTCGAGTACGAATATGGGCGAGCGTACATATTTTTAGAAAAATATTTTTCCTATTTTTATAGTTTCAAGATAATATATATATTAATTATTTTTAGCTATCAAAGTGTCTAAATTTATGAGTTTATTTATGAAAAGCCTTTTAGACAGTTATAATAATAAATAATATTCTTATAAAAAGGTATACTAGAAAAGTGTATATTTGTAAATATTATTTGTGCATACATATATATTTTCGTAATTAATTATTAGTTTATTTTTATATAATAAAGTAATTTTCGAAATTATTATTAATAGTATTTTTGGAAAATATATTTGGAAGTTATTGTGGCCATTTAAATCGTGATTTAATTTTTTTTGGATTTATTTAAATAGATTAAATTAATATCCATATTTAGAATTTGATTTATCCCATTGATTTAAACTAAAAATTTAATTTGATTTAAATTGGATTTGTATTTGGATTTGGAATTGATTGATTTTAAATTGGTAGTAATTATCTAATTGGGGTTTAAATCTTCCTAATCATTATCTAATTGGGGTTTAAATCTTCCTAATCATTATCCAATTGGGAATTCCCACATCCTATAAATAGGCAGGTACTCCTCCAATTCATTATTCATCGACAATAATTTCCACCACAAGTGTACGTGCATCGTGTCAGTGACCATATTTCCTTCCATTAATTTTTCTATTACAATTACAGTCTCCGTCGTGTCCAACAACCCCGGACACGACGCACCCCTATCCCGCAAGCTCTGTCTCTCATCACCAGCACATCCCAAACCCGCCATCTCCAACACCACCCGTGTCGCCTCCTGCTGCCAGCAATACCACCCGAACAAATCGGTAATCGCCGTGGCCAACCCTGGCAACCTGTCGCCACCTCCAGACCACATCCGCATCTCCACATAAACTCAGCAAACACCACCACCACCGGCGCCCAATTTTCGGCGATACCCTCCGTCGAACATCCGACGCCCAATTCTCTACCACCGGCAGCCAAAACCGCCACCGATACCAGAGACACCACAATAAATAAACCCTAAATTTAGGGAAACCCTTACCTCTGCCATCTGCAGCGCCTCCGCCGTGCATCCGGCGACCGCCCTAGCCCTGGACGTGCCGACAGCCTTAGCCGCCCATCTCAGCCGCCACCAAGCGTCGACCCTCAGCCCCTCCCGACTTCCTTCCTCCGGATCCACCGCCCCGGCATCGATCTCCGCCTACAACCCCCTCCGGTCGCCGCCCAGCACCGCGGACCAGCCCTAGCCGCCGCCCTCGAGCTTGGCCGTCGCCGACGACCGATCCAGCGCCCGGCCGACCGCCGCCCGCTCCCTCCGGCTCCTTTTCCAGCCGCCCGACCAAGTCCTCGAATCTCTCGCTCCAGCGCTCACCTCTCTTTCCTCCGCCCGCCGTGGTCGTACTTGCCCGCCGCGCCGCCCCGTCTCCGCTCTTCCGCCACCGTGTCCATCCCTCTCTCTCTCGATCATCTTCTTTCCTCGCTCCCTCTTCTCTCTTCCTCCGCCGCTTGTGCGCGCCTTTTCGCCGGAGTTCCCACCGCTCCTCCGCGAGTCAACCCGCCTGCGCTGTGGCATAGCCCGGCCACCGAAGCCACCCGCAGAGAGTCTACCCCTACTCTCTCGCCTCCCTTTCTTCTTTCCGCTCTCTTCTCTCTTTCTTGCTCACTCGTCGCTCTCTCCCTCTCTCTTCATCATCTCTATTTTTTTTCTTTCAGCTTTCTCTCTTTCTCTCTCTACCCTTTCTGAACTAGTTTGACTCTCTGTTGTTAGCTGGCAGACTCCTCGGGTGTTGTTTTTTTTTCTTTCTTTTTTTGTTTTTTTGTTTTGTTTTATTAATGTTTTCTTCTTTCTTTTTTTCCTTTTAGTATCTATGGTATATTCATTATTATTAATCCTATTATTATTATTATTATTATTATTATTATTTTTATATAATGTGATTCTTATTACTTTATTGTTAGTAATAATTTTAGCATCAGAGTAGATGCATACACCATAGTTAATATTTTATTTCTTTATTACTCTTATTATTATGATTTTTTTATACGTAATTTTAGTGTGTAAATGTCACGCCCCAGTAACGAAATACGGGGACGGATTAGGCCAGCTACTCCATATGAGGTACGTAACGTCATACGGCGATCGTGGCTGTCGAGAGACTAGGGGGTACAAGCTACAATCAAGTCTCCTATGGTCCCACAGAGCTCTATGTCTCAATCAATTAAGTCAAATCAGCAATTAAATGAACATTAAAGATAAAGCAGTAAGGCATCCCTGACGCTTCATCAAAATGATCATGAGAGACTAGCTTTATAATTTAGCTATCTCAGATAGTCAGGAGTACAAAATTATACACAGCTGCAGTCTGTTTAATTACAATTATATACAGACACAAAATATCAAGTAATCCGGCTAACAGGTGCCGGTGGCTAAACGTCGCAAAAGTATAAGCAGGAGTGGTGGAGAAGAAACCCACTCGAGTCCCCGAACCGCCATGCTCCTAGTATGCACCATGGATGTCAGGGAGGAAGATCGTGTCCTCTGGCTCTGCTACGAGATCTGGCCAAACAAAACCAGCGGGGTCAGCCCCGAATAGCAAGTACCGCCAAAGGGGCACAAGAGTTAAGATTAAAAAAAAACCCAACTAATAGAATGACTGATAATAGTAATACTTATGCTACTATTATAGGGTAGCGCAACATCCTCGAACCCATATGGCACCCTTACAACCAAACAAGGACAAAAGGTGCCGCATGGAATCGGGACGTGTCGTACGTTATAACTTTCACATAAGTTAAAAAGGTAAAAACCATAAAATCTCCTGATCATGACTTCGGTCGATAGCCTATCGCAGCACAATAACCAACCCAACAATCAAACAAGAACATGGGTTGGATCATGTACCATAATAGACCATGTTCCTCAGTCATTCACAGAAGTAGCACTTCACAACCAGAATAAGTCTTCCGTTCATAACTTCGGTCCACAGCCTGTCATAGTACGATAACCAACCCAACAATCAAATAAGAACATGGGTTGGATCACGCACCATGACAGTCCGCTTCCCTCAGTTATTTATGGAAGGTAAATAGGAAACATGCAAGTCGTTTTCACGACCAATCAAGTCTACGAGTTTCTAGTGGAACGAGGTTATCCTCGCGTCAAGTTATTAGAAAAATCCTCAGATCGTATCTTTCCAGCAAGGCTAGCCAACCCAGGGGTTCGCGTAGACAGGTGTCATGGAGCACAGGTCCCTCGTGAGGCCACCTTGCCAAGACATGTAATATATAGCAGGAATTAATCGGATACAGTCATCCACTCGTTGCGGATGACACAGTATCCGTGGAGACCAGCCGGCGTGCCAAGACAATATCTCAGGGCGACTGGTGTAACACGATCTCGGGACTCTGCCCTCCCCATGCATCTAGTATATTCAGTTGCCTAGTTTAACCCTAGGTGAAATCTTAGACTCTCATGCTGTGGCCTGCATGATTATCCTCCTAAAGTCGTACTTTAGTACGAGTACCCTAAGTGAGGATCCATGTCAATCAGTATGTCAACATGTGCTACCCTCCTTAGTGTAATGCATCATTACAAATATGCCACGTGGAGTTACGAGTCATTTGTCGAGCATGAACAAGAACTGGGACATTCAGGTACATGTATCAGGTAGGAACACTTTGTTCTCCGGGGTCACATCAGTGCTCATATCATGCTCGGGACAAAAGGCGTAAGGATATAAAATGGGCATATAATATCTAATAAAATATCAAAAGCATACGCACAACAAGGCAGCGTGCGTGAAAAGTCACGCAGGCTCAAGGGAAAGAGCAGCGTAAAAAGTCAAGCAGGCTCAAGGGAAAGAGCAGCGTAAAAAGTCACGCAAGCTCAAGGGAAGAGCAGCGTAAAAAGTCACGCAAGCTCATGGAAAGAGCTGCGTGAAAAGTCACGCAGACTCAAGGAAAGAGCTGTGTGAAAAGTCACGCAAGCTCAAGGGAAAGAGCAGCGTAAAAAGTCACGCAAGCTCAAGGGAAGAGCTGCGTGAAAAGTCACGCAGACTCAAGGGAAGAGCTGTGTGAAAAGTCACGCAAGCTCAAGGGAAGAGCTGCGTGAAAAGTCACGCAGACTCAAGGGAAGAGCTGTGTGAAAAGTTACGCAAGCTCAAGGGAAAGAGCAGCGTAAAAAGTCACGCAAGCTCAAGGGAAAGAGCAGCGTAAAAAGTCACGCAAGCTCAAGGGAAAGAGCTGCGTAAAAAGTCACGCAAGCTCAAGGGGAGACACGCTTCCAACAGGAAGCGTGCTCAAACAGGAGCACACTGTTCACTGTCTTCTCCAAAACAGCAAGAACACCATGGCTGAACCCAAGCTTCAAAGTATCACAACTTGGCCATCCGAACTCCAAATCCAGATTTCCAAAGCTCCAACTTGGGTGAAACTGAATGCTCTTCCACATGGAAGCATCTAAAACCCATAAAATCCAACTAAAGTAGATCAAACCATGCAAAATCCAAAAATGATTAAAACTTAGATCTACAAAAATCAAAGCTTCAAAATAGAAATTTCCAAGTTCTAAACTAGTATAGATTAAGGAGAAGAACATGTTTTGGCAAATAGTTTTGTAAGAATCATTAACAAAATAATGGATTCTTCTCTTGAGCAAGTTGGTACTTGCCTTGGTTGGTGGAGGAAATAAATAAGAAGAAGTAAATGAGAGGAGAGAGAAGGAGATGAGTTATATATATAGATCTTGGACCCATGGGTTCATGATGAACCAAAGGGTTCATGATGACCCATTGGTGAACCAAGAATAGGTTACCCAAATGAGCCAAAACTGTTGGCCCAAATGCAGAAAATATATTAGAAAATAATATTTTGTCGAATATTTTTGGAAAATGTATGAAGAAATACAGCATAATAAATATAGTATAAATTCAAGGTAAATACAATTTATCGGTTTACGTATTAAAATACGTATTCTAGGATTGGGGAGTGACATCTCTACCCTTCTTAGAAAAATTTTGTCCTCGAAATTCCAGCCAAGACAGGATAGTGAAATCAGGGCAAGCAAGGTACAATCATATATATAAGTTAACTATCATAGCAGTTATTATCATACATCACAAGGTGAAAAATAAGCAGGTGCAGAAAAGCATGGAATCGTGTCAATAAGGTGCATAAATATACCTTATTAGTCAAACAAATACGGATAACGAGATCTGATCTCGTCCTCGTGCTCCCAGGTTGACTCTCCCGAAGAGTGATGGTTCCAAGAAACACGGACAAGGCTTATCGTCCGATTCTTGAGTACCTTCTCTCGTCGGTCCAAAATAGATACGGGTTGTTCCTCGTAAGTTAGGTCGGTACCAACGACTAACTCAGAATGATCGAGGACATGACTCGGATCCGGGACATACCCACGTAATTGGGACACATGAAACACATCATGTATGCCAGTTAACGAAGGCGGAAGGGCAAGTCGATAAGCCACATCGCCTACCCGAGCGAGAATCTTGAAAGGTCCAACGTATCTTGGACTAAGCTTTCCCCGGGTTCCAAATCTGATGATACCCCGAGTAGGCGAAATCTGCAGAAACACTTGGTCACCAACTCTAAACTCTAGAGGCCTACGATGCTGATCTGCCCAATGACGATGTCGGTCCTGTGCAACTCGAAGGCGCTCTCAGACTAACTTAACTATCTCCACAGTCTGCGTGATCATCTCTGGCCCCAACAACTTCCGTTCTCCGACGTCGTCCCATGCCAAAGGGGACCTGCACTTCCTTCCGTACAATGCTTCGAACGGGGCCATCTGAATGCTAGCCTGATAGCTGTTGTTATAGGAGAACTCCACTAGATGAAGGTGGTCCTCCCAAGATCCGCCAAAATCCAAGGTACACGCCCGTAGCATATCTTCTAATGTCTGGATGGTTCTTTCTGATTGCCCGTCAGTTTGTGGATGATAAGCATGTAGGCCTCAAAAATGAAGTCACGCTGAGTTGATCAGAATAAGTCACGCAGAGTGATCCAAGAAGCAGCACAAAAGATACGCTAAGTTCTGCCTGGCCATTTCCTTTAGAAGTCACGCAGAGACAGCTCAGCCATACGTCAGAATCATAATGACTGACAACACAACAGTCGAGAAACGTCTCCTCGTATGCCACGTATGCACAGAACTCGAGAGATCACAGCCGTCTTTTGCGTGATTTTCGAAATCTTCCTTAGCAAGACTCACTCTTCACCAAGTTGGCGTGACTTTGGGTCGTGTCTTCATTAAATGCGGCTGACAATATAATCAATGTCAGAGATTTTGTGTCAGACGAAGTGTGCCAAATCAAGACAGCTGGCGGTTTGCGTGGATTCTGAACCTTCTCCTTCCTCAAAACATTGCGTGACTTTTGAGTTATTCTTCTCAAAGCCTGCGTGAATTCTGAAGTATTCTTCTTCAAAGCTTGCGTGGATTTCGACTTCAACGAGTCTGCGTCAACGAATCTGCGTAGATTTTTGCCTTCAGCAAGTCAGCGTGGATTTCATTTCAACAGGAGTACGTGGCAGCCATGCCACCGATCTCTCTCTCTCTCGCGTGTCCAGTAACTTGCACACGACCCATGCACTGATGCCATGTGTCCAACAGTTACGGGCCACGTCCAGTAACTACTCACTAACCCTGCGTATATTTAGAGTCTGCGTGACTTTTCAAGTGCACCAGTGGTGAGGTAGTTATCTTTTCAGTTACTGTTTTGACTCTATAAATAGAGTTCTTTTTCTCATTCATTGTACAGATACATTAATATCTACTGTCAAAATTTTGAGAGCTTTTCTTCTTTACATAGTCCAAGGGATAAAGCGATCGTCTTCTAGATCGGATTCCTACAGTTGTAATTTTCCTAGAAACACAACAAATAAAGAGAATTTCTTTATGGAAAACAAATTGGCGACTCTGCTGGGGAAAACCATCTCCTCTTCTGAGATGGCAACAAGTCTAAGGGTGGCAAGCCCACTCCAGCCTCCATCATCACTGCCAAGTCGAAGGGACACTCTGTCTATGTCCCTAAGAATCAGTTGGCAGTCAATGGTGAAGTCTCTGCTACAGTGTCTGCTCCTAACACTGGCAAGAGCTCTACTGCAAGCACGCACACTCTTGTGCACTCGAAGATGACAGTAATCAAAAGATCACGCTAACAGTACTGGCTCCTTAGCCAAATCTGTTCCAGTGTGTATCTCCAAAGTTGAAAGTCACGCTGACAGTACTGGCTCCTTAGCCAAATCTGTTCCAGTGTACAAATTCAACTCTAAAAGTCACGCTGACAGTACTGGCTCCTTAGCCAAATCTGTTCCAGCGTGCAAATTCAACTCTAAAAGTCACGCTGACAGTACTGGCTCCTTAGCCAAATCTGTTCCAGTATGCAATCCCACATTCAACAGTCACGCTGATAGTACTGGTTCCTTAGCCAAATCTGTTCTAGCGTGTAATTCTAAAATCAAAAGTCACGCTAACAGTACTGGTTCTTTAGCCAAATCTGCTTCAGCGTGTATTTTATCAGAGAAGAATAGCTCCTTAGTTATCTCTTCTTCTTCACCGAGTTCTACTAGAACTGGGGGTGGTCTTCCACACAAAGTCCCTTCGAAAAGGAATAACTCTTTAGTTGTTTCTTCTGCTCCTGTAGTTTTTACTTCAGGAACAGCTTTGACTGATACTTTTGTTAGTCAAAGGAAAGGAGATGGTCTTTTGACTACTCTTCCTTTTGGACATTCTATGTCTCAAAATCTGAATGAGTCTAAGAAAAAATATTCCTTAATATCTTCTCCTATGACTTCTTCAAATTGGGCACAGAATCTGTCCATTAAAGAGGGTCTGTTACCAACTCATAATCAAAGGAGTGGTTCAACTCTTCCTTCTCTGCAAATATCCAGATCAATGGAAGGAAAACTCCATGTTTCCAAAACCAATGTGTTACCTTCCATTGATTTAAGAACAAAACTCAGCACTTCTGGTGTTAAGAAATCATACCAATTGGATATGAAGATAAAAGATCCAGATGCAGAGTATGCAAGAAATTATGTGGCTCACATTAATCACTCTTTGTATAATCAAGAGCCATCAAGACCCAAGAACAGGAAGTATACTCCTCAATCTTCACAAATAGATTTACGGGAATATCTTCAACAGAAGAGAAGGAGTAATTCCATATCAAAGGAACATGCTGAATGTGACTTCTATCCAAGAGTCATAATTCGGTGCAGATGTGAATCAACAGTTCAAGACCATGGTGATCATGAATGTGACTTCCAGCCAAGAGTCACAAAGCAATGCAGATGTCAAAATAAACGACAGTCTGTTTTCAATAGGATTCAGTATGAACCTATGCCTGATGAAGATGAGCCTTTGTTTGCCTCTGTCAACATAACTTCTCGGGACACCGGGGGTAGAGTTGATAGTCCAGATGGAGTATATAGAAACACCAGAGCAAGAGTCCTGGCTTCTAGTCAAAGAAATTTGATCCCTGAAATTGATTCTGAATTTCTTGGAGAATCTAACTTCCTACATCTTCCTACTGGGGGTAATTCTCCTGTAGTTGACTTTGATGCACGAAGCAATGATTCAGAGCATACAACATCTACTAGTTCATCAATAATCCCTTATACAGTCACGACTTACATGGTTGATAGGAATACTGATGAACCTTCTTCTTCCTTGACTCCTCAAGATCAAAGAATTGCTTTTTTGGAACAACAAATGAAGTCTATGACTGACACAATGAAGTCGATGTATGAACTCATGACAGCTCAGTTGCAAAATCGACAGACTGTATCAGATGCCATACCAGTTGATATTGATATAAGTCCAGTACAAGTTCCTCCAGCAGTACAATCTAATACTCCTGGACCAGCTCAACCAAATCCTAGTCTCTCTGGAGCTGGGGGTAGTGCTTACAATGCTGTTCCTCCTCCCAACTATTCTCTACAAGTCACAACTCCACAATCTTCGAGAGTTGTCTCTGAAGAATTGAAGAATCTCAAAACTCAATTCGAGGCATTCAAACAGAAGGATGGTTTACAAAGGTTAGGCATCAAGCAGCCTTATCCGATAGAATGGAAGCAAGTATCATATCCTCCTAAATACAAGCCTCCTACTATCTCATTCTATGATGGAACCACTTCTCCAAGTCAGTTTATTAATCACTTTGAAGTGATAACTGATCAACTGCAACCAAGTGATACCCTCCTTACTCGGGTATTTATTGGATGTCTCAAGGGAACGACTTATGAATGGTATAGGAGTCTCCCAGATGGGAGTATTACCTCATTTACTGGTTTCAAACAGATATTTCTTGAAAGGTTCTATGAAGGGCTTAATGACATGACTATGTCTGCTCTTATTAGAATCAAGCAGAAAAATAATGAATCTACAGAGGAATACATTGAACGATTTCGAAGAGAAGCTCTGAAGATGCCTCTTGGAACTCCTGATACTGTCACCATTGACACGTGCAAATCAAACTTGTTGCCAATCATCAGTATGTGGACAGGGTCCACTCAATTTCAAGATTGGCCTTCCTTCATAGTCAGTGCCAAAGCTGCAGAAATTAGTGCTGAAACCTTCAAAGGTTTAGGAGTGCAGATGACTCCTAAAGAAACATGACAAGGTGCTAACAATAAAAATAATGCTCGCAAAGGAAAAGAAACTCTTGAAGTTAATCTTCAGAGCAAAGATGCATCAAATTTTCAAACTCCTGTCTCTACAACTCAACAATCAAGAACACCTCGCCCCAAAGAAGAATATTCTTTTGACGACGACGATGTCCTTGGTATCTTTGAATGTCTGCTGAAAGGTAATAAGATACAATTACCTGAGATCAAGAAACCTGATGAAGTTGGTAAGACAGATCATCCCAAATACTGCCCATATCACAGAATGCTGGGTCATACAATTCGTACATGTTATGTACTGAAAGGAAAGATCCAAGAAATGATTAAATCTGGAGCTATCTCTCTTACTCCAAAAAGAAGACCGTCACCTCCAACGTCGTCTCTATGCAATTTGGAGATTTCCCTCCTCAACTCCTTGAAAGTGGGATTGTTTCTATTCCCAAGGCAACTCTTGACATAGTGAATCTTCCTCCTCCACAGTCTGAAGGATTAGTGCCAATCACTTTGGAAACAGGGGAAATCATGTGGATCCATCCTGATCTAGTGGCAGATTTTGAATCGCCTTCTCCTCAAAAGATTTCTTCTCAAAAATCCAAGAAGGCTGGAAAGATCAAGTCATGTCATATGACTTCTCTTGGGTCTACCTCTGACACAGAGCCGAAAGACAAAGAAGAAGCACTTGTTAGTGCTACTCGAACGGGGAAACCTTACCTAAAGGATTATTCTAAAAATCCTGAAGATCCTACTGATATCCCTTCAGATGCTAAAGATGCTCCTAATATTCCTCCTGAAGAAGAATCATCCACTGAACCTGTTCCTCCCAAGCCTACGGCTCTGGAGAAAGGCAAACAACAGGCTCGGTTTGATAAGCCAATCAAGAAGTCTTCTCCTCTTGGACTTCAGAAGCCTTACAACTTCGACATTTTGGCTCAACTTGCTAATACTCCAGCTAGAATGTCCCTTTTTGAACTTCTACGTCTTTCTAAAGAAACTCGGGAGACTTTAAGTGAAGCACTTCTACAAGCTGACTCTTGTCTTGCACAATTGAAAAAGCCAGATACGGAACCTGCCACTTGCTTACATTGCAACAGTGTACTGGAGATTATCCCAAATATCACCTTTACACAAGATGACATGCTACTGGAGGATAATCGATATGACCGACCTCTCTACTACACTGGTTATATTGATACGATGAAGATAGATCGTATCCTCATTGACCCAGGGTCTGCTATAAGCATAATGCCGAAGAGTCTGTTGGATGAACTAAAAATTCCTCTTCACAAGCTCTCCAAGACGGTTACTACTATCTTGGGATTCAATCAAAGCCGAAGTGAGCCTTTGGGAAAGATTCATCTGAAGCTTCAGATAGGCGATTTCAGATCTAAAGTCACTTTCTATGTGATCGAGATCGCGGGATCCTATAATCTTCTTCTGGGGAGGCCCTTTCTTCATGAAAATAATGTGGTGCCCTCTACTCTTCATCAATGTTTTAAATACATTGATAGCAATGGAAGAGTACAAAAAGAAGTTGCTGATATAAATCCCTTCCATGGGGTTGAAGCTTATTTCAATGATTCCCGAATGTACAAAGAAGAGTATACAAGGATCATACAAGCTGTGGAGAAAGAAGATGCACAAAGTAAGACTTTAATAATTCCTGTTAAAAGTTGAACTACTCAGCAACAATCTCCTAAACCCTCTGGAGAAGATTCTTTCATCATTCCAGTGAGTGGACGGATCTCTCCGTTACCTCAGTCATCTACTCAAAATACACTGATCATTCCTGTCAGTGGGCGTACTACAGTTCCTGTATCTTCATAAGATACTCTGCTAATTCCAGTTGGAGGGCGGATTATTCTTCCATCTCAAACTTCAAGGGAGCTCACCTCTTCTGAGCCATTTGTTATCGATCTTAATCGAAACAAAGCTTCTTCTTCTTCTCCCCCTTTAGTCATTGACTTGGCTAAAATCTCTAAGGCTCAGCCTTCTCCCAATGTAAATATTGATGCTTTTACATTTAATGAAAAGTCTCCACCTTTGCAGTACGTTGATGTGTGTAATTATGTTCATAGTTATTTATATCTGTTAGATGACTTGAACACAATAACCATAGGAGTTGTACAGACTGTTCATACAGATGTATCTCTAGAACCTGTACAATCTTCATACTTTCTAGTTCCCAGCAGAAAGCTAGGAGACATTCCAATATTCTTTTACAAAGGGCCTCAAAATCCTTCTGATCTTGAAGATGATGACAAAAATGATGATACTGGAAGATTACAACTACGTCGTTATAGTCAGCAATCTAGAGACATCATCAAAAATATGGGCTATGACTTCAGGACTGGCCTCAATAATAGAAAAGGAAGAAAAATACCTGTCCGGATTCCTCCTTTGAAATATGGAAGGACGAAATACGGATTGGGTTATACTGCTCCTACTCTTTTCATCAATATTATCCATGAAGATCCCGAGTCTGACGAAGATAAGAGATCTGATTCTTCTAGTACCACTTCTTGGAATTCCGATACGAGTATCGGTGACTTCTATTGCAACCTTCTGTCTTCCAACATGGTTTCCATTGACCATTCTGAAGAAAATGATGAAGACGAAGAAGAGTTTGAAATCTCACCTGAATCAGAACAGTGGGCCCAAAGATTAGATAATCAATGGGAGTTCCGTTTTGAGCAAAGAACCTTCGACTGAAGATAAACTTGTTCAAATAGATGTTGGTGAAGAGGGATCTCCCAAACCAATATTCATCAGTGAAAGTCTTTCAGAAACTGATAAGAAAGACATGATCAAACTCATTCGTGATTACATCGATGTCTTTGCTTGGAGTTATGAAGATATGCCAGGGCTTGATCCTCAAATTGCAACTCACAAGCTCAATATCTTGCCGAATGCTAAACCGGTCAAACAACAACAGCGACGAATGGATGCAATTGAAGCTGAAGTCAATAAACTCATGGCCTCTGGGTTTATTAGAGAGGAACAACATCCCGATTGGGTGGCTAATATTGTTCCTGTTCTTAAAAAGACTGGCAAGATCAGAGTATGCATAGACTTTCGCGATCTCAATGCGACATGTCCTAAAGACGAATTCCCTCTACCAATCACTGATGTCATGGTTGATAATACCTGTGGATTTGAACGAATGTCATTCATGGACGGGTATTCTGGGTACAATCAGATCAAAATGTTTCCAGAGGACGAGAAGCACACTTCTTTCAGAACGCCGATTGGTACATACTGTTATACAGTTATGCCATTCGGTCTCAAGAATGCAGGAGCAACTTATCAACGAGCTATGAGCACTATATTCCGTGAACATTTGCGAAAAACAGACGAATGCTATGTTGATGATATTGCAGTCAAAAGTCGACAAAAGGAGGATCATATCCAAGATTTGAAGACTATATTTGATCTAATGCGTAAGCATCAATTAAAGATGAACCCTACTAAGTCCTTCTTAGGCGTCTCTAGTGGTAAATTTCTCGGCTTCGTCATTACCTCTAAAGGTATACACGTGGATCCCGAGAAGATCAAAGCCATCCAAGAGATGCGTCCTTCGCGCACCTTAAAAGAGCTACGAGGATTTCAAGGAAGAATCGCTTATATCAGGAGATTCATTTCTAATTTATCAGGACACTACAGACCATTCAACAAACTTATGAAGAAAGGTGTCTCTTTTGTCTGGAATGATGAATGTCAGAAAGCATTCGATGATATAAAACAATATCTGATGAGCCCTCCAGTATTGGTACCTTCCGTCTCAGGAATATCGTTCCTCCTCTATACTCGAGCAATGAGTCATTCATTGGGTGCATTACTCGCTCAAAAGAATCAAAATGGCCATGAACAAGCCATTTATTATCTCAGCCGCACTATGACTGGAGCTGAACCTCGATATTCACCGGTTGAAAAAGAATGTCTAGCCTTGATGTTTGCTGTCCAAAAGATACGTCATTATATCATTGGCCAGACTATTCATGTCATCTCCAGGATCAATCCTATACGGATCATGATGAAGAAACCCAGTGTTTTGAATTCTCGATTGGCTAACTGGGGAATCCTACTTGCTCAGTATGACATGCACTATATTCCTCAGAAATCAGTCAAAGGACAAGCTTTAGCTGATTTTCTGGCTGCTCACTCAATTCCAGAAAATTCAAAACTCTATGATAAAATCCCAGATGAAGTCCTAGATTCAAATCAAATTGCTGAAGAAGATCCTACTTGGCGTCTATTCTTTGATGGAGCATCAAGAATTGGTCCTAATGGCGATATTGTCGCTGAAGTTGGAATTGTTCTTGTATCGCCAGAAGGTCTTGCCATTCAAAGAGCTTATTCTCTCGATCAGCCGTGTTCAAACAATGTAGCTGAGTACAACGCATTACTTATTGGTCTTCAACTCGCTAAACATCTGAATATTCAACATTTGGAGGCGTATGGAGACTCTAAACTCATTGTCAATCAGATCAGGGGTACTTACGAAGTTCGTCATCAAGATCTGGTTCCTTATCATAAAACAACTATATCTATGGCTTCTTCGTTTAAGGAATTCTTCATTGAACATGTTAGGCGAGCATGTAACACAGAAGCTGATGCCCTTGCTAATCTTACAGCGGTCCTGGCTATCCCAATCAGACGGCAACAAATGATTGTTGTTCGTAATCGAGAATTATTTTATCTTGAAAATAACCTGACTCTAGGACTTCCAGTTGACATTGAAGAATCAACATCTCATGACGTCAACACAACAAGAGGATTTGGATTCAGTCGTAAATCGATATCATCTTCATCTGATTCCAGCATGGAATTCATCTTCAGTAACTCGACTGAGAATCAGAATACGGATAAAGATTGGAGACTTCCTTTCTTAGATCTCGTATTATATGATATTTTTCCGGATGATCCGAGTGAGGCAGCATCTATCAGACGACGATCACTCAGATTCTACTACAATCATACAACAAAGACCTTATATCGTCGAGCTTATGATGGTTTACTCCTTCGATGTGTTGCCGGTGACGAAGCCCAACAAGTTATTCGTGAAGCACATGATGGAATTTGTGGAGCGCATCAACCTGGGCCAAAACTTCAAGACCGTATTCGACGGAGGGGTTATTATTGGCCAACTATGGTATCAGATGCCATTGAATATGCAAGAAAATGCAAAGCTTGCCAAATCTATGCAGATTTTATACATCAACCTTCGGAGTTTCTACATCCGACGGCAGCATCATGGCCCTTTGAAGCTTGGGGCATGGACATTATTGGCCCAATTAATCCGCCTTCATCCAAAGGACATCAGTTTATTCTTGTAATAACCGATTATTTCTCCAAATGGGCCGAAGCCATTCCATTATCTGAAGTCAAGACTTCCAATGTTATCAGCTTTATCAAACACCATATCATCTATAGATTTGGTGTCCCTCGACGCATTATTCATGATAATGGACCACAATTCGTCAGTCAGAGATTTACTCGATTCTGCGACGATCATCGGATTGATAATGTGGCTTCTACCGCATATAATCCTGCCGCTAATGGATTAGCAGAAGCTTTCAACAAAACCATCATCAAACTCTTGAAGAAGTTTGTTTCTTCCAACAAACGAAATTGGAGTGAGAAGCTTGGTGAATGTTTGTGGGCTTATCGCACTACAGTTCGTAATGCTACTAAGTGTACACCTTTCTCTCTGGTGTACGGATCTGAGGCTGTTCTCCCATTAGAGATTCAAATTCCTTCTTTAAGGATAGCAATCGCTAATGAACTTACCTCAGAAAATAATGATCGTCTTAGACTTCAAGAATTGGAGGCTCTGGATGAAAAGCGGTTATCTACTCAACAGAATATTGAATTCTATCAAGCTAGAATTTCAAGGGCTTTTAACAAGAAAGTCAGAATTCGAACATTTCAGAAAGGAGAACTTGTGCTTACTGTCAGACGCCCGATGACTATGACACACATGAGTAAGGGCAAGTTTGATGCAAAATGGGAAGGTCCATTCATTGTCAATAAGATCTTTTCTAATGGGGCTTATCAACTCACTACTCTAGATGGTAAAGCCACTATGATGCCCATCAACGGCAAATTCTTGAAGAAGTACTACGTCTAATATTTCTATCAAGATTGTTCTCCCATAATTCTCCAGCTATTTTATTTTTCTTTTCGAAGAATCATTCTGATATCTATTATCCCCAGTGGAGATAGGTATTCTACTTTGTATCGTTTTCTCAACAAATTTGATATCCAGAAAATCATGTCCATATTACCTCTGAATTTTCTATCTCAATATCATATTTATGAAAATGATATTTAGTCTTTCTGATTTCTGAGTCAAAAGATCAATGAATAAAGGCAAAAATATAAAGTGGGAAGGATATATCGTAAACAAAGTTTCCTTAAACGGAGTTTATTTGAGACAAATTCTTCAAGAAAAAGAGTACATCATCATGGAAGATCACTGTAATCCCTTTCATATTTGGGACGAGGACCACATACATAATCAGCAAAAGAATTGAGTACATCTTTTCCTGACCGTACCAAGAATTGACAGGCAGCCAGCCTCATTGCTTCTTCTTCTTCGGTTTCTCCTGGTTCGACCAGGAAGTCCAGGATATCTTTCGGCGGTTTGGGAGTAGACGAGCTTTCGCCCATTTCCTTCTTCTGTGGAGGTGGATGTTCTTTAACACCTTCAGTAGCTTCGGGGGCGACTTCAGCCTTCTTTATATTCTCTTCAGAAGACATTGTGGATAAAATGCGATCCTTCTATTCAAATATATGCTCTATTTATAGGCATATGGTTACAAGGATCGAAGGGACGTATTCTTTCCCGATATTCATTTCATCCATTCATTTCTCACATTCATCCGACGTTTCACATGTTCATTAATACTTGACGGTTCATCCGTTCACTTATTACATTCACTCGACAGTTTATCTGTTCATCATTTCCTAACGGTTCATCCGTTCATAATCTTCTATCAATTTACTAAGTGGGAATTCGTTATTTATCATGTTTTCATAACCTCTGAATCAATTCCGAATCTACTTACTCATTTGTCATGTTTTGACCTCTGCATAGAAATCAATCTATTTTCTTTCGAGTTCCTATATATTATCACGTCCATAATACCTCTGATAATATCATATACTCTAAAACAGAAAAGATAATTTTATTATCTATCATGTCCACAATTCATCCACAAATACAAATCATTGAGCAAAGAAGAATTGTCATTTCCATTCCCATTTTACCACAAAAAGTCTATTATATTTTCTTAGACTTTCTTACAAATCATAATGGAAATCTATTACAAATCTTGGATTTTTATTCTATGTACAACTGAGATCTATTTCTTCTTGGATCTTCTCTGGCAATCCCGTTGTTTGTGGCAATTCCTGGGTGTCCAGCAGGAATCAAACTCTGGTCTTATCTCTCAGACGAGAGGAGAACCACAGAGTAGGGCAACACGAAAACGTGTTGCTGCCAATACAACTGGTGGATTAGAAGCGACCTTTCAGAGGTGACAAGAATGTATCCAACCTTGGGATACAATTCCTAGTTCTCCCGTAAAAGGAACTCTACTACCCGATTTCTCGGTAGTAGAGTTGACTCCACCATCCAACTCTCGTGTATAAAGGCTCTTCCTACCATCTAAGGAAGACCCTTCTATCTCACGAAGAGTTCTGAGTTGTCTGATTTACGCGTCAAAAGTGTATGAGCTCCCTGATGTAGATGTCAGCAGGATATTCTCCACAGCATCTACATCTCCAATGCCAGTTCTGAAGAAAATTTTTAGCCAAGTTTCTGCAGAAAGATCAACGGAAATCATTCAGTATGCATCTATCAAACAGAGACAGGCGTGTATTGTTCAAATCAGAAACAAAAAAAAAAAAGCCTATCTTCAACAGCAAAAATAAGTACACACTGGCTTACCTTCAAGTTTGCTGCTAAGGATTGACAGACCCATGTCTGGTAGCGTGCACAGAGATCTGACATCAGACAACATGGCTTTCCTATTTTCTTCTCACAGAAAATTCATTCTCAGAAGAGAGGAAGAAGAATGGGAAGATGAGTTTGCGTGGAGTTCATCCATCTATTTAAAGGGTCAAGTGCAGGTCTATTCTTGGAAAAGATCCGCATAAATAGCGCTCGTAAATTGTGGAATGAGTGTCACGTGTACTTCGGGAGACAGTGCAACATTGGAAACAGTCAAAGTGTGCTAATTAATATTCTTCATTAAAAGGCACGCAGATCAAACACAAAAGTTGTACTTCATTCTTTAAACAGGCACTGATGGCCTTACAAAAAGACAAAACAGAAAAGTGCAACAAAAGCGTAGAAAGTTACGCTCTATTTTCCAGAGCGGCTAAGTTTGATGCCTAACTCCTCTACGCTCTTAACTCCCAGGCGATGCAACAGAGTCTCGAGCATTTTACGCTTCTCCATAAGGCTCCGCCCATCAGAAGAAGACGAGCCATCCAATCCAAAGTAGCTCAAGAGATTCTTGGCTAACTGCGTGGAGTCGTCCTTGAGCTCGATGACGACAGGTTCGGGTTCTTTGCCCCCAAAAGTGGGGTCACCATGGGAACAAAAGCCCAACTTGCGTGCTTCCTCTTCAGCTGCTTCCTTTGGGGTCATATTTTTGAGAGATGAATGTCAAAACTGAGAATCACTCCCTATTTATATAACAGATCTCGTCGACAGTTCATATTCCACCATAAATTGGACGCAATCAGTCTCGGAGAACGAAGAGTCATTATGACATTTAATAAGTTCATTTGGATGTTTTCAAAGAACTTCGAAGTCTTTTCGACTTCCGAAAAATTTTGGAGTCATCTCAGCGTGACTTTAACTCATTTTCATCATCTCTATTTCAAAGTATTTCGAAAATATTTTATCATTTTTCGAAAACTTTGAAGGGGGTTTTGTAGGCCTCAAAAATGAAGTCACGCAGAGTTGATCAGAACAAGTCACGCAGAGTGATCCAAGAAGCAGCACAAAAGATACGCTAAGTTCTGCCTGGCCATTTCTTTTAGAAGTCACGCAGAGACAGCTCAGCCATACGTCAGAATCATAATGACTGACAACACAACAGTCGAGAAACGTCTCCTCGTATGCCACGTATGCACAGAACTCGAGAGATCACAGCCGTCTTTTGCGTGATTTTCAAAATCTTTCTTAGCAAGACTCACTCTTCACCAAGTTGGCGTGACTTTGGGTCTTGTCTTCATTAAATACGGCTGACAATATAATCAATGTCAGAGATTTTGTGTCAGACGAAGTGTGCCAAATCAAGACAGCTGGCGGTTTGCGTGGATTCTGAACCTTCTCCTTCCTCAAAATATTGCGTGACTTTTGAGTTATTCTTCTCAAAGCCTGCGTGAATTCTGAAGTATTCTTCTTCAAAGCTTGCGTGGATTTCGCCTTCAACGAGTCTGCGTCAACGAATCTGCGTGGATTTTTGCCTTCAGCAAGTCAGCGTGGATTTCATTTCAACAGGAGTACGTGGCAGCCATGCCACCGATCTCTCTCTCTCGCGTGCCCAGTAACTTGCACACGACCCATGCACTGATGCCATGTGTCCAACAGTTACGGGCCATGTCCAGTAACTACTCACTAACCCTGCGTGTATTTAGAGTCTGCGTGACTTTTCAAGTGCACCAGTGGTGAGGTAGTTATCTTTTCAGTTACTGTTTTGACTCTATAAATAGAGTTCTTTTTCTCATTCATTGTACAGATACATTAATATCTACTGTCAAAATTTTGAGAGCTTTTCTTCTTCGCATAGTCCAAGGGATAAAGTGATCGTCTTCTAGATCGGATTCCTACAGTTGTAATTTTCCCAGAAACACAACAAATAAAGAGAATTTCTTTATAGAAAATAAAGCAGTACTGAATCTTAACTTGGTTCCCAAACTTTGGTACAAGCTCCGTCAAAAATGGGAAGTAAACCGCGTATCCCGATCTGATACTATACTAACTGGAACACCGTGCTGCCTTACTATCTGTTTTATGTACATTTCTGCTAACTGCTCAGTAGTCTGTCCAACTCGGAAGGGAAGGAAATGAGCGACCTTCGTGAGTCGATCTACTATTACCCAGACTGCATTCTTGCCAGCTGGGGATCTAGGTAAACCGGTCACAAAATCCATCGTGATGTGCTCCCATTTCCATTCTGGGATAGGAAGCGGCTGTAGCAACCCTACTGGTCTCTGCTGCTCGGCTTTCACCTGCTGACATACCAGACACTTGGATACAAATCTCGCTATCTCTCTTTTTATGCCATTCTACCAAAAGAACTGCCTGATATCTCGATACATCTTCGTCCCTCCAGGATGAATGGAGTAAATAGAACTATGAGCTTCGGACATAACTTCTTGCCGAAGGTCTCCACTCGGTACACAGAGTCTGTTTCCAAACCTGAGCGTACAATCTTCATGAATCACTAACTCCTTCCTACGGCCCGATTCACACTCCGACCGCAACTTCTGAATCTGTGGATCTCCTGCTTGTGCTGCCCTTATCCTCTCTACTAAGGTTGACTGAATCTGTATACTGGTCATTCTTTCTATATCCCTTGGCAAAACTACTTCGATTCCCATACTCTGAAGGTCTGCCAGAATATGCTTCTGCGAGGTCAAGATAAAGGCACTGTCTCTCATACTCAGTGCATCTGCAACTACATTCGCCTTGCCTGGATGATACTGAAGATCTAAATCAAAATCCTTCAGCAGTTCTAACCATCTTCTTTGCCTCATGTTCAAATCTTGCTGCGTGAACACGTATTTCAAACTCTTATGATCAGTATAGATCTCTACCCGATCTCCGTATAAATAATGCCTCCACAACTTGAGTGAAAATACCACAGCTGCTAACTCCAAATCGTGAGTCGGGTAATTCTTCTCATGGTCTCGAAGCTGCCGAGACGCATATGCTATCACTTTTCCATGCTGCATCAATACACATCCAAGACCCTTCCCAGATGCGTCACAATATACTGTAAAGCCTCCAGCTCCTACTGGAAGCGTCAAGATCGGGGCTGAGATCAATCTCTTCTTCAATTCTTCAAATAATGCCTGACAGCTAGCTGACCAAACAAACTCTACGTCCTTGTGCGTCAAACGCGTTAAGGGCGCAGAGATCCTGGCAAAGTCCGCCACGAACCTTATGTAGTAACCAGCTAATCCTAAGAAATATCGCACTTCTGCAACCGTTCTCGAAACTGGCCAATGCTCTACGGCCTCAATCTTCTTCGGATCTACTGACACTCCTGTCCCAGAAATTACATGCCCCAGGAACGAAATGTGATCTAACCAAAATTCACACTTGTCAAGCTTCGCATAAAGTTGATGCTCCCTCAATGTCTGTAAGACAGTCCTAAGATGTTTCTCATGCTCCTCTTCACTGCTGGAATAGACAAGAATGTCATCTATGAACACCACCACAAATTTATCCAAGTACGGCAGAAATATGCGGTTCATTAAATCCATGAATACTACGGGGGCGTTGGTTAGTCCAAAGGGCATTACTAAAAACTCATAATGCCCATATCTAGATCTGAATGCTGTCTTCGGTATGTCTTGCTCTCGGACTCTTACTTGATAGTATCCTGACCGAAGATCGATCTTGGAAAAGATGCTGGCCTTGCTCAACTGGTCGAACAGGTCATCAATCCTTGGTAGTGGGTACTTATTCTTCACTGTTACTGCATTCAGCTTGCGGTAGTCGATGCACATCCTCGTCGACCCATCCTTCTTGGGAATTAGAATCACTGGTGCGGCCCAGGGTGATTTACTATCTCGGATGAATCCCTTAGACTTCAACTCTTCTTCATGTTGATACAACTTATCCTGCTCTGACGGCGACATTCTGTAAACTCTATCTGCAATAGGCCTCGTCCCAGGGTTCAACTCAATGCTAAATTCTACCTCTCTGACTGGGGGTATCCCTGGGAGCTCATCGGGGAGGACGTCAAGAAAATCTTCGACCACTCTCGGAATCTGTCCTGGCTCTGATACTGCTGCTGAGATGACGCCTCCGGCCTGATTCTTCAAGGTTCGAGTAAAGATGAACTGCTCCATCCCAGGAACGCTGAATATGACCCTACCTCCTCTACAATCAATTATCGCATGACTGTCTCTCAACCAGTCCATGCCAAGAACGACATCAAAATTCCCCATAGGGAATTCAATCAATGATGCGGGCAATAAATGCCCATACACCTCCACCGAACATGAAAAGCGCACTCTGCTAACTTCTACGAGCCCATTGCCGGTGAGTATATCCATCCTCTCCGACAATGCCTCAAACTCTAATCCAATCCGTGTAGCATATTGTGCAGAGATGAATAAATGAGTAGCGCCTGAATCAAATAATGCTATAGCGGGAAATAAGGTGACGAGAATTTTACCTGCCACCACGTCACTAGACGCTAGAGCCTCTCCCAAGGTCAATGTGAGAGCCTGGCCCCGCGGAGCCCCTTGTTGCGGCCTTCCTCGACCATGCTGTTGCTGCCCCTGAGGGCCTTCGGCTTCCTGTGCCTGGCGGAACATCTGAGCCTGCGTTGGTAAGCGCTGGGCTAGGGGCCTTACTGCTAATACTGGCCCTCCACTCGGGGTTGCCACTGGAGCTGGCAATGCTGGAAACTGTTGAGCTGGCCCTCCTGGCCTCTGCATCATAGGACAAGTGGAAATACGATGGTCTGCACGACCACACCTCAAACATAAGCCATTCGCTGACCGACACACCTCCCTCGAGTGTCCTGCCTTCCCACAGAAGGTACAACCCTGGGGTGCTCCCTGACGCTGCTGCTGGTTCCTCGGCTGCTGATGCCGAACTGGCGCTGTATTAGTTGACACAGCCGTCCTCCGTGGCGCTCCTGTATCACGAATACGCACACCGGGTGCTGGTGCCGATGTTCGCTGCACTGCTCCTCCTCCAACCTGGGAATGAGATCTCTTCTGACCTCCTGTCCTTGATGCTAACCTCTGCTGGGTAAGCTCGTGCCTCCGAGCGGCCGTTAAAACAGCGTCAAACGTCTGGTAGTCGTGTCCTTCCACAAGCTGTAATAGTTCCAAATGAAGTCCCTGCTGGAACCTCATAGCCTTCTCCGGCTCCGTTGCCACCATTGCTGGTGCGAAACGGCACAATCTGCAGAACTCTGCTGCATACCCATCTACGGTCTTGCCTGCTTGCTTGAGACTGATAAACTTCTGCTGGAGCTCATATCGAGCTACTACGCCAAAATACTTGGCCTTGAATCTGTCACTGAAGGTGGTCCAACGAACAGGGCGTCTTATACCAACTTCTTCGGATGCCCACCAGTCGCGGGCAAGATCCTGAAGTACCAGTTTGACCTGATCAACCTTCTCATCATCTGGAACCTTGGCTGCCACAAGAATGGCTTCAATGTCTTGAATCCATGCATCCGTAGTGATGGCATCCTCCGTGCCATCAAAATACCTCGAGTTCAAGCGACGGAACCTTCCAGATGCTCCCGAGTCAACCCCGGCACTCCTCTCAAGAGCTAACTGAATCCCCTGGTTCAGCAACACGTTCTGCTCCTGCTGTCGAGTCTGTTGCCGTTGGTAAGTGACAAGAATCCCTCGGACGATCTCCAGGAGTGCTACGGCATCTGGTACTGCCGTCGCTGCTGGTGCTGCAGGAGTTTCAATAACCTGCGGCTGCACTGCCTCTGGTTCCACTTCTGCTTGTGCCTGCCCTGGGGAAGGTTCTCTCCCCTGTTACTGCCCAGTCGAGCCATGCTCTTGCTGCTCTTCCTCATGGGCCTCACCCGCTACTGAGAATGAAGCACCCCTATAGAGAAAGATATAAGATTATCAAGTCCGGACGAGAAAGATTTCGAGGATGCAAGTCAGGTTAGAGATCAAGGCAAGGACAGAGAATTCGAAATGAAATTTCAAGGGGAATAAGTTTTGATTGAGACTCCTAATAATTCGCAATACCCCACAAATCTGAAAATCAGACCTGCATGGGCCACCACTCAAACCTTATCACGCCCCAGTACCGAAATACGGGGACGGACTAGGCCAGCTACTCCATATGAGGTACGTAACGTCATACGGCGATCGTGGCTGTCGAGAGACTAGGGGGTACATGCTACAATCAAGTCTCCTATGGTCCCACAGAGCTCTATGTCTCAATCAATTAAGTCAAATCAGCAATTAAATGAACATTAAAGATAAAGCAGTAAGGCGTCCCTGACGCTTCATCAAAATGATCATGAGAGACTAGCTTTATAATTTAGCTATCTCAGAGAGTCAGAAGTACAAAATTATACACAGCTGCAGTCTGTTTAATTACAATTATGTACAGACATAAAATATCAAGTAATCCGGCTAACAGGTGCCGGTGGCTAAACGTCGCAAAAGTATAAGCAGGAGTGGTGGAGAAGAAACCCACTCGAGTCCCCGAACCGCCATGCTCCTAGTATGCACCATGGATGTCAGGGAGGAAGATCGTGTCCTCTGGCTCTGCTACGAGATCTGGCCAAACAAAACCAGCGGGGTCAGCCCCGAATAGCAAGTACCGCCAAAGGGGCACAAGAGTTAAGATTAAAAAAAACCCAACTAATAGAATGACTGATAATAGTAATACTTATGCTACTATTATAGGGTAGCGCAACATCCTCGAATCCATATGGCACCCTTACAACCAAACAAGGACAAAAGGTGCCGCATGGAGTCGGGACGTGTCGTACTCTATAACTTTCACATAAGTTAAAAAGGTAAAAACCATAAAATCTCCTGATCGTGACTTCGGTCGATAGCCTATCGCAGCACAATAACCAACCCAACAATCAAACAAGAACATGGGTTGGATCATGTACCATGATAGACCATGTTCCTCAGTCATTCACAGAAGTAGCACTTCACAACCAGAATAAGTCTTCCGTTCATAACTTCGGTCCACAGCCTGTCATAGTATGATAACCAACCCAACAATCAAATAAGAACATGGGTTGGATCACGTACCATGACAGTCCGCTTCCCTCAGTTATTTACGGAAGGTAAATAGGAAACATGCAAGTCATTTTCACGGCCAATCAAGTCTACGAGTTTCTAGTGGAACGAGGTTATCCTCGCGTCATGTTATTAGAAAAATCCTCAGATCGTATCTTTCCAGCAAGGCTAGCCAACCCAGGGGTTCGCGTAGACAGGTGTCATGGAGCACAGGTCCCTCGTGAGGCCACCTTGCCAAGACATGTAATATATAGCAGGAATTAATCGGATACAGTCATCCACTCGTTGCGGATGACACAGTATCTGTGGAGACCAGCCGGCGTGCCAAGACAATATCTCAGGGCGACTGGTGTAACACGATCTCGGGACTCTGCCCTCCCCATGAATCTAGTATATTCAGTTGCCTAGTTTAACCCTAGGTGAAATCTTGGACTCTCATGCTGTGGCCTGTATGATTATCCTCCTAAAGTCGTACTTTAGTACGAGTACCCTAAGTGAGGATCCATGTCAATCAGTATGTCAACATGTGCTACCCTCCTTAGTGTAATGCATCATTACAAATACGCCACGTGGAGTTACGAGTCATTTGTCGAGCATGAACAAGAACTGGAACATTCAGGTACATGTATCAGGTAGGAACACTTTGTTCTCCGGGGTCACATCAGTGCTCATATCATGCTCGGGACAAAAGGCGTAAGGATATAAAATGGGCATATAATATCTAATAAAATATCAAAAGCATACGCACAACAAGGCAGCGTGCATGAAAAGTCACGCAGGCTCAAGGGAAAGAGCAGCGTAAAAAGTCACGCAAGCTCAAGGGAAGAGCAGCGTAAAAAGTCACGCAAGCTTAAGGGAAAAGTTGCGTGAAAAGTCACGCAGACTCAAGGGAAGAGCTGTGTGAAAAGTCACGCAAGCTCAAGGGAAAGAGCAGCGTAAAAAGTCACGCAAGCTCAAGGGAAGAGCTGCGTGAAAAGTCACGCAGACTCAAGGGAAGAGCTGTGTGAAAAGTCACGCAAGCTCAAGGGAAGAGCTGCGTGAAAAGTCACGCAGACTCAAGGGAAGAGCTGTGTGAAAAGTCACGCAAGCTCAAGGGAAAGAGCAGCGTAAAAAGTCACGCAAGCTCAAGGGAAAGAGCAGCGTAAAAAGTCACGCAAGCTCAAGGAAAAGAGCTGCGTAAAAAGTCACGCAAGCTCAAGGGGAGACACACTTCCAACAGGAAGCGTGCTCAAACAGGAGCACACTGTTCACTGTCTTCTCCAAAACAGCAAGAACACCATGGCTGAACCCAAGCTTCAAAGTATCATAACTTGGCCATCCGAACTCCAAATCCAGATTTCCAAAGCTCCAACTTGGGTGAAACTGAATGCTCTTCCACATGAAAGCATCAAAAACCCATAAAATCCAACTAAAGTAGATCAAACCATGCAAAATCTGAAAATGATTAAAACTTAGATCTACAAAAATCAAAGCTTCAAAATAGAAATTTCTAAGTTCTAAACTAGTATAGATTAAGGAGAAGAACATGTTTTGGCAAATAGTTTTGTAAGAATCATTAACAAAATAATGGATCCTTCTCTTGAGCAAGTTGGTACTTGCCTTGGTTGGTGGAGGAAATAAATGAGAAGAAGTAAATGAGAGGAGAGAGAAGGAGATGAGTTATATATATAGATCTTGGACCCATGGGTTCATGATGAACCAAAGGGTTCATGATGACCCATTGGTGAACCAAGAATAGGTTACCCAAATGAGCCAAAACTGTAGGCCCAAATGCAGAAAATAATTAGAAAATAATATTTTGTCGAATATTTTTGGGAAATGTATGAAGAAATACAGCATAATAAATATAGTATAAATTCAAGGTAAATACAATTTATCGATTTACGTATTAAAATACGTATTCCAGGATTGGGGAGTGACAGTAAATTTGTTGTATTATTTATATATTATTACCACTATTATTTGCTGTTTTATAAATTGTATTATTATTATTTTATAAGTAGTACAAATATTGTCTAGCTAATTTCAAACAAATTTTAAAAATATTATTCTCGATTGTGTGTATATATATATTTGACAAGTTTTGGTCTAAATAATTTAGTACTATTTTCAATTATTATCTAAAATATATTTTAAATTATGAAAGATAGTTTTCATATTTTACCAACTTACAGTTTTGACATAAAACGATATACTACTTATAAAATGTTTTGGGATAATAAAGTAACGTTTTCAAGGACTATAAATAGTTTCTAAAATTGTACTTATTTTATTTATTTATCTAAAATTCCTTTAATTATCCTTCTGTCCGAGACCAATCCCATCCTTCCTATACCCTCGCCAAATAAAGCCTACCTTATGTCCACCCTAGCTAACTTGACCGTCCAGGACCCAATAGAACTGACCGTGCCACCACCCGAGGTCACCTTGTATAGTGGTTGCACCGAAGTCGCAGTTTGTGTCACCTTGATCATCGCAACACACCAGACGTCCTACCAGGCAAGACACCTTGCCATTTGCTGTTTAATTATTTTAGCTCATATTTCATGCATTATTTATTATTTTCTTTATGCAAAATAAACTGTGATACATGGCATAACCTGTTAGAATTTACTGTTCAGTTTCTTGCTATGTATTATTTTCTTACACATTAAACTTAGAGTTAAGGGACCACCCTTTGTGTGTTGCATTCATAGGCCTTGACACGTTTTTACCACGTTGTTGTGTGTCACATATAGGACTCGGACATGTGTAACACCCAGTTTTCTAAAATTGGGATATTTTAAAAATTTATTATTTTTATTATTAAATAATGGTGTTTTAGTCATAATATGATTTTGGTGAATTTTAGTTAGATTAAAACTATTTTCTAAGTCATGACTTATGACTTTGTGATTTTACTAGTATAACCCTAGTGTAAACCCTAGAGATTTCATAACCTAGAGACTAACCATGACCATGTAAGCCTAACCATGTGATTAGGATATCAAATTACCACTTTTTAGTCAAAAGGGTATTTTGGTAATTTATTAGAATTTATTTGGATTTATGTGATTTATTATTATTTAATTAGTTGATTAGTGTCATGTTAGCTCAAACCTAGTTTAGCACTAATCTAGAGGTTAGCAACTAACCTAGAAGACTGAGTAGAGGATGTTAGCTTATGTGTAACTATCTAGTTAGATAATATCTAGATATGTTACTTTTTAGATATTTTAGAAACCTAGAAATATCTATCCCCTTAGTCAAAACCTTAAGGGCTAAGTTTGCTAGGTGGAAAGGAACCCTAATATCTACCCATACCCTTCCCATGGCAGCCCATCCCTACCCCCTCTATATAATCACACCCCCCTTCATTCATGCCTCCTTTCATTTCATAAAAACCTAGTTTTTACACAACTTCAACCCTTCACCATTTAACCATTTTAACTCCAAATTGAGCCTAGTTTCTTGCATTGGAACCCCCTACTATTGAGGATGCTAAGGGAGGCTAGCTAGCAAGGTTTTCAAGACATTTAGGCATCATCATTTGAAGAGGACACCCCCCTACCTTGGTGTTTTCTTGAGTTTTCACTCAATAGGTAAATATCCCCAAACCTTGTTAATATTGTGTTTTATCTTCATGGTTGCATGCATATAGGTATACCCTAGCTGTGGGTCAAGTTTTATAGGAAATAGGTTTGGTTTGGTGTCCGTATCGGACATGTATCTGTGTTTTAATTACAGTGTTTGGTGAAATGCCACTTAGGAATAAAAGTTGTTGTTTTCCAAAACAAATTAATTACACATTTGGGTAGCCCTTAGCATGCTAGACACGAAACCCTAGGAATGAGCAAGTTATCGTGTCGTGTCCGTGTCCAAAATGGACACGAACATGCTGTGCACACACAGTGCACTGTCCCCTGCTACCCGATACTGTTTTCTCTACGAATTGGACACGTGGACACGTGCCACTTGGCACAGAGGTGGGGGCACCCTCTAACAAGCCCCCTTCGAGTTTCGTGATACCTCATGTCGTGTCAGACAAGAAATCTGACACGCACTGACCACACACTACACTGCACACAGTGTTAAACACGCACTGACAAGGCCTTCGTGTCGTGTCTAGACACGACGTGGACACAAAGTGTCAGGCCTAAACCCTAGCCCTAGACCTAGACTACACCCTGACACAAGCACGACATGTATCGATGAGTGTGTCGTGTCCACGAGGCTCTGTCCTTGCAGCACGAGACCGCACCATGCCCGCGTTCAGTCCCCGGCTGTTCGGGGCTCACGCAGGACACGACACGACACGTAGAGGGGTGACACTTGGTGGACACGAGGGGGAAATGTCTGCGAACATGCCCCCCAAGTTTCGTGTCTTCTAGTGTTGTGTCGGACACGAATTCGTGTGTGCATCAAATTTGCACTGACAGCGCACACGAGGAATTTGGGCTCTGATACGGGCTTGGACACGACACTGTACAACACTTGGACACGTTTCAGGCTGTGGGACACCTAGACCAACCCTAGGCAAACCTATACACGTATGCACGAGACACATGGACACTTGTGTCGTGTCCTATACGCGTGTGCATCTCTGCACGACGCTGTGACACTGCTGTGTCTGGAATTTACCCTATTGGGATTTTTCACTCTTGGACACGTTGTGTCGTATCGTGGTGGACACCTATGGACACCTACGACACGTACACACATGGGGGCACGTTTACCAACCACTGCACTCGAGTCTTAGTTAGGTTTTTTTGTCGATTTTGGATTTACCTTAATGTTCAGTAATGAACAGTGATCCCTGGTTAATTTCAGTATTTATTTGAGATTCAAATTGATTTGTATGTATATATATACATATATTTGTGTGTATATATACTGTATATATATGTATATAAGTATATGTGTGTGTATGTAAGTGTGTGAGTGTGTATATGTATGTATATATATGTCACGACCCGCACCCACTGTGAGGGTACGAGAACGTAACAACGCCCAGCCTACGCCGCAGTGTCGGCGGTAGAACGCTGTTCTAGGTCATGAACTATAACTAACATAATATGAATGCTCTATATAAGGAGGCCAACACAGAGGTACAACTCAATCACAATCTAGAGATAGAATACGGCACGATAAAAATAGATAAGAGAATCCTCAACTGAGGTACAACAGAAATGAAATACAAGTCTCAACATCTCTATAATATACAAACTTTGAATCAAGAACAACAACTAAACATGAAAAAGGAAAACAATCTAAACTATCTATACTAAGCAAGGTATCGTCCTCAGCAGCTGCCTGAACCTCCCCTGGGGTCCAGGTCGCGAGTGTCAACTAGGCAAACTCCAAGTAAGGGTGCAGGGTGCCTCATCATCCTCTGTAAAATTTTCAACAGATCCAGTCAGGACGGGAGCGAGCACAAAACATCTCACGCAGTTCATAACGAGTTAGGAAATATAAAGCATGCAATAGAGTAAAGTACATAAAACGCTGAAAGAAGAAGATATATGAAAAAATAGTAGAGATTTGATAACAGGAAATATCTAAATATGATAAGTAAGACTGTAAGGAACATGTGATTTAGAGCACAATATGGTTATGTAAACGGGTTAGGTTATACAATAAAATGGGACTCCTTTGTACGTGGGTGTACAATGGACATATACAATTTCTTATACAATACGATTGATCACATAACCATTTCTACTCCCCCTCCCCAATCAATACACAAGGATCCAATTCAGTTACGTTACCTTATACAATGACTTGTACAATGACTTGTACAATAGCTTGTACAATGACTTGTACAATGGCTTGTACAATGGCTTGTACAATAGCTCAATGTGATACTGAGAGTACAATATGCACAATGAGTGTACAATGATAAGGGTATTCAATAAATACAATATGTAAGTGAAACGCACATCACAATATGTACTTAGTGAATACAAGGAGATAACATCTCAGAAGAAGATCCATATAGTACCAATCCGTGATAATGATCGTGTCAGCATCAAGTACAGTAATCTAGAGCAAGAATATAAGTCCAGACAAGTATGAAACGGTCAGAGAATGTACTCGCCTCGTATCTGAATGTCTGAAGTAAATGTACTGTCCGAGATGAGGTACCTGACTCCTAGTTAGAGCAACACAAGTCAAGATGTATACAGAGGATGATATATGAAATGTACAATGCATCTGCATGCTGTCTAGGTCAAACTAGGCTAAAGTCGACACTCGGTCAACTCTAGTCAACCACACTAGTCAAACTAGGTCAAGTCCTAGCCCAAACAAGTCTAACAAGTCTCACTAGGCCTAACCAAGCCTAGTCTAGCAATCACACACCAATCACAAGGCTATACAAGCCAAACACAAGCACATATCAAGGCACATCCTGTTCATGCATATTCAACATTATATATATATAAAAAGAGGAAGGAACTAACATGTAAGCTAAGTATGTGTGTGAACATGGATGTGCACAACAAGGGAAAAATTAAACACTAGTTATAGATTACACTAGAACATGGCACAAGTTAATGGAAATCATCAGAGGAGGGTTACATGGCATGGTGGTTTACATATGAAATCTGAATTTAACTATCATTTCAATTTAAGGGTTATGGGTTGCATTATACACAGGCATTCAATTAGGCACTCTATATTAGGCTAACAATATTAGGCTATATACATTACACTCATATTGCATAGAAAATACTATATGTACATTAATGTATATAGCTACACTACAAGATTGACATGTATACATATAATATCTATTACATGCATACATTACTTACATATATAGAAAGAGAGAGAGCATGAGTGTGTGGTGTAATGTGAGAACATGTATGTAGGGCTTGTGTGTGTGTGTGAACATGTAGGGTGTGAGAGTGCAATGTGTTAAAGAGGGGAACAAAGTGTGTGTCTAACAATGAGTGTGAGGGTGTGACAGAAACATGGGAAAAATAGTGTGGTGAAGGATGTGTAGCTGTGTGCAACATGTGACAGGAAAATAGAATAGGTGGCCTGTGGTTGAGCTAGCATATGAAAAGGGCTATACACACATTATCTATATAGGCACTACCATACTATTGAATTCTACATTAGGCTCTATGCATTACACTATCTCATTTACACATTCACATTTATATCACATTCATTCCTTCATGCATCTATGCATTTCCTACATGCCTTACACATATGCCTACCTACATATTTACATATATACATTCATACATATTTTCATATATATACACATAGAGATATAGAGAGGGGGGTTAAGGGCTAAATACATGTGTGTATGAAAGGGAGAGGGGAGGACTGATTATAGGGGTTTAGGACAGTTACAAATAGGTGTTAGGGACAGCCATATAGGCTTGTGTGTTGTAGATCACTGGTGACAGGAATACAATATGTGCAGGAATTTAATAGCAGTGAAAGGTGTGTGTGTGGTAAGAGAGAAGTGTGTGTGTGTGTAGGCAGGTAGTATCCAAAACAGTGAAGAGGAGAGACAGAACAGTGTGTGTATGTGTCATGTAAATCAATGTGCAGGAACTTAATAATCAGTAAAAGTGGAGGAAAAAGTGTGTGATGTGCTATGCAATTGTGTGTGGACAGCAGGAAAGCATGTATATGCAGACAATCAAATAATGAAAAAGACAAGGAAATCAGTTTATACCAATCTCAGGTTTTGAATGAAACTGGAAATCAATATGACATTATATGGTTAAGTGTGTGTCATGGTTAATCTCAGGTTTTGAACCACAGGGTAATCTCAGGAATAGGCAAGGAAATCAATTCATTCATTAAGCATATCAATGACAGTTATTCAAAAATATAGGAGAGGAACCACATCAAACTCGAATAACAATGAATATCAAGTTAACAAAGAAAGAAGGAAGGAGGGAATCACATTCAACTGAAACTGAGATTCAACTCAGGTTTTATTAAACTGGAACTTACCACCACAGTGTAATAACTTGGACTTAAAATCAAGTATCAGTCCAACACCCTACCAATTCAAATCCAATAGCTCACAATTCAACACAAAAATGGAACCATTGATAGATCACATATATGATAACAGAATTGAGCTTTAAAAACATGAATTTAACAATGATTTGCAGGTTCATTTATCAATCAAAACTCAATATTAAAAACTGGAAGCACAGGACTGATACCAAGTTTCAGGAAAAATGGGAAAATGGCAAATTAGTAATGAAATTGATTTAAGATGTAATTACAGAGGTTGGTAACACTTAATTACAAAAAGTGCATGCTACACAAGTTGTTTGTGTCCATGAAATTGGACACAAATGTGTCCACACAAAACAGTGCACAAGACAGTGCACATTGAGCTGTGTCCTTGTGCACGTGTGCACGAGTCTCGTGTACACCACAGAGGCCAACCCAAGACTCGTGTTCATTAACATAGGTTCACTACCTATAGGGCTATCCACAGGACACCCTGTACCGCCGTGTCGTGTCGCACAGGCGTGTCCACACACACGTATCAGAAACAAAAGAACCACACTGCACAGAACAGTGAGAAACCCGTGCGTCGAGGATTCCTCACTCGATACGCCACGTGGGCCCACGAAACTTGATACATGGCGTGTCAGTGGGTGCCCCGAAGCTCCCACAAAATTTCGTGTCCAGCACGTTCGTGTCGTGTCCAGGAAAGAGCCCGATAGGCAGGGCATTCCTGTAGCCGTGCACGCGTGTGTGCGCACGCGTGTCCACACCACCAAAACGACACAGGACGACACGAAAACTAAGACACAAAGACAGGAATCAAAATACCAGATCTAAACTATCAATCCTATTAAAAAACAATGAATAAATTCGATCGAAATGCCCTTTGAGGTATTTCGTCGAACACCTAGTCCTACTACTGATACGTGTCCAGAACGGACACGAATCCTCCGACACTGGACACGAAACCTATCCAGACCTTAGGGGGACTCTTATTGCTCCCTATACATAAAGACTAAAAGAAATTTCATTGAGATTTGATGAAGATACCTCTTGTTGAACTTTCAATAGAAACCCCCTATTCAATGCTCTCCACTTGATGACCCAATCAATCCAAAACAACTACACACTAAAATGAGAGCTCAACAACAGCAATAACAATCCTATTAGAACCTATTGGAACAATTTAGAAAGAAAAAGGAATAGGAAATGAGCTCTAGGAATTAAACGACATAAAAACTCACCTCCTTGAAATTAGGGCTCTTCCTAAGAAAGAAGCAACTCTAAACTAAGAGAGTATTTATAGGGTGGTGTTCCCAAGGAGGATATGGTGGCTGGCCACTAAGGCTTAGGGTTAGGGTTTTGTCAAACTATTGGGCCTTGGGCCAAGTTACAAAGCTAATGAGGATTAAACTTAATCAAGGTTCTAAAACCATAAGTCATGACTTCCTAATCCTATTGCTAAAATGACTTAAACCAAGTGCTAGGCTAGGTTAGACTAGAGTCACTTGACCTAACCATGACCCACTAACTAGGGTTAGCTTCTAGGTAGGTCTACAAAGTCAACACTAGTCAAAAGTCAACCTAGTCAAACTATCTCAAATAATTCCTAAAAATTCTCATAAATTCAATAAATTCTAATAAATTTAAATAATAATTAATAATCCCAAATAATTCTTAAAATTACAAAAAATGACTAAAATACCCTTCAGTCTGGAAATGAACACTAGCAAGACACCAAATCATAAGTCATGAATTTAAATAGTTTAAAAATAATTAAATACCACTAAAAATCATAACATGAAATAAATACCATTAAATAATAATTATAATTACAAAATTTCAAAATTACCCTCTTCTGGAAAACTGGATGTTACAATCCTACCCACCTTAGAAAAATTTCGTCCTCGAAATTAAAATGGCAGTAGTCCTTCTAGGTCAAACACCCCACAATCAGAGTCTCAAACATACCGTCAGATAATCATATACGTCTGTCCAAAACCATGATACTCAGAATCTCTGTCATGCCAGTGAGCAGGGCTACGATAATCACAGAGTCCTTGACTAAGGTACGTACCTCTAGGTTCATGGTATTTAAAATTTTTGCATTGTCGTATGCGACGGCGAAAACCTTAAATTCTCATACCCGGGAAATACATCCAAAGTCTGACTACGTGTCCTCACTATGCCAACTATCACGACTATCGAAGATTCTAGATCCCATGATTTAGGTGACCTAGCCCATATGATTTTCTCAGAAGAAAAAAATAACAAAAGAACAACATGACAAAATTAATCAATCAGCAAGGAACAGATGGAATCGATTTCAAGGTAGTTATAAAAGTCAATTTTGGGAATGGAATTAAGAAGAACGGAACTTGCAGCAAGATCTCCAATGGTTTGTGTATCCTTGACTGTCCTAAGGATAGCTCGCCCTGCTAGTTTTTCCTGGTCTGCTGCTGATGCTGTATGAATCACCGCTGCTGAGAGAAATCAGAAATGACGAAAGAAAATCTCTGTACAGATAGAGGTGCACCTCCAATATAGCAGAAATGCCAACCTGAGTAGGCACAACAGGAGCTGCGGTCTCGAGGCCCTGACGAACAGGACGAGAGGTGGCCAGCCTCTCGATAGTATCCCTCGAACCGAAGCGATGAGATCGTCTTCATAACCATCATGAAAACAGATCAAAACAAGGAGCAATTTCTGAGAATGAAGCAAAAATTCAAAGGAGGACAGTTTATATTCAAAGGGAGTCAATAAGCAACAATTTTAGACAAAAGGAATCTGATTAAGAATTTTTTCTAATGTGATTGAGTACCTCAAATATCCTAATCCTACTGCAGGCTGTAGTGATACTCTAGTTCGAATACCACTACATAAACTCGACCTGCATGGGCCACCACTAAAAATATGTCACGACCTGCACCCACTGTGAGGGTACGAGAACGTAACAACGCCCAGCCTACGCCGCAGTGTCGGCGGTAGAACACTGTTCTAGGTCATGAACTATAACTAACATAATATGAATGCTCTCCATAAGGAGGCCAACACAGAGGTACAACTCAATCACAATCTAGAGATAGAATACGGCACGATAAAAATAGATAAGAGAATCCTCAACTGAGGTACAACAGAAATGAAATACAAGTCTCAACATCTCTACAATATACAAACTCTGAATCAAGAACAACAACTAAACATGAAAAAGGAAAACAGTCTAAACTATCTATACTAAGCAAGGTATCGTCCTCAGCAGCTGCCTGAACCTCCCCTGGGGTCTAGGTCGCGAGTTTCAACTAGGCAAACTCCAAGTAAGGGTGCAGGGTACCTCATCATCCTCTGTAAAATTTTCAACAGGTCCAGTCAGGACGGGAGCGAGCACAAAACATCTCACGCAGTTCATAACGAGTTAGAAAATATAAAGCATACAATAGAGTAAAGTACATGAAACGCTGAAAGAAGAAGATATATGAAAAAATAGTAGAGATTTGATAACAGAAAATATCTAAATATGATAAGTAAGACTGTAAGGAACATGTGATTTAGAGCACAATATGGTTATGTAAACGGGTTAGGTTATACAATAAAATGGGACTCCTTTGTACGTGGGTGTACAATGGACATATACAATTTCTTATACAATATGATTGATCACATAACCATTTCTACTCCCCCTCCCCAATCAATACACAAGGATCCAATTCAGTTACGTTACCTTATACAATGACTTGTACAATGGCTTGTACAATGACTTGTATAATGGCTTGTACAATGGCATGTACAATGGCTCAATGTGATACTGAGAGTACAATATGTACAATGAGTGTACAATGATAAGGTATTCAATAAATACAATATGTAATTGAAACGCACATCACAATATGTACTTAGTGAATACAAGGAGATAATATCTCAGAAGAAGATCCATATAGTACCAATCTGTGATAATGATCGTGTCAGCATCAAGTACAGTAATCTAGAGCAAAAATATAAGTCCAGACAAGTATGAAACGGTCAGAGAATGTACTCGCCTCGTATCTGAATGTCTGAAGTAAATGTACTGTCCGAGATAAGGTACCTGACTCTAGTTAGAGCAACACAAGTCAAGATGTATACAGAGGATGATATATGAAATGTACAATGCATCTGCATGCTGTCTAGGTCAAACTAGGCTAAAGTCGACACTCGGTCAACTCGAGTCAACCACACTAGTCAAACTAGGTCAAGTCCTAGCCCAAACAAGTCTAACAAGTCTCACTAGGCCTAACCAAGCCTAGTCTAGCAATCACACACCAATCACAAGGCTATACAAGCCAAACACAAGCACATATCAAGGCACATCCTGTTCATGCATATTCAACATTATATATATATAAAAAGAGGAAGGAACTAACATGTAAGCTAAGTATGTGTGTGAACATGGATGTGCACAACAAGGGGAAAATTAAACACTAGTTATAGATTACACTAGAACATGGCACAAGTTAACAAGGTTACATCTATTTCCATCATGGAAATCATCAGAGGAGGGTTACATGGCATGGTGGTTTACATATGAAATCTGAATTTAACTATCATTTCAATTTAAGGGTTATGGGTTGTATTATACACAGGCATTCAATTAGGCACTCTATATTAGGCTAACAATATTAGGCTATATACATTACACTCACATTGCATAGAAAATACTATATGTACATTAATGTATATAGCTACACTACAAGATTGACATGTATACATATAATATCTATTACATGCATACATTACTTACATATATAGAAAGAGAGAGAGCATGAGTGTGTGGTGTAATGTGAGAACATGTATGTAGGGCTTGTGTGTGTGTGTGAACATGTAGGGTGTGAGAGTGCAATGTGTTAAAGAGGGGAACAAAGTGTGTGTCTAACAATGAGTGTGAGGGTGTGACAGAAACATGGGAAAATTAGTGTGGTGAAGGATGTGTAGCTGTGTGCAACATATGACAGGAAAATAGAATAGGTGGCCTGTGGTTGAGCTAGCATATGAAAAGGGCTATACACACATTATCTATATAGGCACTACCATACTATTGAATTCTACATTAGGCTCTATGCATTACACTATCTCATTTACACATTCACATTTATATCACATTCATTCCTTCATGCATCTATGCATTTCCTACATGCCTTATACATATGCCTACCTACATATTTATATATATACATTCATACATATTTTCATATATATACACATAGAGATATAGAGAGGGGGGTTAAGGGCTAAATACATGTGTGTATGAAAGGGAGAGGGGAGGACTGATTATAGGGGTTTAGGACAGTTACAAATAGGTGTTAGGGACAGCCATATAGGCTTGTGTGTTGTAGATCACTGGTGACAGGAATACAATGTGTGCAGGAATTTAATAGCAGTGAAAGGTGTGTGTGTGGTAAGAGAGAAGTGTGTGTGTGTGTGTGTAGGCAGGTAGTATCCAAAACAGTGAAGAGGAGAGACAGAACAGTGTGTGTATGTGTCATGTAAATCAATGTGCAGGAACTTAATAATCAGCAAAAGTGGAGGAAAAAGTGTGTGATGTGCTATGCAATTGTGTGTGGACAGCAGGAAAGCATGTATATGCAGACAATCAAATAATGAAAAAGACAAGGAAATCAGTTTATACCAATCTCAGGTTTTGAATGAAACTGGAAATCAATATGAAATTATATGGTTAAGTGTGTGTCATGGTTAATCTCAGGTTTTGAACCACAGGGTAATCTCAGGAATAGACAAGGAAATCAATTCATTCATTAAGCATATCAATGACAGTTATTCAAAAATATAGGAGAGGAACCACATCAAACTCGAATAACAATGAATATCAAGTTAACAAAGAAAGAAGGAAGGAGGGAATCACATTCAACTGAAACTGAGATTCAACTCAGGTTTTATTAAACTGGAACTTACCACCACAATGTAATAACTTGGACTTAAAATCAAGTATCAGTCCAACACCCTACCAATTCAAATCCAATAGCTCACAATTCAACACAAAAATGGAACCATTGATAGATCACATATATGAGAACAGAATTGAGCTTTAAAAACATGAATTTAACAATGATTTGCAGGTTCATTTATTAATCAAAACTCAATATTAAAAACTGGAAGCACAGGACTGATACCAAGTTTCAGGAAAAATGGGAAAATGGCAAATTAGTAATGAAATTGATTTAAGATGTAATTACAGAGGTTGGTAACACTTAATTACAAAAAGTGCATGCTACACAAGTTGTTTGTGTCCATGAAATTAGACACAAACGTGTCCACACAAAACAGTGCACAAGACAGTGCACATTGAGCTGTGTCCTTGTGCACGTGTGCACGAGTCTCGTGTACACCACAGAGGTCAACCCAAGACTCGTGTTCATTAACATAGGTTCACTACCTATAAGGCTATCCACAGGACACCCTGTACCGCCATGTCGTGTCGCACATGCGTGTCCATACACACGTATCAGAAACAAAAGAACCACACTGCACAGAACAGTGAGAAACCCGTGCGTAGAGGATTCCTCACTCGATACGCCACGTGGGCCCACAAAACTTGACACATGGCGTGTCAGTGGGTGCCCCGAGGCTCCCACAAAATTTCGTGTCCAGCACGTTCGTGTCGTGTCCAGGAAAGAGCCCGATAGGCAGGGCATTCCTGTAGCCGTGCACGCGTGTGGGCGCGCGCGTGTCCACACCACCAAAACGACACAGATCGACACGAAAACCAAGACACAAAGAAATGAATCAAAATACCAGATCTAAACTATCAATCCTATTCAAAAACAATGAATAAATTCGATCGAAATGCCCTTTGAGGCATTTCGTCAAACACCTAGTCCTACTACTGATACGTGTCCAGAACGGACATGAATCCTCCGACACTGGACACGAAACCTATCCAGACCTTAGGGGGACTCTTAGGGCTCCCTATACATGAAGACTAGAAGAAATTTCATTGAGATTTGATGAAGATACCTCTTGTTGAACTTTCAATAGAAACCCCCTATTCAATGCTCTCCACTTGATGACCCAATCAATCCAAAACAACTACACACTGAAATGAGAGCTCAACAACAGCAATAACAATCCTATTAGAACCTATTGGAACAATTTAGAAAGAAAAAGGAATAGGAAATGAGCTCTAGGAATTAAATGACATAAAAACTCACCTCCTTGAAATTAGGGCTCTTCCTAAGAAAGAGGCAACTCTAAACTAAGAGAGTATTTATAGGATGGTGTTCCCAAGGAGGATATGGTGGCTGGCTACTAAGGCTTAGGGTTAGGGTTTTGTCAAACTTTTGGGCCTTGGGCCAAGTTACAAAGCTAATGAGGATTAAACTTAATCAAGGTTCTAAAACCATAAGTCATGACTTCCTAATTCTATTGCTAAAATGACTTAAACCAAGTGCTAGGCTAGGTTATACTAGAGTCACTTGACCTAACCATGACCCACTAACTAGGGTTAGCTTCTAGGTAGGTCTACAAAGTCAACACTAGTCACAAGTCAACCTAGTCAAACTATCTCAAATAATTCTTAAAAATTCTCATAAATTCAATAAATTCTAATAAATTTAAATAATAATTAATAATCCCAAATAATTCTTAAAATTACAAAAAATGACTAAAATATCCCTCAGTCTGGAAATGAACACTAGCAAGACACCAAATCATAAGTCATGAATTTAAATAGTTTAAAAATAATTAAATATCACTAAAAATCATAACATGAAATAAATACCATTAAATAATAATTATAATTACAAAATTTCAAAATTACCCTCTTCTGAAAAACTGGGTGTTACAATATGTAGATATGTGTGTGTATATAAATAGGTATAAATGTATGTGTGCGGGTGTGTGTGTTGTGTGCCCCATTTCTCAGAATTTCTGAGATTAATCCCCCCTTGCTGTCAGGACACCCCATCACCCTAACCCTCACACCCTCACACTCTCACTCACTCTTGTGCACACACACTCTCACTCTCCTTTCTCTCTCTATATATATATGTAGTATACATATATATATATAGAGTATTATATATAGTGTATCATATATATATTTATAGGTATTATATATATAAAGGGGTTATATGTGGGTATCATATAGGTTTGGCTATATAGGGTTATATAGATGTGTATGGGTACATATATATATATATATATATATATATATATATATATATATATATATATATATATATATATATATATATATATATATATATATTAGATTGTGGGTATTATATATATAGTTGGGTATATATGTAGGTTATATATAGGTGAGAATATATGGTATTAGATATATATTGTATAGATGTATGGCTATAGACACCTATATGAGATACCTATACATGGTATCTAGTTACACTAGCCTATAGCCTATGGTTAGTGAGTTTGGAATTGACCAATAGGCTTAGTAGACCTAGGTTGACTAGCAAGTTGACCCTTGTTGACCATTGTTGACCAAAGTCAACTATAGGTCAACCTTGACCTAGAATTGACTTAGATGGATTTTAGATGACTTGATGACTTAAGTTTGACTAAACCCTAACTAGATGATTAGGTTAACCATATGGATTATGAGGATAATCCTATGTAGATTAAGATATGTATGGGGTTAAGTGGAATACTTAGAGTTGAGTCATGACTTGAGTTGGAGTATGGGATTAGCTTGATTATAGGATTAAGGTTGGTATTATATATATGTATTTATGTGTGATATACTTTGTATAGGAGATTGGTTATGCCTTAACTTTGTGGTATAGTATCTTAGGTATCCTAAGACATGTTAGCCTATGTTTGGTTTTGAGATTAGCCTTATAGAGTTTGACTTAGATAGTTGACCATTGACCTAATTACCTTGTTGACTAGTCTATGTTTAACCAAAACCTTAGTTAGTCTAAGATTGACCTAGACTTTGACCTAGTTTGACCATATTGACTAGTCTGACCATTATTGACTAAACCCTAGATAACTTGACTAGTTTGGCTAGAATGTTTGACCAAGAGTTGACTTTAACCTAGATTAGACTTGTTTAACCTTGTTTGACCTTGTATGACTTAGTTTAACTTCTTGTGACCTAGTATGACTTGATTTGACTTAGTTTGACTGTAGTGTTGACCAAGTTTGACTTTGACCTAGATTGGCTTAGAATTTATATAGATTGCATTGTAGATTTCATTTACCTTCATTTTGGACATGTCATAACTATATTACTCTATTTTAGGACATTGTGACCCTGGTACAGACATCTGATATTACACTACTCTTTTCAGAGTATCAGGCGAGTACATTCTCTGATAGTTCTCTCATTTATTTGTCAATTACTGTATTTCAGTTCTAGTTAGTTCTATGTGATTCTCTATATCAACACGTATGGATATTTTTGGATTCATGTATCGACACATACCTTACTTGCTGGCCTCTATTACTGGAGTCATTGGAATCATTCCGAAATTATTTCTGGAATCATCATGTATTGGCCGGACTCATCTCGATTCTTTTGTCGATTTTGGATTCACTTGCTGGGCGGGGAAATATTGAGTAAGACATGTAGACAGACCCCAAATCCGAAATCTCCTACTGGAACCTACCGGAAGCATAGCCATCTCTTGCCTGATCCGTGAGAGATGTGCCTGATACCTACAGCTGTTTACATGTCGACCTCGATATTTTAAAACACACTATTAGATCATAGTTGGACTCACCTTGGATTCATTGATCATTGTTGGACTCATCTTGTACCGGAAATCATCTGGTATCAGATTATATGGACTGGACTCACACTGGGATTACATTAGACTTATATTGTACTGTCTGGACTCATATATATTATTCTAGTTCAGTTAGCTTTTATTACAGTCTTTATTGCCATGATTCTTTTCTCGTTTTAGTTACCTTTTTTTTCTTGTATCTTACTGATTTTCTATGCCATTATTACCTGTATAAAACTGCCATGCTCATCAATAAAACTGTCTATAACTGCTTTATAGTTCTTTGTCATTTACTTGGATTTTCTAGATAAGTTGTACTCGTTCCTGTCCTGATTGGACCTGTTGAAAATATTACAGATGATAATCCTGAGGACACATGCCCTACTTCCATGGACCTGGCGAGGGATTAGCTACCTTTGGTCCCGACTCTCAGGAGTGATTCAGGAGATTAGCTAGTAGACTACTTTAGCTTTCATGTTTTGACTTGTTGTATTAAAGTTAAGATATTGAGTTTGTATTAAGTTTGTTTGAGATAATGTTGTATTATTTTAGTAGTTAGTTGTTGTTGTCTTTAATTCCTTAGGTATAACTTCTGTGTTATCTTATCGTGTTTTAGACTGTGTTTGAGTATATCCTATCCTTTACTTGTCCTCCATTCGGAGCTGACATCTGGACAAGTTTATTATACACTGCATGAGATAAGTTAGCAACCTAGGACAGCTTACTACCGCCGACACTGCGGCGTAGGCTGGACGTACCCACTTCTCGTGCCCCTATACAGGGTGCGGGTCGTGACAACATGCGTGATTGGCTGGCCACCAGTACGTATAAGCCGTACGTTAGGAAATAAATGCTAATAGAATTGCATGCTAGAAGACTTAGCAGTTATGAGTTGGCATTGGACGGGAAGAACATGATTGGAAGTTGACTACCACCCTATCTATCGTAGACTCGCTCGCTACTGAGGAACAATAGGTAGACTATATGCTATAGACTCGCTCGGTACTGAGGAATAGTATATGGTGTTGTGACTCGCTACTGAGGTACTGCATTGGTATTTTCTTGACTTGACCCGGTAGTCATGCGACCATGAACTGTTCGTAAAACTGCATTCACTTAGACTGGTTAGGCTACCTTTATCCGTTAGGTACGAGTACTTTTGGTTTGAGTACTTGTATCTGACCGTGGCTTGGAACAATAACTTGTCGCGGATTAGTTCGTCACATCTTGTCCTTGTTTGGTTGTAGGTGTGACTTACTACTTCGATGAGAAGATATTAAACCTTGTTAGGGTCCGGATACCATATTGGATTCATAGCATGGAAAGATACGTCACCGTGAATTAGTTTACCATCTCCTGTCCTTGTTTGGTTGGGGTGGGTGGTATGCTAGTTCAATAGGTGTGTATTAGACCATGTTATAATTCAATTGACTTATTTAATTGAGCAATATTTATTCAGTTTATATGGCATGATATTATGTGTCTTGTTACGTCCCTCTGAGAACCTGGTTATCTCTCCAGGTGTGTGCTATTGTCTTTCGCAGGTGTTCTCGCTCTAGCCGTGACCATTGCTATTTTTTCGAGGATGATTGCACTTGGATCGTCTTCGCTTCGCTCGCCAAATTCATATATTTTCTTATGTATTTTTCCTTTACTTGTTGGTAGTGGATTTGTCTCCGTCCAACATATTGTATCAAGATAATTCATTATCTTTATATGATGTCTTTTATTCATTTATTTTGCGTGGATGAGATTAGTTATGGTTCTACTGCATTTTACAGCTTATGTATCCATACGAGGTTTCCATATATTGGAGTATACTTCGTATGAATACAGCTGGCATATCTACATGCCTAGTCCTACGTATTTTGGGACTGGGGCGTTACATTCGGAGACGTGGACTCTTTTTTGGTAGAAAATCTCGACAAAATTCCAGAAACCGGTATTCTTCAAGGAATCAATAACTGGCTCAGGTAAACGGCCAACATCTATATTGACCACCTCCATAAGATTTAGCATTGGCTTGAAAGTAGAATGAAAAAGTCTTGCTTCCTTATTCCTGACAGATTTTTATCTATAAAACAAAAAAAAACAAAAAATTAGGTTTCTGTCAACTGTTCTCCATCGATATAAAACAGAGAATAACCATTCTCCGTCAAATTAAAACGGAGAATAATCATTCTTCGTGTTAATTAACACGGAGAATGGCTATTCTTATGGGTTTTAACACTGGGAATGACATTCTCCGTGTAATTTAACACGAAGAATGTTATTCTCTGTTTCAAATTAAACGGAGAATAGCATTCTCAATCGTTTTAATACTGGGAATGACATTCTCCGTGTAATTCAACACGGAGAATAGCATTCTCTGTTTCAAATGACACGGAGAATATCATTCTCCGTTTATATTAAAACGGAGAATGAACATTCTAATATGTTTTAACACTGGGAATGTTATTCTCCGTTTCAAGTTACACGGAGAATGCCATTCTCCGTTCCAAATTAAACGAAGAATAGAATCCTCAATCGCTTTATCACTGGAAATGCTATTCTCCGTGTAATTCAAAACAGAGAATGCTATTCTTTCTCTTTCTTCTCCGTTTTAAATTACACGGAGAATAGCATTCTCCATTTAAATTAACACATAGAATAGCATGCTCATGTATTTTAACACTGAAAATGCCATTCTCCGTTAAATTAAACGGAGAATGATATTATTGATTTAAATTACACGGAGAATGGCATTCCCAGTGTAATTTGACAGAGAGAATGAACATTCAAATACGTTTTAAGACGGAGAATGTTATTCTCCGTGTAATATATACAGAATTTGCATACATAAACTCAAAGTTATACCTTCTGTTTGCACTTCTTCTTGCACTTCTTTTTGCTTAGCATCTTTTCCCTTTTTTTTTCTATGCAACTTTCTTAGAATAGGGTTTTCGTTGTTCTACATCTTTCCCTTTTGGATTTTCTGCAACTGGTGCATCTTCTCTAATTGGTGATGCTGCCGGTGATGATTATGCCGCTGATGACGACATGGTGTGAAGATTGTGAATGGGGAGGAAGGTTTGAAGATTTTGGAGGAGAATGACCTAGGTTTGAGAACAGAGTGGCGTATGGAAGAAGAGGAAGAATTAAAACCATTTTTTTGTAATAATAGGTTTCGGGGGTGTTTTGAATTAATTCGAAGGGCAAAAAGGTCATTTCATAAATTTTTGGGCATTTCATAAATTTTGCGGTCGGTTTTACATAAAATAGGAGGCGATTGATGGAGAAACGAAATTGATGGAGAAACGGAGAGAAATTGCACAACTTTGTGACTTTATATAATAAAAAATAAAAAATAAAAAAAATAAATCACCTTCTTCCATTTCAACACAATATCTAATTAAAAGATAAAATGACGACTATAATCTGTATAATATATATATATATATATATATATATATATATATATATATATATATATATATATATATATATGTTTGAGTTGCAAATGACCTCTAGCCTAGTGGTTAAGAGAGATGCATGCGGCCCAAGTGGTCAGGAGTTCGAGCCTCAATGGAGGCGAGTTCGCCACATTTACCCATTGCTTCAAAAAAAAAATATCTGTTTGAGTTAATTGTCTGTTTGAAGTTAATTGTCCAAATGATGTTGAAGTTTGATATTTTAGATAGAAATCGTGAAGAATTGACATGTAATATCTTATTTTTAGGATTTGTTTTTGTCTTGACCAGTTGATACGTCGACAGATTTTGTACTCGAGAAAAGCTATTTTTTTCACAGGGGTGAGCAATTTTCGGGTTTGAAACCGAAAACCGATCCGACCCGAACCATTTTAGCAAAACGAGTCGGGTTTACGAAATTTGGGTCAGCAGCCGGTTCTTTGAACTGGAAAAAGCTTTTGCAATTTTTTGGCATTTCATAAATTTTCCCAAATATTAGGATTATATGGCAGCAAGATTATGCAACAAATGAACATTTTGATATCATTTTTATCCCATATTTTAAGAACATTACAACTCAACAAAACAAATGAACATAATACATTAGATACAAAAGAAGAAGACAAAAAATTATCGTCTTCCATATTCAATCATTTCAGTTTGGACTCCTTTCTGCTTAATTATATTATATACGCAACTTGGATAGTACTTCATTGTGCTCTGAAGTTGTAATCCATTCAATAGCATTGTGTCTTTCCATTCCCGCATCAAACTGCATATAACAAACATAACATCAAAAATATTGCTCTAGAAAGTGTAAGTTTTTGACGACATATTTTCATACTTACATTGAGAGAACGGTAGTTCAGACTACATCGGTCTTTCATGAATGCAATTACAAAAATCCCACAATCAACTAAATTGCCTTGGCGGGGAACATAAGGACGACGTTTTATTGCAAAAGTAGAAAAGCTGAACCTAGCATCTCTCAACTTCAAAATCTTTTCTTCGAGAAAGAGATCCAAATTTGAAAGCTACAATTACCAGAATATAATATGTATTAGTATATTACGGATCTGGTACGCAATTCATAAAAATTGATGAATATGAGCTTACTATTTCTTTTATGACTGATTTGTTTTGAATCGTATCATCTTTAGATGAAAGTGAGTCCCAAATTTCAACAGTCCTTGTTTTAACCAGAACTCTTGTAAGAGTATAGTGTCCGTCCAAAAGAATGGAAATGTATATCTAAATCATGATTAATTAGGTAAAACAAATTAGTAAATTTTTAGAAAATTAGAATTAATATTTAAACATAAATACATTAATACCTCGTTACAAATGCTTAAAGATCCCATGTAATCTTGGAAATATTTGCACTTATTCCATATTTCATGAAGCTTTTTGTCAGATGGAGGTAACATTGCTTTCTACATACACATCAATTAATACATTACGAAGGACAAACAAACGAGAAAATTTTTAATGCATATGCATTGAAGAATAAAATGCTCACTCACCGTTATCCTTATTAGTAAAAACCATACATTAGCTTTATTGGAGGTTCTTTTCCGTTCCTCCGCGGTGAGAAGAGCAGAGAGAATGCCCATAATCTAAATAAATAATTAAAAATTATAGCGCGATGGAATCGAAGTAAACATAGATGGCATCTAAGAAGAAATATACTATCTATACATACCCCATTTTTAATTCTCGTTAAAGGAGCTAAGGACTTCATCTCAAACCGAGACACATAGATTTTGTTGCAAGATGATATCATTTCACTAAGAAAAAAAACGAATAAATTAGGAGAAAAAACTGTTGGAATTAAATCAAAACTCATATTACTTACTCTTCAGGTCTATCATCCGCAAAAATATAGTCGTAATAACTCGAAGAACCACTAGTACACTTGCTAGGCTTCGAGGTTGAAGTTTTTGTTAAACTTTTCAATGGTGTGACCGGATCTAAATTTCTACGCATTCTTTTCGAAGAACTACTAAAGTCAGTTTCTTCTGTATGACACAATGTGAGAATTCGATCTATTGCTTTATTATGATTCCATAGCAGCACGTCCTCCTCATCGGAAGACTCAACGGAAACCTCCTCCACATTATTAAATACTCCAGATGAAGATGCCTTCTTCAAAGCTGGAGATTCTTCAATCTTCTCCAAACGACGAGATAAATTTATTTGTTCAATTTCTATTGAACCAAGCTTAGAATTGATCGATGCAACTTGAGCTGAAATTATCGACAGTTGTTCTTCAATCCTGCGCAACATACGCGGAATGAAGGTTTCATTTGGAGCTGGCAACCAATCTTCTACGTCTTCTATATTTCCTACGACACGAGTAGACATCTTGAGAACAAGAAAACTATTGTATTTCAGAAAAATATTCTATGTATTTCAGAATAAATAAAAGTACTATGAAACAAGAAAACTATTGTATATATAGCAAGAGAGAAGTACAAAAAGTGAGGAAGATGGAAAGACAAATAAATTTTGAGACTAGCAAACAATCTACTAGTCGTTTGATTGAGGAGGGCTTGAGAAAGATTCTACTAGCCGTTTGAAAAGTACAAAAGGTTATCATGATCAACTTCAATTAAGGAACTCTATAAGAGGTTTAATTTCGTTTGATTGAGGAACTCGACGAAGTCTGCCGCGAACCGAAACTTCTTCTTCTTTCCTTCTTCATCTCCGTTTCTCCTTCCACCACCACCACCATGGCCTATAGCTTTATAACAAAAATATTAAATTGTTAGATGAAACAAAAAAACTAATTACGAAAAGATTACTAAATCAAAATCAAACAGAACACATATTCATAGAAAACATGAGATTAAAGATGAAAGTGTTACAGAAGCAACACCACAATTTTATAACAACTAAGCAGACTTTGCTAAGCAATAACTAAAATTAGGGATTGTGTCCTCCTTGGATTTAATTTACACAAAGAAGAGATTTGAGAGAACGAGCTTTTATCGACTTCCTAAATGTACCATTCTCTGTCCTAAATGTACCATTCTCTCAAACCTCCTTGGATTTAATTTACACAAAGAAGAGATTTGAGAGAACGAGCTTTTATCGGCTTCCTAAATGTACCATTCACCGTCCTAAATGTACCATTCATCGTCGGTGTCATCATCTAGATCGCTAGCAGCGGTGGTGTCATCGTCTACATCGCCTACAGACCTGGACACACTGTGTCCTTCCTTTTCGGCCGACACACAATTATTGTTATATATACGTAGTTGCACAAAATATTAAATTACATGGACGAAAGAGAAAGTAAATATGAGTTAATTTAGGGTGTTCATTGAAAAAATTGCATTGAAGAATGACCTGCTATAGCAAGTTAACAAGCGGTCAAAAGTCAAAAACAACATTAAATGATGTCTCCTGCATTATTTAATCTGAATTTAATCTGAACCGTTGGATGAACATCCAACGGTCCACATTTTGGATGTATCGATACATCCAAAAAGGGTGGATGTATTGTAGAATTTTCCTATATATATATATTTTCTTTTTTTCATATATATATATATATATATATATATATATATATATATATATATACGATAAACGCACGTACAATATTTATATAACAAATAATATTCCTCGTAGCCGATGACACGTGGCACGAAGACAATGATCTATGCATGCATGCATTCATGCAAGGTCGGACTTAATATGAGGTCCATGAGGCATTTGTCTCAGGCCCAAAATTTTAGAGGGCACCAATTTTTTTTATAGTGTATATAGTGTATGTAAGGCATCTATAATTTTGAGCTTTTAAAAAAAAATTAAATTCGGGCATTAATTTTGGGCCAAAAATCAAATTGACGGATCGAATATATAGATTACAAGTCACAGAAAGATTAGAAGTTACGAAAAATATTAGAATATAGAATATTTTTAGGTTTTGTTTTTGTAGAAAGAGTCATGTGGTGGTCAACTTTTTTCTCTCCCTAATCTATATATTTAAAGCCACGGAAAGAAACCACAGAAAGATTACTCATGTGGTCGTCGAGTTATTAGAACAAACAAAAAAAATTTAGGTTCTTTTTTTTGTAGATAGAGACCTGTGGCTGCTAGAGTTTTTTTTCCTTTTCTAAAAGAAATAATGGTTAGACTCTCCAAATGTGATACTTTGATTAATTTTTATATATATATAAATTGTTGTTGATTGTCTTATTTGTGATTAATTTATAATTTATTGAAAAAATTATGTTCTTGCCTAATGCTTATGACGAGTTGATTTAGTGGCCGGAGTCGACGACTGTACAAGTAAGTTTTGTTTCCAAAAGACCTATTGGAATTGGTCATTTTTTATCAGATGAGCTAATTTATTAATTTATTTTTATAAATTATTATTGAAATATCCAGTAATACCTCATAAAAGAGTTTATTCAAATACCCAGTAATTGTTGTTGAAATATCTAGTAATTGTTGTATAATTGTTTCAATGCTATAATTATTGACTTATTTGTGGTTGACTTATAGTTTATTTAAAAATGTGTTCTTGTTAATGCCTATTGTTATTCCTGTTGAAACGGTCTAGTGGTCGGAGTCGAAGACTACGAGTAAGTTTTGAGGGCACCAATTTAAACTTTGAGGGTACCATTTTTAGAGTTCGTCTCAGGACCTCAAAATCTAAAGTCCGGCACTGCATTCATGACTGAGAATTTCTGGCCAGTGATGTCAGTAATTTTTGCGCAGAGCCATTCTGCATGAAAATGAGTAAACCAGTGCAAAGTTGCTCGAGCACTTGAGCCGTCTTGCTACTGCATTCTCTGCTCCATTATGTAATTGTGCCAGAGACTATAAGTTTCCCATCTCTGTCGAGGTAGCCAACAGAGCATATCAATCATGCATCGATCAAGTTCTCCTTTGCTACTATATCCAGAATTCTAGTTTCTCAATTGTACTTAGAAGTGATATGTAATAAGAAATTCTTTGGTACTCTTAAAGTAATAACAAAATGAGTAATATTATTCTTACCTCCAAATTGTTCCTCCAATACATTCATTCTTATATAGCAGCTGACGTGACATGTTAATTAATATTATGTGTCATCTGACATGGCCGATGACATGACAAATTTTAATCCAAAAAATTAATTATCCAATTTTGTCCATGTTAATTTAATATTAATATTAATATTAATTAATGTTATTTTTAATGTTAATATTAATATTATTGTTAATGTTAATGTTAACGTTAATATTAATTTTAATATTAATATTAATTTTAATGTTAATGTTAATTTTAATTTTAATTTTAAATTTTGCCACGTCAGCTGTCAAATATGTTGGTTGTGCTTGCTTTTTTTAGCACACTCACATAATGGGCAAAAGCTCAACTTCTTCCTATTCACTTTAGTCCCACATCGGATTGGCAAGAAGAGGGATGTGTGTATATATTACCACTCCCTCTTTTGCTTCATTAAAAGTTGTGTGGGAGATCCATGGGCCACACGCGCGTGCCGCCGCCGTCGTCCGGGTACACGTGCCCACATCTGCGGGCGCCGAATGCCGATTCGATTTCCTTTCGGATTCGGGCTGAGACCCCCCTAAAAACTTTTTGCTCCTCTCAAAAAAAATTCTGACCGTTACAATCATTTAATTTCGTAACGTTTACTATTCAAAATTACGTCCAGATACATTGCATCACGTTTTTACTTTCTAACATTAAAATATTATTGTTCATTATTTATGAACGTTACAAAGAGCCACCATCAGCCTATATAAGTCTGTGCTTCTTTCTCTTCCAGACACTGAAAATATTCTTCTCGAAATTCTCTAAAATTCTCGTCTCCTTCGTATTACTGCTGCTGTTCTTCGTTGCTCTGGGCAGAGCTAAGTCGGGGTCGTTCTCTCAGCATCGTGTGCGGCAAAGAGATTCAGGTAGAGCGAAGATTTTACCACTAGGAGCGTTCGGATACGGTCTGCACATAGACCCGAGCTAACTCTTAGGGCAGTGCTTCGTGCGCGACTTCTCCGGAGGCCGGTAACTTTAATTTATTTTATTTTGTTGCAAATTTTAATCTGAAGAATTTGAAAAAAAAAAAAATTCCAACAAAATCAACATGCCAGGTAAGAAGGGACGGTTTGGAGGTATAATTTGGAGGAATAAATAGCATTATTCTAACAAAATTTTGTTAAAGATAATTGTTTATATCTTTTTGTTAAATGAAACAAAATAGAGAGTTTACTTGGGACCACCTTCACCACAAATGAGAAGGCCATGGCTCAATCCGACGTCGCAAAGATAGAGACTATGCACGATGCGTTGGTTGTCGAGTTCAACAAACAAACTTTCGAAGAGATTGCTCTCAGAAGGGTACTCAAGGCCTTCGTCCATGCTGAAGCCGAGGAGGAACCGTTAAGGCGTTGTTAAAGCCGAGAAGTTGCAGTGTACTCAGAAATCACATTGGCCACAACAGAAGAATGCAATATGATGCGGATGGGTCGGCGGACGAGTGTCCAAAGAAGTTGTCATTTGCTCATAACAATATTGTTCGAGGCAAATCGACAAAGAACATGGCTGCTTCACAACATGTTCACGCACAACAATAGCTGCACGAATTATATGTTGATGCCAACAGCAAGTTATTCTACATCAACCAAACTCATTTTAGTGCAAAAATGCAAGCTATTCTACATCATGTAACTTTGTTTGTTACAAAAATGCAAAAATGAGTTTGGACTGAATACAAAGCTTGCACTCAACAAGAGCCATAGATGGGCTCGGACACGGGTAGACCACCACCTACATAAGCATTTTTATAGCTGGAATTTTTGTTTGCAAAAAAAAAAAAAAAAAAAATCAAACGAAAACACCATGAAGATCAAGATGCTATGGTTATTTAAACTTTTTTTTTTCAATAATTTTTTACATAATTTAATTAAAACGGACTATGATATACATACGACTTAAACGGCTGCTTTTTACGCCGTTTTGAAGTTTCATTATAGAAGAGAAGATTATAATTAACAAGCTTGGCTAGTCTAATGATGGTTCCGTATTTCGTTTTAGAATTTGTGTTTTGAATTTTTTTTTTTCTCCGTGTCAGGTCATCTCCTTCTAACAATCTCTTTCAGTAAAAGCCATAATTATAAAAGCATTGCAACACTAACATGATCAAAGTCGCGCAGCAGAAGTGGAATGGGTAAGAACCCACAAGCCCTACGATCAAAAGTTGTTCGATTTTTGGGGTTTACCCACATTTATAATAATGACGCTACGGGTGATTTTTACTTACCGCAAAAGGGGTTAATTGGACTTTGGATCTCAAAAACATTTAGAAAATAGTTGTTAATTTTTTTGACGTGTTATTGCTTGGGAAGCAACTTATATGTGATTCAAAAAGGTATTCCATTTTTTTAGTCCCACATGGAAAAGGAGAAAAAGTTTTCATTTTCATATAAGACTTTTTCCTCCTTAGTGGGTTAGTGGGTTGTGTAGGGGATGGACTACATCCCATCCAACCCGCGAGTGGTGCGCGATTTTGACGCGTTTATTTGTCGCGCACTTAGCACTTAGCACCACGGATCGGACCAAGGGTATAAAGGTAATTTTCTATCTCATTTTATTTTTTATTTTATTTTTACTTTTTGGTTCGGTTGCCTGGTCTTCCGCAGACCTGTTACCACGTAATCCCGTTACGGGATTTGTGGATCGCGGAGACAATTCTGGCCACGTACAGAGAGATTTGATTTTAAAAATCAAATCAGTTGATCTGCTACAGAGATACGAAAAATCCTTTTCTCTCTCTCTCTCCCTCTCTCTCTCTCTCTCTCCCGTTCGGAACTCTATTTGGCAGAAGAGAAACGTCGCAACCAGAATATTTCTCTCCTCCGTCCAACTCTTTCTTTGGGCAATGCTGTAATCGATCGAGGGATTCACTACCGGATGCACGGTGCTGTGGATCGAAGGATTCGTTGTATCTCGGGGATAGATTGCCTGGAACCCGCTGCACGATTGTGGGGGCAAAATTCTATTCTAAGGACAGCGTTTGTAACGTGCCTCGAATCCTAAACTCTTAGTTCTTGTTCTTAATTTTACTTCTTCTGATTGCATGCGTTAGAAATTCTGTCTAGTAATTCCAACAGCACGTGGGTCCTAAAAATGTCCAACTTAGAATTTGGATCGAAATGACAGTTGACCCATGTTGACCATCCAAAATATATTAATAAATAAATCGAATCAGAACTCAAGAAGAACAAAAATGTTTTTGCGACCCTAGGTCTAATTAATCATAAAATATTATTAATCGATCTTTGTCACGACCCGATACCAAATAATTGAGTCGAACCGGATCATGCCCAGCCTGCACCGTTGTGAGACGGCGGCAGTAAGCTGTTCTATATGCAGGTATTCACAACAACATCTATACATTTGTCACAACTCAATATACGAAAATTTTTAAAACTTTTATTCAACATCTGAAAAGTACAACTGGAATGTATGAACTGAAATGAAATGCTGAATTCAAATTAACAAAATTCCAAAACAACAAAACTAGAAAACTGGAAATAACTAGCTAAGCGGTCGGCTCGTCGGCCTTAGGTCCTGCGTCCTCCAAGGGGACTCTGAAAACACCACAGGGTACAGAACCGGGTCATAATAGCTATTGTACAATAGCTCAGCATCCTCAATATCACCTAAAAATGTTGTCTCCAGTCAGGAGGGAGCAAGTACGAATATGTATCTCATATTTCAAATAATAATGGAAAAGTGCAGGCTAAACAGTTGAAACAATATTTTCCAGTAGTTCTACGATTAAAAACAATGTGATTTGAATGTGTAATCGTCTATGACCGGCTTGGGTTATACAATAGCGTCCTAGCGACGCGATACGGCTTATCCCCGTGTGTAAGAGGGGTAGGCTCGCACAATCCTGCAATATAGGGGGTATTGGCCATAAACGTTACACTATTCCCCTAATTTCCACAATCAATATCAATCAATATCTGAACCCTAGGAGAGGGTCCCGTGTAGCAATGTGGTTTAAACATGCAGCTAGACAATTACTAAATAAAATACAAGAAAATATAACCATAACTTGCCTTTGTTTATGACTGGATCGGTAAAGTCGGTTCCGAGGAGGATGTCAGGTTCGTCTCCGAGATCCTACAGTTGAGAACCTTGACTTAGAACCAATATGAAACCATTCTAGGTGTGCTAGTTACAATCTCTAGAATTGGTCCTAATTCAGTTTTAAGTTTATTAATTATTCTACCGGAAACGTTTAACGTCGCAATTCTACGTTCGTTGTTATTTAATTAAAATAAGCCGGTTATTGATTAATTGGAAAAATGACAAATACCGGTTAATTTGGCAAAACTTTATATTTTGTAATATCATATATAAAACTAATACTTTTCTTTAGATGAGAAGAACGTGAATTTGTTTAAATAACAAACTTGTAATTTTACTAATTTATTAACTGTGAGAAAATCTTATTAAATTTCTATATTAAAATAAATACTCATTTTAATAAACTACGCGTTTAAAGCCAAAACAATAACTCAGAAAATAAAGAAAAGCTACGCTACACAATACAGGATCGCAGCAAAGAAAATAGAAAACTGAACTTATGCCCTTACAATTATTTACATAAATGAATTTTAAGAATAATAATAAACTCGGGTGAATCCTGAACGCCGGGAAGCGGTCCATTCAGCAGGCCGAAGCCCTGCACCAAAAATACTAACAGCAGTACCCATTCTCAAAAAAAAAAATTATAAATTAAAGATGATAATTAAATGTGTCTCAGACTTGGTTCAAAATATCATTTTTAGCTAATGCCTCAACGTCCGGGTAAAATCGGTTTCGTTTGCATTTTGGTAGGGCTCACGGACCGGTACGGTCGTCGTCCAAAAATTCAATTAATAAATATTTCCGAAAATTCATTTATAAAATTTATAAAAATTCGGACAGCATTTTCTCTATATTCGGGATAACCCAAAACTGGTAAATTTGCCAATAACACACAAATATATCCCAAACCAGGGAAAAATCCATTTTTTTATACACAAATACACGATAAACATATTTCCGAAACGTAATCGGAAAACCCGAAGTATAATCGGCAATCCCGAAACTAAATCGGAAATACCAAAGCATTATAATTCGGAAAACCCGAATTAGAAAAATAACCCAAAAATAATTCCAGAAGCTATTTCCGAAGGATTCTCGGAAATTCCGAATCCATAACCACAGAAAACAAAATAAGTCCAGAACATCCCGAAAATCCGAAATAAACAAGTTCCAGAAATTTTCCGAAAAGATTCTCAAAAATTCGGAGAATGAAATCACAGAACCCATCAACACCAAAAACCCGAGTTTATACGGAATCCACGGTTACGGAAATTTTCCGAAACAAATCTCGAAAATTCCGAGATTCCGCGGAACATAAAAATAACCAGCATAGTTTTCCCGAGAAAACTCGGAATTCCCGAGATTCCAAAATCAGAAACTTCACAGAAAAATCACAGAAAGCATTTCGGAAAATCCGAAAATGTTACGTCTACAAATACCGAATTTTCGGGAAAAAATCGGGGACAAAAAATCATCATAGACATCACGACGGAAGGGACGAACTACTGTGTTTACACAGAAATTACCAAAAGCTTGATGACGGAATCCGAAGGGTAGCCTCGGACTCGGGACGACGCCTCGCCGGGGTACGGCTGCGCAATCCACACACGAGCACGGAGCACCAGCGAACAGGGAGGCCACGCGGGGTCGACGCCGGAGGGGCGGAGTCCTGGCCGGAGGGGCGGCCTGGGCGGACGCGCGGGCGGGGGACACGGCGGATGGCCGCCGGGGGTCGTGGCCTAGGGCGCACGCGGAAGGACTCGGGGTCGGCCGGAGTTGGCCGGGCGCGGGACAGCTTGGGCGGAGCTCTGGAGAAAGGGGTTTGAGAGAGTGTGAGAAAAAATGGGATGGAAAATGAGAGTGATATGGAGAGGGGTGGGTGCTGGTGTTGGATTTTTAAGGAGAAGGAGGAGAAGAATGGTGTTTTGTGGAGGAGAGGGAAAGGAGGAAGGGAGTGGTGAGGAGGAGTAAGGGGGAGAAAAAATGGGGGAAAGGGAGCTGGTCGTGGGAAGACCAGCTAGGTCGGTGGAAGTTGGGAATAGGTTTTAGTTTAATTTTTTTTTCTTTTCCTTTTCTCTTTCTTTTGTAGTAAAACCAATATATATATATATATATATATATATATATATATATATATATATATATATATATATATTAGAAAAAGGAATTCAAGAATGGGTTCAGAAAACGGGATTGGGTTTCGGGAAACCGGGTTTGAACTCGGGTTCGGAGTCCGGACTCGGGATCGGGGCGGGGCCACAATCAAAAATCAAAGATAATTTTAAAATAATATTTTTCCTAGATCCGACTAAATAATAATATAATAATAATAATAATAATAAACCAAAATTACACTACGGTTCAACAATCCGTTAATTCTAAAAATTCTGGGTTTCACAATCTTCCCTCCTTAGAAAATTTCGTTCTCAAAATTAAAGGATGGGGAGGATAAACTCAAATCAAACAGGTACGGGTACTATAGTGCCCCGCTCCCGTTGGGGCGAAGCACTATGTAATAGGCTCGTGCCAAGTCAGACATGGTCGGGAACATAGATGGCTAGTCTGACTCGGCGACGAGTTTGATATACAAAAACCAAGGCATCAATAAAATCGATTTGGACGAGTGATATGAGTACCGTTCCAACTAATGGATCGACTACTGTTGGAATAAGTCCTAGATGCGGTAGGCGGCGTCTTGGCGAAGGAACTCTAAAGAGAGCGACGCAACCCGTCTGCCGTTGGTTTTCTTGGTTTTCTGAACGAATTGTTGTGTGGATTTGATAGTGTGCTTTCGCGTCGATTTCTGAATGCGTCTTTGGGAATTTCGAAGGAAGGATTGAAGGAAGGGTTCTAATTCGATGCTCGTACCATTGCAGGAGTTCGTGTAACTGACGCTTGACCGTCGCGAAGCATTCTCCTACTTTCGGCACAATCTCCTTAGGTGGGTGGTTCTTCGGCCCCTTCTTTTCTACTCCTTCCTGCCAACTAAATTCTTAAAGTTCAACGTTCAAATCGATGATGCTAACGGGATGTATGCTTGCCACTAAGATCGAGAGCTTGGGATAATATATCAACCTAGAGAAGTTAACCCTAAGTCCATAAGTTCACACTAAGTAGAGAAAAGATAAAGTTCTAAGAAAGCGATAGAATATATTTCATGCCATGCAAAACACAACGATGAAAACTTTGGTGGCGGTATATCATGCCTCGGAGAATTTGGTGCCTACGGGATGCTAAATCAGAATGTACGGTTTCGGGGAAAAGGACCCTTGCACGAGTAGGAATGATTATGTAATTTGATAATGGTTACGCTATGCAATTTACTTCATACATATTAAACTGTTCATACATTCGCATGGTCAAGGACGACTTGTGCACAAGGTGAGCTTTCCTCGAGACGGTACCCGGGGCCCTGGGACCGAATCGGCCTAGGAGGAAATTATGAAAATCGTGCTTCGGCGCGAGGCATTGCGAGACCTCCAGTTAGGCTCGCTACCTGGACTGGAGGGCACGACGCAAGGCTACGTAATCGTCCTTCGTGGTGTCGATATCACCAATGACCGTATATAGGATAGATTGCATGCTCACCTATTGTCTTGTACAGGTGGTAAGTATCATGTATATTTTGTGCAGGAAAGGAGCACGGCCGTGGTAAGAATGCCTTTAAATTGGTTATGCGTTATCGTTTAAAATGTGCCTTCGAAATGAATTGTAATTCATATAGTTCTAAATAGAAAGATCACTTCGTATGCCTGAATCCTTAAAAAGCAGTGTCGGTTTAGACGAGTGGGTTCGTCCCATCCACTAGCAAGTGTGCTAACCCCTAACTCCCCAGGTAACGAGCGGGCTGCGGGAGCTCGAGACTAAGCTGGAGCTGAAGAACGGGAGGCGGCACGAAGCTCTCCTATTTTGAAGTATTTTGATGCCCAATTCAGACCGAAGGCTTTTGTTCAAATGTATAAAGGGGCATGAATGTATGTGTAGCTCCCCTTCCCAAAAATTTTTGAAATATTTTTTTATTATTATTTATTTGATTTAAATGGTGACCATATTTGTATTTGTATCATGTATGCACCCATATCCGTCTGTATTTTTTTGGAACATAGGTGATTACATTGTACCTACTTGAAAATGTTTTTACCGTTGTTCATAACTTGTACTTACCCATATATGTCTCCATATTTGTGCAGCATTGGACTAGTCATTGGTTAGCTAATATGATGTTGTATTAAATGAAGTTACTGGGATCCTTCCTTTCATATTAAATGAAGATACTATTTTTATAGGAAATTACTTATGACCTTAAAATGGAAGTTGCTTAAGGTTGGCACATGATTTAGGAAATTTTTCCAAGGATATACATATTTCTTAGTTAACTAAGGTTTTATGAAATCTGGCAGCACATAAGAAGATATTACTATTACATCTTCTATACATGTCATCAAATGGTGAGTTAGACTAGTGTTCAGAACATCTCATTTTTCCAATCAGGCTGATGTGCCATATCATTTTTTACTTCCACTGGACAAATTCTTAAGACTAGCATCCAGTATCATTCTTGGTTTAGCCCCTTGTTAGGAATTATAGATGTGAATGATGTGTATATGGAAACTAATGGAGGATTTGATTTGATTTTATCTTTTATGATATGCAGTCTAACTACAAGTCCTTATAACACAGTATGGTAGGATTATTTGGTATAAATTACAAAACAAGCAAGTTGCACTACTTTGTTATAGATTTTTTTTTCATTATTATTCCGAATTAGATACTCAAAGGCATCAAGTTCAGATGAACCGTTGGATTTTGTTATATTTCTGATTCATCTTATCACACAAATATTAGTTTTTTTAGTTTGAATTGTAAGGCAAATTCTATCCCAGCCCAACCATAGAAGCAGCCAGCCAAGAACCGGCCTAGCCCACCACTTCCCCACAGTACCGAGCCCAGTGGACTCACAGCCATGCAGAATATTTTCCACACACATAAAACATCAGTCGATCAAACCCTAGCCGCCTCTATTATCTCCACCTTCCCTTCAAGCTCGTTACGTTCCCACCAAGGGCTCTTCCCCATCAACGACAACCATCCGACGTCGGAGCTTGGCGTTGGTCTTGCAACCATTGTCTTTACCGCAAGCCAGCATCTTTGGACGTGACGTCGTCGACCAACTGCAGCTTCTAGAGTTCTGCGTTCCCAATAACGACAACTCCTCGGCACATCGAGCTTGGCCTAGGCGAGTTTCTCCTGCCCGCAAATCAACTCGATCTCTGTGAGGCTTCTCGTTCTCTCCTCCTTCTCGAGCTCTCGCTCGTCCCCGGCCGGTACCACCCCCATCCGATATCAACTCTGCCGCGCCATTAACACCAGCGACATCACCATCATTAGCATCTCCGACCGAACCTTCAATCGGCCCCGCCGCTGGTGGTGGGCGGTGCGTACTACAATGCAGCCTACATCGGCCGAGCCCACGCTCGACTGCTACGCTGACTCGCCTCCGCGAGCCATCCGGAGAAACCGTATAGGATTGGGCATGTTCCAAGCGCGCAATCCATCTCCGTGTGACCACCGGAGACTTTTTATCGCGTAAAGGTCGTGCACATTGACCAGAAGCTTGACGACTTGCCATAAACTGTTCGACGACGATATCCAGGTTTGGGATAAGTCGGGCACTAATTACAATTATGATACAACTCGGATAACAGGCAAGTATACCTTGCCTCCCTCTACAGTTTTATTTACATGCATTTTATTTCAGTTTCCAGCTTTTGGATTATTTATGGACATGTGCCTTTTGTGTTATTTTCTGTGTAGTTGTTTTATTGTTTATAGCCATGTTCATGTTTTGGCCTTGTGTTTTACATTTGGAGTTTCTCGTTGGTACCTTGTTTGAGTCGTGTCATAGAACGAGTACGTGTTGTGAACTGCTAAATCCTTGATATTGCTTCTTTGGCACCAGAGAGTCCACACACGGGACGAGGGTATTTTTCTTGATCTGTTTACATCCGTGAGTCGACACTCGGGACTAGGATATCGATTATTGTACCAGAGAGTCCACACTAGGGTCGAGGGTGTAGACTTGACTTGACTTGCATCAGAGAGTCCACACTCGGGACGAGGGTGTTTACATCAGAGAGTCCACACACGGGACGAGGATGTAGTATTTGCACCAGAGAGTCCACACTCGGGACGAGGGTGCCTTGCCGTGAACTAACCAGAGAGTCCACACTCGGGACGAGGGTTAGTACTAACCAGAGAGTCCACACTCGGGACGAGGGTTAGTGTTAGTTCAAACCAGTGAGTCCACTCTCGGGACGAGGGTTTGGTTCTTCCATTGTACAGTATAATTTATATGCATGTTCACCATCTCGCTGCTATTTTTCCTTACATTCGTGATTGCTTTATTTCATATCTAGTACACTTTTCCTGTTATAGTTTCACTTTACATGTTTCTAGTTGCCTGTACATTCTTATTCTCTCTGTCATGATATTTCTATCTGTTATACTGTGTTAGTCTCATATGTATTCCTTGCTAGAGTTGTCTAGTCCTACACCACGACTTTCTTGACTTGATTATAACTTGACTTGTACCAGAGAGTCCACACTCGGGACGAGGGTATTTACATCAGAGAGTCCACACACGGGACGAGGATGTAGTATTTGTACCAGAGAGTCCACACTCGGGACGAGGGTGCCTTGCCATGAACTAACCAGAGAGTCCACACTCGGGACGAGGGTTAGTGTTAGTTCAAACCAGTGAGTCCACACTCGGGACAAGGGTTTGGTTTCTTCCATTGATCATCGTGTTTCGTTCATCCGGCAGTTTATTATGCGTAGTTGTTCTAGTGTTCGTGTGTCCGTATTCGTGTTCGTAGTCATTGTCTTATTTTTGTTCTTTCTTGTTTATATTCTTGCGCTTGATAAAACTGTTAGATAGACATGTATATTATGTATCTTGCTATGTCCTCTGAGGACCTGATGATCTCCTCAGGTTTAGCGATTGTATGGAGTTAGCTAGTAGTTCTGGATGGCGGAGGATTTGCGGTTCTTGCTGGATTCAGGTATCGTTATCATGTTTATTATCCGCTCGTGCTTTCATACCTTATCATGAGTTATCATGTTTCTTGATTCAGTTTTAGACTCTTGTTATTTTCTTTAGAGTCTTATCGGACATTTATGCTAGTGGGCTGCAGACCACGACCCATAGTGTTCATTCATGTTTCATATTTTTATTGTGGATTGAGATATAGATTTGTTTGCCATGATTTGGCAGTATACCATAGCCTTGACAGCGTTTACGTATTCGAGTCGGACTGGGGTCCGTTCGATACGTAGCTGGCTTGCTCACGTGCTCACGTCCGAAAAGCGGGTGCGGGTCGTGACAAGTTTTTTTTGGTGGCCCATGCAGGTCAGAGCATATCGTACCAGTTACATTACTGTACTGGTACGAGCCTACGCAACTGACTAAACCCTTAGGAATTTCAATCCACACTGCTTTGAAAATCTTCCTAGAAATTCTCTACGTCATTGAAAACTCCAAAATTGCTCTCGATTATACTTCCTTGCTTCCCGTATCTTTGATTCTCGTCCCTTTTATGTCGAGGGGACGAGCGATCGTGCTGTCTAGGATTCATCAGAGATTCCTAAGTTATTTTATAATATTGCTTTACTATTGAATATTTGGTTGTTTATAGATATGAGGTATTATAGTTGCCATATGCCTAGATATCTGCCAGTAGAATTGTTAGCAATTAGTTGGAAGGTTATAAAGTTTAGTGACCGTAATTTGAGAAGTAGTGTGACCAAAGGTGGGTAGAAGTCCCTAATTACTCGGAGTATAAAATGACTAGGAAGGCCATAAATATTTTTTGAGAAATTAAATTTGGGGAGATTGAGGTAATAGTAGACTTTGAATTTTAAGGAATAGTTATGAATTAGAATTTCGAGGACGAAATTATTTTTAAGGCGGGTAGATTTGTAGCTCCCCTTCCCGAAAATTTTTGAAATATTTTATTATTATTATTTATTTGATTTAAATGGTGACCATATTTGTATTTGTATCATGTATGCACCCATATCCGTCTGTATTTTTTTGGAACATAGGTGATTACATTGTACCTACTTGAAAATGTTTTTACCGTTGTTCATAACTTGTACTTACCCATATCTGTCTCCATATTTGTGCAGCATTGGACTAGTCATTGGTTAGCTAATATGATGTTGTATTAAATGAAGTTACTGGGATCCTTCCTTTCATATTAAATGAAGATACTATTTTTGTAGGAAATTACTTATGACCTTAAAATGGAAGTTGCTTAAGGTTGGCACATGATTTAGGAAATTTTTCCAAGGATATACATATTTCTTAGTTAACTAAGGTTTTATGAAATCTGGCAGCACATAAGAAGATATTACTATTACATCTTCTATACATGTCATCAAATGGTGAGTTAGACTAGTGTTCAGAACATCTCATTTTTCCAATCAGGCTGATGTGCCATATCATTTTTTACTTCCACTGGACAAATTCTTAAGACTAGCATCCAGTATCATTCTTGGTTTAGCCCCTTGTTAGGAATTATAGATGTGAATGATGTGTATATGGAAACTAATGGAGGATTTGATTTGATTTTATCTTTTATGATATGCAGTCTAACTACAAGTCCTTATAACACAGTATGGTAGGATTATTTGGTATAAATTACAAAACAAGCAAGTTGCACTACTTTGTTATAGATTTTTTTTCATTATTATTCTGAATTAGATACTCAAAGGCATCAAGTTCAGATGAACCGTTGGATTTCGTTATATTTCTGATTCATCTTATCACACAAATATTAGTTTTTTTTAGTTTGAATTGTAAGGCAAATTCCATCCCAGCCCAACCATAGAAGCAGCCAGCCAAGAACCGGCCTAGCCCACCACTTTCCCATAGTACCGAGCCCAGTGGACTCAAAGCCATGCAGAATATTTTCCCCACACATAAAACATCAGCCGATCAAACCCAAGCCACCTCTATTATCCCCACTTTCCCTTCAAGCTCGTTACGTTCCCACCAAGGGCTCTTCCCCATTAACGACAACCATCCGACGTCGGAGCTTGGCGTTGGTCTTGCAACCATTGTCTTCACCGCAAGCCAGCATCTTTGGACGTGACGTCTGTAGGGTGTGAAAATTATGACACGCTGACATAAGACTCAGTCCAAGTCATACGCTCAAAACTCAGTCCAAGTCATATGCTCAAGGCCATACGCTCAGTCAAGGTCATACGCTCATCCAAAGGCCGTACGCTCAGTGAATATTTTATTATTTTCTGAGATGACAGCACAGCATATATTTAATAAAGGATGAATCTGACACTTCGTCTTTCGTGCAAAGACAGCTGTCCAATGAAGACTAGCCGTCGTATAGGTTTTCGAAGAGTCAGTTTTGTCTTTTACGAGGACAGCTCAGCATCTCTCATAAATGTAAAAGCCATCATTACTGTCAGTTTTGACAGTCTGTCAGCCATCATATCCGCAGTCACGACGCTCGAGAAGATTTTGTCAGTTATTGGAAGATATGACGTATCAAAGAAGATTGATGATGGCCATGTGTCTACTTATTCAAACATGCCACGTGTCTACTTATTCAAACATACGACTCCTTCCAAATTAAGTGAGCGTATGGATCTCATACGACTCCTTCCAACCAAGTGAGCGTATGGATTCCATACGGCTCCTTGCCAACCAAGTGAGCGTATGGATCTCAAACGACTCCTTCCCAACCAAGTGAGCGTATGGATCTCATACGACTCCTTCCCAACCAAGTGAGCGTATGGATCTCATACGACTCCTTCCCAACCAAGTGAGCGTATGGATCTCATACGACTCCTTCCCAACCAAGTGAGCGTATGGATTCCATACGACTCCTTGTCAAGTGAGCGTATAGTTTCCATACGACTCCCTGTCAATAATGTGAGCGTATCAGCTTTATATGGTTCTACGCTGTCCAAGTCAGCGTATGCAAGACATGTGCCTTCAAAAGCTAGCGTATGACTCTTCTTCTAAAGCAGCGTATCACAGCAGTTGTGTCCATGATGATTTTCAACGTGCAGTTAACACACGTTCTCACGTGTCCTGCACTCAGTTATCCACTTCTTCAGAAGTTATGCAACGTGGCATTCATGCCATTAATCTCTCCTGAATATGCTCCACTACTTTTAACCGCACGCTAATGTGTCTTCATCAGAATTTGCCACGCGTCCCTGCAGTTCTGCACACGTCAAGTAACTACCTGAGCATATGCTTAAGGATAGTTATCCTGAACTCTATAAAAGAGAGTTTCTTCATCTTCATCAGACACTACATTCAATTTCAGAGAGAACAGAGAGATTGCCCAGTTGCTGTCCAAGTTCTTCGAAGTTCAAGTTTTCTTTATCGCATCGTCCAAGGGATAAAGTAATCGTCTTCTAGATTAGATTCCTACAGTTGTAATTTTCTCAGATACAAAATAAATAAAGTGAATTTATTTATGGAAAACAAATTGGCGACTCTGCTGGGGAAAGCTGTCTCCTCCAACGAGATAGCAACAACTCAATACGATACTTCGTCGATCGGCTTGACGAAGAAGACGATGGTTGTACAATTCGACCAATCGGCTTATGAAGAAATGCTCAAGGCGAAGGAGGGCCGCACTGCTTCCTCCGCTCTTCCTGTTGCCAAGAAGAAGAGACGCTCTGTCTATGTCCCTAAGTCTTCTTCAACAGCCCGAGACGCTTCTGTCACTTCTCACGTTGACAAGAACACGTCTTCAACTTCAACTGAGCACACTTCGGCTTCTCTGAACACGGCAACAGTGGCTTCTCCTAGTCACGCTGACAAAGTTGGTTCTTTAACCAAGTCAGCGTGTACAAGGAAAACCATCTCTGGACATGTCAAAGTCCCTTCTCCCTCTACTCTTACGACAGCAGTCGGCTCTTTAGCCATTGATGACTCTGAGCGTATGGCATTTAAAGGGCAGCGTACGGCAAAGGCAGCGTACAAAAGCCAACATCAGGCAGCGTACGCTAAGCCAAAGCCAGCGTATGTTAATAAAAAGGCAGCGTATGACCAGAAGTCCAAACTGAAGTCAGCGTATGCTAACAGATACAGTCCTTTAACTGTTTCTCAAAATCAAGCTGGGGGTTCTCTTCCATAGAACATACAAATGATTCCCCCTCAACTTGCACATCTTGTGCCAACCAAGGAGAAAGACTCTTTAGTCAACTCCTCTACTCCTAAGGTCTTTACCTCTGGAGTTAATTTGACTAGTACTCTTACTAGATCAAACAAAGGAAAACGCCTTTTGGCTAATTCCTCTAAAGATGGATTATTACCGACTCCCAGTCGGAATAATACTCATCTTCCCTCTCTCAAAATTTCTCGATCTGAGAAAGGAAATTACAAGTATCCAAGACTGATACCAAAGTCAGATCTCCTACGGATCTTCGTAACAAGCTTAATCAGAATCGTCTCGATTCCACTGAGACAAGTATATTAGACCCTGATGCAGAATATGCCAAGAACTATGTGGCTCAAATTAATCAGTCTTTATACACTCAGGAACCGAGAAGACAGAAGAACAAAAGACAAGTTTCTACACAGAAACTATCTTCAAGTACTTCCCAATCTATTCCTACAGATCTCCGGGAGTATTTGCAAAATAAACGAAGAATTGACACTCCATCAGGCTATGATATTGCTCATATTTGCCATGAAAAGCATGGTTGCAACTTCCAACCTCGAGTTGTAATTCAATGTTGTTGTTCACCAAAAAGACAATCTGTTTTCGAACGGATTCAATATGAACCAATGTTGGATGAAGATGAACCTCTTTATGCTTTTGTCAATATGACCTCCAGAAATATTGGGGGTAGCATACGATCTGATGCTATATCAGATTCTGAAGATGGTGTTTATGTCGGCACCCGATCCAGGACCGGAGCCTTGGCCAGGGTCTCTTCTTCTTCTCATCCAAGTGGTAATCCGGAGATCACAGAGGACTTCCTTGGAGAGTCCAACTTTCCAGTATTGATTTCCGTAAATAGCCCCGGGAAAGATACTGATTCACACAGTGATGATTCAGAACAGACTGTTTCATCATCTATTCCTCGAATGATTACTACTTACATGGCAGAGGGCAGTCATGAACCTTCAACTAGCACCGAAGCTCATGAACAAAGGATTTCTTCCTTAGAACAACAGCTGCGAGCTATGGCAGATACATTGAATGCTATGCACACTCTTATGCAAGCTCAGCATCAAACTCAGCAAGTCCAACAGACAGCTCCTCCAGTTATATTAAATACTCCTGTTGTTCCAAACCCGAAACCCTCTACTATTCTGGGGGTACAATCTAATGTTCCTGTACAACCCACTCCAAGTCAGTCTGGAGCTGGGGGTGGTACATATGCTGCAGTCCCTCCTCCCAATTACACTCAACAAGTTACAACTCCACAATCCTCCGAAATTATTACTGAAGAGTTAAGAAATCTCCGAACTCAATTTGAGGCATTTAAACAGAAGGATGGTTTGCAAAGGTTAGGTATCAAACAACCTTACCCAATAGAATGGAAGCAGGTATCGTATCCACCAAAATACAAACCTCCGACCATTTCTTTCTTTGATGGGACAACCTCCTCAAGTCAGTTCATTAATCACTTTGAAGTAATGACTGATCAACTGCAACCAAGTGACGCCCTCCTTACTCGGGTGTTTGTTGGGTGTCTCAAAGGAACGGCTTATAAATGGTATAGAAGTCTCCCTGACGGGTGCATTACCTCATTTGTCGGTTTCAAGCAAATGTTTCTTGAACGATTCTATGAAGGGCTTAATGATATGACCATGTCAGCCCTCATAAGAATTAAACAAAAAAATAATAAAACCACCGAGGACTTCATTGAAAGATTCAGAAGAGAAGCCCTCAAAATGCCTCTCGGAACTCCCGATGCTGTTACCATCGACACTTGCAAGTCGAATCTCTTACCAATTATCAGCATGTGGACAGGGTCCACTCAGTTCCAAGATTGGCCTTCTTTCATTGTCAGTGCCAAGGCTGCCGAGGTCAGTGCTGAGACCTTCAAGGGTCTGGGGGTACAAATGGCTCCCAAAGAATCAAATCAGAGTGCTAGCAATAGTACTCGACCCAACAATCGCAAAGGGAAAGAAGCTCTTGAAGTCAATCTCCAAAGCAGTAGTCAAGAGGTAAAGACTACTCAAGCTACCCCAGCTCCAACAAATCAACAACAGAGACCTCCTCGACCGAAAGAAGAATATTCTTTCGACGATGACGATATTCAGGGTATCTTTGAATGCTTGCTCAAAGGTAACAAGATTCAATTGCCAGAAATCAAAAAGCCTGATGAAGCCAATAAGACAGATCATCCAAAATACTGTCCATATCATAGAATGCTGGGTCATACAATCCGGTCTTGCTATGTATTAAAAGGGAAGATCCAAGAGATGATTAAATCAGGAGCTGTGACACTGACACCCAAAGACAAGACAGTCACAGCAAATGTAATTTCAATGCAGTTCGGTGACTTCCCTCCCTTAATGGTAGAAAGTGGGATTGTTCCTATCCCCAAAGCAACTCTCGAAGTTGTAAACATCCCACCAGCACAGAATGACGGGCTTGTTCCTGTCACAACTAAGAAGGGAGAGATCATGTGGATTCACCCGGATTTAATGACGGAGTTTGAAATGTCTTCCTCTTCTCCTCGGAAGATTCTTTCATCTAAAAAGAAGCTCGGGAAGACTAAGTCATGCAATGTGACTTCTAGTTTCACACCCGATTTTTATCTAACCTCTACTTTCATTTCGGCAGGAAATTCACTCCCAACGGAGATAAAATCTGTACCTCAATTTGAAGATAGGTACAAGCCTGTTTTTCATCTATACAGTTCACAATCTCGTGAATTGATGGCGAAGATGGGTTATGATCTAGCCACTGCTCCTGGTTTGAACTCAGGCAAAGGACTCCGAGCACCTTTAGCCATCACTATGAGGCATAATCAATCTCGTGTTGGCCTTAGTTTCTGGAATGAAGCTCTCATCAAACATAAAAGAACCAAGAGCAAGATAAAGAATTGCAACATGGTTTCCATAGACCCTGAACTAGAATCTGAAGTTGAAGTTCATGCTGGAACTCGGTCAGGAAAAATATATTTGAAAGATTATGCTGAAATTCCTGAAGAAACTTCTGACGTCCCTCCGGTTACAGCTCCAACACCAGTCTCTACTGAAGAGCCTTTAAATGTTCCTGTTGAGACAATTCCTTCTAAACCAACAGCAGCTGACAAAGGCAAACAACAAGTCCGCTTCGACAAACCATTGAAGAAGTCATCTCCTACAGGACTTGAAAAGCCTTATAATTTTGATATATTGGCTCAACTAGCTAATACCCCAGCTAAATTATCAATCTTCGAGCTCTTACGCCTCTCTAAAGAGACTCGAGAAACTCTAAGTGAAGCACTGCTGCAAGCAGAAACCTGCCTAACTCTTTTTAAGAAGTTGGAAACAGAATCTGTTTCTCATTGCCATAATGTATTGGAATTTATTCCAAACATTACCTTTACGCAGGACGATATGCTGCTAGAGGATAATCGACATGACCGTCCTTTATATCATACATGATATATTGATTCTATGAAGGTTGATCGTCTCCTGATTGATCCAGGATCTGCTCTCAGTATTATGCCAAAAGCTATGCTAGACGCACTGAAGATACCTGTGCATAGTCTTTCCAGCACTATCACTACCATCTTGGGATTCAATCAAGGAAAAAGTGAGCCTTTGGGCAAGATTCGTCTCAAATTTCAAATAGGCGATCTTCGCACTAAAGTTACTTTTTACATCATCGACAATCATGGTTGCTCATATAATGCTCTGTTGGGGAGACCATTCTTGCATGAACATAATGTCGTTCCTTCGACTCTTCATCAGTGTTTCAAATATGTTGATGATAATGGAGAAGTTCAAAAGGAGGTTGCAGATCTCTATCCATTCAAAGGAGTTGAAGCTTACTTCAATAACGCTCGCATGTACAAAGATGAATACTCAAAAGTCTTGCAAGCTATGGATAATGATGATGAGATAGCAAAAGTTGGCACTTTTGTTATTCCTGTAAAAGGGCGTATCACTCCTCCGCAGTCTGTTAAATCATCTGAAAAAGGTTCACTGATAATTCCTGTCAGTGGACGTACTACTTCATCACCTGCCCAGGCTCCACAAGGCTCACTGATAATTCCTGTCAGTGGACGTACTACTGTACCGTCTTTCCAAGCTCCACAAGGCTCACTGATAATTCCTGTCAGTGGACGTACCACTCCCCCTCCATCTTCTCAGGCTAGACCAGATACTCTAGTCATTCCAGTCAGTGGACGTACTACTTATCCACAATCTTCTTCAAGGGAGCTCACCTCTTCTGAGCCTTTTGTTATCGATCTTAATCGAAACAAAACTTCTGATCGCTCTTCCTCTTTCCCTTTTGTCATTAATTTGACTAAGTCTGATAAGGCTCAGCCTTCTGTTGTAAATACAGTATCTAATATTAATAAAACATCTCCTTTGCAGTATATTGATGTCTGTAATCATGTACAAAGTTATTTACAATTGCTAGATAGCTTAGAGTCACTAACTATAGGGGTTGTTCAAACTCTTCATACAGACGTATCATTGGAATCCATACAAAAATCATACTTCGTGGTCCCTGCTAAAAAGAAGGAAGAAAATCCATTCTTCTTTTATAAAGGACCCCAGAATCCTCCTAACTTGGAAAAAGATGACATAAACGACGATACTGGAAGGTTACAACTGCGTCGCTACAGTCAGCAATCTAAAAATATCATCAAGAATATGGGTTATGACTTTAGAACCAGTCTCAATAATGGAAAAGGAAGAAGAATGCCTGTTCGAATTCCTTCATTAAAATACGGAAGGACAAAATGTGGTTTAGGTTACATTGCTCCTACTTCCTTTATCAACATAGTCCATGAAGATTCAAAATCCGATGAAGATGAACGATCTGAATCTTCCGATTCCCTTTCTTGGGATTCTGACACGAGTATTGGCGATCTCCATCGTTCTATTCTATCCATCAATATGGTCTCTGTTGATGGCCCGCAAGAAAATGATGAAGATGAGGATGATTTTGAAATATCACCCGAATCAGAACAATGGGCTCAAAAATTAGATAATCAATGGGAATTCAGGTTCGAGCAGAGGGAACCTCCTACTGAAGATAAACTGATCCAAATTGATGTTGGTGAAGAAGGGTCTCCTAAGCCAATATTCATCAGTAAAAGTCTTTCAGAAACAGATAAGCAAGACATGATCAAGCTTATTCGTAATTATATCGATGTCTTTGCCTGGAGTTATGAGGATATGTCAGGACTAGATCCGAAGATTGCAATGCACAAACTCAATATCATGCCAAATGCTAAACCGGTCAAACAACAACAGCGACGATTTCGTCCAGATATCATGGATGTAATTGAAGCTGAAGTCAACAAGCTTATGGCTTCTGGATTTATTCGAGAGGAACAACATCCTGAATGGGTGGCTAATATCGTTCCTGTCCTTAAAAAGACTGGCAAGATCTGGGTCTGTATAGACTTTCGCGATCTCAATACGGCTTGTTCTAAAGATGAGTTTCCTCTTCCAATTACTGATGTCATGATCGATAATACATGTGGTTTCGAACGAATGTCATTCATGGATGGGTATTCGGGATACAACCAGATCAAAATGTTTTCAGATGATGAAAAACACACTTCCTTCAGAACGTCGATCGGTACATACTGTTATACAGTGATGTCGTTTGGTCTCAAGAATGCAGGGGCAACATATCAGCGAGCAATGAGCACTATATTCCGCGAACATCTCCGGAAAATAGTCGAATGCTATGTTGATGATATTGTAGTCAAAAGTCGACGAAAGGAGGATCATATCCAAGATTTGAAGACTATCTTTGATTTAATGCGTCAGCATCAACTTAAAATGAACCCTACTAAGTCCTTCCTGGACGTCTCTAGTGGTAAATTTCTCAGCTTCGTCATTACCGCTAAAGGTATACACGTGGATCCGGAGAAGATCAAAGCCATTCAAGAGATGCGTCCTCCACGCACCTTAAAAGAGCTACGAGGATTTCAAGGAAGAATTGCTTATATCAGGAGATTCATTTCCAACTTATCAGGACGCTGCAGACCATTCAACAAACTTCTGAAGAAAGGTGTATCTTTCGTTTGGAACGAAGAATGTCAAAAAGCATTTGACGATATTAAACAGTATCTCATGAACCCTCCAGTTTTGGTACCTCCCATCTCGAAAATACCATTCCTTCTATATGTTCGAGCCATGGATCATTCTCTTGGTGCATTACTTGCCTAGAAAAATAAAGATGGCCATGAACAGGCTATTTATTATCTCAGTCGCACAATGACAGGTGCTGAACCGCGTTATTCTCCAATCAAGAAAGAATGCTTAGCATTAATGTTTGCTGTTCAGAAAACGCGACATTATGTTATCGGTCAAACGATTCACGTCATTTCTAGAGTGAATCCCATCAGGATTATGATGAAGAAACCTGGTATTCTCAACTCCAGACTAGCTAATTGGGGAATCTTGTTAGCTCAATACGATATGCATTATATTCCTCAGAAGTCAGTTAAAGGACAGGCTCTTGCTGATTTTCTGGCTGCTCATGCAATTCCAGAAGATTCTAAATTATATGATGAGATTTCTGATGAAGTCTTGGATTCAAATCTGATTTCTAAAGAAATTCTTACCTGACGTCTATTCTTTGATGGAGCATCTAGAATAGGTCCTAACGACGATATTGTCGCTGGAGTTGGGATTGTTCTTATATCCCCAGAAGGACTAACTATTCAGAGGGCTTATTCTCTAGATCAATTATGTTCAAACAATGTAGCCGAATACAATGTATTACTCATTGGTCTTCAACTTGCTAAACATCTAGATATTCAATATTTGGAAGTTTATGGAGACTCCAAGCTTATTGTCAATCAGATCAGAGGAACGTATGAAGTTCGTCATCAGGATTTGATACCTTATCATCGAGCAGCACTCTCTATAGCCTCATCTTTTGAAGGTTTCTTTATTGAACATGTTCGACGAGCCTATAATGCAGAAGCTGATGCTTTAGCTAATCTTGCTGCTGTATTAGCTATACCAATCAGACGTCAGCAAGTGATAGTAGTTTATAACCGAGAACTATTCTGTGTTGAAAATAATTTGGCTTTGGCTTTTCCTCACAAACCAGACAAAGATTCTCTCAACCTTGATGCTGGATTAAAGTTTGACAAAATGTCCTCGTCTTCCTTTGATTCTACTATGGAATATGTCTTTTCTAATGAAACAGAAGTCATAACTGAAGACTGGAGACGTCCGTTTCTAGACTTTGTTTTGTATGATATACTTCCTGATAATCCGAGTGAAGCAGCGTCTATTCGACGTCGATCTCTCAGATTCTATTATAATCATACGACGAAGACATTATATCGTCGGTCTTACGACGGTCTTCTCCTCCGATGCATTGCTGGTGAAGAAACACAACAGATAATCCATGAAGCACATGATGGTATTTGTGGAGCTCATCAACCAGGTCCTAAACTTCAAGATCGTATCCGACGTATGGGTTATTATTGGCCCACGATGGTGGTTGACGCTATTCAATATGCTCGGAAATGTAAAGCCTGCCAAATTCATGCAGACTTTATCCATCAACCGTCAGAGTTTTACACCCAACAGCGGCATCATGGCCCTTTGAAGCTTGGGGCATGGACGTCATTGGTCCCATCAACCCACCATCATCAAGAGGACATCGGTTTATTCTAGCAATAACTGATTACTTTTCCAAATGGGCTGAAGCAATCCCGTTATCTGAAGTTAAAACTTCTAGTGTTATCAACTTCGTCAAACATCATGTCATCTATCGATTTGGTGTTCCTCGGCGTATTATCCATGATAACGGACCGCAGTTCGTTAGTCAGAAATTTACTCGATTCTGCGACGATCATCGGATTAATAATTTAGCTTCTACAGCATATAATCCAGCAGCTAATGGATTGGCAGAAGCTTTCAATAAAACAATCATCAAACTCTTGAAAAAGTTTGTTTTTTCCAACAAACGCAACTGGAGCGAGAAGCTTGGTGAATGTTTATGGGCCTACCGCACCACAGTTCGCAATGCGACCGGATGTACGCCTTTCTCTTTGGTGTATGGGTGTGAAGCTGTTCTTCCTCTCGAGATCCAGATTCCTTCTCTGAGAATTGCAATCTCCAATGAACTTACAACAGAAAATAATGATCGTCTTCGACTTCAAGAGTTGGAAGCTCTAGATGAAAAATGATTGTATGCTCAACAAAATATCGAGCTGTATCAGGCCCGAATCTCAAAAGCTTTTAACCGGAAAGTCAAAGTCAGAGCATATCAGAAGGGAGAACTGGTCCTTACTGTCAGACGTCCTATGACCATGACACATATGAGCAAAGGCAAATTTGATGCGAAATGAGAAGGCCCATTCGTAGTGAACAAAGTCTTCTCTAACGGAGCATACCAGCTTGCCTCTATGGATGGGAAAGTCATGATGATGCCTATCAATGGAAAATTCTTAAAGAAATATTATGTATAATATTTTCATCATTCTCCAGCAAATATAAAATTCTTCTCTACAAAAGTTATTTCGATATCGTTATCCCCAGAGGAAACTGATATTCTACCATGTATCATCTTCCCAGAGAATTTGATATTTTATTTTATTAGATCCCCAGTGGTTTTAATAAAGATCTTGTATAGAAAATCATGTCCATATTACCTCTGAATTTTCTATCTCAGTATGTATCATATTTTCTATTCTATGAAAATGATATCTCGTCTTTTGATTTCCGAATCCAAAGATCATGGAAAATAGAATCTAAAGATATCTTTATATCTGAATTCTGTTTTCTCTAATCAGTATTAAACTAAATTATCTTTGGTTTAGTATCATGATAGAGTTACAAAGTTTATTTGTATATTCTATTCTATTGAAATATGTCATGTATTATTTACCTCTGAACATATTTTCTACAAAAATATCATCCACAAAATTGAAATCAAGCCAAGATGTTCATTTCTTTAATCAGAATCAAAATATTGATTACAATTGGATTTCCAAAACTTCAGTACATAAAAAATGTAAAAGAACTATTTAGGAGGAGTAATGATCTCATGAATACGAATGATTACATTATTCATCTTTTTATCATGAGCTTTCTTGATTCGCTCTGCTGTTTCTGCTCCAATCATCCGTTGGTCATATTCTACAATAATAGAGCTACGGCGATTGGTCTCCTCAATCTGATTAGTTTGCATCAATTCTCGCTCCTGCTGTAAAACTTGACAGCGTTCAGCTGTAGTTTTACGATCAGTAGCAATCTTTGATTGTTCTGTTTCCACAGAGGCAATTTGCTCCTGAATACGAGCTAGCTCTTCCCTCAGCTTTCTAAGTTCTTCAGCTTTTGACGCTTCATTTTGCTCTAGGCGTTCCATATTCTGACGAGTACTTATGATTTCTTCGTCTTTCGCCATTAGCTCTTTGGAAGACTGAGCGAGGAATTCTGTCAGAGCAATGTGCTGAGCTTGAGCTTCATTCTCCAATTGAGCAATCTCAGCTGCAGTCAGAGAATTAACGTCCTCCTTTTTAATCTCCCAATATTTATGAATGTTTGCTTCTAATTCACTCAGGAGATGTTCAAAGAAGACACATTGAGCCTCATAACCAGATTGTCTCAAAGCTGAACGTGGGAAACTAGTCGCCTCTCGAAGACTCGAAAAGGGCATAGTCTCATCTTTTATGAGTTGCCTCGAATATGTATCCAGATATGTATAAATAATATCTGAATACATCCCCATGACTTTTGCTATCCCTGTGTCAAAACTGGGAGTCGCTGCAATAGTAGGGGAAGGAGCACGAGGAGCCTCTATTCTTGGAGCTGAAGTTAGTGCTTTTGGAGAACTCGGCAGATGGGAACTCCCCTCACCCACTTCAGTTTGAATAAGTGGGGCTTGAGTAGAACTCATAGCCGGTGCAGTTCCTACAGCTGTTGGAATCAAAGAAACATGATCAAAAATTTAAAGACAATAAAACCAAGACAAGACAAAACTTTGATGAATAAAATATTACCTGGAGTTGGTTCATATTCAGTCTCCTTCGGATCATTCAATCCGGCTCTTAGTCTGTTCAGGGTACTTTCTGACACAGGATTTATTTTACTGCTTCCCGCCCCAGAAGTACTCAGAATTTGAACTTCTATTTCCAGATGCCTCTCCGGTTCTGGTGTCAACCCTGAGTGTTGACCGATGGTCTTCAGTGCATCGATTGGTGTTTTAGACGGTGATTCATCGTCTATCTCCATGTCTTCTTCTCCAGAAGAATGAAACGACGGTTCATAGTCAACTTGTTTGCTCTCTGAAGTTTCAACAATTGGATTGAGAGGAGTGGCTTCCTTCACTGATTCTCCCAAAATCAGTAAGTCATTAGCCGTTTCAGTCTGATGCTCGACCTCTACCGCAGGTTGACTAATTTCCTGCGCATCATCGGCCATTGGTGGAACTGAGCCTATATCAGAAGGCCTAGAAGACCCAGCAGTTTCAGGAATCTCTTCTTCTTCTGTCTTTACAGAAAAATCAAAAGCAGCTTGCTTGTCTGCAGCCAATCGCATAGCACGATCGGTGGGACTCTCTGCATCCAGACAAATTACGGATTTAGTTTTTAAAACTAATACTTTCCTTCCTATTCTTTTGGTTAAAGGAACAGTAGGATAATTGTCTATTGGATCACTACCTGCTTCATCAATATCTCTGGCTCGTTTAGAAACAGGAGAATTCCCGGGAATAGTAATTCCTCCGCGACTTCGAGTCTCTGCTCGAGTAGCTCTTTTTGCGGCAGGACCCGCAGCACCTTTACTCCTCTTCCTCTTCGGTGTATTATCAACAGATATACTCTCTTCAGCACTCCCGATAGGCACATGCAATGGTTGATGAAGGTCATCAGAGAAGAAAGTTTCCAAAACATCATCATCAACTTCATCGGGGGCTAGAGGATCTTCTTTGTCGTGACAATCCCTAGGCAAGGCGGATTTGGTTGATTTCTTTTCAACATGAATAAAGCTTTTACCTAAGATGCTAAATTTTTCATCAAAGGTATTAGCTGATACATAAAATCTGGCATAGGACGCCAATATCTTAGCTCCTCTCCGATAGTTGACCGGATCTGGCATAGAAAAGGTAGCCCCTGTACCTTTGGCAATGTAATATAGCCAAGCTCTGGCACCATCAACCAACCTGCCTTGATGAGCAAAACACGTCGTTGCATTGCCCACATGCAACTGATCGTAACCAAATTGACGAGCAAATCTGCTCGGAAGATATGGCTCTAGATATGTGATGTTGTCACGGCGGCAAATTAAATGAGATGGCCTGATTCTCTTTAGCCATTCATGTTGGACATCATCCAACTCATTAGCACCAACGCCGTCAATCAATCTCTCGGGCATGGTCTCATAACCAATAGGTGGAGAAACACAGGTGAAGCTCCATAGTTCTTCCCTGTTCAAGATGGTTTTGCAATCGGTTAAAGTGTCATATCTCCATTTCGGTATGTGTTTGTACCTTTCAAGGAAAGTATCATCTGGCCTAGCCATCCCAGCACTCATCAGAGATTCGAAATGCAGAAGCAGCCATCCAAACAAGTATGTAAAGGACATTTCTACCCGAGGAAAGGACGTTAGGCTCTTCCGTGCCAATTCGATCATCCTATCTGTGTATGCCCTTAATTCGGCATTCAGACGGCAGATCATTGCCGTTAATAGATCCATCTTATATCCAAAAACCAGACGGACTGCTGCGAAGACGACTCCTCTGTGCATCCTGTCTGCCGAACAGGTGCTAGGAACTACGAATTTCCTCAGCCAAAGAGATATGAATCCGGCCAGATGACCTTCAACGGACAATTCTCGACCACCCTGCTTAATATAGGTTTCTAACCTATCACCGACCTTGTAGCTGTCGATGTCTTCTTCGACGACAATGTCATCATGATTAGTCTCCCGGATTAATCTGTTAATCTCGGCTTGACTCAAGGGCTTGAATTTACCGACATACTGCTCGGTCTTTTTCTTCTTTTGAACTTCGTCAGTGCGGCCTTGAAACAAATAAGCCATCCACTTCGAAGAATAGCAATTGGAGTCCCCCTCTCCACCTTATCCCTTATAAAAAGCTTTACAGATGCTGTAATGACACATTAATTCTTCAAATACATAAAGAATTAGTGGGTTGGCTGCAAAAATCTTATTCATTTCGTCAACAAAAGGGATATATTCTTCATATGGCAAATCTGTCGTTGGTAGCTGAGATATATATGCCATTTCATGAAGGGCGAATCCCATCTCGCCCTTTGGGGTCATGAAGGTGCCGGTCCGATAGTTATATCTCTCCGCTAATGCCAAAAACAGATCCGGGTTTGGTTTGAAACCATAAGCAGTACACTTAATGGCATCATATAAACCTATCGCCTTCAACTGTGCACCGAAGTTCTGCAAAATCCATCTCACTAGAGCAGTCCATCTAGTGTTCTCTGGATTTACTAGACCAGTCAGCCTCATTGACTGTTTTGGGTAGATGGCATTCTTTAATTGAGCAAATTCGTTGGCAAAAATTGGGACTCTGACTGGCTTCAGCAGTGCCGAGTCCTCAGGAGGGATGGTGGCAGGTAACAGTCCTCGTAGAGATGTGACATGTGGTTCAGTACCACTGCGGAACCTTCCTTGACGATATCCAATCCACCCAGTCTTAGCTTGTCGGGATGGAGTAATATCCCACTTCATCTGTCTTTGCTGGACCGAATGGAATAAACGGGCTATGTTGATACTCTTTGTCAAACCAGTCAAATACATAGGCTGATTTACATCACCATCCCTATAGTAACTGTATGATACTTTGTCCAGAGCAGGCTGGGAGTTCATATCAATAACATCTCCAAAAAGGAATGCTGGCTTCAAATGGGCAACACCATCTACACTCTGTAACGGCAGTCCACTCATCAGGTTCAGCAAAGTATCATCTTCCTGATTGGTCAACAGAGCTATTCTTGTGGAAGGTCCGTCAAATTGGGGAAAACGAACATGTGATAGATCACTTCTATAATTATTTCCCATACTTTCTTCAAATTCTGCTTCCTGAGCCAGAATATCCACTACAAATGAAGAATAAAGTATTAAAAATCTTCAATGTCAAGAGATGATACAGCTCAACATACGCTCAGTTTTTACTAAGCGTACAGCTCAACATACGCTCAGTTTTTACTAAGCGTACAACTCAACATACGCTCAGTTTTTATTAAGCGTACAGCTCAACATACGCTCAGTTTTTATTAAGCGTACAGCTCAACATACGCTCAGTTTTACTAAGCGTATAGCTCAACTTACGCTCAGTTTTTACTAAGCGTATGGCAGACTCAAAGTTCAGTATATGCTCAGTTTATCTTAAGTGAATGATTTTAAAAGTTCAGTTTATGATCAGTTTGAGCGTATCAGCGTATGGTTGACAAGATGATCATCAAAAATATGCTAACACAGGAGTTAGCGTATCTCAATGAGACAAATTGCCATAGCATATTCTTTTAAGATAGCGTATTTTGGTATCTCTATCAAAAATACGCGTATCTTACAGATATACGCTCCAAACATATTTTTCGTAAAAATAAAAAACATGGAATACGGCTAAACCCTAAAGAGGGAAGCGTATTTGCTGACGTATTGACCCTAAAGAGGGATACGTTTTCTGAGTTTTGTTCTAACCAGAGCCCTAAAAAGGGGAATAGTTATTTGTTCATCATCTTCGTCCTCACCATAAAGAGGTTTCAATGGCCGTTCACTGCGTAAAACACGCTGACTGGCCGTCTTCTTGGTGGTAGCAGTGTCGACGGCAGGATGAGATGACTCTTCAGGGGCTTTCCCCTTTCCTTTCGCAGCAGCATCAACCTTGGGTGCCATTAATGGAGATAGAGTTGAAGACGAAGAAGAAGAAGAAAGATCTTGAGTTTCTGAAAGCTCTTTTCTCTCTCGAAGGCAAAAGCTGTGGTAAAGAAATAAAATAGGTTTTTGAAGACCTATTTATAGAAGAAAGGAAGAAGTTCAAACGACGGATATTCTTTAAACAAAATCCCTAAAGATTTGCACTGATATTGAGGAAGATAACAAACTCTTGCCAGCGTGTCAGGACTTATTCTCACTTTAAAGTTCAAAGTAATTTCGAACTTTTGAAATTCATAAAGTTCGAAAACTTTGAAGGGGGTCTTGTAGGGTGTGAAAATTATAACACGCTGACATAAGACTCAGTCCAAGTCATACGCTCAAAACTCAGTCCAAGTCATACGCTCAAGGCCATACGCTCAGTCAAGGTCATACGCTCATCCAAAGGCCGTACGCTCAGTGAATATTTTATTATTTTCTGAGATGACAGCACAGCATATATTTAATAAAGGATGAATCTGACACTTCGTCTTTCGTGCAAAGACAGCTGTCCAATGAAGACTAGCCGTCATATAGGTTTTCGAAGAGTCGGTTTTGTCTTTTACGAGGACAGCTCAGCATCTCTCATAAATGTAAAAGCTATCATTACTGTCAGTTTTGACAGTCTGTCAGCCATCATATCCGCAGTCACGACGCTCGAGAAGATTTTGTCAGTTATTGGAAGATATGGCGTATCAAAGAAGATTGATGATGGCCACGTGTCTACTTATTCAAACATGCCACGTGTCTACTTATTCAAACATACGACTCCTTCCAAATTAAGTGAGCGTATGGATCTCATACGACTCCTTCCAACCAAGTGAGCGTATGGATTCCATACGGCTCCTTGCCAACCAAGTGAGCGTATGGATCTCATACGACTCATTCCCAACCAAGTGAGAGTATGGATCTCATACGACTCCTTCCCAACCAAGTGAGCGTATGGATCTCATACGACTCCTTCCCAACCAAGTGAGCGTATGGATCTCATACGACTCCTTCCCAACCAAGTGAGCGTATGGATTCCATACGACTCCTTGTCAAGTGAGCGTATAGTTTCCATACGACTCCCTGTCAATAATGTGAGCGTATCAGCTTTATATGGTTCTACGCTGTCCAAGTCAGCGTATGCAAGACATGTGCCTTCAAAAGCTAGCGTATGACTCTTCTTCTAAAGCAGCGTATCACAGCAGTTGTGTCCAGGATGATTTTCAACGTGCAGTTAACACACGTTCTCACGTGTCCTGCACTCAGTTATCCACTTCTTCAGAAGTTATGCAACGTGGCATTCATGCCATCAATCTCTCCTGAATATGCTCCACTACTTTCAACCGCACGCTAATGTGTCTTCATCAGAATTTGCCACGCGTCCCTGCAGTTATGCACACGTCAAGTAACTACCTGAGCGTATGCTTAAGGACAGTTATTCTGAACTCTATAAAAGAGAGTTTCTTCATCTTCATCAGATACTACAGTCAATTTCAGAGAGAACAGAGAGATTGCCCAGTTGCTGTCCAAGTTCTTCGAAGTTCAAGTTTTCTTCATCGCATCGTCCAAGGGATAAAGTAATCGTCTTCTAGATTAGATTCCTACAGTTGTAATTTTCTCAGATACAAAATAAATAAAGTGAATTTATTTATGGAAAACAATGTCGTCGACCAACTGCAGCTTCTAGAGTTCTGCGTTCCCAAAAACGACAACTCCTCGGCACACCGAGCTTGGCCTAGGCAAGTTTCTCCTGCCCGCAAATCAACTCGATCTCTATGAGGCTTTTCGTTCTCCCCTCCTTCTCGAGCTCTCGCTCGTCCCCGGCCGGTACCACCCCCATCCGATATCAACTCTGCCGTGCCATTAACACCAGCGACATCACCATCATTAGCATCTCCGACCGAACCTTCAACCGGCCCCATTGCTGGTGGTGGGCGGTGCGCACTACAACGTAGCCTATATCGGCCGAGCCCACGCTCGACTGCTACGCTGACTCACCTCCGCGAGCCATCCGGAGAAACCGTATAGGATTGGGCATGTTCCAAGCGCGCAATCCATCTCCGCGTGACCACCGGAGCCTTTCCGTCGCGTAAAGGTCGTGCACATTGACCAGAAGCTTGGCGACTTGCCAGAAACTGTTCGACGACGATATCCAGGTTTGGGATAAGTCGGGCACTAATTACAATTGTGATACAACTCGGATAACAGGCAAGTATACCTTGCCTCCCTCTACCGTTTTATTTACATGCATTTTATTTCAGTTTCCAGCTTTTGGATTATTTATGGACATGTGCCTTTCGTGTTATTTTCTGTGTAGTTGTTTTATTGTTTATAGCCATGTTCATATTTTGGCCTTGTGTTTCACATTTGGAGTTTCTCGTTGGTACCTTGTTTGAGTCGTGTCATAGAACGAGTGCGTGTAGTGAACTGCTAAATCCTTGATATTGCTTCCTTGGCACCAGAGAGTCCACACACGGGACGAGGGTGTTTTTCTTGATCTATTTACATCCGTGAGTCCACACTCGGGACTAGAATGTCGATTATTGTACCAGAGAGTCCACACTAGGGACGGGGGTGTAGACTTGACTTGACTTGCACCAGAGAGTCCACACTCGGGACGAGGGTATTTACATCAGAGAGTCCACACACGGGACGAGGATATAGTATTTGCATCAGAGAGTCCACACTCGGGACGAGGGTGCCTTGCCGTGAACTAACCAGAGAGTCCACACTCGGGACGAGGGTTAGTACTAACCAGAGAGTCCACACTCGGGACGAGGGTTAGTGTTAGTTCAAACCAGTGAGTACACACTCGGGACGAGGGTTTGGTTCTTCCATTGTACAGTATAATTTATATGCATGTTCACCATATCGCTGCTATTTTTCCTTACATTCGTGATTGCTTTATTTCATATCTAGTACACTTTTCCTGTTATAGTTTCACTTTACATGTTTCTAGTTGCCTGTACATTCTTGTTCTCTTTGTCATGATATTTCTATCTGTTACACTGTGTTAGTCTCATATGTATTCCTTGCTAGAGTTGTCTAGTCCTACACCACGACTTTCTCGACTTGATTATAACTTGACTTGCACCAGAGAGTCCACACTCGGGACGAGGGTGTTTACATCAGAGAGTCCACACACGGGACGAGGATGTAGTATTTGCACCAGAGAGTCCACACTCGGGACGAGGGTTAGTGTTAGTTCAAACCAGTGAGTCCACACTCGGGACGAGAGTTTGGTTTCTTCCATTGATCATCGTGTTTCGTTCATCCGGCAGTTTATTATGCGTAGTTGTTCTAGTGTTCGTGTTCATGTATCCGTATTCGTGTTCGTAGTCATTGTCTTGTTTTTGTTCTTTCTTGTTTATATTCTTGCGCATGATAAAACTGTTAGATAGGCATGTATATTATGTATCTTGCTATGTCCTCTGAGGACCTGATGATCTCCTCAGGTTTAGCGATTGCATGGAGTTAGCTAGTAGTTCTGGATGGCGGAGGATTTGCGGTTCTTGCTTGATTCAGGTATCGTTATCATGTTTATTATCCGCTCGTGCTTTCATACCTTATCATGAGTTATCATGTTCCTTGATTCAGTTTTAGACTCTTGTTATTTTCTTTAGAGTCTTATCGGGCATTTATGCTAGTGGGCTGCAGACCACGACCCATAGTGTTCATTCATGTTTCATATTTTTATTGTGGATTGAGATATAGATTTGTTTGCCATGATTTGGCAGTATACCATAGCCTTGACAGCATTTACATATTCGAGTCGGACTGGGGTCCGTTCGATACGTAGCTAGCTTGCTCACGTGCTCGCATCCGAAAAGCGGGTGCGGGTCGTGACAGTATGGAACGTCGAGGATTATTTCAAGGCGAGCTTGTCGATAGTTTTCTTTTGTGTTTCAAAGATGTAGCCGCAACGGCATATGTAATGTAAAAATGACCTTGCACATATTTTGCAAGTTTATGAATGAAAAGCTAAGTTTCTTCCTATGCTATATTTTCAACTCTCTGTACTGTTTAATTTCAACGCGTCGAGTCAAAAAGGAATTTCCAATTACACATCCTTGCCTTGTGCAAGTCCATTCAGACTTGTACGACATCACGTCCCGACCCGTGGGGATCGATTTATATCGAGTCAAGGCGATGGCGACCGATTCGGTGAGTCGGAGCGTGATAGGTACTTCGTCCGTAACTCAGGTTGAACAATAAGAATTGCCAAGACAGTCGTGGATGAGACGTTTAGGGACATTTTAACTATGTCACCATCCACGTAGAACAAGAATATATATAAGCGAACCAAAGTACACGTGGTTGATCAGACCATCATGCACCGGTTCTGATTAGACAATATATTAGTGGGTGCACCCAATAAAATACTGTCATGAACAAGCTCGATAAAGAAATAAGCTCGAAAAATTAGGCTAACTTAGCAGCATCAGTCAAAAATATTAGAACGAAAGATAATGCTTGCAAGAAATAGAAGTTTATGAGGCGGCACAGAGTTTCTGGTTCTTTTCTCTCCTCTGTCAACTATCGCCACTGGCTTCTCTGGCATTGTGAGACTGGGTCCAATTTTCAGCTCCGAATGGTCCAAGATGTGGCTCGGATCTGGGATGTAGCGTCTGAGCTATGAAACGTGGAAGACGTTATGCACACCTTCAAGATTAGTTGGTAGAGCTAATCGGTACGTTGCTTCTCCAACTCGGCTCAAAACTTCGAATGGCCCGATGTACCTGGGGATCATCTTTCCTGCTCTGCCGAAGCTGATAGTTTCCTCTGGTATGGGAGATCTTCACGAACACACTGTCTCCTTCTTCGAACTCCAATGGTCGGCGACTGCTATCAGCCCAATGCTTCTGTCTGTCGTGAGCAATCCTGAGCTTGTCTCTAATCACCTTTACTTTCTCTGCTGCATCGGTCACCATCTCAGGTCCAAGTAATACTCTTTCTCCTACGTCGTCCCAAACAAGTGGAGTGCGGCAACGACGTTCATAAAGTGCCTCGAACGGAGTCATACCGATGCTAGCTTGGTAGCTGTTGTTGTAAGAGAACTCCACCAAGTGCAAATGGTCTTCCCAAGACCCTCCAAATTCTAAGACACAAGATCTCAGCATGTCTTCGAGCGTCTGGATTGTTCTCTCCGATTTTCTGTCAGTCTGGGGATGGTAGGCGGTGTTGAACTTCAGTTGTGTTCCCAAACTGTCATGCAAACTCTTCCAAAAGTGAGAGGTAAATCTAGTATCTCTGTCAGTTACGATACTTACCGGAACTCCATGAATCCGGTATATATGCTGCATGTATAGTGCTGCCAACTTCTCGGTGGATAGACCAACCTTGAAGGGGATAAAATGAGCTGACTTCGTCAGTCAGTCCACAATAACCCGAATGGCGTCCTTCCCTCCTTGGGATCGAGGCAGTCCTGACACAAAATCTATCGTTATGTGTTCCTATTTCCACTCCGGGATGTTTAGCGGCTGCAACAATCCTGCTGGTCTCTGTCTGCTAGCTTTCACTTGTTGACAAATTAAACATCTAGCTACATACCTGGATACGTCCTTCTTCATTCCGTACCACCACACTATAGTACGCATATCCCGGTACATTTTGTTGGCTCCTGGATGGATGGAATACTGCGATTGGTGCGCTTCTTGCATCAGCTCGTTCCTCAGTTCGCCAGTTGGTACGCACAACCTCGTACCATGCCTTAGTGCTCCGTCACTGGCGATTGAGAATCCTTCAAGTGTTTCTGCCAGCACTTGATCTCTGAGTTTGCAAAGCGTCTCGTCTTGAAATTGTGCCTCCTTGACTCTGTCCATTAGACTTGAACGCACTTGCAACTGCATCATTGTTGAATCAGCTCCTGGTATAATGGCTTCTCTTTCCAGTTTCTTCATTTCTTCTTCGGGCAGTACAATCTCCAGTCCAAGCTTTTCCATGTCCTCCAGCAAATGATGCTCCTTGGTCAAGAACATTGCCATCGGGTATCGACTAAGTGCATCTGCAACAACATTAGCCTTACCCGGATGATACTGTAGGTTGATGTCAAAATCCTTCATCAGCTCCAGCCATCGTCTCTGTCGTATGTTCAGCTCCTTCTGAGTGAAAACATATTTAAGACTTTTGTGGTCTGTAAATATTTTTACTCTCTTTCCATAGAGGTAGTGCTTCCATAACTTCAAAGCAAATATCACCGCTGCGAGCTCCAAATCATGCGTGGGATAGTTCTTCTCATGAGTCCGTAATTGCCTAGATGCGTAAGCAATTACTTTTCCGTGTTGTTGAAGAACACAACACAATCCTTTACCAGAAGCATCACTGTAGATTGAGAAACCGTCGGTACCTGCGGGCAGCGCAAGTATCGGTACCGTAGTAAGTCTCTTCTTTAGTTCCTCAAATGCTGCCTGGCAAGCTTCAGTCCACACAAATTCTTCATTCTTTCTTGTGAGCTTCGTCATCGGCTCAGCAATCCTGGCGAAATCCTTCACAAACTTCCGGTAGTAGCCAGCTAAGCCCAGGAAACTTCTGATTTCAGCAACTGAACTTGGTGTACTCCACTTCTCAATAGCAGCTATCTTCTTTGGATCCACCGAAATTTCTTCTCCTGTGGCAACATGGCCCAGAAAATCCACCTTGTCTAAGAAGAATTCACATTTAGATATCTTACCATAGAGCTTCTCCTTCCTTAAAGTTCCCAGAAATTTTCTCAGGTGCTCTTCATGCTCTTCTTCAGTCTTCGAGTAGATCAGGATGTCATCGATGAAGACAACAACAAACTGATCCAGATATTCATGGAAGACCTTGTTCATAAGGTTCATGAATACTGCAGGGACATTCGTCAGTCCAAACGGCATGACCAAAAATTAATACTGACCATATTTGGTGTTGAACGCCGTCTTTGGAATATCCTCCTTCCTGACCTTGATTTGATGGTAGCCAGACCTGAGATCTATCTTCGAAAATACCTTAGCTTCACTCAGTTGATCAAACAGGTCGTCGATCCGGGGTAGAGGGTACTTGTTCTTAATGATGATGTTGTTCAGCGCCCGATAATCAATGCTCATCTGCACTGTTCCATCTTTCTTGGGCACGAACAAAATTGGTATTCCCCAGGGTGAAGCTCCATCTCTGATAAATCTTTAGGCCTTCAGCTCATTAATCGGCTCCATCATCTCCTTGGCCTTCTTGGGGTTGACTCTGTAGCCTCCCTTAGAAATAGGAAAAGAGCCGGGAACTAGGTCAATGGTGAATTCTATGTCTCGATCTGGGGCAATCCTGGAAGACTATCAGGGAAGACGTCCATGAATTCTGCTATAATAGGATGATGAGGTCCGGGTTCTTGGGTGATAGAGGTATAAGTCACACTCTCCATATCTTCCGGAGCTCGAGAGATTTCAAACTCTGGCTCTCTAGGTGGGCTGAAGACTACATGTCCTCTGTGACAATCTATCAGCGCATGCTGCTTACTCAACCAGTCCATCCCTAGGACTACATCATAGTTGGGTAAGGGCATCACAAGCAAGGGTGTTAAGAATTTGTGGCCTGAGATAGTAATAGGACAGTTACAAGTCTCGGTGATGGGTATGGGTCCAAGTATGACCGATGGTGGACCTCATCGCCAGCAGGGCCGGAACGAGTGGTCTTTCCTTTGGCCGTACTCAGAAAGGTTTTGGTTGCAAACACAAGCAAGGTAGCCTACCAGTCTATAGCAAACAAAAATATTTACTTATAATATATATTTCGGTCCTATGTCATGACAAGTTGATGTTATAGTGTTCTAATTGTTTCTAAGTATGTTCTTCTAAGTTGTTGATCTGACCTGCATGGGCCACCACTAAAAACATGTCACGACCCGATCCTAAATAATTGAGTCGAACCGGATCATGCCCAGCCTGCACCATTGTGAGACGGCGGCAGTAAGCTGTTCTATATGCAGGTATTCACAACAACATCTATACATTTGTCACAACTCAATATACAAAAAATTTTAAAACTTTTATTCAACATCTGAAAAGTACAACTGGAATGTATGAACTGAAATGAAATACTGAATTCAAATTAATAAAATTCCAAAACAATAAAACTAGAAAACTGGAAATAACTAGCTAAGCGGTCGGCTCGTTGGCCTCAGGTCCTGCGTCCTCCAAGGAGACTCTAGCAACACCACAGGGTACAGAACCGGGTCATAATAGCTATTGTACAATAGCTCAGCATCCTCAATATCACCTAAAAATGTTGTCTCCAGTCAGGAGGGAGCAAGTACGAATATGTATCTCATATTTCAAATAATAATGGAAAAGTGCAGGCTAAACAGTTGAAACAATATTTTTCAGTAGTTCTACGATTAAAAATAATGTGATTTGAATGTGTAATCGTCTATGACCGGCTTGGGTTATACAATAGCGTCCTAGCGACGCGATACGGTATATCCCCGTTTGTAAGAGGGATAAGCTCGCACAATCCTGCAATATAGGGGGTATTGGCCATAAACGTTACACTATTCCCCCAATCCCCACAATCAATATCAATCAATATCTGAACCCTAGGAGAGGGTCCCGTGTAGCAATGTGATTTAAACATGCAGCTAGACAATTACTAAATAAAATACAAGAAAACATAACCGTAACTTGCCTTTGTTTATGAGTGGATCGGTAAAGTCGGTTCCGAGGAGGATGTCAGGTTCGTCTCCGAGATCCTACAGTTGAGAACCTTGACTTAGAACCAATATGAAACCATTCTAGGTGTGCTAGTTACAATCTCTAGAATTGGTCCTGATTCAGTTTTAAGTTTATTAATTATTCTACCAAAAACGTTTAACGTCGCAATTCTACGTTCGTTGTTATTTAATTAAAATAAGCCGGTTATTGATTAATTGGAAAAATGACAAATACCGGTTAATTTGACAAAACTTTGTATTTTGTAATATCATATATAAAACTAATACTTTTCTTTAGATGAGAAGAACGTAAATTTGTTTAAATAACAAACTTGTAATTTTACTAATTTATTTACTGTGAGAAAATCTTATTAATTTTCTATATTAAAATAAATACTCATTTTAATAAACTACGCGTTTAAAGCCAAAACAATAACTCAGAAAATAAAGAAAAGCTACGCTACACAATACAGGGTCGCAGCAAAGAAAATAGAAAACTGAGCTTATGCCCTTACAATTATTTACATAAATGAATTTTAAGAATAATAATAAACTCGGGTGAATCCTGAACGCCGGGAAGCGGTCCATTCAGCAGGCCGAAGCCCTGCACCAAAAATACTAACAGCAGTACCCATTCTAAAAAAAAATTATAAATTAAAGATAATAATTAAATGTGTCTCAGACTTGGTTCAAAATATCATTTTTAGCTAATGCCTCAACGTCCAGGTAAACCCGGTTTCGTTTGCATTTCGCTAGGGCTCACGGACCGGTACGGTCGTCGTCCAAAAATCCAATTAATAAATATTCCCGAAAATTCATTTATAAAATTTATAAAAATTTGGACATCATTCCCTCTATATTCGGGATAACCCAAAACTGGGAAATTTGCCAACAACACACAAATATATACCAAACTAGGGAAAAATCTATTTTTTTTTATACAAAAATACACCATAAACATATTTTCGAAACGTAATCGGAAAACCCGAAGTATAATCGGCAATCCCAAAACTAAATCGGAAATACCAAAGCATTATAATTCGGAAAACCCGAATTAGAAAAATAACCCAAAAATAATTCCAGAAGCTATTTCCGAAGGATTCTCGGAAATTCCAAATCCATAACCACAAAAAACAAATAAGTCCAGAACATCCCGAAAATCCGAAATAAACAAGTTCCAGAAATTTTTCGGAAAGATTCTCGGAAATTCCGAGAATGAAATCACAGAACCCATCAACACCAAAAACCCGAGTTTATACGGAATCCACGGTTACGAAAATTTTTCGAAACAAATCTCGAAAATCCTGAGATTCCGCGGAACATAAAAATAACCAGCATAGTTTTCCCGAGAAAACTCGGAATTTCCGAGATTCCAAAATCAGAAACTTCACAGAAAAATCACAGAAAGCATTTCGGAAAATCCGAAAATGTTACGTCTACAAATACCAAATTCCCGGGGAAAAATCGGGGACCAAAAATCATCATAGACATCACGACGGGAGGGACGAACTACTGTGTTTACACAGAAATTACCAAAAGCTTGATGACGGAATCCGAAGGGTAGCCTCGGACTCGGGACAACGTCTCGCCGGGGTACGACTTCGCAATCCACACACGAGCACGGAGCACCAGCGAACAGGGAGGCCACGCGGGGTCGACGCCGGAGGGGCGGAGTCCTGGCCGGAGGGGCGGCCTGGGCGGACGCGCGGGCGGGGGACACGGCGGATGGCCGCCGGGGGTCGCGGCCTAGGGCGCGCGCGGGGTCGGCCGGAGTTGGCCGGGCGCGGGACGGCTTGGGCGGAGCTCTGGAGAAAGGGGTTTAAGAGAGTGTGAGAAAAAATGGGATGGGAAATGAGAGTGAGATGGAGAGGGGTGGGTGCTGGTGTTGGGTTTTTAAGGAGAAGGAGGAGAAGAATGGTGTTTTGTGGAGGAGAGGGAAAGGAGGAAGAGAGTGGTGAGGAGGAGTAAGGGGGAGAGAAAATGGGGGAAAGGGAGCTGGTCGTGGGAAGACCAGCTAGGTCTGGGGAAGTTGGGAATAGGTTTTAGTTTAATTATTAGTTTTTTTTCTTTTCCTTTTCTCTTTCTTTTGTAATAAAACTAATATATATATATATATATATATATATATATATATATATATATATATATATATATATATATTTATATATATATATATTTATATATATATATATATATATATATCCCGTTTTTCTAATATAAAATATATATATATATATATATATATATATATATATATATATATATATATATAGTAGAAAAAGGAATTTAAGAATGGGTTCAGAAAACGGGATTGGGTTTCGGAAAACCGGGTTCGAACTCGGGTTCGGAGTCCGGACTCGAGATCGGGGCGGGACCACAATCAAAAATCAACGATAATTTTAAAATAATATTTTTTCTAAATCCGACTAAATAATAATATAATAATAATATAATAATAATAATAGTAATAATAATAATAATAATAAAATATTAATAATAATAATAAACCAAAATTACACTACGGTTCAACAATCCATTAATTCTAAAAATTCTGGGTTTCACAATTTTCAATGGTCAACACGGGTCAACAGTCATCGAATCTAAATTCTTAGTTGAACATTTTCAGAACCCAAACGTTAATTTTCGAATGTTTCTAGAATCAGAATTCTAATTAACCAAAAACAACCATATAATATCTTTATTTATTTTTATAGCAAACTTAGGGTTAAGAGTTCTACATAAATAAACAGTAGCATAGCACTCTCCAAGAAGACCCCTTCCTCACATACATATTAGCACACGGATACAGATACATATAATACGGATACAGACACAGTTGAGGCACACAATACATCTTCTTGATCAAGCTGCCGTAACAGCAATCTTCATCCCAGCCTGGCAATGACCAGCGTAGCTACATATGAAGTAGTTGGTCCCCTTGCTCAGAGTGACACGATCGTTGCCCGACGAGAGCACATTGGCACTGCTGGGAGCGGCACAACGTTTGTAGCCAGCAGCACTGACAGGCACCACATTGTGGACCGCAGAATTGTAGTTGAAAACTGAAACCACAAAATTATATTTGCCACTTTCTTGTCAAAGTTATCTAAGAGAGACTTATATTTCAGCTAAATGAGAAAACTATTATCTATTGTCTATATTACTATATAATAAGAAAGTTAGGCTTCACCGCGAAAGTTTTATTTCCCAAAAATACTCTTGCATATATTTACTAATAAAAATGATTCACTAAAGTTAATAGGGGCAGCTAGGTAATTACGAGAGTATCTTTTGGTCTTCCTAAACAGTCTTTTGTCTTGCATACACATATAAAATAATATATAATAACAAATTTAAAATAATTAAGATATGTCTTTTAGTCTTCCTCAATAGTTTAAATAAAAACTAGAATAACTATATTAGCTATCTTTTAGTCTCCATAATAATAATATTCGAAATACATGCAATGCACATGAATATATACTAGTACTACATAATGCCTAAAGTTATGCTTCACCGTAAAAAATTTCTTCTAATCTATACTAATTTAAAATGGTTCATTAATTTTAATAGTGACAACTTAGTAATTAAGAATACTACCATTTGGTCTTCCTAAATAGTCTTCCTAAGTTAATTAGAGAATATTAAAATACGTGCAAGACGCGTGCACATATGCTTGTAATAATAATAATAATAATAATAATAATAATAATAATAATAATAATAATAATAATAATAATAATAATAATCTTTATTAACACTGCTTAGAAAGACTAAAAAACAACTGCCTTAATTGTTCATAAAAGTTCAAGTGAAATTTTTTTCCTCCAAATATGCTCTTGCATATGTTTAGTAATTAAAATTATTCATTAAATTTAATAGGGACAAATAGGTAATTACAAGTGCTATTTTTTGGTCTTCCTAAATAGTCTTGCAGGTATATATACAATAATATTTTATTATAATATGATAATTTTAATATAATAATAAATTTTGAATAATTAAGACACATGTTTTTTAGTCTTTCTTAGTAGTGCTAATAAAGATTATAATATTTCATCATCTATTTTTTAGTCTTCCTAATTATAATTTATGAAATATATGCAATGAATATGTACTAGTAATAATAATAAGAGCTATTCTAGTTTTGGGATTTCGTATAATATTCAAATTTGGGTTTGGATCCTGTCATGTCGGTTGACTTTGGCTGGTCGTTAGATTAGGTCTCACTAACATTTGAAATTTGTATTTACTTGCAGGATCTCGTATAATACTCGAAGCTTGCGTTTAAGTATTCATTCTAAACATCCGAGACCCAAATCTTTTTCGAACAATATGGAAATCTAAACATAAATTTCAAATATTATACGAGACTTTAACACTAAATCTTGTATAATATATAATGATGCTTCAAAACTGCTCAAAACTGAGTCGTCTAAGTCGTATATATATCATGGTCTATTTTATATTATTTTTAAAAATAATGTAAAAATTTGTTGCAAAAAATTTAAAATTGTTATATATATTCAACATGAAAAATCAAACTCAACTAAACAAAAAGAATACTTCCCAGCTTAACAACATGAATTAGAAGAGATATTTAATTATAAATGGATAATATTCTTATTATACGTTATTATACGTGCAAAACACGTGTACTATACTGATTAGTGAAGCCTATGTCGCACCAACAGTACTATACTGATTTTGGCGAGTCCTAGTATATACTTAGTGGAACGTGTCGTGTCTGCAAACGAGGCCGGAGGCAAACGGCTCACCGAGCACATCGCCGGCACTGAAACGCTTCCCGCTGGTCCAGCTGCCGCTGCTGAAGGTCCAGCCGCCGCCGTCTCC
>JANAVB010015600.1:3815947-3883447 GCA_029216955.1 Iris pallida
TCGAGATTCAAGAGGAACACTATAATATAAATCTGATTACAAAAGCAACAATAATCAGAAAGTAAATCTCACGTTCTTTCTCGCAATCGCAGTTGCTGACGGACAGAACTGAGTTCAGAAAATAAATCTCACGTTCTTCCTTGCAATCGCAGTTGCAGACGGACAGAACTGAGTTACAACTCAGATGAAGGAGAAGAAAGAAGAAAATGAAAGGTTCTTGCTGGGGTGATTAAGATCACCGTTGCTCAAAGCAAGATTCGCCCCAACACGATTTGCTCCCAGGAACCAGCAAGTTCACGAAGAACTTCTGGAACGCTCGTAAATCAATATTTGAGACTTGAACGGGCTTCCTGGACTTTACAGACTCCCTTAACTCTCTTCTTGGTGCATCTTTCAAAGGAGGCCAAGGGGCTCTATTTATAGAGTGGAGTTGAGACTTCACCTCTTCTCCTATCCGATGTGGGACTAAAATACCAATACTTAAAAATAGAGTTTGATATTTTAGATCATCCCACAATCAGCATAGAAGTGTGCCAGTCCACGCCTACCCCCCGAACACTCCCGTGCATGCACGAGACATCCTGGAGTCTGTGTCCGAGTCTGAGTCCGCACAACAAAAATCAACTTGCATCCTTGTTGGATTTAATCCTTTTTCTTTCTAGAAAAATACTCCCACATGGCACAAACTTGTGCCCCACTACACCTCATGTGCACACCTCAACACAAGCAATGCATTATATTGACATACTCACCATTTGGTATAGCCGATGTGGGACTATCTTTCCTAGTCCAAAGACAAAAATACCAACAATCCTCCACATATCTCAATATATGGGTTGAGCGTTCCCCACAGTGACTGCCCATCATGCATTAGGAGAGATGTCGCTACGACTTGAATCTTTCCGCATAGGTTAAATAACAACATGATACAAGAATTGACTAAGCCTTGAATTCTGCACCATAACTGTAATTCTTCCTACTCACATAATGACATCAACTGTGCTTCTGGCTGCACATTGAAGGCCTTGTGCCAGCCTGGTTTCAGTGTATAATTTTTGGACGTCTACAAGTTTACCCTCAAGAGACGGCCTGATATCTCTGTCCATACACTATAGGTTAGTTCTTTATAAAGAGTCATGGCATGAAGCATTGCGCTTCTTTGCGGTGCTACGCCGTTATGACATGGCTTAAAGCCGAGGCTTTACCCCACCTGGGTACCTCATCGTAGTGTCATACTACTGTAGCATGAGGTCACAAGCCTCTTTGTAGTGCCAAACTATCCATCATGAAGCCTTGCGCTTCTGTGCCATGTTATGCCGCTATGACATGGCTCGTACAGCCGAGACTTTACCCTACCGGGTACCCCTTCGTGGTGTCATGCCACTGTAACATGAGGGCGTCGTCCTCTTTGTAGTGCTGTCTACCTCTCTTTATTACGATTATCATACAGCATTATGCTACCTGCCTATTTGCGGTGCTACTCCGCTGTGACTTGGCTTGCAAAGCCGAGGCATTACCCCCCACCTGGGAACCTCATGGTGGAGTCACCCCACTGTACCATGGAGTTACACTCCTTGTAGTGCTGTGCTACCGTGCTTCCTGTAAAGCACTCCAGGCATTCACTCTGCCTGAGAACTCATTAAGGCATTTAAGCCAACCTTCCCACAGGATCCATTTTTTTGCAGAAAATAACAGTAGACAACAGTGGTTGTAGGTCCGTAACCTCTCCATGTCACAGAGGACAAGTACCCACCGTCCCTGATATTCTTCTGGTTAATAGTCCTCCATTGAACCAAAAGCTAGATGCCTAGTAGATTTCTCTTTGAACTAATAGCATAAAACTTTATGGTAGGAATGTAATAACACAATATCAGAATGCCTTCAAGCCCATTTTACAAGTTGTGTCATCGACCAGTTGGCGCTTGAGGCCCTTGGTGAACGGATCTGCCAGGTTCTCCTGACTCCGAACATCAACCACTGCAATGACACCTCTCTTGATGAGATCGTTCACTGCCATGTGCTTCAACCGCACAGTTCTCTTCTTCCCGTTGAAGAGATCATTCGATGCCACCGCTGCAGTCGCCTGGTTGTCGCAGTATATCAGAATTGTCGGTATCTGTGCCCCAACCACTGGAAGATCATACATGAGCTCCCGAAGCCACTCTACTTCATCTGCTGCGGTATCAAGTGCAAAGAACTCAGATTCCATAGATGATCACGAGAGCATAGTCTGCTTTTTCGACTTCCACGATATAGCAGCTCCATCCATTGTTAAAATGTATCCACCTATGGACCTCTCGCTCTCCACTTCTGAGCACCAACTGCCATCACTGAAGCCTTCCACTATCGGCGGATCTCCGCTGTAGTGCAGTACATTTGTCTGAGTCTTCTTGAGATATCTCATAACCCGCTTCACAGCTTTCCAGTGCTCAACGTCTGGATTGCTAGTGAATCGACTCAGCATTCCCATAACGAAAGCTATGTCAGGCCTAGTGGCAGTAGTAGCGTACATCAAACTCCCGATGACGCTAGCATACTCCAACTGCCTGACGCTTTCCTTCGAGTTTGGCTCCAGCTTCTGATCACCCCGGTACGACGTATCAATTAAAGGAAGATCATGATACCCTTATCGAGTGAGCATCTTCTCAATGTAATGAGATTGTGACAGCGCTAATCCAGTGTCTGTCCGGATGATCTTGAGTCCCAAGATAACATCAGCATCTCCCAAGTCCTTCATACTGAACTTCGTCGAGAGGAACTTCTTTGTCTCCGTGACACAGCTTATATCCGTACCTAGGATTAGCATGTCGTCCACGTATAGACAAACGATGACTCCTCTTCCGTCAGCAAACTTCGTATAGACGCACTTGTCTGTTTCACTGACCTTGTAGCCATTTGACCTTATGACTTTGTCAAACTTCTCATGCCACATTTTGGAAGCTTGCTTTAAACCGTACAGAGATTTCACTAACTTGCATACTTTGTCTTCAAGACCTTTGATGACAAACCCTTATGGTTGTTGCATGTAGATCTCTTCGGTCAGCTCGCCATTCAGGAATGTCGTTTTCACATCCATCTGATGTATCATCATCTTATGTATCGCTGCGAGAGCAATCAACATTTTGATGGTGGTCATTCGGGCTACTGGAGCATACGTGTCAAAGTAGTCGATCCCCTGCTTCTGAGAAAACCCCTTGGCCACCAACCTGGCCTTGAACTTATCAATAGTTCCATCTGCTTTCATCTTCTTCTTGAAGATCCATTTGCATCCGATGGGTTTCGCTCCTTCAGGAAGATCAACCAACACCCAAGTGTTATTTGAGGTGATGGAATCAATTTTATTGTCAATCACCTTCTTCCAGAAAATATCATGTCACTACCACTTTTCTAGCTTGAGGATATTTTGGTCATTTTTAAAATTTTGGAATTAATTTGGAATTATTATTATTAATTATAATTATTATAATTTTTAAGTAATTTTTAGTATAATTGATTTGGTGCTAGTTTTAGACTTTGACTGGTGTTGACTTTGGAGACTGTCCTAGAGGCTAACCTAGGTCATAACTACTTGGTTAGGTTAAGAAACCCTTGCTTGACCTAAGTTAGTGATTTCAAATTCATTTGAACTTATTAGGGGAAATTAGGATTTGAATTGATTAAGAAATGGCTTGTGATTTCACAAGTCATGATTATGACTTAAAGCCTTAGAGGCCCAACCCAACCTAGTGCAACCCTAACCCTAGTCCAACAGCCCATGGCCGGCCACCTAGTCATTCCCCCTCTATTTAATGCTCCTAGAAATTAGGGCTAGCCTCCTCAGAATTATTTTCCAAGTTTGAGAAGAGGTGAGTCTCCATCTTCATTAAATCCTAGAAAATCCATTTCAATTCCTTTTCCACCCAAATCAATTGCATTAGGTTCTAAAATTAGTCTACTTGTGTAGGAGCGTAAAAAGTGCTTCACAGAATGAGTCAAAGTGATAGATCATTCCACTCAAATTGATCTACTTTACTCCGCAGAGAGGCTAAATACTTTACGCCCAAGACAAAGCTAATCGCTTTTACGCCTAAAGCAGCCAGGGTCAAGACAATGATTTTACGCCTATGGCAGGCTAACTACTTTTACGCTGGACAAAGCTGTCAAGTCTTGCATATAATGCAAACTCTGACATGAAGATATTAATGATGACATATATCACAGAATTCGAAGGGATTTGTTTTATACAGAGACCAATGTTGTCGTTTAGTATATGGACTGAGCTACTTTACGCTCATAGTGTGACTTTTTTTACGCATGGAGACTACATGAGTTTTTACACTCAAAGTTGACGTGTGCGTAAAGTCTATTTGAGCTACTTTTACGCTCAAGGTTATTTAACAACCACTTTACGCGGGAAGTCTATATCAGGGCTATTTTACGCCTAGTCTACTGCTTTACGCTCAAAGTATATTGGGGATGTTTTTACGCCCTATTTATCTGACCAGTTTGGAACGTGGTTTGCCTACATGGCTCTCATGCCACACATCTCGAAGAACGTGTGTACGTGCATCCTATTCTTAATGAAATGATGGGACACGTGTCAACGTATACAGAGGATGACTTTGGTCGTGGGTGGCAGTTGTTAGCGTAAAGACGGAACTTTTGCTGAGTTTTTACGCACAAGACCCCAAGTCTATAAATAGACTTATTTCTCTCACATAACAGACACACGGAGATAGAGACAGAAGAGGAGAGAACAGAGAGACTAGAACTCAGAGATTTTGATTCTCCAGAGCATTCTACTTCAACCTTTCTTTCAGAACAGAGTGAAGCAAAGCAGGAAAGCATTCGGCCTCGCCATCAGTCCCCAAGTGCGTCGATACCTTTCGGTGACTTAGTTCTTCCAATTGTTCAACTTCAAGCAGCGATCTTCATCATCATCGTATGGTCCAAGGAACAAAGTGATCATTTACAGATCAGACTTCCATAGCAATACTTTTCCAGAATCAAATTTGTACTTCTTGTACTTTTTCTCGTTTTATTTTCAAAAGCCAATTTTTCTGGCATCTTGTTAAGTGAAACAAAATGGCGACTCTTCTGGGGACGACCTTCTCCTCTGACGAGGAGGCAATTGCTCAATATGATGATATTTCGGTCGGTTCGACCAAGAAGACTCTGGTTGTGCACTTCGACCAGACTGCCTACGAAGAAATGCTCCGAACTGGGGGTGGTTCTCGCTGCTCCAATGTTCAAAAGTCTCGCAAAGCACGAAAAGTTTGGATTCCTAAATCCAAAGTAGCTTCTGATCTCTCTGTTGCTTCTGATAGCAAGGGAATTCTTCCCACTCCTGTCGTAGGGGCTCCCGTTCGTAACGAGACAGTCCTTACTTCAGCGTCGCACTCTAAGTGTGGCAATTTATCTCCCGTCTATCACGGTGAAGATAATCAAGTTTTACGCCCAGTGGGTAAAAACCAAGTTTTACGCTCAAGGCATAAGAATGAGTCTCCCATTTGTAATGTGGCAGACTCTAATGCTTCTGAGTGTAAAAATAAGTCTCCCGTCTGTGACGTGGTAGACACACGCAAATTACGCTCTTCACGTAAAGGAAAATCTTCCGTCTGTGACGAGGTAGATAATCAATTTTTATGCTCTACGCGTAAAGGTATGTCTCATGTCTGTGACAATGTAGATAAAATTCGCAACGATGTTTGCACATCTAATGTGAATATATCTAAACGCATACAGCGTAAAAATATTGTTGGTAAAGCTTCAGTCCTACATCAACAACCTTCTTATACTGCTTTACGCAAAGTACCAAACTTACAAATTACACGCAATGAAAATGGAGTCCTTTGTGCTAAAAAATCTCAAGATTTACGCACACAACTCCAAACGCGTAAAAATGTACAGTTTGGTTCTGCGAATGCAGCCAGTAATCTTCTTTATACACAAGGGACTAAACGTTTCTCTACCCTAAATGTAATAAAGAAGAATACTCCCTCTACCCCTTCTGATTTACGTGAGTTGCTAATGCAAAAGCGTAAAAATAGACAATCTCCGGTGACATTCCCCCAAGAAAAACGTCATTGTGAATATCACCAGGTTGTGATCAACTGTTGTTGGTCGGCTTCAAAACGGTCAATTTTTGATCGATTAAGTTTTAATTCGCCTCAACATCAAGCTGAAGACCAAGAACATGAGCTGTCATATGTGTCAGTCAACATGGCATCTCATACTAACAGAGGACGACGTCCGAGACGGAATATGTCCCAAACTCCAGGTCAACAACAGTTCAAAAAACTTCTTGATTCCTTTGAAGAAGTATATCAGAATACTCGATCAAGAAGACAAAGACAATTGCAGACTTCTGATTCAGAAGCTGGGGGTACTCAATCTTTTGAGTCTAAAACTGATAGTGTGGATTCATACTTCTATACTAACCCCTCTGTATCTTCAAGAGAAGTTGAATCCTATGCTATTGGAGATGAACCAGAGATGTCATCTGCTAATACGGAATAACGTCTCACTGCCGTCGAGTAATCACTGAAAGACATGCTTAATATGGTGCAAAGTATGCATCAGATAATATTGACTGAGCAAACTGCACAACCGGCAGTAGTAACACCGGTACCAGCAGCAGCACAAACTCAAGATAGTCAAGGGGCTGAAATACCTTTGAATATTCAAGAGCCTGCTGTTAACCAAAATTCTGCATCTCCAGATTCCATCATTCCTGAAGATGTACCACTGTCACGACCCGCACCCACTGTTAGGGTACGAGAACGTAACAACGCCCAGCCTACGCCGCAGTGTTGGTGGTAGAATGCTGTCCTAGGTCACATCATCTAACAATATTATGCTAAGCAGTTATACTTCCCGAATGGGGGTGACATAGCAGATACAGACTCAATCAAATCTAAGGTAGAGCATGATAAGGATAGATAAAACATAAAATCCAAAGAGATACAGGAGATAGAAGTCTAAGTGTCTAAGATACAAAAACCCAGAAATACATCTCAAAACTCAAATACAGTAATCCACAAAGTAAATACAACTCCAGACAAATGAAATAACTATCTAAACAACCTCTAAGGTGTCTCCTCTAGGCTAGTAGGCAACCTCCAAGCTATCTGTAAAATTTATCAACAGGTCCAGCCAGGACAGGAACGAGCACATCTCATCTAGAAAACCCAAGTAAATGACAGAGAACTATAAAGCAGTTATAGGCAGTTGTATTGATGTAAATGGCAGTTTATATTCAGGTGATGGTAAGAAAGAAAGATAAGGTGCAAGAAAAGTAAATAACTAAACAAGAGAAGAATCATAGCAATGAAGTCTGTAAAAATAGAACTAGCTGAACCAGGGTAATATGTTATAAAGTCCAGACAACAATGTAGACCAGTGTAACTCCAATGTAAGTCCAGTACAAGATGAATCTAATACAAGATGAATCCAGTAAGGGACGATTCCAGTCATAGTGATCAATGATTCCAGGGTGAGTCCAGCCTATACTCTAGCAGTGTATTTTAAAATACCGAGATCAACATGTAAACGGCTGTGGGTAATCCGGCACACCTCTCACTGATCAGGCAAGAGATGACTATCATTCCAGTAGATTCCAGTAGGGGTGATTCCAGTAATGGGGTATGTCTACATGTCTTACTCTAGTATTTCCCCTCCCAGCAAGTGAATCCAGAATTCCGACACAATGATTCAAGATGAGTCCAGCCAAAATATAATGATACCAGCAAATGATTCCAGTAAATAATTCCAGTAAATGATTCCAGTAATAGAAGCCGGAAATGATGATACCAGTAATAGAGGCCAGAAAATAAATGTGTGTCGTATACATGAATCCAGTAATATTTACACGTGTTGTAACAGAGAATCGCATACAACTAACTAGAACTGAAATACAGTAATTGACAAATAAATGAGAGAACTATCAGAGAATGTACTCGCCTGATATCTGAATGTCCAAGGTAAAGATACTATCCAAGGAGAGGTGTCTGGCTCCTAATTAGAACAGCACAAGTCACAACATGTCCAGAAGGGTAATATAAAGTACTACAATACATTCTACATGAATCTAGGTCAAACTAGACCAAAGTCAACCCTTGGTCAACTCTGGTCAACTGCATTAGTCAAACTAGGTCAAACTAGGTCATGTCCTAACCCAGTAAGTCTTACTAGGCCTAACCAAGACTATCCTAGCAAGCACACATCAATACAAGGCTATACAAGCCAACATACACCCAACTCTATATAGCATGCAATTATTCAATACTCAAATAGGCAATAATTCACATTGGATATACACTAGGTAATCTATTACTTTAAGCTATATATGTCTATACATATATACACATGCATATATTGGTATTCAATATTAGGTCTATAATCATGGCATTTCAAATGTTTATATAAACTTATATATTACAACACAATATGCTAACATATATATATTATACATATATAGCTAAGTTAACTATATTCATAAATACTTATTTAAGAGACTATGTGTGTGTATGTGAACATGACAAAGGGACAAGTGAGGGTTAAATGGGCATACATAGTGTATACACATCAAAGAGTGTCAAAGTGTAAGTTAACAATGTGTCAAGTGTGATAGTGTCAACATAGTGTAAGGGGGTACATGAGGTAATATAGGATTTGTGTTAACATAGAACATTACATCTCATTAATTTGTATATTGCATACATTACATCTATTATTACATTACATTCATGCTTGCATTCATTCATCATTCATTTATTCTCTTGTACTACTATATGCACCATACATTACATACTATGGATCCTACATATTCATTACAAGCCATACTTATACATGCTTACATTAGATAGGATACTTACACCCCATACATCATTTATTTAAATATTTACTCATGCTTGCATTCTCTATTTAGTTACATAATGTATATACATTAACATAGGTTAAAATCAAATAGAACATTATATTACACACAAGGGTGCACAAAATGCATATGTCGAATAGTAACTCCTACTAATAATGAATACTGTAACATCTCAGCATGAATTAAAATTTAGGATTAAATTATGTTATAGATCTATGTGTTAGCTTTCCGAAACTTTAAACGGATCGCATTTTCGTTTCCGAAAACTCCCGGAATCGCGAAAACACCGAGAACGCGTTTGTTTTTCGTACAGCTGACACTCAAATAATTCTCTAGAAAGTTACAGAAAGAATTAGGCCTATTAATACATGTTTTTGGAAAGCTAACTTCAATACGCTTCTTTTAAAAAAACGGGAGATTAAATCGAGCTTTGAGCTAGAAGTTATGACATTTCTAAGTTAGGGCTGAAATTAAAAACGTGGATAAAAATCATGACGGATTTAGATAGTTTGAGCCAAAAGAATACACAATATATATCCTAATTATCCACAACAATAATAGCAATAATAATATGAGGAACCACACTCACAAACTTGATTATAAAATCATCATGAACCATTTATTATATATATAAATATAGATACACTCTCATTACAATATATATATATATAAATCTATATATGTAACATGAACACATCCACAACACAAATGACACTCCTATGACCTCCAAATGGACACAAAATGGACACAAATGGAGATACAACCATGGGAGTCATTCCTATGGGTTCAAAATAGACCTATATGCATGAGGAAATAAAAAGAAGAAGGGATTTATACCTCCCGGTAGATCGAATCGAAGAAAAACCTTCCCGGAGCGACACCGACACGTAGAGATTCCAAAAGGACACGAACGAGCTCCGAATCCTCTTCTCCTTGGCTAGAATGGAGAAGGAAGGAAGAAGATTTGGTGGTGAAATGGAAGGATTTGGTGGAGAAATTGCTAGGGATTGCTCTCCAGGAATTTGGGGAAGAACAAGAGAGAAAAATAGATGGATAATGACAAATGGGAGGCTCAACCCTATCCTTATTGTGGCTGGCCATAAAGGTTGTTTTGTCCTATTAGGAAAAGTCTAAAAGCCCCTACTAACCTATTTTATGAGTATTAGGAAAGGGCTAATTGGTTGGGGCTAAATTAGTCATTCTAAAGTCTCTAATCACACTAACTTTATCCATAATAATTAGTCTAACCTCTAACTAAAATATTTCTATCATGTGGACTAAAATTAATATCATGTGGGCCATGCCTAACTAGTGTGTGGGTCCCACTAGAGTCAAACTACCCCCGGGTCCCCGTTTCAAGTCGGATTGAGTTGAAATTCGAACCCGACTCAAATAACCCCAAAACAATATCATAAATAATAAAATAATATCAAAATAATTCAAACAGGTCAATGCAAAAATATCCTTAGGCCAAAAATGATATTAAAATATCATAATCACATGGTTAGGCTCTAGGTCAAACAATCTCTAGGATTTCACTAGCAAAACGTCAAAACCACAAGTCATTGATTTAAATAATTTTAAAATAATTTAAAATCACCTAAAATCATATCATGAATTAAATATCATTATTAAAATTATTATAAACACGAAATTTCAAAATTACCCTCAATCAGAAAATTAAAATAAAATGAAGAAAAATCGACCCAAAATTTAGGGTGCTCACATCCTACCCACCTTATAAAAATTTCGTCCTCGAAATTAAAATGTTCGTAATCCTTCTAGGTCAAACCCCCACAATCAAATCCCAGAACTTAAATAAATCGTACCATCAAAAGGACGACATACAGGGTCATGGCATACGGTGGTAATGAAAGTCTCATCTAGGTATTCTAGTCATGCTAAACCAAAACGGTCATAGGGTATCAAAACACACAAGCAATCTAGGGTGCTAAACAAAAGTTACAAAAACAACAAACCATCAAAACTGTAAGGCAGTCTACCATCCTATATGAAAACTGATACTTATCATAAGAATAAAGAAAAGTAACTACCCATTATCTTTAAAGGGTTTAGAAAAAAAAAAAGAAAATCAAAATCAAAGTTAAGGAATGAAAGCCAATTCCATGGAAAATTTCCAATCACAATACTTATTAAGAATATTTAGTCTTGATGCGATCTAAGTTGATCAAATTGGGGGAAATCAAGATTTCGGCAATATGGAGGACAGGTTCAACAAAGTCTGAGATCGAGCATACAAGGATAGAGATTCAGGTCACAATCAAATTTAATTCAATTAAGTACAACCCAAGATATAAATATGATAAGAAAAGATAATCGAAGTCGATTTGGTCGGATTAAGGAAACTAGGATTCAATGATATTGAAAAACCCCTTTTAGAGAAAATAGGAAAAGATTTCATACGAAGTCAGCAAATCATCCCTCTCTAATACTATCAGTTTATCATTTGCTAAACCATATTCTTTTTTTTCTCACAAGTCCCAATATAAAAATCAACCTCTATATAACTATCATCGAAATTTTATAACCTTCAGTCATCTAAACCTTTACCACAATCACCATAGACAAAATCTTTAAGTTCCAAAACATTTTCCACGAAACATACCCCTCTTTTTAGGAGTCAACACTTATTCATTTAATCAAAATTTCAAATTCCTTCACCTCGTTTTAAATTAGATCCGAAACCTCTAAATCCAGTTTATGGAATCCTTGGACTTGTTTAAATCGAGTCTCGTATTCACTAAACTCCAATACCACTATGTCACACAAAATTTATTCTTTTTTTATAAATCAACCTTCATATTTTCTTCAACCTTCACCTTCAAATATTTTTTTTTTTGAATTCTACAATTTTCTTCCAATCATCTAAAATAATTTCTATAACGTAAAATCCTTTTGTTCTCTCTGTCTCTAGTCACCATCTTACAATATCTAGTTCAATTTTGCATAATCATTTTATTCGATTAAATTCTCCTTTCCATCTCTAAATTTCTACATAGCCTTGTAATAGTTCCCAAGAATCAATAACAAAGATTTTTAAGCTCTCAAAACTAGGTTGACCTTAAACATCCTCATTTGTTTTGAAATACATCCATAAATTATTCATAACCCACTTTCTGTGATTGTTTCTAAATTGATAACATTTATCCCTCGATTTCATTTTAAACCTTTACCACATCTCCATTTCAAAATTTTCATATTTGACATCCAACACTCTGATTCCTACAAAATCATCATATGATAACCAATTACATTATTTCCGAACTAGATGATTTACATCACTTCCTCAACATTTCTCAGATAAAAAAACGATGTAAATATTCAAGAGTTTTCAAGGTATAGCTGACAAAATTATATATGAGACAGGGAATTGATATAATCAGGACAGGTATATAAGACAAGGAATGATGGTAGTAAAAATATTGGCAGGAAAAGAATGATAATAGAATCTGTTCTGCTTATCTATTTAAAAGAGGGACCCATTTTTTTTTGAAATAAGAATTATAATACCAAATCCAAAATAAGGCCTAGCAAAATCATTGGTTCATTGTATTAAGAAGAAACTCATAGCAAGAAGTTACACAAGCTACTCCTAAGTTAAATAATTAGAAGCAAAACAAAGCAAAACAAATAATAATTCTTTTTGAAGGACTGCATCAAAGTAGAGAAAACATGCTTGAAAATATTTAAGGTACAATCTGATAATCATATGCGTCTATCCAAAATCATGGTACTCTAAATCCTCGTCAAACTAGTGAGCAAGGCTACGATAATCACAGAGTCCTTGACTTATGCACATACTTCTAGAATCATGGTATTTAACATTTTCGCGGTGCCGCTAGCTTGGCTGCGAAAACCTTAAATTCCCACACCCGAAAAATATATCCAAAGTCAGACTATATGTCCTCACCATGCTGGCTAATGTGACTATAGAAGACTAGATTCTATAACATAGATGACCTAGCCCATATAATTTTATCTTGCCAAAAATTAAATTAATCAACAATAAATTCCCAAAAATTAAATCAAATTTATCAACGAGCATCAAAATTTAAAAATGAACAAAATCCTTCAAATCATATAACCACAAACTCGGATGCTACAACTAACATCAAGATTCAAAATTCTACAACCTTCATCAAAATTAATAAATACAAACTCAAATTCAATAATAATACATCAAAATCAAATTCAACAACAGAAAGTAAAGATAAATCAAATCAAAGAAAAAGAGTTTCAAATCGGAGTTAAACAAGATTCTCAAGGGTCGTCCCAGGAATCTCTCAAGGGATCCTAATTATGATTGAGTTCTTCAAGATATATCCTATTCCTACTACAGGCTGTAGTGGTACTCAAGTTCGAATACCACTACATAAACTCGACCTGCATGGGCCACCACTAAAAACGTGTCACGACCCGCACCCACTGTTAGGGTACGAGAACGTAACAACGCTCAGCCTACGCCGTAGTGTCGGCGGTAGAACGCTGTCCTAGGTTACATCATCTAACAATATTATGCTAAGCAGTTATACTCCCCGAATGGGGGTGACATAGCAGATACAGACTCAATCAAATCTAAGGTAGAGCATGATAAGGATAGATAAAACATAAAATCCAAAGAGATACAGGAGATAGAAGTCTAAGTATCTAAGATACAAAAACCCAAAAATACATCTCAAAACTCAAATACAGTAATCCACAAAGTAAATACAACTCCAGACAAATGAAATAACTATCTAAACAACCTCTAAGGTGTCTCCTCTAGGCTAGTAGGCAACCTCCAAGCTATCTGTAAAATTTATCAACAGGTCCAGTCAGGACAGGAACGAGCACATCTCATCTAGAAAACCCAAGTAAATGACAGAGAACTATAAAGCAGTTATAGGCAGTTGTATTGATGTAAATGGCAGTTTATATTCAGGTGATGGTAAGAAAGAAAGATAAGGTGCAAGGAAAGTAAATAACTAAACAAGAGAAGAATCATAGCAATAAAGTCTGTAAAAATAGAACTAGCTGAACCAGGGTAATATGATATAAAGTCCAGACAACAATGTAGACCAGTATAACTCCAATGTAAGTCCAGTACAAGATGAATCTAATACAAGATGAATCCAGTAAGGGACGATTCCAGTCATAGTGATCAATAATTCCAGGGTGAGTCCAGCCTATACTCTAGCAGTGTGTTTTAAAATACCGAGATCAACATGTAAACGGCTGTGGGTAATCCGGCACACCTCTCACTGATCAGGCGAGAGATGGCTATCATTCCAGTAGATTCCAGTAGGGGTGATTCCAGTAATGGGGTATGTCTACATGTCTTACTCTAGTATTTCCCCTTCCAGCAAGTGAATCCAGAATTCCGACACAATGATTCAAGATGAGTCCAGCCAAAATATAATGATACCAGTAAATGATTCCAGTAAATGATTCCAGTAAATGATTCCAGTAATAGAAGCCGGAAATGATGATACCAGTAATAGAGAACAGAAAATAAATGTGTGTCGTATACATAAATCCAGTAATATCCATACGTGTTGTAACAGAGAATCGCATACAACTAACTAGAACTGAAATACAGTAATTGACAAATAAATGAGAGAACTATCAGAGAATGTACTCGCCTGATATCTGAATGTCCAAGGTAAAGATACTATCCAAGAAGAGGTGTCTGGCTCCTAATTAGAACAGCACAAGTCACAACATGTCCAGAAGGGTAATATAAAGCACTACAATACATTCTACATGAATCTAGGTCAAACTAGACCAAAGTCAACCCTTGGTCAACTCTGGTCAACTGCATTAGTCAAACTAGGTCAAACTAGGTCATGTCCTAACCCAGTAAGTCTTACTAGGCCTAACCAAGACTATCCTAGCAAGCACACATCAATACAAGGCTATACAAGCCAACATACACCCAACTCTATATAGCATGCAATTATTCAATACTCAAATATGCAAGAATTCATATTGGATATACACTAGGTAATCTATTACTTTAAGCTATATATGTCTATACATATATACACATGCATATATTGGTATTCAATATTAGGTCTATAATCATGGCATTTCAAATGTTTATATAAACTTATATATTACAACACAATATGCTAACATATATATAATATACATACATAGCTAAGTTAACTATATTCATAAATACTTATTTAAGAGGCTATGTGTGTGTATGTGAACATGGCAAAGGGGCAAGTGAGGGTTAAATGGGCATACATAGTGTATACACATCAAAGAGTGTCAAAGTGTAAGTTAACAATGTGTCAAGTGTGATAGTGTCAACATAGTGTAAGGGGGTACATGAGGTAATATAGGATTTGTGTTAACATAGAACATTACATCTCATTAATTTGTATATTGCATACATTACATCTATTATTACATTACATTCATGCTTGTATTCATTCATCATTCATTTATTCTCTTGCACTACTATATGCATCATACATTACATACTATGGATCCTACATATTCATTACAAGCCATACTTATACATGCTTACATTAGATAGGATACTTACACCCCATACATTATTTATTTAAACATTTACTCATGCTTGCATTTTCTATTTAGTTACATAATGTATATACATTAACATAGGTTAAAATCAAATAGAACATTATATTACACACAAGGGTGCACAAAATGTATATGTCGAATAGTAACTCCTACTAATAATGAATACTGTAACATCTCAGCATGAATTAAAATTTAGGATTAAAGTATGTTATAGATCTATGTGTTAGCTTTCCGAAACTTTAAACGGATCGCGTTTTCGTTTTCGAAAACTCCCGGAATCGCAAAAACACCGAGAACGCGTTTATTTTTCGTACAGCTGACACTCAAATAATTCTCCAGAAAGTTACAGAAAAAATTAGGCCTACTAATACATGTTTTTGGAAAGCTAACTTCAATACGCTTCTTTTAAAAAAAACGGAAGATTAAACCGAGCTTTGAGCTAGAAGTTATGACATTTCTAAGTTAGGGCTGAAATTAAAAATGTGGATAAAAATCATGACGAATTTAGATAGTTTGAGCCAAAAGAATACACAATATATATCCTAATTATCCACAACAATAATAGCAATAATAATATGAGGAACCACACTCACAAACTTGATTATAAAATCATCATGAACCATTTATTATATATATAAATATAGATACACTCTCATTACAATATATATATATATATAAATCTATATATGTAACATGAACACATCCACAACACAAAGGACACTCCTATGACCTCCAAATGGTCATAAAATAGACACAAATGGAGATACAACCATGGGGGTCATTCCTATGGGTTCAAAATAGACCTATTTGCATGAGGAAATAAAAAGAAGAAGGGATTTATACCTCCCGGTAGATCGAATCGAAGAAAAACCTTCCCGGAGCGACACCGACACGTAGAGATTCCAAAAGGACACGAACGAGCTCCGAATCCTCCCAAACTTGGGTAGCTTTCTCCTTGGCTAGAATGGAGAAGGAAAGAAGAAGATTTGGTGGTGAAATGGAAGGATTTGGTGGAGAAATTGCTAGGGATTGCTCTCTAGGAATTTGGGGAAGAACAAGAGAGAGAAAAATAGATGAATAATGACAAATGGGAGGCTCAACCCTATCCTTATTGTGGCTGGCCATAAAAGTTATTTTGTCCTATTAGGAAAAGTCCAAAAGCCCCTACTAACCTATTCTATGAGTATTAGGAAAGGGCTAATTGGTTCGGGCTAAATTAGTCATTCTAAAGTCTCTAATCACACTAACCTTATCCATAATAATTAGTCTAACCTCTAACTAAAATATTTCTATCATGTGGACTAAAATTAATATCATGTGGGCCATGCCTAACTAGTGTGTGGGTCCCACTAGAGTCAAACTACCCCCGGGTCCCCGTTTCAAGTCGGATTGAGTTGAAATTCGAACCCGACTCAAATAACCCCAAAATAATATCATAAATAATAAAATAATATCAAAATAATTCAAACAGGTCAAATGCAAAAATATCCTTAGGCCAAAAATGATATTAAAATATCATAATCACATGGTTAGGCTCTAGGTCAAACAATCTCTAGGATTTCACTAGCAAAACGTCAAAACCACAAGTCATTGATTTAAATAATTTTAAAATAATTTAAAATCACCTAAAATTATATCATGAATTAAATATCATTATTAAAATAATTATAAACACGAAATTTCAAAATTACCCTCAATCAGAAAATTAAAATAAAATGAAAAAAAAATCGACCCAAAATTTAGGGTGCTCACAACCACCTCCAGTAGGGTTACGGTACATCCAACAACTATTCAGTCAAATATGCTTCCTCAAACCAGTGAAGCCATTCAAGCAGTGCGTGAGCTCAAAGCACAGTTTGAAGTTTTGAAGCACAAGGATCAGCTCCAAAGGTTAGGGATTAAGCAACCCTATCCTTCTCATTGGAATGATGTACCCTTTCCACCGAAATTTAAGCCACAATCTATGGTTTTGTTCGATGGAAAAGCATCTCCCAGTCAGTATATCAATTACTTTGATATTATGACTGTACATTTGCCGAAAAATGATGCTCTTCTCACTCGAGTGTTCATCGGGTGCCTGACGGGTTCAGCTTACGATTGGTATCGTAGTTTACCCGATAATTCTATTTCGTCTTTTGACGAATTTAAGGCAATGTTTCTCTCCCGCTTCTATGAAGGAGGTATGGACATGAACATGTCCTTTTTGATAAAAATCAAACAAAAGGAGAAAGAAGATACTCGGACGTTCATCGAGCGTTTCCGACAGGCTACTCTAAAGATGCCTCCTGGTATGCCAGATTCAGCGTTGATTGATACATGCAAGATGAATCTGCGACCATCTATTGCTGTCTTCACGGGTTCCCAATTCACAGATTGGGCTTCGTTTATCATAGCAGCAGTTTCTGCCGAGACCAATGGTAGGTTGGCTCGTGAACATGGGATAATTTTCGCCTCAGAAGATAGAGGAAAGAAAAGTAATCCTGGTAATAGTCCTGGTAATCGTAATATGAAAGGAAAAGATACTCTTTTGGTTAATCTTTCCAAGAACAAAACAACGCCGAATAATCAGGAATCTTCCAGGCCAAAGAAAGAATACTCTTTTGACGAAAGTAATATCCCAGGGATATTCCAATGTCTGGTAAAAAGTGGCAAACTTCAGATTCCGGAGCCAAAGAGGCCTAATAAGGTGAATCTGACTGACAATCCTAAATATTGTATCTATCATAGATACATTAATCATCCTACCAGTGCTTGTTATGTCTTGAAAAAGAAGATCCAAGAGCTGATAAATGGTGGTGCTATCGCTTTAACTAATGATGACCATATGGTTACAACCAATATGGTTTCTCTTCAGTTCGGAGATTTTTCTCCACAACAAGTCCCAGACGAAATTATCCCAATCCCAAAGGCGACAATGAAGATCGTAAATATCCCACCTGCCAGAGAAGAAAATACAGGATTGCCGCCGCTCACATTAAAGAGTGGTGAAATCATGTGGGTGCATCCCGACTTGGTACCTGAGTTGGAAAATGAAGGTAAATCTTCAAAATCCAAGAAAGGTAAGAAAGTCAAAACCTGCAACATGATTTCTCATGTTATTCCAGATCCTGATGACTTGGATCATTTATGGGATGGACTTCCTTTAGAAGATAGACTGAGAGGATTGAACATCTGCCCTCCAAGTCTAGCTCCTCCTACCAAGCTCAAGCTTATTCATCAGCAGTGGCTAGCCATGAATAGTGTTCCTTTATATCGGGCACAACAAGTCTTTGCTGCTTATGAAAAAGCTCCTATAGGGATTTCTCCTCAAAGCCCGAATCATTCTCCTATAGCCACAGAGATTTCTATTTCTCACTCTTCTGTAGTTACAGAGATTTCTTCTTCTTCTGTTGAACCACTTGTTAAAAGTCCGCTGCCCACTCACTTGTATAGTCAGCAATCTGTCCTTCTCATGAAGAAGATGGATTATGACTTTCAAAAGGCAGAAGGTTTGAATTATGACAAAAGATTACGACTTCCTTTACAAATTCAAAATCAAAAATCCACTGTTGGACTGGGTTCTGAAGCTCCTTACAAGAAAAAGGCTAAGGGAGGGAAGACTAAATCATGTAATATGGTACTTCCTTCTCCTGAGTCCGAAGAAGAAACTTTTGCTGGTACAAGATCTGGAAAAGAATACCACAAAGATTATGAGGGATCTTCCAAAGAAGCAGAAGACGTAGTGGAAACACTACCAGCTCAACCTTCTCCTATTCCTGCTAAACCATCTGTGGTTGAAAAGGGAAAACAGAAAGCAGTACGCTTTGACGTTCCACTGAAGTCTACTTCCAGTCAGGGGGTAGTGATGAAACCCTACAAATTTGATATTCTAGCTCAGTTAGCCAATACTCCGACTAGACTATCTATATTTGAGCTGCTTCATCTTTCTAGAGAAAGCAGGAAGACTTTGAGTGAAGCTTTACTTCAAGCAGATTCATGCTTGGCTCAACTCAAGAGTCCTGATAATACTCCAGTGTCATGTCCGTAATGTCATAGTGTGATGGAAGTAATTCCCAATATCACCTTTACACAAGAAGATATGCTGTTGAAGCATAACAAACATGACAGACCTCTGTACTACACTGGGTATATTGGATCCACTGAAATTGACAGGATTTACATTGATCCTGGGTCCTCAATTAGCATAATTCTTCAGAGTATGCTAAGACCCCTGAGGATTCCTACTAGTGATCTGACTTACACTAGTACTACGATAGTTGGTTTTAACTCTGGCAAGAGCAAACCACTGGAGAAGATTCGTCTGCAGATTCAGATTGGTAATCTTCGAACTATGGTAACTTTCTATGTTATCAATTCAGACGTCTCCTATAATATCCTTCTGGGGAGACCATGGATTCACGAACATAATATTGTGCCTTCAACTCTCCACCAATGCTTCAAGTATATGGATTCCCAAGGAGTTGTGAAGACTGAGTTTGCTGATATCAATCCTTTCAAGGGTGTCGAAGCTTATTTCTCTGATTCAAGGCTTATAAACAAGAGCATGTGAGAGAGATATCAGACATAGCTGAAGATCAATCATCTACTGAGGATCAGTCTGTTAATGAAGATCCGCCAGAAGAACAACCTTTGAAGATCATAGTCAAGGGATGAATCCAATCCCAACCTGTCAATGATCAACCTTTGATAATCAAAGTTAAAGGAAGAACTCAAGCTTCATCTGAGGAATTAATAAATATTCCTGCTAAAAGCCAAGTTCAACCTTTTATGATCAAGGTCAAAGGGCGTACTTCTTGTACAAACGATCCAGAACCACCATTGATTGTCAATCTTAGCAAAACTACGCAGAAGATGGATAATGATCCATTAATGATTAATCCGAAGCGTAGCAGTCAAATCATAAATGATGTAAATATTGATCATTCTGTACTTTTTGATATCAATAAAGATTTCCTTTCCGAGTATATGGCTGCCAAGTTTATTGAAAGAATCTTTATCTTCTGATAATCAAAGTCATCAATCTAAAGGTGACATAGAACCAGAAGAAACTTTATACATCAACTATAAAGAAAATTCCTTTCCTCTTCAGGTTGATGTTGGACCTTATGCTCAAAAGTTCTTAACATCTTCTCCCTATCTTCTACCTGTGGCCGCTTCATCACAAGCTTGCGTAACTTTTAGACGTCACGAAGAATCTTATTTCGTGGTTCCGTCTAATAAGAAAAACAAGCGCCAAATTGTGTTTGGCCTGGCTAGAAATATCCCTGTTGCTCAGACGGATGATCTGAAAGATAAAGATAAAGGAAAAATCCGAATTGACAAATATAGTCAACAATCTATCAAGATTATCCAGAATATGGGGTATGATTTGAAGACTATGCAAGGTCTCAATCAAGGCAAGGGTAGACGACTACCATTATGTGGTGATCTGTTTTACCAGAAGACTCATCATAGGTTGGGATATGATCCATCCCACATGTTTAATGACGATATACAAGAACAATTCTCTTCTAGCTCTTCGCAATCATCGGATTCAGAAGAAGTCCAATTTATCGAATCTGATATGTCTCGTTCCTCATGTGATGAATCTGAACAAGTATTCTCAGTTAATATGGTTCAAACTGATGATGAATCTGAACCATTTGAGAATGATCCTTGGGCTCAACAAATGGACACTCAATGGAAACTTCGTTTTGAACAACGACAGCCACCTACAGAGGATGAGGTTGTCTAGATTGATGTTGGAGACGGAACTACGTCCAAACCAATATTTATTAGTAAGAATCTTTCCGAAGATGAAAAGGAAGAGTTGATAGAACTTATTAAAGAATATATCGACATCTTTACATGGAGTTATGATAATATGCCGGGTCTAGATCCTAAAGTTGCTACTCATAAGCTCAATATTTTGCCCAATGTCAAGCCTGTAAAACAACAGCAACGGCGCTTTGACCAGATATGATGGATGCAATTGAAGCAGAAGTCAAAAAGTTGATTACATGTGGCTTTGTTCGTGAAAAGCAACACTCGGATTGGGTTGCCAATATTGTTCCTGTTATGAAGAAGAACGGAAAAGTCCGAGTTTGCATAGATTATCGAGATCTTAATGCGGCTTGTCCAAAGGACGAATTTCTACTTCCAATTACTGATGTCATGATAGACAATACATGCGGTTTTGAACGCATGTCTTTCATGGACGGATTCTCAGGATACAATCAGATCAAGATGCATCCAGAAGATGAGAAGTATACTGCTTTTCGTATACCCCTTGGGGTTTACTGCTATACGGTTATGCCGTTTGGTCTTAAAAATGCCGGTGCCACGTATCAACGGGCTATGAGCAACATCTTTCAAGAACATCTACGGAAGATAGTTGAATGCTACGTAGATGACATTGCTGTTAAGAGTCGATCAAAGGATGATCACATTCAGGACTTGAAGACATTATTTGAATTGATGCGTCAGCATCAATTGAAAATAAACCCTACTAAGTCTTTCTTAGGGGTTTCCGGTGGCAAGTTTTTAGGATTTGTCATTACTTCTCAGGGTATTCATGTTGATCCTGACAAGGTTAAAGTGATTCTTGAAATGGGTCCTCCTTGTAATCTGAAAGAACTCTGTGGCTTTCAGGGTCGTATTGCTTATATCAGAAGATTTATATCTAATCTTTCTGGGAGATGTCAACCTTTCTCCCGTCTATTAAAGAAAGGTGTATCTTTTGTCTGGGATGAAGCGTGTCAGAAAGCCTTCAATGACATTAAGCAATACCTTACAAACCCACCTGTTCTGGTACCTCCGATGGTAGGAAGGCCATTTTTGTTATATGTTCGAGCCTTGGATCATTCACTTGGCGCTCTTCTTGCACAGAAAAGTGATATGGGTCATGAACAAGCAATATATTATCTGAGCAGAATGATGGTCGGAGCTGAACACAGATATACTCCTGTGGAAAAGGAATGTCTAGCTTTGGTTTTTACCGTCCAAAAGATAAGGCATTATGTCACTGGACAGACTATTCATGTCATCTCCAGAATAAATCCCATTCAGGTATTGATGAAAAAACCGAGCATTCTTAATTCCAGGTTAGCTACCTGGGCGATGTTGCTCACTCCTTATGACATGGTTTATGTACCTCAAAAATCAGTGAAGGGCCAAGCATTAGCTGATTTCTTAGCTGCTCATCCTATACCTGAAACTTCAAAGTTATATGAGGACATTCCAGATGAAGTCGTATATTGTAACATGACTTTGAAGAATGACATATGGCAATTATATTTTGATGGAGCATCACGAGTAGGACCTAAAGGCAATATTGTCTCTGGGGTAGGAATCGTCTTGGTTTCTCCTAATAAAATGGTCATATACCGTGCCTATTCTCTTAACGAGCCATGCTCCAACAATGTAGCAGAATATAATGCTCTATTGATCGGTCTTCAAGTAGCAAAATAATTGGATATTGAATTCCTAGAAGCTTATGGAGATTCTCAAATGATCGTTAATCAAGTTAGAGGGACTTATGAAGTCAGAAATCCTGATCTCACCCCTTATCATCAAGTGGTGGTCGAGTTGGTCCTTTCATTCAAAGGATTCTTCATTGAATTTGTACCACGTTCTTAGAATGTGGAAGCTGATGCCCTTGCTAGCTTAGCTGCAGACTTGGCTGTTCCAATCCGAAGGCAAAATACAATTACTTTGTTGGACCGAGATCTATGCTGTATCAAGAATAATCTGCATATTGAACAAAGTTATACTACAGAGTCAAATTCCCAACAGAGGGATTGGAGAACTCCATTCATTGATTATGCAGTTCATGGGATTTTGCCTGAAGATCCAAAAGAAGCTGCATCAATTAAGAGACGATCATTTCGATTCTATTATGATTCATCTTTACATATTCTATATCGTCGTTCATATGATGGACTCTTGCTTCATTGTCTCTCAGAAAGTGAAGCCAAACAAATACTACGAGAAGCTCATGATGGCGTTTGTGGTGTCCATCAACCGGGTCCTAAATTACAAGACCGCATTCGAAGAATGGGGTATTATTGGCCTTCTATGATAGCAGATGTTGTAGACTATGCCAGAAAATGTAAAGCATGTCAGATTCATGCCGATTTTATTCATCAAGCGTCTGAATTTCTACATCCTACAGCAGCCTCTTGGCCCTTCGAAGCTTGGGGCATGGATATCATTGGTCCTATTAACCCTCATTCTGTTAAGGGACATCGGTTTATATTAGCTATAACCGATTACTTTTTCAAGTGGGCAGAAGCAGTTCCCCTTACTGAAGTGAAAACATCTAATGTGATCAGCTTTATCAAGCACCATGTCATTTATCGCTTCGGGATTCCTCGACGAATAATTCATGACAATGGTCCACAATTCGCCAGTCAGGCATTTTATCGGTTCTGTGATAAGAATCGAATTCAGAATTTGGCTTCTACGGCTTATAATCCAGCTGCTAATGGTTTAGCCAGCTGCTAATGGTTTAGCCGAAGCTTTCAACAAGACGATCATCAAACTTCTCAAAAAGTTTGTCTCTTCTAATAAACGTGATTGGAATGAGAAACTTGGAGAATGTTTATGGGCTTATCGAACAACAGTTCGAACTCCTACTGGATTTACACTATTTTTATTAGTTTATGGATGTGAGGCTGTTCTTCCCTTGGAAATCTAGATCCCATCTCTACGAATAGCTATTGCTAATGAGCTAACTACAGAGAATAATGATCGCTTACGACTCCAAGAACTTGAAGGATTGGATGAGAAGCGTCTTCAAGCATAACAGCATATTGAGCTATATCAAGCCCGTATATCTCGAACTTTTAATCGTAAAGTTAAAGAGAGGGTATTCAAGGTTGGCGAACTGGTATTAGCTGTTCGAAAACCGATGGTGATGACTCATAAAAGCAAAGGGAAATTCCAAGTAAAATGGGAAGGCCCTTATGTAATTGAGTCCGTGTTTTCCAATGGCGCCTATCGGTTATCAAAGCCCAAGGGAGATTTACTCATGCTGCCGATCAATGGCAAATTTCTTAAGAAATACTATGTGTAAAAAAAGAAGACAGAATGAAAATAATATCTCTTTTATTTTTATTTTTGTTCAAGACAAAAAGATTAAGGACGAGGGCCACTGCCTTCGCCTTCCTTATTGAATACATAGCCAGTCAATGCTTCGAAGGCATCGTTGCCTGAGTTCATAAAAAACTTGCAGGCAGCCATCCTCACCGCTTCTTCTTCAGGAGTTTTTCCTGGCTCTACTAAGAATGCAAGGATGTCTTGGGGTAGCTTGGGCGTAGAAGAGCTTTCGCCCACTTCGGTTGGATCTGTCGCAATTGGCTCAACGGGGCACGTCTCAATGATGTCCACAATTTTCCTGGAGACTTCATTCTTTTGCTGTACATCCTCGGAAGACATTTCCAATAGAGGAGTGGAAATAAGAATGAAATATTGTCGCTTTTACGCCTAAAGCAGCCATGGTCAAGACAATAATTTTACGCCTATGGCAGGCTAACTACTTTTACGCTGGTTAAAACTGTCAAGTCTTGCATTTAATGCAAACTCTGACATGAAGATATTAATGATGACATATATCACAGAATTCGAAGGGATTTGTTTTATACAGAGACCAATGTTGTCGTTTAGTATATGGACTGAGCTACTTTACGCTCATAGTGTGACTTCTTTTACGCATGGAGACTATATGAGTTTTTACACTCAAAGTTGACGTGTGCGTAAAGTCTATTTGAGCTACTTTTACGCTCAAGGTTATTTAACAACCACTTTACGCGGGAAGTCTATATCAGGGCTATTTTACGCCTAGTCTACTGCTTTACGCTCAGAGTATATTGGGGATGTTTTTACGCCCTATTTATCTGACCAGTTTGGAACGTGGTTTGCCTACATGGTTCTCATGCCACACATCTCGAAGAACGTATGTACGTACATCCTATTCTTAATGAAATGATGGGACACGTGTCAACGTATACAGAGGATAACTTTGGTCGTGGGTGGCAGTTGTTAGCGTAAAGACGAAACTTTTGCTGAGTTTTTACGCACAAGAGCCCAAGTCTATAAATAGACTTATTTCTCTCACATAACAGACACACGGAGACAGAGACAGAAGAGGAGAGAACAGAGAGACTAGAACTCAGAGATTTTGATTCTCCAGAGCATTCTACTTCAACCTTTCTTTCAGAACAGAGTAAAGCAAAGCAGGAAAGCATTCGGCCTCGCCATCAGTGCCCAAGTGCGTCGATACCTTTCTGGTGACTTAGTTCTTCTAATTGTTCAACTTCAAGCAGCGATCTTCATCATCATCGTATGGTCCAAGGAACAAAATGATCATTTACAGATCAGACTTCCATAGCAATACTTTTCCAGAATCAAATTTGTACTTCTTATACTTTTTTTTGTTTTATTTTCAAAAGCCAATTTTCCTGGCATTTTGTTAAGTGAAACAACTTGCTGTTGGTATTGAGTAATTTCAGGGAAGAATCAATTTGAAGGACTTTGGTGTCTTGAGGAACCACTTTCTTTTAGGGATTTTTGAGCCTTTGCACATCAATAGGTAAATTCAAATCTACTCCATGTAATTGCTGTTTTATTGCATTTCTAGGATGCCCTAGGCCTACCCTAGCTGTAGGACTAGCTAACCCTAGGATTCAAGTCCTATATGTGTCCGTACCGGATACGTATTTGTTCGTGTATGCATGTATTCGACGAAATGCCCCAAAGGGCATTTCGATCCATTTTCTGAGATGTAATTGAATAGAAAATTAGGGTTTGATCTCGCTTATGTGTTTCTAGTGTACTAAGCACATTTTAGTGTCGTGTTGAGTCACCACAGATACGCGAACACGCGGTGCCCACACGCGCGCGCGTACAGATTTCTTTCCCCTGCTACTCGGGGGCCACAACTCACTGGACACGCCACGTGGACACAGGAAATTCGACACATAGGTCGGGGCTGACACTGACACGAGGCTCCCTAAGTTTCATGAGTCCTAGTGTTGTGTCGGACACGCATTTGCGCGTGCACAGGGTGCGTACTGTGCGGTTCAGTGCACTGGGTTGGTTCTCTGTTTCAATTCAAGTTTTGTTAGTTTAAATTGTGTTTTTATTTGCTAAATTAGATATAAATATAATGTATAATCTATATGAATTTAGTTTACATGATTAGTTAGGTTTTTGATGTGGAATTGGTTTCGTATTGGGGAATGACTGCATGTTACTGACACCATATCCTGATACCTTAAATTTCAGGTTCCTAATCCACTTAATTCATGTTATTGTTTGTTTCTCACTGTTAAATACCCTTCCATATGTTTGGTTGTTATGTTAGCTTAGTATTTCATTCGAATATGGGCTTTTGGATTTGTGATTGGAAATTTGGCATGTGGGTTCATTGAAATCGGTTTTGTTTTAGAATGGTTAGTTGTCAATATGATTTGATTTCCATTTTCTTTCCTTTAGCATTTCACTGTTTGTTTCCTGTCACAGTTCCATTTCCTAACCTGAGTTTGAATGAAGGATTTATCATTAACTGATTTTTGATTTGGGTAGTAGCCCACTGATTTCAGGATATTTATATCTATGTACTTACTGTTTTGTACCCACTGATTTCTATTTGAACTGAGAATTGGGTTCCTCCTTTCTTAAACCTGAGATCTTTTGAATGGTATTATTTCATTGGTAAAACTGATTTTGTTCATTGGGTAACTGAGTTGGATGGTTATTTCCTACAAAACCTGAGATTTGAATGAATGGTTTAACATTCACATTCGAATTGGTTTGTTTGAGAGTAGGATAGCTGATACACTGGGTTTTGGGTTTCTGTTTGAACTGGAAATGCAGAATTAGTTTCCTTTCCTTCTCTAGAAATGGGACTATGTTTCCTGTCATTGTTTCATTTCCTATTTAACCTGTAATGATTACATGTTAATTGATTTCCTGTTTTTCCTATCTCACTGAACTGAAATCGAAGGGTTAATGTATTTCCCTGTTCTATTCAAATATATATATGTTGACACAAAGTCACAGTCAACCAAATATTGACTACATTGACCAAATAATATTTGTATTAATTCAATACGACACACGACGACTGCATTCAGTTCAAGACAGATGACAGCTCAGTCTCCGGCTCTCAGTGTGTTCTGGAGTCTGTATTTTATAATTTCATTGAGTCTAGATTTATGTACTCTGAGTCTTGCTGAGCTCTTGGAACTTAGTCTATAACCTACCCAAAATCCCAAGCTCCACTGAACCAAAAACTGCCCACTGGTCCCCTTAGAACCACTCTGTGCTCTGGAGACAGAGTTCGGGCCGAACTCTGCCTCCACACAGAGACTTAAGATAGAAGCTCATCCTTGTTTTCCAATATGTGTAGTTTGTCCCATCAAATAGGGGAGGCCTATGCTTTATTCTGTGCTATAGACAGGAATGAGTTCAACAGGGTTTCTACTTGCACCACTGCTCATGAAGTATGGAGACTTCTAGAAGTGACGCATGAAGGAACCACACAGGTCAAGGAATCTAAAATAAGCCGTCTCACTCAAGAATACGAAGCCTTCAAGATGAAGCCAAGTGAGACGATCACTCAAATGATCACAAGATTCCTCGACATCATCAATCCTCTATCTTCGCTCGGAAAGCAGTACTCAAACCACGAGAAGATTCGTAAGCTGCTCAGAGGGCTACCAAAGATTTGGAACCCTAAGGTGACAGCCATCATAGAAGGAAACGATCTCACAACAATGTCAATGGAGACCTTGATGGGTAAGCTTATGACTCACGAGCTTGACCTCAAGGACTTCGAAGAGCCTGCTCCGAAGACCAGGGAGATCGCACTCAAAGCTCATCAACGAAGAGCTAATCATGATGAGACCGAAGAAGATAATTCGGATGATGAAGACCAAGCTCTCATGGTTCGCAACTTCAGGAAATTCCTTCGCTTCAATCGAAGGAAGAAGGAATCTCAAGAAGACGATGAAGAAGAACCAACTTATTACGGTTGCAAGAAAACTGGACATGTCCGAAAAGACTGCCCATTCATGAAGAAGAGCAACCGCTACGGGAAGCCATACAAAAAGAACTCATCAAAGAAATATGCCAACACAGGCATCTGGCATGAAAGTGAAGCAAGTGACTCTGAGGAAGAAAAGGACTCTCCTCAAGATACAGCAAATGTGTGCCTGATGGCAACTTCTAATAAGGTATCTAACGAAACTCTGGATGACTTCTCTTTTGATGAACTTGGCGATGCTTTCACTGATTTACTCGATGATCATAAAAAGGTCATCGGTAAATATAAACATGCCAAGGACAAAATCAAAAGTCTAGAAGATGAGATACAAAGAATTTCCTTACTTCTTGATAATGTTAGAGACACATCACCCACTAATGACGCTGATGAAGTATCCAAGCTCAAATTAAGCTTGCATGATGCTGAAGCACGTATTGAGCAACAAACTCAAGAAATCACTACACTCAACACGTTGCTTGCTGAAGAAAAGAGTAGACACAAGATTTCCATGACTAAGATATATGGCTTAAATATTAAGGTTAATGAACTGCAAGCTGGTACCAAAAGATTAGAAACCAAATTGGGTAAACAGGTTGTTCAACCTCAAACCCAATCACATGAGCACAACACCACTCATGCTAGTCAACCACGTCATTCTCATACAGCTCATAACCATGCATTCATATACACAAACTTTCACAAATCACGTGCACGTAAGAACAATTCTCACTCAGTACACAAGCATCATGCACAAAGACACAATCAACAGCACTTCACACATAAAAACCCTCATATGCCATATAGACAAGACCCTCATATACCATATAGACAAAATCATCATGCCATGCCATCTAGACAATATCAGCATGTCACTCATCATAGACAATACCATCATTCTATGCCTCAAAGACACCATCACCATGCCACTTATTCCATGCATAATCATCCTCACCATGCTAACTCTTCACATCATGTCCATCCTCATCCTGTTGCTTATAAATACTATTCTCATACTCCTAGTATAAACAAGAATGCTATCTGTACTTATTGTGGATTACATGGACACATCTCACCACAGTGCAGAGTTAGAAGACTTGTAGATAAAAGGATATATGCTTGGTTCCCAAAGACTAACTTTTCAGGACCCTCAAGAACTCGGGTACCAAAGGTCACATCTACTCTTGATGTATGTGGACCTTCCCTCCTCAACTGAAAGTAAGTGGATTCTCGATAGTGGATGCTCGCGACATATGACGGGAGACGCAAACCTTTTTGCATCACTATCGATGAAGAGAGAAGGATACGTATCCTTCGGTAACAATCTCAAAGGGCACATTATAGGTAATGGTATCATTGGTCATCCTCCCTCTCCTGTAATAAAGGATGTCTGCCTAGTGACCGAGTTAAAGCATAACCTGCTCAGCATTAGTCATCTTGCTGATCATGGATATGACATTAACTTTGGACAAAACAGTTGCTACATCTATGATAGGTCAACAGGAGACATTATTTTTGAAGGGAAAAGAGAGGATAACATCTATATTTTCTATCTTTCTATAAATACTAACAATGCAGGTAGATGTTTATATGCCCACAAAGACGAACGACTACTTTGGCACCAGCGTCTTGGTCACGCCAACATGGATGCTATATCCAGGCTTTCTACCAAGAAGCTAGTGAGAGGATTGCCTGACATCACATTCAAAAAGGACACGGTATGTGCCGAATGTGAACTAAACAAGGCAACAAAATCCTCGTTTCATTCCATCAACTCTGTAAGTACTACTAGACCCTTGCAACTACTTCATATGGATTTATTTGGTCCTAGTAGAATAGCTAGCCTTGGTGGCAAACTGTATGCATTTGTTATTGTTGATGATTTTTCGAGATTTACTTGGGTCTTCTTTCTCGCTAATCAGAGCGATGCTATTTCTGCTTTCAAAGTTTTTGTAAAGAAAGTTCAAAACGAAAAAGGCTACATGATTACTCGAATCCGAAGTGATCATGGAGGCGAATTCGTAAATTATGATTTTGAAAGTTTTTGTAATGCAAATGGTTTTGATCATGAATTTTCTTGTCCTAGAACTCCTCAACAAAATGGTGTTGTGGAGCGGAAGAATAGAACTCTCGGCGATATGGCCAGAGTCATGTTGAATAAATTTTCACTTCTGAAATACTTTTGGGCAGAAGCTGTTAGTACAGCATGCCATATTTTGAATAGGGTGCTGATTCGTCCCATTACGAAGAAAACACCCTATGAGCTTTGGTTTGGGAGAACCCCCAATGTTTCTTATTTTAAAGTTTTTGGTTGTAGATGTTTTATCCTTAACACCAAAGACAACTTAGGCAAATTTGATGCCAAAGCTGACGATGGTATCTTTCTTGGTTATGCCGCCAAGAGTAAGGGATATAGAGTTTTCAATAAACGCTCACTTATTGTGGAAGAGTCAACAAATGTGACTTTTGATGAAGACAACAGTGCAGCAAGTACTCTTGATGATGACGTTGAGCCATCAACTTCTACTCCAATGAATACTTCAACCGAAACTAATTCTCTGGAGGGTTTGCCTAAGAAATTCTCTTTCAAACCTTCTCATCCAAAAAATTTAGTTATAGGAGAAGTTTCACGTGGAGTAACTACTAGATCATCACTAAGAGACTCTGTTGCTAGCACTGCCTTCATTTCACAAGTAGAGCCTAAAAACATTTCTGAAGCTTTTAATGATGAATTTTGGATTTCTGCTATGCAAGAAGAACTCAACCAATTCGAGAGAAGCCAAGTATGGGAACTCGTTCCTAGACCGGTTAATCACTCTATAATTGGTACTAAATGGGTTTTTAGAAACAAAGTAAATTAAGATGGTTCAGTCACACGTAACAAAGCTCGTCTAGTAGCTCAAGGATACAACCAAGAGGAAGGTATCGACTACGATGAGACGTATGCTCCTGTTGCTAGACTAGAATCCATTCGGATGCTTTGTGCTTTTGCTAATTTTCAAAACTTTAAATTATTTCAAATGGATGTGAAAAGTGCCTTTCTGAATGGTTTTATTAAGGAGGAAGTTTATGTGAAACAACCTCCTGGCTTTGAAAATCACAAATTTCCCGACCACGTGTTCAAGCTAAAGAAAGCACTTTATGGCCTCAAACAAGCCCCCAGAGCTTGGTATGAAAGGCTAAGTAGCTTCTTACTTGAGAAAGGTTTTTCAAAAGGGAAAATTGACACTACACTGTTTATAAAATCTTTTAAAGACACTATTCTGTTGATTCAAATTTATGTTGATGATATTATTTTTGGGTCTACTGATGAAACTCTTTGTCAAGAATTTGCCAAGTGTATGCAGACAGAATTTGAGATGAGCATGATGGGAGAGCTCAACTACTTTCTTGGCCTGCAAGTAAAGCAACTGGCAAATGGAACTTTCATCTGTCAATCGAAGTATACCAAGGACATGCTGAAGAAGTTCGACCTTGACAACGTCAAACCAATTAGCACGCCAATGGCTACTTCAACCAAACTCGAACCAGATGAGAGCGGCAAACCCGTTGATCAACGTAAGTATCGAGGTATGATAGGCAGCTTACTTTATTTAACTGCTAGTCGCCCCGATATCATGTTTAGTGTTTGCCTATGTGCTAGATATCAAGCAAATCCTAAGGAATCTCACATGACCGCGGTTAAGCGTATCTTTCGATACCTTAAGGGTACGGTTACAGTGGGCCTATGGTATCCCAAGTCAACATCATTTGACCTCATCGGTTACTCTGATGCTGACTTTGCTGGATGCAAGGTCGACCGTAAAAGTACGAGCGGCACGTGTCATTTGTTAGGAAAGGCTTTAGTCTCATGGTTTAGCAAGAAGCAGAACTCTGTCGCACTATCCACAACAGAAGCTGAATACATAGCAGCTGGGCGTTGTTGTGCACAGATTCTGTGGATGAAGCAAATCCTTGAAGACTATAAGTTATCTTTCATGCATATTCCTATATTCTGTGACAATACTAGTGCCATCAATTTGACTAAGAACCCTGTCTGCCACTCACGCACTAAACACATTGAGATCAGACACCACTTTTTGCGTGATCATCAGCAAAATGGCACGATTAACTTAGATTTTATTGACACTGATCATCAGCTAGCAGATTTCTTTACTAAGCCATTATCCGAAGAGCGCTTCAATTTTCTTTGTCGTGAACTCGGAATTTTGGATGAAGCAGTTATAAGTTGAGACTTACTTGCGTAAATATCGAGTATATTTTGATTCTTTTATGACAAATTTATTATGGGTACAAGCCGAAAGGGTCCTTCTGACAAAAAGGCGTAAAAGCCTAAGCGACACGGTGCACTAGTCCTCAGGACTACCGCTAGCTGGGATCCGGCCCCTGCAGCTAACCCATGGCAAATTTGAAATACTGAATTACAATATATTTCCTTATTTATTATATGGTTTGTTACGATTTATTATTGCCAAATTGATCTTCCTAAAGTTCATTCTGACCATTGTGAATCTCTCTATGTACTTTATTGGGTTTATCAAAATTGTATCTCTTTTTGTTCAACACTTAATCATTTTTCAGCCCAACTTTTGTTCTGGATCACTGATCCGGAACTCGGGCCGAACTCTGCCCCTAACAGAGTTCGGGCCGAGTTCGGTCCCTAGGTTCCAGAATCGGGATCTGGCTCTGCCGTTGGATCTATTCCAATCCAATGGTCACTATTCTACCCGACCAAAGACAAAGCCATACTTTATGTCGGGATTCCTTCTCTTTCCTCCCATATTTCTTTCTTCTCCACCTCTTCCATCATCTTCCTTCCAAACCCTAACCCTAGTTCTTGATCTAGAGGGCTCTATTCCTTCTCAAAATCAAGGGAAAGGGGTTTTTCAACGTTCTCTTCAACTGTTTGACATTATTTTCAGGTATAACTCTCTCTTTCTCTCTATTTCAAGTTATCCAATTTCTTGCAAATGGCTCCACGCTTGCCCAATCGTGGGAAGAGGATCCGAACCGAGGGTGCTTCCTCTTCGAATCCTCCTCCTCCGATTGAACAAGTAGTTGAACAACACCACATTCATCCGTTGTTCAATCCGCCGAGTCCCGATGACCCTAACACATACGACGACCGTCTATTTGTATCGCTAGACGCCTCTAATGAATGGTTTAGCGATTTTAGGACTCGTCCGGTGTTTGGGGGCCATCCCATCAATTTCACAATATTTTCTCAATATGAGTCTTTATTCCATGATCTTTGTTTGGATGCTTTAGTTGCTTCAAATTCTGTCATCTACCATAGTGCAATCCAAATGTTCTATTGTAATTTAACTTTTGATGCAACACACATCTATTCCCGGGTTGCCGGTATTGATATCGCATTCAATAATTCTGAGTTGGGGGATTTTCTTGATCTTGTTAATCTTGATGCTTGGAATAAACTTGTGGAAGCACGTCAATTTCAATTTGTTGGCGACACTTCTCTTGAAGGATTCAAGGAGGAATTATGTGCTCCTAACATAAGTCCTCGCAAACTTATGGCCAAGCATCTCAACCCCTACTTCTATGAGCTTCACCGAATGGTTTTTAACACCATCTTACCCAAGGCTGGCTCAACAGATGAAGTCACTTATCTTGAGATCTCCGCCTTATATCATCTCCACTATCGTATTCCATTCAACTTTCCTCGGACTATGATGGATTGGATGATCAACTGTCGGAAGAAACCAAGAGCTTTGGTTTATCCTCTCTATCTTCCTTTAGTTTTTCGTGCTTTCATCATTCCTATCCATGATTGTCCGTTCCTGCCTGCACCTGCTTTTCTATCCAAAGCACGACGCCTTCAGCCTGTCGTTGCTTCTGAGTCATCTGAGCATTCTGCTGATGAGGAGCCTGACGCCCCTCCTCTTGGTCAGGATGCACCTCCTCCACCTGCCACTCTTGACTCCATCCAGACCATGCTCCAGGATCGTTTTTACTTAGAGGCTGATCGGTGGGCTCAGATGGACTACCGCACTACCCTGCAGATGAGTGCACTTAGCAACTCGCTGCATGATATTCGGTACTCCATGTCCCATCATCCTGCTATGCCCATTCCCATGCAGCGGGATCCCGATCGTGAGGGTTATCGCATTGATGATCCGTGGGTCTTGCGTTACCTGGATCCAAGTGCTGCTCTTGTGGATCCCAGACGTTCCAACTCTCCTGGACCTTCTCGTGCTCCGTGATGGAGATTGGCTACCATCTGCTGCTGCTGCTACTGCTGATGATCTTAGTTACTTTTGATTTCAGTTATTTAGTTTCTTATGGATTTATGTAGCTGATTTATGTACTCTGTTTATGAGTTGGTCACTTGGTTTGGTGGATGACATTATCTGTCTTTATTATCATTTTATTTCAGTGACTTATTTTGCTTAGTATTTTACTGTTTCTTCTCTGCTTGGTGTGGTTGTATTACTATTTATTATTGCTAACTGCCAAAAGGGGGAGAAATAATGTATATTTTTGTGCTTGTTTTGCTTTTGGGAGATATTATCTATCAGGCCACTGGTTCTATGCATTCGTATATCTGTGTATATCTGTACTTCTTGCTCTGGAAAATATTATCTATCAGATCACAGGTACTACGCATTTTGTACGGGGGAGAGCTATAGCTTCTAGCTCGACACCGTTCATGGTTTACGGGGGAGCTATTTTCTCTTAGCTCAGGCATCGTTTATGGGGGAGCTATGTTACAATCAACTGTGTCCAGGTATGAATATTGAAATATACATATATTATTTTGTCAATTATCAATATGGGGGAGATTGTTGACACAAAGTCACAGTCAACCAAATATTGACTACATTGACCAAATAATATTTGTATTAATTCAATACGACACACGACGACTGCATTCAGTTCAAGACAGATGACAGCTCAGTCTCCGGCTCTCAGTGTGTTCTGGAGTCTGTATTTTATAATTTCATTGAGTCTAGATTTATGTACTCTGAGTCTTGCTGAGCTCTTGGAACTTAGTCTATAACCTACCCAAAATCCCAAGCTCCACTGAACCAAAAACTGCCCACTGGTCCCCTTAGAACCACTCTGTGCTCTGGAGACAGAGTTCGGGCCGAACTCTGCCTCCACACAGAGTTCGGGCCGAACTCTGTCCCCTAGAAATCAGGAACCCTAATTTTAGGGATAGCTGGTTGCTAGTTGTCCAACGGCCAAATTTTTGAATATTCCTACCCGAATTCTGGCCGAATTCTGCCTATAAAAACACTATAAATAGGGCATGAATTCTCTCATTTCAATCCATCCAATCTTCTCTTCTCTTCTCTCTTATAAGCTCAATAAGCCATACCCTTCCCATCTACTAGCCACAAGCCTCCTAAGTCTCGAGTGCTCAGCATCTCTCAGTTAGGATTCTTGTGCAAGAGTTGAAGAAGTCGCTTGGACAATTCCAAGCAAATCGCCACTGCGATCCTCTGTTAAGAAGTTGACGTGCTCTTCTGAAGAAAAGGCACGGGTTGTAAACTACTATTTCACAAATAGTGGATTTAATCCTGAGCTAGAGTTCTCAGGCCTGGACTAGTCCTCCACGAGGGAAACCAGGTTAAAATCGCTGTGTTTGCGTATGCTCTTCTGCTCTTCATTTATTTTCCGCACTTTACTCTGATTATTTATTGTTGGTGAAAGAGTTATTTTTAATTGGCTATTTTTCTCTATAAACTCTATTTACCCCCCTCTAGAGTTGCCAAACTGTTCTTCAATATACACTGTCATTATTCCCAGATTCTTAATGATAGTAGATCACTGATTTTTGTCTAACACACACACACACATGTCAATTCCTGCACACACACATACTCTCTTGTTTCATTCACTAACACTACACTGTCATGTACTCTCATGTCTCACCCTCACACCCTCAAGACACACACACAAACACACACACACACATGCCATAGCACACACAAGTAATCTCTCACACACTCTTGTAATCTCTCATTAGCACACACATACACATGTTTCCTCACCCTCTTGACACACACATACCATATCACACCCTCATGCTCACACATACCAGTGTCTCACACCCACACACATACTTGAACATCATGTGTCCCCCTCTCTCTTTACATATGTATATATATATATATATTATATATATATGTATTGATATATATATATATATATATATATATATATATATATATATATATATATATATATATATATATATATATATATATATGGTTCCTATATAAAAAAAAAAAATAAAAAAAAATATATATATATATATATATATGGTTCCTATATATATGAGTGTGTGCTATTATATATATATGATATATGAAATGGGTGATATATTATAGGTAACCTATTAGCTAATGTATGTTTCTATATTATATTATAGCTATATCAATATGTGTAATATATATTAGATATATAATGTCATGTAGTCATGTGTTATGGTTTGGCTCATAGGCATGATATAGCCTATGGCCTATGTGTGTGCTGCTTGACTAGTGAGCCTAGATTGGACTTGTATAGACTAGTTAGACTAGTATAGAGTAGTTTGACTTAGGTTTGACTTGGTTGACCTAGTTTGACTTCTAGGGTTGACCAGAGTTGACCAAGAGTTGACTTTGGTCTAGATTGACCTAGATTCATGTAGAATGCATTGATTTGCATCTTATTATCATTGTAGACTCATAGTGACTTGTACTGTTCTATAGGAGACAGACACCACTCTTTGGATAGTATATATTCTCCAGATTCACAGGATACAGGCGAGTACATTCTCTGATCATTTCATATCCTGCATTAGGAGTATATTTCCTGCTTTAGATTACTTTACATGATGCTGACACGTAATTAGAAACACGGATTAGTACTATATGGATCTTGTTGTGTGATGTTATCCCCTTAGCGGATACATCGGGTATTCGTGTTCGTGTACTTTATCGTGAACCTTGTTTACTCCTTATATTTGTGACATTCATGTACGAAACGTGTGAATCGTGTATAATCATGTATTCACATGACTTTCGTGTACAATAACATAACTTAGCTAGATCCTTGTGTATTGATTGGGGCGGGAGAGTAGAAGTGGTTATGTAATCAATCCAGTAGATTACTCGTGTACAACCTCTGTAGATTACTCGTGTACAACATCGTGCCATTTACATAACCATCTTGTGCTCTGAATCACTAGACACTGTTAGTTCTCTATATACTGTAGCTATTTATTTACAGTCTTTCCTGTTTATCATATTATTCTTCTTCAGTTTCTTGTATCTTACTCTCTAGCATGATTATATATCCTGACCTGCTATGATTTGTTGAGATGTACTGTGCTCGCTCCTGTCCTGACTGGACCTGTTGAAATATTACAGAGGACGAGGCTGAGGCGTTCTGCCTTACCTATTACGGTGCTACATGTAGGTCCTAAAAATCAAGTTGCACCCATCAACAAAGTCATAAAAATAAAAAAAGTGCATCCTTCAAATGAACTGTGTAAGAGATAGATTGTGCACCATCTCGATTGTGCAAGCGGAACTGCACACTCATCCAAGTGCGCAAGCTGACGTGGCATTGTCATCATTATCGGACAGAGAATCAGATCTTCTGACAACTGATAGCACGGAGAACGAGGAAACTGTTCGTTTATCGTACAGCACAGCGCTCAAGGACAGCTGTACATGCAGCGCAATCTGCCAGACTTTTTGCTGCGCGGTCCATCCCAGCGCAATCTGAAGTCAGCGTAATTTATGTGGCGCATTCCATCAAGACAACAGACAAATGTACACGTGGCCTTCATACCATCAATTACTCACTACGTGGCAACCGTCTGTACACGATCATACACATTTCAATCAAATGATGCCATGTGTCCAATACAGTTGGCCCACGATCAAGTAACTGCCAGCGCAGTCTGATGCTGCGCAATCCAGTGCATGCGCAATCCATCATGCGCAATCCAAAATAACTAAAAATTAGTTATTTCCAGAACTCTATAAATAGAGTTTCAAGTCTTCATTATTGAGGATCATACATACAAAGATCAGAAAAATCAGAGAGTTCAGGAGTTCTTGCCCAAGTGCTGCTGCATTCTTCAGAGGCTATCGCCTTCAAATTCAGAGGCTACCGTCTTCAAAGTTCACATCGTCCAAGGGATAAAGCGATCGTCATCTAGATCGAATTCCTATAGTTGTACTTTCCCAGAATTCTTGTAATCTTCTTACAAAGTTTGTTGAAATAAAGATCAACTTTTGTTTTTGCAAACAAAATGACAACTCTGCTGGGGACAACTTTCTCCTCCGACGAGGAAGTGACAACTCAATGTGACGTTGCGTCTATCGGGAAAACGCAGAAGACGCTGGTTGTGAAGGTCAACCAGACAGCCTATGAAGCCATGATCAACTCCAGGACCACCCCTCGCACTGCAACAACTTCTGCCACGAGCAAAGTGCGCCCAGTTTGGGTCCCCAAGACTGCTGTGCAGTTTGCTGATTCTATCACCAAGACTGCTGCGCAGTCTAAGATCTCTGCTGCCAAGACTGTTGCACATTCTGTTGTCTCTGCTGTTGCACAATCTGTCTCTAATACTCATGCGCAGTCTGCTATTGCCAGCGCACGAACTACTTCCTATGCTGCCCTGTCAAAGTACAAGACTCCTCTACCCCTGGCGCAGTTAGCAGCAACTCTACCTGCGCAATCCACCACTCCAGCTACCAGAGTGCAACCCAAGCACTCTGGCATCAAGACTCCTGCTACGCAAACTGCTGAGACTGTCGCCAGAAGACCTTCTGCCAGAGTTATTCATGTGCAATCTGCCAGTGTGCAAACAACCACTTCCATCCATGCGCAAGCTGTGCCAGCACAATCCAAGAGAGACAGCCCTTTGGCTAATCTCTCTTCCTCTCATAGCAAGGAGAAAGACTCAGCTCCTCTTCTCAAGCACCCTGTTGCTCCAGCGCAATCCACTGGGGGTAGTCTTTTGACTATTCCTCCTTCCCAGAACCAAAGAAAAGGCCCATTGGTCTTTTCTCAAACTTCTTCGTTCCATGACTTGGAAGACAACAGAGGGAAATGCTCTTTAGCTAACCCTTCTTCACAAAACAAAGGAAAAGGCCCTTTGGTCTTTTCTCAGTCTTCCTCGGTCTTTACCGTAGAAGGTCAATCTGAACGTGCCTCGGCACCAGTCAGTACAAGAACTCTTTCAAACAAGGATTCTTCTCTCCATGTCAAAAGAACTTGTACTGATCAAAGAGGTATTCTGCCTACTCCGGTAGCAGAATTCCAAGATCTCCCAACTCTCAAGATATCCCGATCCAAATAGGGAAAATTGCTGGTGTCTCAGACAGAAACCCCTGGGGGTGAGTTTGCTGATCTAAGAACTTATCTCAATCGACCAACTTCGGTGAAACGCAAACAACCAATGCCGAAGACCAATCAGCATCAGAGGCAAACTTTCAGGATCAAAAATCCTGACACCTATGCTAATGAAATGAGTATTTCCCTGTACACTCAAGGGACAAAACATCTGAAGAACCGGAACCATGTTCCAAATATTGTCAAAGAACATATCCCTCAAACTTCTTCTCGTCCCGTTGTTGTTCCTGACCTCCGAGAACATCTCAGGCAAAAGTGGGACAACATCTCAACACCTACAGTACAACCACCTGATCATCATTGTAACCACAAGGTTATCATCCAGTGTTGTTGCCAGACAACAAGGCGATCTGTCTTCGATCGTCTTAATTTTACAAACTCTGAACATATGTCAGAAGATGAAGACAAAATTTTGTACGCTTCCGTCAACATGACTTCCAGAGACACTGGGGGTAGGAAGTGCTCCAAGCACGGCAAGCCTCGTCGGCCCAGCCAGCGATATTTAGATTTACTCCAGGAATCTTCTGAAGGAGTATTTCGACATACCAGATCCCGAAGCTGAGACACAATCGGTCAAAGGAATCTTCTTTAAGATCCTTCCGGTCATTTTCCTCTTTCTCACTCAGGAGATGATTCTTTCTCCGACTATGATACATACAGTGAAAGTTCAGAATAGACAGTGTCTTCCACTGTACCAAGAGAAGTGATAGCTTATGTTGTCACTGAAGATCCGGATGCTTCTAGTTCGGCAAATCAAGAACAGCGAATAGCTGCACTAGAGGACAAGCTGAAGACCATGGCTGAAATGGTCGCCAGTATGCATTCTATCATTGTGGCCCAACATACAGTACCACCGACTGTACCTACTGCAAATCCTGAGATCATAGCATCGTCGGTGCCTGTCAATGCAGGGCTGGGGGTAGTATCTCCTCAAATACCCTCTGTACAAGTTCAACCTACACCTAGTCAGTCAGGTGCTGGGGGTAGTACTTACCATGTTGTTCTTCCTTCTAATACTGTGACTCCGCCCGCTCCTTCTACATCAGTGGAGGATGCCAATGAATCTGTCAAACTCCTGCGCACTCAATTTGAGGCTTTCAAAGAGAAGGACAACTTACAGAGATTGGAGATCAAGCAACCCTACCCGGTTGAATGGAAGGAAGTCCCATTTCCTCCAAAGTACAAAATGCCAACAATCTCGCTGTTTGATGGCAGTACTTCTCCCAATCAGTTCATTAATCACTTTGAGGTAATGACTGTTCAACTTTAGCCAAATGACGCTCTTTTTACCAGAGTATTCGTCGGCTGTTTAGCCGGTGTGGCATACGATTGGTACAGAAGCTTGCCCGATGGTTGTATCACCTCCTTCTCCGGTCTAAAACAAATCTTCCTGGAACGATTTTATGAGGGGATCAACGACATGACTATGTCAGCCCTCAACAAAATCAAACAAAGACACAATGAAACTGCTGAGAGTTTCATTGAAAGGTTCCGCCGAGAAGCTTTAAAGATGCCTCCAGGGACTCCAGCCGCTGTCACCATAGACACTTGCAAGGCAAATCTTTTGCCTATCATCAGCATGTGGACGGGGTCAACTCAGTTTCAAGACTGGCCATCATTCATTGTTAATGCTAAAGCAGCTAAAGTTAGTGCTGACAAATTCAAGCAGCTAGGGGTACCAGAGTATTCGTCGGCTGTTTAGCCGGTGTGGCATACGATTGGTACAGAAGTATACGCTCTTCTTACCAGAGTATACGCTCTTCTTACCAGAGTATACAGAGTATACTTATACAGAGTATATGCCCTTCTTACCAGAGTATTCGTCGGCTGTTTAGCCGGTGTGGCATATGATTGGTACAGAAGCTTGCCCGATAGTGGTATCACCTCCTTCTCCGATATAAAACAAATCTTCCTGGAACGATTTTATGAGGGGATCAACGACATGACTATGTCAGTCCTCAACAAAATCAAACAAAGACACAATGAAATTGCTGAGAGTTTCATTGAAACGTTCCGCCGAGAAGCTTTAAAGATGCCTCCAGGGACTCCAGCCGCTGTCACCATAGACACTTGTAAGGCAAATCTTTTACCTATCATCAGCATGTGGACGGGGTCAACTCAGTTCCAAGACTGGCCATCATTCATTGTTAATGCTAAAGCAGCTGAAGTTAGTGCTGACAAATTCAAGCAGCTAGGGGTACAAATGTCTAACCCCGACCGGAATGAACACCAGACATCGAGTGGTGGTAATCGCCAGAACAACCGCAAGGAAAAAAAAACTTTGAACATCAACTTGAAGAACAAAGAATCTCTGGCGGTCAACGTAGCTCCACCTACGTCTACTTCTACTCCTTCAGCACCTCCAGCAAGGGAACCTCGTCCGAAAGTAGAGTATTCCTTTGACGAGAATGACACCGCGAGCATCTTCGATTGCTTAATTAAAAGCAATAAGATCCAACTTCCAGACCCAAAGAAGCCTGATGAGGTCGGTAAGACCGATCATCCCAAGTACTGTGTCTATCCCAGGTTCATTGGGCATCCCACTCGAGCATGTTATGTGCTCAAAGGCAAAATTCAGGAGCTGGTCAACGCTGGTGTTGTCACTCTGCAGCAAGATGAGAAGACGGTTACCGCGAACATGGTCTCAGTTCAGTTCGGTGACTTTCCTCCGCAGATGGTGCAGCACGGTGTTATCCTTATCCCCAAGGCTACTCTCGAGATCGAGAATCTTCCTCCTCCAAGAAGTGAAGGTCTCATCCTTTTGTCTCTTGACAATGGTGAGATTATGTGGATTCATCCTGATCTTGCTTCGGAGTTCGAAGTTTCCTCTTCATCCAAGAAGAAAGACCGCTCCAAGGGCAAGACAAAGACTTACAATATGGTGTCTTTTGACCCCATAGTTGACGAAAAAATCCTGCTGGGCACCAGGTCAGGGAAAGCCTATCTAAAGGATTATCCCGAAGCTCAGGAGAATCCTGCTTCTTCTTCTTCTGAGCCCGTTCCAGTGCGACCTGCTTCTACTGAAGACATTCCTTCTTTATCCTCACCGGTTGTAGTACCCATTTCCCCCAAGCCAGCGGTAGCTGACAAAGGCAAACAACAAGTCCGTTTCGACAAGCCTTTGAAGAAGTCATCTCCTTCTGGACTTGAAAAGCCTTACAACTTTGATATTTTGGCTCGGTTAGCCAATACACCGGCCAGACTGTCAATCTTCGAGTTATTGCGTCTCTCCAAAGAGACTAGAAAAACTCTAAGTGAAGCTCTCATGCAGGTAGAAACTTGTCTAGCTCTTCTGAAGAAGCCAAAGGCAGAGCCAGTCTCTTGCCTTCATTGTCATTGTGTGTTGGAGTTAATTCCAAACATAACTTTCACACAGGATGACATGCTGATGGAAGACAACAGGCACGACCGTCCTCTATACTATACAGGATATGTCGACTCGATGAAAGTCGATCGTATTGTAACACCCATATCTTAGAACCCGTATTTTGATCAAGCTTGCATGTATCTTGGACCTGTATTTTATTTTCTCCGATTCTGGCCTGTAATTATATTTTTGGCTCGACTTGCAGATTTTTGGTTTTCTTGTAAAATGGGTTTTGACATGGCTTGGTTTTATTTTGTGGAGGAGAATTGGTTTGGTTTGGTTTGGTTTAGTTTGGTTTAATATGTATGGAACACCTTAGCCTATGCTCCACCCTCAACACACCACAACCACCCTCATTAAATCCCCACCAACCTTTCTCTCTCCTCTTTATTCTCTCATTTATTTCTCCATCATCTTCTTCTTCCTTCCTCCACCAACACCATAGGCAAGTGCACCTTGCCACCACATGAGAACCCTATTTTATTTGTCCATTAGCTAGATTAGGCCATGGTAAACAACATTAGAACTTGACATTTTGTGATTTGGAGTCTCCATTGTTCTAGATCTAAGTTTTCTCTATTTTCGAATTTACATAGTTTTGATCTATTTTAGTTGGGTTTTTGTGGATTTTGATGCTTCCATGTGGAAGAGAACTCAATTTTACTCAAGTTAGAACTTTGAAAATCTAGATTTGGCTTTGATTTGACCAAGATATGAAGAATGGAATTTTTGGTGTTCTTGATGCTTGCTCTCGGCCTGGAGACGAAGACTACAGCCTGTGCTCTTTAGCGCAGTGCTGGACTGCGCATCCCCCTTTCGGTCTGCGCTCTTTAGCGCAACGCCGACCGCGCTGCTTGCCCCTTGGCGAACTGCGCTCAATCCCAGCGCGCATCCATCCAAGCGCAGTCTGCTCATGCGCCATCCATCTCATGAGCCATCCATCTCATGCGCAGTCTGCTCATGCGCCACCTATACCCCTGCGCAGCTCACCCCTGCACAGTTGGCTCCCCGCGCACTTGGACCCATGCGCCATCTGCCCCCGCGCACTTGGACCCCGGCGCAGTTGGCTTCCGACGCAATTGACCCCTGCGCCATCAACCCCCCGCGCAACCCACTTGCCCCTGATGAATTGGTTTACTTCTTGAGCTTGGATCCTCTTTTGTGGATTGGGTTTTGATATTTTGTTCCACACAGCACGACTATCTTGACCCAACACGACTTGACACGATTTTCAGTATTTGCTATGACTAGTACGATTTTTGTGGTTTTCTGTGATTTAAGATCCTGGTACTTTCTGATCTTCTTGATAGTGACCCGATGGGGTGCACTCTTGACTTGTAACCTGATAACTTGATAGTGGCCCGTGGTGGCGCACTCTTGACTTGTAACTTGCAACTCGACATGTAACTTGACTTGACTTGACTTGACTTGATGCCGTTGCGATGGCTAACGTGACTTGTATAATCAACCTTGACACCGTGGGTGTTCCTGCTTGCTTGCTTGTACAATCCACTTGTCTTGTCTTGCATCATGTCTAGGACGTGACTCCCTGGTTCCCACGGTCAGGGATTAACACTGAATATGGATTAGGATAATGACTAGATCAAACTATAGTTCATGGAGAATTTCCAGTCACAGGCAATCTTGTTATCTGGGCGCTCTTAATCGGACTTATAGCTTACCGACGAGTAGAGCACATTTCCAGCACACTGTCATGTGTTGCACCCTCTAAGTCACCTAAGGGTATATCGTCTCCGGGGCGATGTACCCAACCATACTCTCAACCCGCGGAAGGATAACTGGATGGTCTGCAGGACTTGGGACTGGGAAAATTCTCATTTTATCTTGTTAGTAATTAGGCTTGTGATAACCCTAGTTAGTTAAAGTATTAAGCCGTAGTAATTGCTTGGCCGCTTGTGAATGAATGATGTCTAGCTCTGTCTAAGTCTTGTCTAGTCCCTGTACCCTGGCACTCCTGTACATGATTGTTTTACTTATCTTAACAATAATTGGGTAGAGACAAGGAGCTATTCAGACGAAGGGTTACAATCCCGGTCCTTGTTTGGTTTACGGGTTGTAACCTGGTTCCCAGAATGGTTCCACGTCCCTAGTCGTTTATTATCCTAACGTGCTCTTTATTACTTGTACTTTTTTCATTTTCTTATGTTCTGATATGCTGGCTTTTGTTCTTATTTCGTGGCCTCCTTTGTGGCACTTGCTCTTTCTGGGGTTTAACCCAGCTGGTTTTATGTGGCCATATTTCGGAGCAGCTCCCGAGGATCTATCGAACCTCCAGCCCGATGGTGGCGACTAGAAGGAACCCGGGCTACAAGTGGGTTTTCTATTTTGTTTCGCTCACTCTATTGTAAAATTATTGTTTTGAGGCGTTTAGCCGACGAGCACCTGTTAGCTCGATGCACTTTTACTTACTGTCTGCCTACGGGCTGTAAACATGATTAACAAATCCTAGGGTTGATTATGTATGACTTAACTCTTGCTAGTCCTAGCATTTTGTACGACTAGCTTCATGATCAGCTGATATGTAATATTTTGGACGCCTTTTATTATATATTTGGTGATCAAACATCTTGTAATTATATTACTTGCTTGAGATTGAGACAGTAGGCTTGACCTTAAGAGACTGTTGGCTTGTAGTAAACCCTCATATCTAGACAGCCGTGACCGTATAGCGAGATGGACTTCATTTCAATATACGTAGCTGGCTATGTTCGCCCCCGCTCTCCAGTATTCTGGTTCTGGGGCGTGACACGTATTCTCATAGATCCAGGGTCTGCCCTCAGTATCATGCCAAAGATAATGCTAGATGCACCGAAGTTCCCAGTGCATAGTCTTTCCAGCACAATCACTACCATCTTGGGGTTCAACCAAGGGAGAAGTGAACCTCTGGGCAAGATTCGCCTAAAACTCCAAATAGGCAATATTCGCACAAAGGTGACCTTCTATATCATAGACAACCTTGTTTGTTCTTATAATGCTCTATTGGGGAGACCATTCCTGCATTAACATAACATTGTTCCTTCGACTCTCCATTAATGTTTCAAATATGTCGATGACAATGGAGAGGTTCAAAAGGAGGTTGCTGATCTCTATCCTTTCAAAGGCGTCGAAGCATACTGCAACGATGCTCGTATGTATAAGGATGAATTCATGAAGGTAGTGCTGTCTCTGGATACTGAAGAAGAACAAGAAGCAGTGTCTAATGACACCCTCATCATTCTTGTCAAAAGGCGTGTTTCTTGTCCTCAGTCTTCCAAACCACTGGCTATTCACTTGCCAGTCCAGAAGCAACCAACTGATGATGGTCAAAGGGAGCTCACCTCTTCTGAGCCACTTGTTATCGACTTACGTCGTAACAAGGAAAAAAGGCAGCTCACCTCTTCTAAGCCACTTGTTGCTGATTTAACTCATAACAAGGATAAAAGGGAGCTCACCTCCTCTGAGCCACTTGTTATCGATCTCCGTTGTAACAAGTCTAATCCTCCTCCACGTTCTTTTTCTGCTCCTCTTGTAATCAATCTGACCAAGCCTGTTAAGGCTAAAGGTCCTGCTGTAAATACAGATGTACAAATTAATGAAAAAGCATCTAATTTCCAGTATACTGATGTCATTTATCATGCTAAGTGCTATTTGGATACGTTAGATAGCTTCCAGTCATTTACAATGGGAGTTGTACAGTCTCTTCAAACAGAGGTCTCACTCGAAAATCCAAATGACTCATATCGCATTGTTCCTGCTCGAAAGAAAGGCGAGAGTCCGATACTTTTTAATAAAGGACCGGAACAAGAGTTCAGTTATACGGATGATAGCAAAAGTAACGACACGGGACATCTCCAACTTTGACGTTACAGTCAACAATAAAAGATATCATCCGAAAGATGGGTTATGACTTCAAGAATGGCCTCAACTATGGTAAAGGTAGACGGACTCCTATCCGTACGACTGTTCCGAAAGGAAAGTCAGAGATGTATTACAGTAGGACCAAAATAGGTCTCGGATATGCTTCTCCTCTGGTGTTATCCCCAGTAGTCTCCGAATCTGACAGTGAAGAGCGCTCTAACTCTTCTGATTTCAAATCATGGGATTCTGATACCAGCATTGGTCAAGTTTATCGGCTGACTGTATCTTCCAACATGGTCTCCGCCGAACTTCCAGAAGGCTATGACGAGGATATTGAAGAAAACCCTGAAACAGATCCTTGGGCTCAACGAATGGATACCCAATGGGAACTCCGATTCGAACAAAGGGAACCCCCTACCGAAGATCAATTAGTTCAAATTGACGTAGGAGAGAGCGGGTCACCTCGTCCAATATTCATCAGCAAGAACCTTCCCGAGGCAGATAAGCAAGAATTAATTCTTCTTATTAAAGAATACATTGACGTCTTTGTCTGGAGTTATGAAGACATGCCAGGACTAGATCCCAAAGTTGCTATTCACAAATTGAACATCTTACCGAATGAAAAACCGGTCAAACAGCAACAACGACGCTTTAAACTAGAAATGATGGACGTAATCGACGATGAAGTCAAGAAGCTCATCGCTTGTGGCTTTATTCGAGAAGAACAACATCCTGATTGGGTAGCCAATGTCGTTCCAGTCCTGAAGAAAACTAGCAAAGTTCGAGTTTGCTTCGACTTCCGGGATCTTAATGAAGCATGTCCAAAAGATGAATTTCCTTTCCCCATCACGGACGTCATGATTGACAACACCTGTGGGTTTGAACGGATATCCTTCATGGACGGATTCTCTGGATACAATCAGATTTGGATGAATCCTGAAGATGAAAAACACACTTCTTTCCGCACTCCTCGAGGAGTCTACTGCTATACCGTGATGCCATTTGGTCTCAAGAACGCGGGTGCAACCTACCAACGAGCTATGAGTACCATCTTTCGAGATCATCTGCACAAGACTGTCGAATGCTACGTCGATGATATTGCTGTCAAAAGTCGTCTAAAGGAAGATCACATCCAAGACTTGAGAATAATCTTCAATCTGATGCGCCAACATCAACTCAAAATTAATCCCACCAAGTCATTCTTGGGTGTCTCTAGTGGTAAATTTCTCGACTTCGTCATTACCTCTAAGGGTATACACGTGGATCCCGAGAAGATCAAAGCCATTCAAGAGATGCGTCCTCCATGCAACCTAAAAGAGCTACGAGGATTCCAAGGACGAATTGCGTACATCAGGAGGTTCATTTCGAATCTGTCTGGACGCTGCAGACAATTTACTCAGCTAATGAAGAAGGGTGTCTCTTTCATTTGGACCGAAGAATGTCAGCGAGCATTTGATGACATAAAACGATATCTCATGAACCCACCAGTCTTGGTGCCACCAATTTCAGGCATACCATTCTTAATGTATGTCCGTGCTATGGACCGTTCATTGGGTGCTCTACTTACCCAAAAGAACAAAGAAGGCCATGAACAAGCCATCTACTATCTCAGTCGTACTATGATTGGTGCTGAACACCGTTATAGTCCGGTCGAAAAAGAATGCATAGCTCTCATGTTTGCTGTTCAAAAGACAAGGCATTACATCATTGGCCAAACTATTCATGTTATATCCCGAGTCAATCCTCTTCGGGAACTAATGAAGAAGCCTAGCACACTCAATTCTCGGTTGGCTACATGGGCCATTCTGCTATCCCAATATGACATGGTATCTGTTCCACAAAAGTCTGTCAAAGGTCAAGCGTTGGCGGATTTCTTAGCAGCTCATCCTGTTCCAGAGACATCCAAACTCTATGATGAAATTTCAGACGAGACATTAGAATCAAATATGATCTCTGAAGAATTTCCTACTTGGCGTCTATTCTTTGACGGTGCATCCAGGATCGGGCCGAATGGTGCCATCGTTGCAGGAGTTGGAGTTGTTCTTGTTTCTTCGGACAGGTGAACTATTCAAAGAGCCTACTCCCTAGATGAACCTTGTTCCAACAACGTAGCAGAATACAATGCTCTACTCATCGATCTTCAATTAGCCAAACAACTGGATGTCGAATATCTTGAAGTCTATGGCGACTCTAAACTGGTTGTTAACCAAGTTAGAGGAACCTATGAATTTCGTCATCAAGATCTGGTGCCTTATCATGAAGCAACAATCAGCATGGCTTCATCATTCAAAGCCTTCTTTATCGAATATGTTCACCAAGCTTTCAATACTGAAGCAGATGCTTTGGCTAATCTTGCAGCAGTCTTAGCCATCCCTATCAAAAGACAGCAGGTGGTGGTTATCTCTAACCGGGAATTGTTCTGTGTCAAAAACAATCGTAATATTGAGTTCAGTAATCTTACTGAAGTCAATATTATCAGTGAAGATTGAAGAGCTTCCTTCATCAACTTCGTAGTTCATGATATACTCCCTGAAGATCCCAAGGAGGCTACGAGTATTCGTCGGCGGTCTCTGAAATTCTACTACAATCAAACCACCAAAACTCTCTTTCGACGGACTTATGATGGTCTTCTTCTGCACTGTCTTGCCGGTGATGAAGCGAAGCAAGTATTGCGCGAAGCTCATGACGGCGTCTGCGGAGCACATCAACCCGGTCCTAAGCTACAGGATCGCATCCGACGTATGGGTTACTATTGGCCCTCTATGGTATCTGATGCCATCGAATATGCAAGGAAATGTCGAGCTTGTCAGATCCATGCAGATTTTATCCATCAACCATCGGAATTCCTTCATCCTACTGCTGCTTTCTGGCCTTTCGAAGCTTGGGGCATGGACATTATAGGTCCCATCAATCCTCCTTCTTCTAGAGGACATCGGTTCATATTAGCAATAACCGACTACTTCTCCAAGTGGGCTGAAGCTATACCTTTGGCTGAAGTCAAGACCAGTAGCGTCATCAACTTCGTCAAACACCATGTTATCTATAGATTTGGTGTACCTCGAAGGATCATACATGACAACGGACCACAGTTCATTAGTCAGAAGTTCACAAGGTTCTGTGATGATCATCGGATTGACAATGTCTCTTCTACAGCTTACAATCCTGCCGCTAATGGCTTGGCTGAAGCCTTCAACAAAACCATTATCAAGCTCCTCAAGAAGTTTGTATCTACTAACAAACGGAATTGGAGCGAAAAGCTTGGCGAATGTCTTTGGGCTTATCGTACTATAGTCCGCAACCCTACAGGCTGTACACCCTTCTCTCTGGTGTATAGTTGTGAAGCAGTTCTACCCTTAGAACTTCAAATCCCATCCTTAAGGATTGCCATTGCTAATGAGCTAACTACCGAGAACAATGATCTTCTTCGACTTCAAGAATTGGAAGCACTCGACGAGAAGCGATTAATGGCTCAACAGCATATTAAGTTATATCAAGCCCGCATTTCGAAGACTTTCAATCGTAAAGTTAAAGTTAGAGCCTTTCAGAAAGGAGAGCTCGTTCGAACAGTCAGACGTCCTATGACTATGACTCACTCGAGCAAAGGCAAATTTGATGCAAAATGGGAAGGTCCATATATCGTGAGCAAAGTCTTCTCAAATGGAGCCTATCAACTCACAGAAATGGATGGTCGAGTTGCTATGATGCCTATCAATGGCAAATTCCTTAAGAAGTATTATGTATAAATGTAAAAGAGAGTGCTTGTAAATCATCAGACAAGTTCATAAATAAAATTTAATTTTATTTCATCTTGAATGATAGTACATAATATCAAGGAAGATCACTATCATCCTTCTCAACATTGGGACGCGGGCCACTGCCGTCCTTATCGAAGACATAGTCGGTAAAAGAGCTGAGAACATCCTTGCTCGAACCTACTAAGAACTTGCAAGCAGCCATCCTCATGGCATCTTCTTCTTTCGTCGTCCCGGGTTCAAGCAGGAAGTCCAGGATATCCCGCGGTGGCTGGGGTACAGACGAACCTTCGCCTGCCTTCGTCTGCTTTGGCTGGGTCGGTTCGGCAGAACGTTCTCCAATGCCCGCTTCAAACATTGGGGTGATCTCAACCTTCTTAGATGTATCTCCAGACGACATCTTTATGTTGAAAAGTGAAAGTGATCGTTCCATCTATATTTTTGTCCTATTTATAGGCAGAAGTTCTTAAAACAACGAAGCGAAACATTCATCCGACGGTTCGCCCGTTTATTTCAATTCATCTGACGGTTTGCCCGTTTATTCCATTCATCTGACGGTTCACCCGTTCATTACATTCATCCGACGGTTCACCCGTTCATTCCATTCATCTGACGTTCACCCGTTCATTCCATTCATCTGACGGTTCACCCATTCATTACATTCATCCGACGGTTCACCCGTTCATTCAATTCACTTGACGGTTCATCCGTTCATTCTGACGATTCATTTCGTTCACACATTTTGACGATTCATTTTCGTTCATCATCCACATCAGCAACTTGTCATCCCTGATTAAGTTGTCTATTGAAATAATCATATTCAATAAATTATATTCTGCCATGTCCACATTACCTCTGAGCAGATATAATGAATATAATTATTTTCTAAAAAATCAAGAAATATATCATGTCCTGTACCTCTGAATATATTTTCTATCGCTATTATCTATATCTGAATAAGATATACAACAAATAATAGAGCCACAAAAAAATGTCTTTTTATTGATCAAAGATGAAAGACATTACAAAGATACGTATCATAAAAAATAAGAAGATACAAAAGATCTTTCTATTCTGCCGGCGGTGTCATCAAGTTGGTCATCTGCTGCTTCAAAATTTGCAGTCGCTCCTCACGAGATTCCATCACTCGCTTCCTAGCTTCTTCCATCCCAGATTTATCATCGAAGGTTGGCAGGGTTACTAGTCTGCGAGTGATTTCAGCTTGATGAGCTGAAGCATATTCATCCCTTTCTCGAGTCAGAACACCAAGTTATTGAATTGCAGCCTGATGTTGGGTGGCTTCATCTTCCAGAGTTAATTGAGCAAGTCTTAGTTCTTCCTGAAGACGGGCAATTTCTGCTTGCAATTCAGCAACTCTCCTTTCTTTCTCTTCAGCAACAGATGCCACTGTTTCCACTTTGGAGTTGTACTCAGCGGACTTGGCAGTAAAAGTATCCAAGAGAACTTGGAAATTAACTTTCTCAACCGCGGCCTCTTGAGACATTCGTTTAAATTCAGCTTGCACCAAAGGCTCTATCTTCCCCTTATTTAGCTCTTTGTAGCTCTTAATCGAAGTCTCCAGCTCATCTAATATATGATCAAGAAAAGTAGCCTGAGCTTCGTCGCCTTGGCTGCAGATGGCATTAATCAAGTAAGAGGTTGGACCTCTAACTGTAGAGAAATCAGCTTCTTCCTTCTCTATCACCCTATCTATTAAGGGTCCCAACGAATTAAAGAAAAAGTTGGTGAAAGAGCTGATGACAAATTGGTTAGTGGCCAGAGCACCAGGAGTAGCAGCTACTCCCGTCGATAATGAAGCAGCAGGACGTTCAGCCTCTTGGACTTGGACGGAGGGCTCTTTAAATAAGGGAGCTAAAGTAGAGCTGGTTGCTCCTCCCGGTTGTTCCTCTGCAAAAACAGATAAACTTTATCATTTTGCCTGTCATTTGCAACTATTGAAAAGATCAAAAGTAAAAGCAGTCTTACCATGGCTTGGTCCAGTGACGATTCTGTCATCTGCTGGCACAGATTCCAATCTAGCAGAAGTAGCCTCAGACATAACTGCCTGGCTACTGTCTGCCTCGGAGCCACCTGACAAATGACGACTGCTGCTAGCTATCATCGTTACAGGTACTATATCCGTACACACTGGAGGAGCTGGAGAAGATTCGAGTTCTGTATGGATAAGAATATAGTGGTCAGCCGTTTAATCTATGATAAGAAGGTTGATAATATCATTTTAATACCTTTGGGATCAACAATAGGAGTTTCTTCCGGGGCTACTTCCTCATCCGTAATCTTTTCTGGAGATACTTGCACCTCAACATCTGTCACGACCCGTACCCTAGAGTTAGGGCACGAGAATGTAACAACGCCCAGCCTACGCCGCAGTGTCGACGGTAGAACGTTGTCCTAGGTCTCAATGCATCTAACAATATAAGACTAAACAGTTTATACTCCCCGAATGGGGGTGACATAGCCGAATGTAAACTCAATCACATCTAAGGTAGAGCATAAAGGAAGATAGATAAAACATGAAATCGAAAAGAGATACAAAAGTCTAAGTGTCTAAGATGCAAACTCAGAATACATCTCAAAACTTAAATACAGTAATCCATAAATACAACTCAAGATGACTAAAATAAACTATAAGCAAAAACCCTAGCTATCTATGCAACCTCTACTGTCTCCTCTAGGCTGCAGACAACCTCTAGGCTATCTGTAAAATTTATCAACAGGTCCAGTCAGGACAGGAGCGAGTACAGTACATCTCAACAGATCATAGCAGGTTAGAAAATATAAACATGCAGTAGAGCAAAATACAGGATCTGAAGAAATACAATATGTAAACAAGAGAGAAAACTGTAACAGAAATATCTACTATAAATAGAGAACTAACAGTGGCTAGTGAGTCAGAGTACGAGATAGCACATGTGAACATGACAGATTTGCACAGGATATCGAGGTGCACAGGATCTACACTACAATGGAATTGTTCACACAACTACTAGCACTCCCCCGTATCCCCAATCAATACACAAGAATCTAAACAGGTTATGTTATTGCACAGGATATCACATGGGGGCCCATATAGGGTGCACATGATAGTATACATGGGGGCTCCGTGAACATGAGAGTACAAGATTCACAGGAGTGCACATGTAATGAAAGCACATGAGTACACGATGAAAGTGAAACGCACATGACACAATGTACCCGATGCTCCCGAGGGGGATAACATCGCATGAGAAGATCCATATAGTACTAATCCGTGATAATGTCGTGACAGCATCAAGTATAGTAATCTAAAGCAGAAATATAATTCTAAGCAGGATATGAAATAATCAGATAATGTACTCGCCTGCTATCTGAATGTCCAAGGTAAAGATACTGTCCAAGAAGAGGTGTCTGGCTCCTAATTAGAACAGCACAAGTCACGACATGTCCAGAAGGGTAATATAAAGCACTACAATGCATTCTACATGAATCTAGGTTAAACTAGGCCAAAGTCAACCCTTGGTCAACTCTGGTCAGCTGCACTAGTCAAACTAGGTCAAACTAGGTCATGTCCTAACCCAGCAAGTCTTACTAGGCCTAACCAAGACTATCCTAGCAAGCACACATCAATACAAGGCTATACATGCCAATATACACCCAACTCTATATAGCATGCAATTATTCAATACTCAAATAGGCAAGAATTCACATTGGATATACACTAGGTAATCTATTACTTTAAGCTATATATGCCTACACATATATACACATGCATATATTGGTATTCAATATTAGGTCTATAATCATGGCATTTCAAATGGTTATATAAAATTATATATTACAACACAATATGCTAACATATATATAATATACATACATAGCTAAGTTAACTGTATTCATAAATACTTATGTAAGAGGCTATGTGTGTGTATGTGAACATGGCAAAGGGGCAAGTGAGGGTTAAATGGGCATACATAGTGTATACATATCAAAGAGTGTCAAAGTGTAAGTGAACAAAGTGTCAAGTGTGATAGTGTCAACATAGTATAAGGGGTACATGAGGTAATATATGATTTGTGTTAACATAGAACATTACATCTCATTAACTTGTATATTGCATACATTACATCTATTATTACATTACATTCATGCTTGCATTCATTTATCATTCATTTATTCTTTTGTACCACTATATGCACCATACATTACATACTATGGAACCTACATATTCATTACAAGCCATACTTATACATGCTTACATTAGATAGGATACTTACACCTCATACATCATTTATTTAAACATTTACTCATGCTTGCATTCTCTATTTAATTACATAATATATATACATTAACATGGGTTAAAATCAAATAGAACATTATATTACACACAAGGGTGCACAAAATACATATGCCGAATAGTAACTCCTACTAATAATCAATACTGTACCATCTCAGCATGAATTAAAATCTATGATTGAAGTATGTTATAGATCTATGTGTTAGCTTTCCGAAACTTCAAACGGATCGCGTTTTTGTTTCCGGAAACTCCCGGAATCGCGAAAACACCGAGAACGCGTTTGTCTTTCGTACAGCTGACACTCAAATAAATCTACAGAAAGTTACAGAAAGAATTAGGCCTATTAATACATGTTTTTGGAAAGCTAACTTCAATACTCTTCTTTTAAAAAAAATGGAAGATTAAACCGAGCTTTGAGCTAGAAGTTATAACATTTCTAAGTTAGGGCTGAAATTAAAAACGTGGATAAAAATCATGACGGATTTGGGTAGTTTGAGCCAAAAGAATACACAATATATATCCTAATTATCCACAACAATAATAGCAATAATAATATGAGGAACCACACTCACAAACTTGATTATATAATCATCATGAACCATTTATTACATATATAAATATAGATACACTCTCATTACAATATATATATATATCTATATATGTAACATGAACACATCCACAACACAAAGGACACTCCTATGACCTCCAAATGGACACAAAATGGACACAAATGGAGATACAACCATGGGGGTCATTTCTATGGGTTCAAAATAGACCTATATGCATGAGGAAATGAAAAGGAGAAGGGATTTATACCTCCCGGTAGATCGAATCGAAGAAAAACCTTCCCGGAGCGACACCGACACGTAGAGATTCCAAAAGGACACGAACGAACTCCGAATCCTTCCAAACTTGGGTAGCTTCCTCCTTGGCTAGAATGGAGAAGGAAAAAAGAAGATTTGGTGGTAAAATGGAAGGATTTGGTGGAGAAATTGCTAGGGATTGCTCTCTAGGAATTTGGGGAAGAACAAGAGAGAGAAAAATAGATGGATAATGACAAATGGGAGGCTCAACCCTATCCTTATTGTGGCTGGCCATAAAGGTGATTTTGTCCTATTAGAAAAGTCCAAAAGCCCCTACTAACCTATTCTATGAGTATTAGGAAAGGGCTAATTGGTTGGTGCTAAATTAGTCATTCTAAAGTCTCTAATCACACTAACCTATCCATAATAATTAGTCTAACCTCTAACTAAAATATTTCTATCATGTGGACTAAAATTAATATCATGTGGGCCATGCCTAACTAGTATGTGGGTCCCACTAGAGTCAAACTTCCCCCGAGTCCCCGTTACAAGTCAGATCGAGATGAAATTCGAACCCGACTCAAATAATCCCAAAATAATATCATAAATAATAAAATAATATCAAAATAATTCAAAGAGGTCAAATGCAAAAAATATCTTAGGCCAAAAATGACATTAAAATATTATAATCACATGGTTAGGCTCTAGGTCAAACAGTCTCTAGGGTTTCACTAGCAAAACGTCAAAACCACAAGTCATTGATTTAAATAATTTTAAAATGATTTAAAATCACCAAAAATTATATCATGAATTAAATATCATTATTAAAATAATTATAAACAAAAAATTTTAAAATTACCCTCATTTGAAAAACTTGGGTGCTACAACATCCTTTTCAGGATCCAGTGTGTCATCAGCGGCTTTGGGAGATATATGGACCTCAATGTCATCTTCAGGATTCTGTGTATCATCAACAGCCTCTGATGATGTACTCTCCTCACTTTCATTTTCTTCAGGTGCTTCCTCGCTGGCAGTTGCAGCGGCATGATCAACATCATCTTGCAGACCGAAGTCGCAATCATTTAATGCTTCAATCATTAAACGATCCTCCTCTTCGCGAATTGTTTCTGGTGTAACAGGAAGCTGAGTAGTTTCTACCGTCGGTGAAGGAGATCGCAAAGCTTCATTGCTCCTTCTCTACAATATCCTCCCTAGGCTCTGCAGCCTCCTCTCTCTGATCAGTCTCGTCCCTCTGTTCTGGACTAGGAGTTTCATGCTTAGGCTCAGAGACAGGAGTAGGAGATGACATGGTAATTCCAACAGCAGCACTGGCTACCACCGAGGACAGGATCACCTTCTTTTTTTTCTAAAGGCCAGTTTCTTTCTATGAAGAGGTCTCTCTGGACTCTCCATATCTACCACATCGACTGGCTTTGGAAGAGAAGTCAGCGTATTTGCTTCTTCTCGTTGGGTCGACTCGGCCAGTTGCCGAGATTATGATCTAGTGGTAACTTTCTCTGATTGATCCAGGATAAGTTTCTTCTTCGCAACCGGAGAAGAAGGTTCGTCAATCCTTCTTTTCCTCTCCCTGGCCGAAGACTTAACAACTTTCAAAGAAATTCTCAGTGGTTCATTGACCTCCTCAGGGAAGTTAGCTTCCCTTGAGGCTTCTAACGGGTCATCCACTGGTTCATGCTCTTCATCATTTACTAGAGCTGATATGACAGTCGCTCCCTTCTTCAGACGTGTCGTTGTTGCGAAGCTATCAATAAGGCTGAAGTTTTCAGCAAATATATTCGCTGCTGTATAAAAGAGCGAATAGGTGTATAACATCCTGGGGCCATGATCACTTTTGGTTGGCATCGAGAACATTGCTCTTGTGTCTCATGCATTATAATAATCCCACGCCCTAGCGCCATCAATCAGATAGCCTTTTTCTTGTAGGCAAGTTATAGCATTACCTACGTGGAATTGGTCGTATCCGAATTGCCGCACGAAACGGCTCGAAAGATATAGTTCCAGATAACACTCTTCTTCAAATCTGTAAACCAAATGAGACGGCCGAATTATTTTCAGCCAATCAAATACTGCGCGACCTAGAGGCTGCCTCCCTAGATCAACCAGATTTGTTGCCATGAATTCATAACCAGTTGGAGGAGCGACGCAGTAGAAATTCCACCCTTTTCCAAGATTCAAGGCCCGTCTGCAATCCTTCAGACTGTTATATGTCCATTTACCCTGGGAGAATCTCCGCAGAAAGCTACCGCCAATTACCCCCATATCAGGGTTCATCAATGACGAATGATGCAGAAGTAACCACCCAAACAAATAAGTATATGGCAGCTCTAGTCGAGGGAAGTTCCCCTTCTCACCCTTCCACTTGAGCATCGAGTCAACAAAAAGACGAAGACCAGCATTTATTCTGCAAGTCATCGCCGATAGCAAGTCCATCCGGTAGCCAAAGACTAATCAGGACAACAGCAAAGAGTACGCCGCGATGGAAGCGGTCGACAGCACTTGCACCGGGGACGACGAATCGCCGAAGCCAGTATATGAGGAAACTCGTCAACTGGGCTTCCTTGGACATGGACCTGTAGCCCATTCTTATGAAACTATCAATGACGTCTTCTGTTTTGAAAGGAGGATATTTTAGTTCATCATCAACTTTGATGTCCATCTTTTATTCTCTTCCATCAAACCGAGCACCTCACTGTGCTGAGTGGTTTGAAGAAACTAGGATTACACTTATCATGATCCTTTGTCTTCTTCTCTATGACGTGGTTGAGGAAGAGATAAGACAACCACTTCGATGAGTAGCATGTACCCGAAGAACCACTCTTGTAATATAAAGAGCAGATCTTGTAATGGCACAACAGTTCTTCAAAGACATCCATTATCTCGGCATTTTCTCGGCGAAGGCGGTCCATTTCATCATTTGTTGGGACAAATTCCTCATAAGGGAATTCTCCCATTGGCAAGCCTGAGATATATTTCATCTCATGTAGAGCGAGTCCGATTTCACCACAGGGTGTCATGAAGGTCCCTGTCCTGAAATTATACCTCTCTGCCAGAGCAAGGAACAGATGAGGGTTAGGTTGAAAGCCGTATAAAGTAGAGAATAACGGCTGGAACAGCTCGATCTCCTTGAGTTTTTCTTCAAACTGAATCAATATCCAGTTAGCTATGCAACTCCATCTTTTGTGATCTGGGTTCACCAGACCTGTCAACCGGATGTCCTGATCCGGGTATCTTCCTTCAGCCTTTGCAAATTCATTAGCAAAAATCGGTGTCCTCACCGGCAGTAGTAAAGAGGAGTTCTCTGGTGGAATGCAACCAGGCTTCAATCCTCTGAGCAATGAGCTATGACGCTCAGAAGAGCTGTAGAACATATCCCAGTTATACGGCCCTTTCTTTACACAAATATTTTCGGTTCTTGCTTGTTGGAGGGGAGTGATATCCCAGTCCATTCTCCTGGGATAGCTAGCATGGGCATAACGGGATAGAGGGAGGCATTTGGCAATGTCTGGTAACAGTATTACTTTATACTTTCTCCGGAAGAGTCTCTGCTCAATACGGGGTCTTGGCTGAGAACACTTCTTAATAGCTTCTCCAAATAAGAACAAGGTTTCTTATGAGTAATGGCATCGACAGTCTGCAGAGGCTGTCCATTCATCAAACTCAATAGAGTTTCATTGTCCTGTGCTACTAAGATAGCCTGACGGGAAGCTGGCAAAGCATATTGGGGATATATGACATGTGACAAATCTTCCTTAAATTCTGGTTCAGCAAGGGTCCCTGTGAAGATTTCATACTCTGGGTCCTCTCTGAGTTTAACTGCATCAAAACAGAAAGACAGAGTTCAGTACATGCAAAAATCAAAGATTATGTTCAAAACAATCAGCCAATTGTGCAAACATCAGATTGCGCTGACTACAAAACATCAGACTGTGCAAACATCAGTTTTCATGCATATACTATCCAGTTGCGCAACACATTCACTTGCGCAAGCTACCAGATTGTGCTGAGTAACTTGTACAAAGCATCAGTTTGCGCTGGACAGCCTTGCACAAATCAGCATATTACGCTGACTTTTGCCAGCGCTTTTTAACCGATTGTGCAAGAAAATAAGCTTCATAAAAATGAAGATTATTGAGTTTGTGCAACCGAAACCATAAATAGGGCGGCGCAATCTAACCAAATCTCTAAAAAGAGATTGGTTTGAAGGGGCAACAATGTCGAAAAAAACCCTAAAAAGGGTTTTCGATCTGTCGTTTACCTTGCAGCGCGGGATGAGCAACCTCATGTCGAGAAGGGCAGCGACGCAGCCCGAGCCGAAGAATTGACGGGGGCCTTGCCTTTCTCGACGGTGGAGCGCTTGGGAGCCATTAGGATCGTCGGGGAAGGAGAAGAGTTGAATGGGCTCGAAGGATTTTTCTCTCTCAGATGATTAGAAGCAAGTAAAGAATAACAGAGATGAGAAAGAGAACTATTTATAGTTTTCGAAAGTAAACAGACTCCTCAGATTGTGCCGAAGAAATAGGAGCTGTCTCATCCGATTGCTCAGACAAGTCATTACAATGCGCAACTTGATTTAAAAATCAAAATTCAAAGTATTTCGAAACTTTGAATAAATTCAACTTTCGAAAACTTTGAAGGGGGTCTTGTAGGTCCTAAAAATCAAGTTGCACCCATCAACAAAGTCAGGAAAATAAAAAAAAGTGCATCCTTCAAATGAAGCTGCGCAAGAGACAGATTGTGCACCATCTCGATTGCGCAAACGGAACTGCGCACTCATCCAAGTGCGCAAGCTGACGTGGCATTGTCATCATTATCTGATAGAGAATCAGATCTTCTGAACAACTGACAGCATGGAGAACGAGGAAACTGTTCATTTATCGTACAGCACAGCGCTCGAGGACAACTATACATGCAGCGCAATCTGCCAGACTTTCTGCTGCGCGGTCCATCCCAGCACAATCTGAAGTCAGCACAATTCATGTGGCGCATTCCATCAAGACAACTGACAAATGTACACGTGGCCTTCATACCATCAATTACTCACTACGTGGCAACCAGTCTGTACACGATCATGCGCATTTCAATCAAATGATGCCATGTGTCCAATACAGTTGGCCTACGATCAAGTAACTGCCAGCGCTGTCTGATGCTGTGCAATCCAGTGCATGCGCAATCCATCATGCGCAATTCAGAATAACTAAAAATTAGTTATTTCTAGAACTCTATAAATAGAGTTTCAAGTCTTCATTATTGAGGATCATACATACATAGATCAGAAAAATCAGAGAGTTCAGGAGTTCTTGCCCAAGTGTTGCTGCATTCTTCAGAGGCTATCGCCTTCAAATTCAGAGGCTACCGTCTTCAAAGTTCACATCGTCCAAGGGATAAAGCGATCGTCATCTAGATCGGATTCCTATAGTTGTACTTTCCCAGAATTCTTGTAATCTTCCTTACAAAGTTTGTTGAAATAAAGATCAACTTTTGTTTTTACAAATACTACACTAGACGAGTGCCTGGACTTGGACCAGCAGCAGGATCCACTAGCAGTAGATGACACTCCCTTAGACTAGGATTGTCTTTACTTTTATGGATTACTGTATATAGATTCTGAGACATTTGGGATATGTATTTATTTAGACACTTAAAATTCTGGATTGTATCTCTGTGATATTTCATTCCTGGATATTATCTATCTTTTATCATTCTATCTTATTCCTGTTCTACCTTAGTTGTGATTGAGATATATTTTATTATGTCACCCCCATTCGGAGAGTATAACTGTTTATTACCTTAAACTGTTAGATGTTGTGACCTCGGACAGCGTTATACCGCCGACACTGCGACGTAGGCTGGACGTACCCACGTCTCGTGCCCTTACTCTAGGGTGCGGGTCGTGACACGTTTTTAGTGATGGCCCATGCAGGTCTAGGTTAGAAATATAGTGGTATTCGAACTAGAATATCGCTGCAGCCTGCAGTAGGAATTAGTATATTTTTTGAAGGTACTCAATCACACTAGAAAAAACTCCTTATCAGATTTCGTTTATCTATTTTATTGCTTGTTGTCTTCCTTAGAAATTTAAACTGTCCTCCTTTGATTTTTTGACTCATTCTCAGTAATTGTTTCTTGTTTGATCTGAGTCTCCAGGATGGTTGAGACGAGATCGCATCGCCCTGTACTGGGAGACGCTGGAGAGGGGTCTAGTACCTCTCGACCTCAGCAGCAGCTAGCTCCCAGTGCCACAGGGCCAGTGCAGCCCTCAGGAGTCGGTGTCTGTGCAGATTTTGGAGGAGCACCTCCACCAGTCAAGAGGTCGAGCATTGTGATTCCTGAGATCCTTCCATCGTAGCAGCCTCCACCTGCGGGGATGGTAGACGCTGCACATCTCTTCTCCTTAGTGGAGAGGATTCTGGAGTCCCACCAGCAGCAACAGACGAGGCAGACTACCGATTTCCGTCAGGGGATCGACGAGGCACACCAGCTGGTTCGTACTACAGTCGAGATGATTACTGCTCAGGGGGCCCAGCAGCAGCCCCGTCGGAGGGAGAAGGACATTCAGGACTTCCAAAAGATGTACCCTCGAGAGTTCTTCGGCACAGAGGGTATCCATATTGCAGACGACTATATAGAGCATATCGAGAAGATCTTCCGACTGGCGGAGATACCAGATCGACTCCAGTTCGAGGCGGCGGGTAGCCAGATGCAGGACTTGGCCCGTGCGTGGTATCAGGCAGATCCCAGGGTGGGAGTTGAGGGCCAGACTTGGGCCCAGTTCAAGGAGCTGTTTAAGGAGCAGTTCTTTCCTGATGTTGCCTTAGGAGGTATCGAGGCACAGTTCGAGGGTCTGGTTCAGAGGAACCAGACGGTAGCTGAGTATGTCGGGGAGTTCTGCAGATTGGCCCGGTTTATAGATGACTTGACCGAGAAGACGAAGGCGAGAAAGTTTCGCCGGGACTTGATTAGAGAGATTCGGTCGCTGACTAAGAGCGACCGGAACGCTACATTTGCTGAAATATTTTCTGGGGCTATGGCGGCGGAAGACGACCTAGGGCTGAAGCAGAAGAGGGGTCGCGACTTCCAGGGTGGTAGCAGCAGTCAAGGGCAGGCCAAGAGGCCTTACTTCCAGCAGCACTTTTAGCAGCAGAGGCCAGTTCAGCAGCACCAGCATCAGGGCCGTGCACCTTTTCAGCAGGTGCAACATCAGCAGCAGAGAGGATAGCAGGCACCCAGGACAGTAGGCTATTAGTTTTACTTTCTGCAAGAAGCCTGGGCACAAGTGGAAGGAGTGCAGAAAGAGACTTGGCAGATGCTTGATGTGTGGTTCGGCGGACCATCAGATGCGGGATTATCCAGTTGTGTCGATGCGTCCGATACCAGGAGGAGCGGAGGCAGCCAAGGCTCCAGCAGGCCAGCAGAGGGGACCAGCCCTATAGACCCAGCAGCAGAGGTTCCAGCAGCACCAGCAGCAGGCACGAGGTGGACAGCAGGGACGAGCTTTTCGCCATGGCAGCTGAGGATGTCCGAGGCCATCGGAGAGCTGATAGCAGGTTCGGTTCTTCTCGACTCCCTTCTAGCATTTGCACTCTTTGATTCCGGGGCTTCCTACAGCTTTGTGTCAGTATCGTATGCTATTAGACACAGTCTGGTTTCTGAACCATTGCCTAGGACCTGCAAGATCACGACCGGGGGTAGGGTCATCCTCGTGAGTGATGTTTGCAGAGGGCGGAGCATCATATTGGGAGGCCGAGAGTTGGGGATGAGTTTACTCGTCATGCCACTACCGAACTACGACATTGTATTAGGTATGGACTGGCTGAGTAGACATCACGCCCGCATTGATTGCCGATGGGGTAGAGTTTTGTTTGGGGCGCCAGGAGAGCCAGAGTTTGAGTACACCCGGCGGCAGGCAGAGCAGGATGGCGGAGTCTTCTGTGGAGTTTCAGTTGAGGAGCAGGTGGCTCCGCATCCCTTGATCGCAGAGTTTATGGTCGTATTTCCAGAAGAGTTGCCAGGGCTTCCACCGGACAGAGATGTAGAGTTCTCGATAGACTTGGTTTCCGGCACGGAACCGATTTCCCAGCATGTCTATCGAGTGAACAACAGTAAATTGGTGGAGCTGAAGAAGCAGGTGGATGAGCTGCAGGACAAGGGCTTCATCCGATCTAGTTTTTCACCTTGGGGTACACCGGTACTTTTTGTACCCAAGAAGGATGGGTCGGTACGGATGTGTATCGACTACAGGGCACTTAACAACCTGGCAATCAAGAACAGATACCCACTGCCGCGGATCGATGATCTCTTTGATCAGCTGAGCGGGGCTCGGGTGTTCTCCAAGATTGATTTGAGGTCAGGTTATCACCAGGTGAAGGTGAAGGGGGAGGATATTCCCAAGACCGCTTTCAGGACGCGGTACGGGCAGTTTGAGTTTTTGGTTATGCCGTTTGGGCTGACCAATGCACCAGCAGTAGTTATGAACCTTATGAACAAGGTGTTCCACCAGTACTTGGACAAGTTTGTGGTGGTATTCATTGATGATATCTTGGTATATTCCAAGACAGAGGAGGAGCACGAGGAGCACTTGCAGAGTGGTTCTGGAGACACTCAGGAGGGAGAGATTGTATGGCAAGCTCTCGAAGTGCGAGTTCTTCTAGACAGAGTAGACTTCTTGGGTCATGTGGTACTGGAGATGGTATCTCAGTGGACCCGAAGAAGATCACAGCAGTTGAGGCTTGGACAGCGCCGACTTCAGTGGCAGAGATCAGGAGTTTCCTGGGGCTGGCAGGATATTATAGGAGATTTGTGCAGGATTTCTCCTGGGTTGCAGAGCCGTTGACTCGGTTGACCCGGAAGGATGCTGAGTATGTTTGGTCAGAGGAGTGTCAGGCAGCTTTTGATGAGTTGAAGAAGCGGCTTACGACAACTCCGATCCTGACATTGCCTTCAGGATCAGGTGGTTTCACTATTTATAGTGATGCTTCAGGGAAAGGGGCTGGGTTGTGTCTTGCAGCAGCATGGGAAGGTGATTGCCTATGCTTCCAGGCAATTACGTCCCCATGAGAAGAACTACCCTATCCATGACCTGGAGCTGGCAGCGGTGATTTTTGCTTTGAAGTTGTGGAAGCACTATCTGTATGGCGAGAGGGTGGAGATTTTCACAGATCGCAAGAGCTTGAAGTATGTGTTTATACAGAAAGAGCTCAACATGAGGCAGCGCAGATGGCTAGAGTTGATGAAGGACTTTGACATCCCACTTCAGTATCACCCGGGGAAGGCCAACGTGGTTGACGATGCCTTGAGTAGGTATCCGACAGCCATGTGTTTGACTATGGATCGACACTTGCTTGCAGACTTGGCGAGCCTTGGGATTGAGATGATCGTGCCAGGGGTGCAGATGCAGTTATGGGGCCTTCAGATACAGTCGAACTTGATGGAGAGGATCAAGGCGACACAGTTCGAGGATGTGGCTCTGCGGTATATCCGAGAGCAGATTAGTACAGGGTTGGAGGATGGCGAGTTTTCACTTGCAGAGGATGGTGCCCTGAGGCACGGTTCCCGGTTATGTGTGCCTAACGGGGAGCTCAGAGAGCAGATCATGCAGGAGGCTCACAGATCGTAGTACTCTATACATTCTGGTGCCAACAAGATGTACAGGGATCTGCGAGAGCATGTCTGGTGGTACGGGATGAAGCGGAAGGTGTCCCACTTTGTAGCTAGATGCTTGGTCTGTCAGCAGGTCAAGGCAGAGTGACAGAGGCCCGGAGGATTATTGCAGCCGTTGCCCATTCCAGAGTGGAAGTGGGAACATATCACCATGGATTTCATATCTGGGTGGCCGTGTACACCAGGAGGGAAAGACGCAATTTGGGTCATCGTTGACAGGTTGACCAAATCGGCCCACTTCCTGCCATTCAAGGTGGGTACGTCTACAGAGAGGCTTACGGAGTTGTATATGAGGCAGATAGTCAGGATTCACGGAGTTCCCGTCAGCATTGTCTCAGATCGGAATAGTCGCTTTACTTCTATTTCTGGAGGAGTCTGCAGACTAGTTTGGGCACTCAGCTCAAGTTTAGTACTAATATACCACCCCCAGACGGACGGACAGTCAGAGAGGACTATTCAGACACTTGAGGATATACTAAGGACGTGCGTCCTAGATTTTAGAGGTTCCTGGGAGGATCATCTATATTTGGTGGAGTTTGCTTACAACAACAGTTATCAGGCTAGCATAGAGATGTTCACCATTTGAGGCTCTGTACGGGCGTAGGTGTCGTACACCCTTATCTTGGGATGATATTGGAGAGCGAGCTTTACTGGGACCAGAGATGGTTGTTGACGAAGTCGAGAAGGTGAAGCTCATCAGGGACAGACTTTGCATGGCGCAGGACAGACATCGACACTGGGCCGATAGCCACCGGAGGCCGTTGGAGTTTGAGGTACAGATTTAGAGATAGGATTAAAAGTAGGTTGTATTATTATTTTGTTTGATTGATCGTGTTTGATTTTTAGTAACTTGAGACCTTGCTTGCGATTAGGTTGGAGACATAGGTTTTCCTGCGGATATCTCTGACTCGTGGTACGATACATTTTGGTGGAGGTGGGAAGCTTAGCCCGCGCTGCATCGGCCCTTTCGTTATCAGCGGGAGAGTCGGATGACAGTGGCATACAGGCTAGACTTGCCACCTGTACTAGTGGAAGTTCACAATGTATTCCACGTATCACAGTTGAGACGGTACGTGGCTGACCCTAGCCATGTGCTCGATCATTCGGAGATTGAGGTTGGACCTACTCTCAGTTATCCAGAGCAGCCTGTGGAGATTCTGGATCGCCGAGAGAAGGTACTGAGGAACCAGGTGATACCCTTGGTACGCGTCGCATGGAGGCATCATTCTCCAGGAGAGTCTACCTGGGAGCGGGAGGATGAGATGCGCGAGCGGTACCCCTATCTTTTTGGACCTTGAGGTATACTTTTCTATCCTTCTCAGCAGTTTAGTTTCGCCTTTAATTTCGAGGACGAAATTATTTTAAGGAGGGTAGATTTGTCACTACCATTTTTCTAGCTTGAGGGTATTTTGGTCATTTTTAAAATTTTGGAATTAATTTGGAATTATTATTTATTAATTATAATTATTAGAATTTTTAAGTGATTTTTAGTATAATTGATTTGGTGCTAGTTTTAGACTTTGACTGGTGTTAACTTTGGAGACTGTCCTAGAGGCTAACCTAGGTCATGACTACTTGGTTAGGTTAAGAAACCCTAGCTTGACCTAAGTTAGTGATTTCAAATTCATTAGAACTTATTAGGGGAAATTAGGATTTGAATTGATTAAGAAATGGCTTGTGATTTCACAAGTCATGATTATGACTTAAAGCCTTAGAGGCCCAACCCAACCTAGTGCAACCCTAACCCCTAGTCCAACAGCCCATGGCCGGCCACCTAGTCATTCCCCCTCTATTTAATGCTCCTAGGAATTAGGGCTAGCCTCCTTAGAATTATTTTCCAAGTTTGAGAAGAGATAAGCCTCCATCTTCATTAAATCCTAGAAAATCCATTTCAATTCCTTTTACACCCAAATCAATTGCATTAGGTTCTAAAATT
>JANAVB010015600.1:3888447-3918165 GCA_029216955.1 Iris pallida
AGATGGTAGACTCGATGTCGAGATCAGAGGTTCAACAAACGTTCACCTTCTGATTATTCTCGAGATCCAAGAGGAATACTATAATGTCACGACCCGCTACCCAAATTGTTGGGCCCGGCCGAGTCATGCCCAGCCTACGTTGAGATAAAACGTAGTAAGCTGTTCTAAAGACAACAGAATAAGACTAAATGTACTAACAGTTCTATAAGTGAAGAAGAATCATAAATGCTCCAAACACAAAAGTCGTCGTATATAGTAAAATATCCAAGTACAAGTGAACTGAAATGTAAAACTGGATACATATCCAGTTACAAAATGATGTAGTCTAACACATGTCTACTCTCAAAAGTCTAAGTAAACAAAAGACAACTAGGCGAGGTTCCCTGCAGGAATATCTTCGTAAAGCAGAGCCGGATCCTCGGCAGTAACTCCATAGTATGAGTCGCAGAGTAACTCCTCCTCAGTAAGGACACCTACAACGTTCTCCTGTCAGGACGGGAGCAAGCACTAAATCTAGCAAACTAGCATATGAAACATGGAAATGAACATGAGAATGAACATGTGAGAAATAACTGGAAAGCATGGCATCACATAGTCTATCATGGCAAGGACACATATGTCATAGAGACAGATGTATATGTAATGTTTAAAACTGTAGCAGGTACGTGATCGGTCAATAGATGTACAATGTTCTGGGGGCACATAATGAAATGTACTTCCGTACAAATGAAACGGCGACAGATGTACATACGTACAAATCCGCGTTGAGATAAAGCATACGACAAGGTATACATATAAAATGTCAACCTTGCTCGGTACATACGTAGGGGAGAAGGGGGCATAATCACGTACACTACTAACAGTTTCTCCATAACCCATATTCTAATCATGTGAGAGATACATCAAGACTGTCCTAAGCATGGTAGTAACTGAAAGTACAATATGTAGAGATCTAACTTGCTACCCCAAGGATCAGCATGTAACATGGTGGGGTTTGCAGTTCATTCATGTGACAATATGTAAGTTCGTAGAAAGTACTTGCCTCTAGCAAAGCAAAACAAAACAAGCTGCGATAACAATGCTATGGATGTCTGGTAGCTCGTCACTGTAGAAGTAAATACAACAATTTAGTTTTACACTAAGCTAAGACACTAGGACACTAATTGGTGAAACACGACTTGTGATTGGGCACCTAGCCAAATGATGACTTGGCATAGGAGACCAACGTGGGGTGACACACTATGTTAACTAACTTTCTAGGGTCTTTATACTAGTGAGGGATGGGGTTCAACACGACTAAAACTCCAAATAACACAAAAAGCTACAAGTCGTAATTAATCAATAAATAAATCAAAAGATCATTGTGTTCTAACAATTTTAGAGATAGGCAAAAAGCCTAGTTTTTCTTAAAGTAAAGTACTAAAGTGATCCTTGTTAATCATAGAAATTTATTATAATTTTTCTGGAATTTATTAACCAGTACAAATATTTTATAAAAATCAGTTTTCCTAAGTATACAGAAAATGAGTTTTGGTTTCATATGCCAAACTAGTGGCAAAACAGTAAATTAAATACTACAAAAATTATACTAAATTAGCTAACTTAACATAGTATCTAAAAACTATTTTTCCATAATTTTAGCAATACCTTAAGTATTTTTAGAAAATCAAAAACAGCAATGCACACAATAATTAATTATCTGCGTATTTTGTCCATGTATATAATTTGAACCAAAGTTCAAATACAGGACCCAAGGCCATGAATCAAGTCCAATATGACTTGTACAGGTCTTGAATGTGTGAAAACACATTTGAGCCCAAATACCCATGCTAGGCTTGGACACCAAATGGTTGCAGTAATTTAAATACAATAAAAATATAATTTGGTGATAGTGCAAAATAAATATTAATATTTTAATAAGGTAAAGTTATGCATAGTGAAAATATGCATACATATGTTTTAAAAGTACATATATATGTAAGAGAAAAATACTTAATTTATAAAGTATATATATATATATATATATACAAATATATATATATATATATATAAGAACACACTTAATAATATAGTGTATATATATATATAATATATATATACATAGGAAAATGTATATATAAACATATATATATAAAATTTACTAACTATAAAATATATACATATATATTAAATACTGTTAATAAAAACAGTATATACATATACATATATATTAATATATATACATATATATATATATATAAATACAAAATAAAAAGAAAAAGAAAAGATAACAGAAAAGAAAAGAAAAAAAGAAACAGAAAGGGGGCTCGAACTCGAGCCAACAGAGCCGGGGGGGTGTTTAATCGGGTCGGGCTGGCCAGGGGGTCAGCCCGCGCTCAGTGTTAGGGTTAGAGGTTAGGTTAGTTTTATTAGGTTTAGGTTAGATTAACAGATAAAAAAAAATAAACATATCGGCCCAGTGTCCTGACAGTTAGGGACACAGGAGTCAAACGTGTCCGGGTTGATTATGACACGCATGACACGAGTTTCACGTGTCCAGTTCCACGCTCACGTTCGCCAAGACACGGCGAACAAAATGGACACAATACGAGACACGCATGACTCGTGAGGACACTGCTACTCACGTGTCCAGTCGATCGGGGTGGCTGTCGAAGGGTCTGGATGGCGGAGAAGGCGTCGTGACGGTGGCGCTCCGGTGGCGATCGACGCGTCTCGTCGAGGCGAACTCGTCGGCGGTGGTTAGGGGTGGTGGCACTCGGCGTGGGGGCTGGACGAGGAGTTCGTCGGGGTTAGGGTTCCGGTAGGGAAAAAGTGGAGGTGATGGTGGCGTGGTTGGTCGTGGTGGGGTTGTGGTGGTCGTAGCTAGGTCGGTCGGTCTGGCCGGAAATGGCGGGGGCAGGGCGCGCTGGCGGTCGTCGGTCAGCCGGGTCGTCGGGGGCAGTTAGGGTTAGGAATTTTGTTTAGGTCCCTGTAGTTTAGGTAATTGCAAATAGGTCCCCGCAGTGTTTATGTGCAAAAGAAATTTGCACATAACAATTGGGAAATTGCAAACCAATATATTAACAAATCTAATAATTACAAAACAGTATTAAAATAATTCTAATAATTGCAAATTGATATTAAAACATTTAAATAAATTACAAATCAACATTTTTGTATTTTAAAACTCATTTAAAATTATTTAAAAATTCTGAAAAAATTTCTAAAAATTCCTAATAATTATTTAAGGCTATAAATGACATTAAAAATTAATTAACACTAATTAAAAATAAATTTGAAAATCAGGGGCTTACAAGTCTTCCCTCCTTGAAAAATTTTGTCCTCGAAATTCACAAGTATTGAAGACCCGACAATATTCTAACATAGCAAGCAATGCAACAAAATGACTAAGGCTGCGATGGAAACTAACCTCTAAGGTATCAAGCGGGAACGGGTGGTTCCCTCGCAGCGGTTGGATCGAACAAGTAAGGGTATCTCTCCCTCATGTCCGACTCCCTCTCCCAAGTAGATTCACCTGGGGAGTGACGGCTCCAAGCTACTCGTACTAGGGGTATAATCTTGTTCCTCAGCCTCTTCTCTCTCCGGTCTAATATCTCCACTGGCTGCTCAGAAACTGTAAGGCTGGGTCCGACCTCCAACTCTGAATGATCTAGCACATGACTGGGGTCTGGAACATATCTCCTCAGCTGAGATACGTGAAAGACGTCGTGAACTCCTGCTAGGTTGGGTGGAAGTGCGACCCTGTAAGCTACCTCTTCGATCCTGCCAAGTACCTCGAACGGCCCGATGTATCTGGGGCTCAGCTTCCCTCCTCGTCCGAACCGGATCGTCCCTCGAGTAAGTGATATCTTCACCAGCACCATATCACCGTCTGCGAACTCCATCGGCCTGCGACTAGCATCAGTCCAGTGTTTCTGCCTGTCCTGAGCTACTCTGAGCCTGTCTCTGATCATCTCGACTTTCTCTGCTGCATCCGTGATCATCTCTGGCCCAAGCATAACTCTGTCTCCGACATCATCCCAAAAGAGCGGTGTCCGACATCGTCGTCCATATAGCGCCTCGAAAGGAGACATACCAATACTGGCCTGGTAGCTGTTGTTGTATGAAAACTCTACCAAGTGCAGATGGCTCTCCCATGATCCTCTGAAGTCCAGCACGCAAGTCCTCAGCATATCCTCCAGCGTCTGTATCGTCCTCTCGGACTGCCCATCTGTCTGTGGGTGGTACGCCGTACTGAACTTGAGCCTACTGCCCAACTCCTCCTGCAAGCTCCTCCAGTAGTGGGATGTGAATCTACTGTCTCTGTCTGACACGATGCTCACCGGCACTCCGTGTAGGCGAACTATCTGCTGCATGTATAGCTCCGCCAACTTCTCGGTGGAAAGCCCCACCTTGAAGGGTATGAAGTGCGCACACTTCGTCAGCCTGTCTACGATGACCCAGATGGCATCCTTCCCTCCTTGGGAACGAGGAAGCCCTGAAACGAAGTCCATCGTAATATGTTCCCACTTCCACTCGGGAATGGGTAACGGCTGCAACAAACCAGCTGGCCTCTGGCGCTCCGCCTTGACCTGCTGGTAAACTAGGCATCTCGAGATGAATCGTGATACATCCCTCTTCATTCCGTGCCACCAAAGATGTTCCCGCAAGTCACGGTACATCTTGTTAGCACCAGGGTGAATAAAATATCTCGATCGGTGCGCCTCCTGCAAGACTGCCTCTACCAGCTCTCCCTTCGGCACGCACAATCGGCTGCCATGCCTCAGGGATCCATCCTCTGCTATAGTGAAGTCATCCAGCAATCCAGCTAATGCCTGGGGTCGAAGTCTGCGAAGGCTCTCATCTGTAGACTGTGTCTCCCGGATCTGCTCCATCAATCCTGACTGAATGTCAAGCGCCATCATCTGTATCACTGATCCTGGCCGAACTAGCTCGATACCGAGTTTCTCCAGATCCTCCCGTAAATGCCGATCAATCATCAGGTACCACGCCATCGGATGCCTGCTCAGCGCATCCGCCACCACATTTGCCTTCCCGGGATGATACTGTAAATCGATGTCGAAGTCCTTCATCAACTCCAACCATCGTCTTTGCCTCATGTTCAGCTCTTTCTGTGTGAACACATACTTCAAGCTTTTGTGGTCAGTAAAGATTTCCACACGCTCTCCGTATATAAGTAATGTTTCCATAACTTGAGTGCAAAGATCACCGCAGCTAACTCGAGGTCATGGGTAGGATAATTCCTCTCATGAGTCCGCAACTGCCTAGATGCATAAGCAATCACTTTCCCATGCTGCTGTAAGACACATCCTAGCCCCTTCCCAGAAGCATCGCTGTATATGGTGAAACCTCCAGAACCTGAAGGTAAAGTCAGAACTGGAGCGGTCGTCAGCCTCCTCTTCAGCTCCTCAAATGCCGCCTGGCAGTCCTCTGACCAGATGTACTCTGCGTCCTTCTGCGTCAGCTTCGTCATGGGTTCAGCTATCCTAGCAAAGTCCTGGACGAACTTTCTGTAATAGCCTGCTAAACCCAGAAAGCTCCTGATCTCTGAAACTGACGTCGGAGCCTTCCACGTCTCAACTGCAGCAATCTTCCTGGGATCCACCGAGATTCCATCTCCAGTGACTACATGGCCGAGAAACTCCACTCGGTCTAAAAAGAACTCGCACTTCGGCAATTTGGCAAACAATCTCTCCTGCCTCAGAATCCCCAAAACTATCCGCAAGTGCTCTGCATGCTCCTCTGGCGTCTTCGAGTATATCAGGATGTCGTCGATAAACACCACGACGAACTTATCCAGATACTGGTGAAATGTCTTATTCATCAAGTTCATAAAGACAGCTGGCGCATTTGTGAGACCAAATGGCATCACCAGAAACTCGTACTGCCCGTACTTCGTGTTGAACGCCGTCTTCTGGATGTCTGCTGGCCTAACCTTCACCTGGTGGTACCCGGATCTCAAGTCTATCCTGGAAAACACCTTCGCCCCGCTCAACTGGTCGAACAAATCATCTATCCTGGGCAGAGGATATTTGTTCTTGATAGTGATGGCATTCAAAGCCCGGTAATCAATACACAACCGGACTGTACCATCTTTCTTAGGCACAAAGAGCACTGACGCTCCCCATGGAGAAGCACTGGATCGAATGAAACCCTTTTTCAACAGGTCATCAATCTGCTCTTTCATCTCTATGGCCTCCTTGGGATTCACTCTATAGCAAGCCCGGGATACTGGTGATGAACCCGGCACTAGATCTATAGTAAACTCCACATCTCTGTCAGGCGGAAGTCCTGGAAGATCCTCTGGGAATACATCCATAAACTTCCTAATGATAGGGTGTGGCGGTGCTGCATCCCCGACTGTAGCACAACAGTTCGGCTCTAGGCTGATCTCCGGCCCTGTCCTCCTGACACTGAATGGTACTGTGCCTGGGGGACTGAACAAAATACTACCCTCATAGCAATCTATAGATGCATGGGCATAGCTAAGCCAGTCCATCCCCAATATGATATCATAATCGGGGAGCGGCATCACAAAGAATCGCCTTCTGAACTCTCTCCCGGCTATAAAAATAGAATACCTATAGATAGATCTAATAGGCACTGGTCCTCCTCCCATCATCACTCTACTAATCTCTGCAGTAGGTGTAGCTACTAGATGATGTTTATACATAAACTCTAATGATAGGAAGCTATGAGATGCACCAGAATCAAACAAACATACAGCAAGAAAAGTATGCAAATAAGCATGACCCGTGATGACGTCAGCTAAGTAATCCGGCTCCGAAACCTGCTCCGGCTCCGGCTCAATGGCTAGACTATAAACCCTCCCCTGAGGTCCCTTCTGCTGCTGCAGATGCTGTCTAAACCTCTGCTGCTGAGTCGGGAGCGGTCCTCTAGTCTTCACTACTGGGCACTCTCGAATCTGATGGGTGGCAGACCCACAAGCTAAGCACTGCTTCAACCTCTTCCTGCAGACGGTGTGATCATGCCCTGGTCTTCCGCAGAAAGAACATATAGCTCCCCTCTGCTGCTGCTGCTGCTGCCGGGGTCCCGGGGCTCTAACTGGCGGGGTCTGATAATGTGGTGTAGGGGGACGGTAAGTCTGCTGGGGTGGCGTCGGCGCTCTCTGCTGGAAAGCCTGACGCTTGGACGGTCCCTCATGATGTACAGAAGCCGGCCTCTTGCATGACAGAAGACGCTCCTCAATACTCTGGGCCAACTCTAGGCTCTGGTAGTAGTCAGTCGTACCGTTCGCCACTATAAGGATGCCAATGTCTGGAACTAGACCATGGCAAAACCTACGGGTCATCTCCTCTGGATCAGCAACCAGACTAGGAGCAAAACGGCTCAAGCGACTAAACTCTCCCGCATAGTCATCAACAGAACGGTTCCCCTGCTGGATGTTCTGGAATCGTAGCCCCATGGCTACTCTAGCAGTGGTCGAGAAGAATTTCTTCTTGAACTGGGTCTTGAACTGGTCCCAGGTGGCTCTACCTCTCGCGAACAACGGCTCATTCCTGAACCAGACTCCGGCTAAGTCTATCAGCAGAAATCCTGCTGCCTCGACCTGAAGGTCATCCGGCATCCTAACTCCCAGAAGCTTCCTCTCTACAGAATCTAGCCAGTCATCAGCTATTACTATGCCCTCAGTCCCTGAGAACTCCTTGGGATTCAGACCCATGAAGTCCTTGACCGTCTCCGCTCTCTGCCGTGGCTCTACATGTGGTGGGACCACGGGACATCCCTCAGAACGCTCCATGCTCTGGCGGAGTAGGGTAGTCTGCTCCTGATGGGTTGTTAGGAACCCCTGGATCAGTGTGAGCAGCTGGGTCCTGTCGAGTGTGACGGAAGCCTGGGTGGGTATAGTGATAGGGGGTGGTGGAAGTATCGGGGCCTGCTGGGACTGGGATGTGGAAGGTGGTATCTGGGTCTGTGGATCTGTGGAGTGGGGGAATGTAGTAGGTGGAGGTGTATCAGTCAACCGGTCAGCTGACTGGATATGAAGGGCCCCATTCTCGGGGGTAACATACTGGGACGAGCGAGTAAGCACCATCTAAATTACACATAAAAAGACTTATAAGGACTTATTTAAAGCAAGCAATCAGATGCAAGAAAATCTAATTATAATAGCAAACATGTGATGTATTTCCTATGTTGCAATCCTAGCATTCCTCTAAGTGTTCTAAGCGTCTTTTCTAATGTTGTCTAATTACCTTAAGTTCCTAATTGCAGGCATGCTTGGTACAATAACGTAACCAAACAATTTAGTCAGGACCTGCATGGGCCACCACTAAAAACATGTCACGACCCGCTACCCAAATTGTTGGGCCCGGCCGAGTCATGCCCAGCCTACGTTGAGATAAAACGTAGTAAGCTGTTCTAAAGACAACAGGATAAGACTAAATGTACTAACAGTTCTATAAGTGAAGAAGAATCATAAATGCTCCAAACACAAAAGTCGTCGTATATAGTAAAATATCCAAGTACAAGTGAACTGAAATGTAAAACTGGATACATGTCCAGTTACAAAATGATGTAGTCTAATACATGTCTACTCTCAAAAGTCTAAGTAAACAAAAGACAACTAGGCGAGGTTCCCTGCAGGAATATCCTCGTAAAGCAGAGCCGGATCCTCGGCAGTAACTCCATAGTATGAGTCGTAGAGTAACTCCTCCTCAGTAAGGACACCTACAACGTTATCCTGTCAGGACGGGAGCAAGCACTAAATCTAGCAAACTAGCATATGAAACATGGAAATGAACATGAGAATGAACATGTGAGAAATAACTGGAAAGCATGGCATCACATAGTCTATCATGGCAAGGACACATATGTCATAGAGACAGATGTATATGTAATGTTTAAAACTGTAGCAGGTACGTGATCGGTCAATAGATGTACAATGTGCTGGGGGCACATAATGAAATGTACTTTCGTACAAGTGAAACGACGACAGATGTACATACGTACAAATCCGCATTGAGATAAAGCATACGATAAGGTATACATATAAAATGTCAACCTTGCTCGGTACATACGTACGGGAGAAGGGGGCATAATCACGTACACTACTAACAGTTTTCCCATAACCCATATTCTAATCATGTGAGAGATACATCAAGACTGTCCTAAGCATGGTAGTAACTGAAAGTACAACATGTAGAGATCTAACTTGCTACCCCAAGGATCAGCATGTAACATGGTGGGGTTTGCAGTTCATTCATGTGACAATATGTAAAGTTCGTAGAAAGTACTTGCCTCTAGCAAAGCAAAACAAAACAAGCTGCGATAACAATGCTATGGATGTCTGGTAGCTCGTCACTGTAGAAGTAAATACAATAACTTAGTTTTACACTAAGCTAAGACACTAGGACACTAATTGGTGAAACACGACTTGTGATTGGGCACCTAGCCAAAATGATGACTTGGCATAGGAGACCAACGTGGGGTGACACACTATGTTAACTAACTTTCTATGGTCTTTATACTAGTGAGGGATGGGGTTCAACACGACTAAAACTCCAAATAACACAAAAAGCTACAAGTCATAATTAATCAATAAATAAATCAAAAGATCATTGTGTTCTAACAATTTTAGAGATAGGCAAAAAGCCTAGTTTTTCTTAAAGTAAAGTACTAAAGTGATCCTTGTTAATCATAGAAATTTATTATAATTTTTCTGGAATTTATTAACCAGTACAAATATTTTATAAAAATCAGTTTTCCTAAGTATACAGAAAATGAGTTTGGTTTCATATGCCAAACTAGTGGCAAAACAGTAAATTAAATACTACAAAAATTATACTAAATTAGCTAACTTAACATAGTATCTAAAAACTATTTTTCCATAATTTTAGCAATAGTTTAAGTATTTTTAGAAAATCAAAAACAGCAATGCACACAATAATTAATTATCTGCGTATTTTGTCCATGTATATAATTTGAACCAAAGTTCAAATACAGGACCCAAGGCCATGAATCAAGTCCAATATGACTTGTACAGGTCTTGAATGTGTGAAAACACATTTGAGCCCAAATACCCATGCTAGACTTGGACACCAAATGGTTGCAGTAATTTAAATACAATAAAATATAATTTGGTGATAGTGCAAAATAAATATTAATATTTTAATAAGGTAAAGTTATGCATAGTGAAAATATGCATACATATGTTTTAAAAGTACATATATATATGTAAGAGAAAAATACTTAATTTATAAAGTATATATATATATATACAAATATATATATATATATATATATATAAAAACACACTTAATAATATAGTGTATATATATATATAATATATATATACATAGGAAAATGTATATATAAACATATATATATAAAATTTACTAACTATAAAATATATACATATATATTAAATACTGTTAATAAAAACAGTATATACATATACATATATATTAATATATATACATATATATATATATATATATATATATATATATATATATATATATATATATATATAAATACAAAATAAAAAGAAAAAGAAAAGATAACAGAAAAGAAAAGAAAAAAAAGAAACAGAAAGGGGGCTCGAACTCGAGCCAACAGAGCCGGGGGGAGGTGTTTAATCGGGTCGGGCTGGCCAGGGGGTCAGCCCGAGCTCAGTGTTAGGGTTAGAGGTTAGGTTAGTTTTATTAGGTTTAGGTTAGATTAACAGATAAAAAAAAATAAACATATCGGCCCTGTGTCCTGACAGTTAGGGACACAGGAGTCAAACGTGTCCGGGTTGATTATGACACGCATGACACGAGTTTCACGTGTCCAGTTCCACGCTCACGTTCGCCAAGACACGGCGAACAAAATGGACACAATACGAGACACGCATGACTCGTGAGGACACTGCTACTCACGTGTCCAGTCGATCGGGGTGGCTGTCGAAGGGTCTGGACGGCGGAGAAGGCGTCGTGACGGTGGCGCTCCGGTGGCGATCGACGCGTCTCGTCGAGGCGAACTCGTCGGTGGTGGTTAGGGGTGGTGGCACTCGGCGTGGGGGCTGGACGAGGAGTTCGTCGGGGTTAGGGTTCCGGTGGGGGAAAAGTGGAGGTGATGGTGGCGTGGTTGGTCGTGGTGGGGTTGTGGTGGTCGTAGCTAGGTCGGTCGGTTTGGCCGGAAATGGCGGGGGCAGGGCGCGCTGGCGGTCGTCGGTCAGCCGGGTCGTCGGGGGCAGTTAGGGTTAGAAATTTCGTTTAGGTCCCTGTAGTTTAGGTAATTGCAAATAGGTCCCCGCAGTGATTATGTGCAAAAAAAATTTGTACATAACAATTGGGAAATTGCAAACCAATATATTAACAAATCTAATAATTACAAAACAGTATTAAAACAATTCTAATAATTGCAAATTGATATTAAAACATTTAAATAAATTACAAATCAACATTTTTGTATTTTAAAACTCATTTAAAATCATTTAAAAATTCTAGAAAAATTCCTAAAAATTCCTAATAATTATTTAAGGCTATAAATGACATTAAAAATTAATTAACACTAATTAAAAATGAATTTGAAAATCAGGGGCTTACAATAATATAAATCTGATTACAAAAGCAACAATAATCAGAAAGTAAATCTCACGTTCTTTCTCGCAATCGCAGTTGCTGACGGACAGAACTGAGTTCAGAAAATAAATCTCATGTTCTTCCTTGCAATCGCAGTTGCAGACGGACAGAACTGAGTTACAACTCAGATGAAGGAGAAGAAAGAAGAAAAGGAAAGGTTCTTGCTGGGGTGATTAAGATCACCGTTGCTCAAAGCAAGATTCGCCCCAACACGATTTGCTCCCAGGAACTAGCAAGTTCACGAATAACTTCTGGAACGCTCGTAAGTTAATATTTGAGACTTGAACGGACTTCCTGGACATTACAGACTCCCTTAACTCTCTTCTTGGTGCATCTTTCAAAGGAGGCCAAGGGGCTCTATTTATAGAGTGGAGTTGAGACTTCACCTCTTCTCCTATCCGATGTGGGACTAAAATACCAATACTCAAAAATAGAGTTTGATATTTTAGATCATCCCACAATCAGCATAGAAGTGTGCCAGTCCACGCCTACCCTCCGAACACTCCCGTGCATGCATGAGACATCCTGGAGTCCGTGTCCGAGTCCGCACAACAAAAATCAACTTGCATCCTTGTTGGATTTAATCATTTTTCCTTCTAAAAAATACTCCCACATGGCACAAACTTGTGCCCCACTGCACCTCATGTGCACACCTCAACACAAGCAATGCATTATATTGAGATACTTACCATTTGGTATAGCCGATGTGGGACTATCTTTCCTAGTCCAAAGGCAAAAACACCAATATATATATATATATATATATATATATATATATATATATATATATATATATATATAATAATAATAATAATAATAATAATAATAATTATTATTATTATTATTATTATTATTATTTTGAAAGAAGATAATTGTGACAAACGCTCCCACCAGGAATCGATCTCCTGACCAGTCGGGCCGCATGCATATCTCCTGACCAGTCGGACCGCATGCATCTCTCTTAACCACTAGGTTAGAGATCATTTGTAACATATATATATATATATATATATATATATATATATCTATATATATATATATATATATATATATATATATATATATATATATATATATATATATATAATATATATATATATATATATATATATATATATATATATAGCAAATGACCTCTAGCCTAGTGGTTAAGAGAGATGCATGCGGCCCGAGTGGTCAGGAGTTCGAATCCCAGTGGGAGCGATTCCAGAAATAATTTACCTGGTTGCAAAAAAAAAAAAAAAATATATATATATATATATATATATATATATATATATATATATATATATATATATATATAGACACAGTGGATTGAGGGACTATCATTCTCATATGAGACAAACAATATCAAACAAAAATAAAATGTGGATATAGAATTTTCCGCCAAGAGATCATAAAAACTTCATTGCACAATCATAGGATCAATGGATGAACAATATTGTGGTTATAAAAAAATAATGTTATTGTACAACGCTTTCAAAATATGAAAAAGTTATCGGAGATAATTATAATTGTACTTATGGAATACTATATAGTTGAAAATTTTATATAACGGGAGGCAAATATCTGATAATAAGATATCATGAAAAATTATATTCCCATGTTTTGTGAACGTATAAATATTTCTAGGGAAAAACTGAAAACAATTTTTTTTTAAAAGGATAAAAATTGATAAAAAAAAAATCATCCTTAGAAAAATGAAAAAAATGAAAAGGATAAAAAAAATTAAAAAAATATTATTAAAGACTAAAAAGGTTAAAAGAGAACTGAAAAAACAAAAAACAAAAAACAAAAATCTTAAAAAATGAAAAAGAAACCCTTAAAAAAGTAAAGGAACAAAGAAATGAAAAAAGATCTATAAAAAGGGGGAAAACAAAAAAAAAAACCCTTTAAAATGAAAGAAGAAAAAAAACCTGGGAAAAAATGGAAATAGCCAAAAAAAACTAAAAAAAAGAAAAAAATTATTAAAAAGTGGGAAAACGAAAAAAATTTAAAAAGTGAAAAAAAAATAAAAATCTTAAAAATTTGAAAAAATACGAAGAAAACCTTTGAAAAACTGAAATAACAAAAAAAAATCTTAAATGAAAAAAATAAAGGAAAGAGCGAAAAAGTTTCTTAAAAAAATGAAAAATACTAAATTACCATTAAATAACAAAAAAAGGTTAAAAAAATAAACCTTAAAAAACAGAATAAAAATGAAAAACCTAAAAAAAAGGGAAAAAAAAACCTAAAAACCTAAAAAAATCTTTGAAAAACCAAAAAAATAAAAAATAAAAAAGAACAAAAAAGGAAAATAAACGAAAAATTCTTATAAAATGACAAAAAAGCAAAAAAAAAAACTTTAAATGAATGAAAAAAGCAAAAAAAAAATATTAAAATGGAATAAAAACCTAAAAAAGAAAAAGAATAGAGAAATGAAAAAAAAATCTTAAAAAATGAAAACATTCGCGGGTTCGGTTCGATCACTTGGAACAAGGAAGGATTTGAAAACAGTACCAGCAGTGGTTGTGGGGCCTGCACTTGACTTCTGAGCACCACATTTCACAGGCGGATAGGATCCCTAGATTATTAGGTTAGAGGGCTGTAGGAGAGATGCATGCGCCTACTGCCAGAACGAATCAAAAAAGGGCTCCAAAAATTAAAATAAATTTACATGAACAAAATTTTATAACGTAAACAAACATTAAAATAAACTAAGAATAAATTCACCATCTAATGAACCAATGTTTTTTTATACTAAGGACAACAATCTATAAGGAGCTTTGCTATGCCTACAACCAAATGCTTAGACCATCTCCAATGGGGGTTTCTATCTTCCCTATTTCTATGGAAGAAAACCATTTTAGAAAAAACTTCTTCCAATGGTGATTTCTATCACCATTTCTATCCTATATGGCAATGATGTAGGATGAAAACTTTCTAGGAGGACTTCAACATGTAGAAATTCTCATAGAAATTCTCCTATCTCTCATGACAATTATTATTGGGTCCCACACCATTAAATTGGTCCTTTTACTATGTGACACATAGGATAGAAATGGAGAACCATTGGAGAGTATTTTTGTATGTCTACAATTTCTATGTAGAAACTCTTCCAACTAGGATAGATAGTCTTACAATTCTCTTACAAACATGACGTGTCCGTCACGTGTCGGACTTCCATTGGAGGAGGGGGGTAAGTGGTGGGGTCGGATGGAGCCCATATAGCAGGAGGGTAAGGGGGGAGGATGAGAGACAGAGAGGGGATATAAGAAGGTTGTAAGTATGTGGTTGTAGAGTTAGCATTTTTCATCTTTAAAAGAGCATTCCGAACGGAGTCACGCTTTAAAAGTAATATAATCTAATTGATCAAAGTAGCTCTAACCCCTCCTGTACTCACGATGAAGAGTTGGATATTGCACCAATAATTTCTCCATTATATTCTATTTGTGAGATCAAGTGGATCAAGTGGAGGAGGATTCATTGTGCATGGAGAAGCTTTTTGCAGATACGTTCCGAAAGCACTGACTCCTCCATTCTCGTGCTCAAATAATAATAATAGCCTTCTTCTTTGGATTTGGTGGGTGGTTGGGACTATGGAATTTTACCTGTACTTTCCCCTTCACTTACTTTTGTTCGTCTCATCCCAACTGCTTATAAAAGGAAACAATCTGTCCATTCTCTCTCACACCATTGAGAAGCCTTCTTCTGACTCTCTTGAACATCACCAGCGAGAGAGTCGATGGCTCAGGGAAGAGGCAGTGCTGGAGCTTATATAGCTGTCGTAGCGATGCTGTGCGTCGTCAACTTCCACGTCGCAAACTCCGCCGTCTTCACTGTCGGAGACGGCGGCGGCTGGACCTTCAGCAGCGGCAGCTGGACTAGCGGGAAGCGTTTCAGGGCCGGCGATGTGCTCGGTGAGCGGTTTGCCTCCGGTCTCGGTTGCATACACGACACGTTGCACTAAGAGACTCCACAGTGGAGGCACTCCAAACACGTACTCCAAATTATTAGAAATTGTATAAATTATTATTTTTGGAGTGTCTCCTTAATATTGACGCACAATAGTACACTCGAAACAAATACTCCAAATTAATATCTTTCATCTTTTTCCTTTTTTTCCATGTTTGGTAAGATTTTTTTTCTTCCTATGTTTTTTCCTTACAAAAGTGCTATTTGGCTCCCAAAAAATTTGGGTGATGACATATGACATGGCTGATGACATGACAATTGACATGACAAAATTAAACATTAAAACTAGTATTAAAATTAAAATTAAAATTAAAATTAATATCAAATTAACATTAACATTAATATTAAAATTAATATTAACATTAACATTAATATTAAAATTAACATTTTAACATTAATATTAATATTAACTTTAACATTAATATTAAAATTAAATTTAACATTAAATTAATATTAGCATAACATTAATATTAAATTAACATTAACATTAATTAACATGAACATTAATTTTAACATTAACATTAAAATTAGCATTAACATTAAATTAAAATTAGTATTAACATTAACATTAATAATAATAAAAATTGGGTAATTAATTTTTGGTGTTAAAATATGACATGTCAGCTGCCATGTCACTTGCTACGTCAGATGCCACGTAATGGGAGATGGCATCACCCAAAAAATTGGGAGCCAAATAGCATAATTGTTTTTCTTAGTTTTCTTCCATGTTTGGTAAAATTGGTTAATATTGGTGGACCGAGACATTAATGGAGCTAGCACACGCTCCAAATCTGGGGTGTCTCTTAGCTTTCTAACAATTTTCAAGTATGGTCAAGTGCCCACTGTAGCCTTCAAATGCTATAAAATTTGACTAAAGTCAAAATAGAGCACTTGGAATCTCTCTCGATGTGGATGCTCTAATATATAAACAAATGTTAAGAGTACTACAAAATTTACACAATGTATATTTAGGTTTACCAAAATTTCTATCTTTCAATACTTGCTATTTCAGGACGGCCAAAATTTTGACATTCTTGATTTTATGGATTGTCAAAACAGTACTGTCAAAATTCTAACAGTTATAGGACTGCCAAAAACTGCATTATTTTCTCCTAGTAATTCTTGTAGTCTCCTTGACATTTGCCAATATATATTAGGGCTCGCCAAAATCAGTAGACTGTGCATGCAACATAGACTTCTAGCAGTAATAGATTAATCCCAAGAAAAACACCATTATTATTATTAAATTTTTTTTTCTCATTTAGCTAAAATATAAGTCTATTTTAGAGAATTTGACAAAAAAAATGGCCAATATAATTTTTTATTTCAGTTTTCAACTACAATTCTACGGTCCACAACGTGGTGCCTGTCAGTGGTGCTGGCTACAAACGTTGTGCCGCTCCCAGCAGTGCCAATGTGCTCTCGTCAGGCAACGATCGTGTCACTCTGAGCAAGGGGACCAACTACTTCATATGCAGCTACGCCGGTCACTGCCAGGCTGGGATGAAGATTGCTGTGACCACAGCTTGATCAAGATGATGTACTGTGTGCCTCACTGTGTCCCACATCAGTATATGCATCCGTGTGATAATATGTATGTGAGCAAGGGGTCAGTTTTTGGAGAGAGCTATGCTATTGCTTATTTATGTAGGACGGTTAACCCTAAGTTTGCTATAAGAATAAATAAAGATATTGTAACACTTTTAACTTTGAATAGTGGTGTGGGTTTTTTGGGGGTTAATTAGAATTTGAATTTCAAAAATATTTGAAAATTAGAGTTATGGTCCTGGCATTAACCAACTTAGAATTTGGATAAAGCCTCGCATAAATATTGAGAAGGAAACTTTCACAAAGACCAAGCCCTGCATAAAGCTACCTTGTAGAAAGAAGCTCCAACAAAAGACACAAGCCTCGTATAAATATTGAAGATCGCCATCCACGCATAAAGATGCCTCGCAAAAAGAGGCCCCAACAAAAGACACAAGCCTCGCATAAAACCCTCACAAAAGAAGCTCCAACAAAAGACATAAGCCTCCCACAAAGTCGTCCCCCGTAAATAAAGCCTCGACAAAAGAGCAAATCTCGCATAATCAGTCTTGCATAATTCTGCTTAAATGGACAAACTCGCATAATTCTGCTCTAACATGCAACCTCGCATAATCAAGCCACATTAGAGCACGCACATTAAATGTACTGACAACTCTGTCAAGCTGTCAGCAACACATGTTGCTAGCAATTTTGCCAGACCGTCAACACATAATTGGCTGACACTGTAAGGCAAATACTCAATTGGTGGTCAGCTTTAACAAACATTCAATTGGCTTATCTGTCACGACCCGCTACCCAAATTGTTGGGCCGGGCCGAGCCATGTCCAGCCTACGCTTAAGATAAAGCGCAGTAAGCTGTTCTAGAGACAACAGGATAAGACTAAATGTGCTAACAGTTCTATAAGTGAAGAAGAATCATAAATGCTCCAAACACAAAAGTCGTCGTATATAGTAAAATATCCAAGTACAAGTGAACTGAAATGTAAAACTGGATACATGTCCAGTTACAAAATGATATAGTCTAATACATGACTACACTAAGTATCCCAAGCAGCTAAGCAAACTAGACGAGTCTCCCCGCAGGAACATTCTCGTAAAGCAGAGTCGGGTCCTCGGCAGTAACTCCATAATACGAATCACAGAGCAACTCCTCCTCAGTAAGTATACCTACAACGTTATCCTGTCAGGACGGGAGCAAGTACTAAATCTGGCAAACTAGCATATGAAACATGGAAATGAATATGAGAGGAATAACTGGAAAGTATGGCATAACACAGTCTATCATGGCAAGGACACATATGTCATAGAGACAGATGTATATGTAATGTTTAAAACTGTAGCAGGTACGTGATCGGTCAATAGGTGTACAATGTACTGAGGCACATGTAAATAAAATATACATACGTACAAGTGTAAAGGCGATATATATACACACGTACAAATACAGCTTGGAGAGTAAGGCCTACGGCGCAGTATCATATAAAATGTAACTTTGCTCGGTACTGAAGAGGGGGTATGATCACGTACTCTACTATCAGTTTCCCCATAACCCATATTCTAATCATGTGAGAGATACATCAAGACTGTTCTAAGCATGGTAGTAACTGGAAGTACAACATGTAGAGTTTCTAACTTGCTACCCCAAGGATCAGCATGTAAGATGGTGGGGTTTGCAGTTCATTCATGTGACAATATGTAAAGTTCGTAGAAAGTACTTGCCTCTAGCAAAGTAAAACAAGCTGCGATAAATGTGCTATGGATGCCTGGTAACTCGTCACTGTAGAAGTAAATGCAACAACTTAGCTTTTACACTAAGCTAAAATACTAGAACACTAATTGGTGAAACACGACTTGTGACTGGGCACCTAGCCAAATGATGACTTGGCATAGGAGACCAATGTGGGGTGACACACTATGTTAACTAACTTTCTAGGGTCTTTACACTAGTGAGGGATGGGGTTCAACACGACTAAAACTCCAAATAACATAAAAAGCTACAAGTCATAATTAATCAATAAATAAATCAAAAGATTATTGTGTTCTAACAATTTTAGAGATAGGCAAAAAGCCTAGTTTTTCTTAAAGCAAAGTATCAAAGTGATCCTTATTAATCATAGAAATTTATTATAATTTTTCTGGAATTTATTAACCAGTACAAATATTTTATAAAAATCAGTTTTCCTAAGTATACAGAAAATGAGTTTTGATTTCATATGCCAAACTAGTGGCAAAACAGTAAATTAAATACTACAAAAATTATACTAAATTAGCCAACTTAACATAGTATCTAAAAACTATTTTTACATAATTTTAGCAGTACTTTAAGTATTTTTAGAAAATCAAAAACAGCAATGCACACAATAATTAATTATCTGCGTATTTTGTCCATGTATATAATTTGAACCAAAGTTCAAATACAGGACCCAAGGCCATGAATCAAGTCCAATATGACTTGTACAGGTCTTGAATGTATGAAAACACATTTGAGCCCAAATACCCATGCTAGGCTTGGACACCAAATGGTTGCAGTAATTTAAATATACAGAAAATACTAGGTGATAGGACTGCAAAATAAATATTAATATTTTAATAAGGTAAAGTTTTACATAGTAACTATAAAAGTATGAACATTATTTTAGATAAATAATTTACACTAAGCTAAGTAAATACATTAGGAAATAATATATATAATATATAAATATGGGATATTTATATATATAGGAAAATGCTCAACTATATTTATATATATATATATACAAATATATGTATATATACATACATATAAGAAAATACTTAACTATAATATAATATATATATATATATATATATATATATATATATATATATATATTTATACAAAATTAATGTATACATATAATATAATAGTATAATATAATAATTATTACATAAGGAAAATATATACATAAATATATGTATATACTACATATATATATATATATATATATATACATACATAAAATGATGAAGTAATTCATATATATATAAAAACAGCAACTATTAATATACCTAAATATAGTATGTATAATAATACAGATATACATATATACAAATATATGTATACATATATATATATATATATTATATAAAAACAAAAAGAAAAAGAAAAAGAAAAGGAAAAAAGAAAAGAAACAGCAGCAGGGGGGGGGGGGTCGAACTCGGGCTAACCGAGCGGGGGGGGGGGTGTTAGTTCTGCGCTGGCCAGTGGGCCAGTTGGCCCGATTGTTAGAAATAGGTTTGGGTTATTTTATTTCGTTTTAGTTTAGGTTAATAATAATAAAAAAATAAAACCATCCTGTGTCCTGACAGTTAAGGACACAGGGTTTTCTCGTGTCCGTGCTTCGCACGACGCACGAACCCATGTTCTCGTGTCCAGCTACTGGACGAACATCCCCGTGTCCTGGCGAGTCTCTCACGTGAAATCGAGACAGCCGACACGAAATGAAGCTGACACTTACGTGTCCGGCCGTCGTAGGGGGGTTCGAGGGTGCTGACGGGCGGAGGAGACGTCGTGGCGGTGGCGGAGTGGTGGCGCTGGGGTCGGCTCGTCGAGGCGAGTCGAACGGTGGTGGTGGCGACTGGCGACGATGGACGGTGGGGCGGCGCTAGGGTACGCCGGAGTTAGGGTTTTAGAACCTAAGGTTTTCGCCGGAGATGAAGGGCTACGGTGGTCGGGGGTGTTCGTGGTGGTCGTGGTGGGTTAGGGCTCGGTCTGGGGAGTCGAAGGGGGGTTTTATAGGCATTTTTTGAGGCGGTGGTTGGCCGGAAAAAGGGGAAAATATCCGCCGGGTCGTCGGGGCCAGGTGGCTGGTCGGTCGGGGGGGGGGTGACGACTGTTTTACAAAAACAGTCCCTAGATTTCTAGGTTTTACAACTAGGCCCCTAATCAGTAGCATATGCAAATACAATTTGCAAATCCCCTCCCGCAGTTATATATGCAAATAAAATTTGCATGAACAAATAAGAATTTGTAAACTGATATCTAAACAATTTAATAATTACAAAATGCATTAAAAACATTTTAAAAAATTGCAAATTGATATTTTAATATATAAAACTTATTTAAAAATCATTAAAAATTCTAGAAAAATTCCTAAAAATCTAAATAATTATTTAAGGCCATAAATGACATTAAAAATTAATTAACACTAATTTAACTAAAATTTGAAAAACAGGGGCTTACAAGTCTTCCCTCCTTGAAAAATTTCGTCCTCGAAATTCACAAGGATTGAAGACCCTACAATATTCTAGCATAGCAAGCAACACAACAAAATGACTAAGGCTACGATCAAAACTAACCTCCCGAAACCTGTTCCGGCTCCGGTCAAGGATAGGCTATAAGTCTTCCCCTGGGGTCCCTTGGCTACTGGGCAGTCCCGAATCTGATGGATGGCAGACCCACAAGCTAAACACTGCCCTAACCTCTTCCTGCAGACGACGAATTCATGTCCTGGTCTTCCGCAGAAAGACATATAGCTCCCTTTGCTGCGCTGCTGATATCGGGGTCCCGGGGCTCTAACGGCGGGGTCTGCGATGCGGTGTAGGGGGATGGTAAGTCTGCGGGGTGTGGCATCGGCGCTCTCTGCTGGAAAGCCTGACGCTTGGACGGTCCCTCATGGTGTACAGAAGTCGGCCTCTTGTAGACAGAAGACGCTCCTCAATGCTCCGAGCTAACTCTAGGCTCTGATAGTAGTCAGTCGTACCGTTCGCCACTATAAGGATGCCAATGTCTGGAACTAGACCATGGCAAACCTAGGGTCATCTCCTCTGGATCAGCAACCAGATAGGAGCAAAACGGCTCAGGCGACTAAACTCTTCGCATAGTCATCAACAGAACGGTTCCCCTGCTGGATGTTCTGGAATCGTAGCCCATGGCTACTCTAGCAGTGGTCGAGAAGAATTTCTTCTTGAACTGGGTCTTGAACTGGTCCCAGGTGGCTCTACCTCTCGCGAAAAACGGCTCATTCCTGAACCAGACTCCGGCTAAGTCTATCAGCAGAAATCTGCTGCCTCGACCTGAAGGTCATCCGGCATCCTAACTCCCAGAAGCTTCCTCTCTACAGAATCTAGCCAGTCAGCTACTACTATGCCCTCGTCCCTGAGAACTCCTTGGGATTCAGACCCATAAAGTCCTTGACCGTCCCGCTCTCTGCGTGGCTCTACAGGTGGTGGGACCACGGGACGTCCCTCAGAACGCTCCATGCTCTGACGAAGTAGGTCGTAGGCTCCTGATGGGTTGTTAGGAACCCCTGGATCAGTGTGAGCAGCTGGGTTCCGTCGAGAATGACGGAAGCCTGGGTGGGTATAGTGATAGGGGGTGGTAGAAGTATCGGGGCCTGCTGGGATTGGGATGTGGAAGGTGTATCTGGGTCTGTAGATCGTGAGGGGGGAATGTGGTAGGTGGAGGTGTATCAGTCAACTGGTCAGCTGACTGGATAGGGAGGGCCCATTCGGGGATAACATACTGGGACGAACGAGTAAGCACCATCTAAATTACATAAAAAGACTTATAAGGACTTATTTAAAGTAAGCAATCATATGCAAGAAAATTAATTATAATAGCAAACATGTGATGTATTCCTATGTTACAATCCTAGCATTCCTCTAAGTGTTCTAAGCGTCTTTCCTAGTGTTGTCTAATTACCTTAAGTTCCTAATTGCAGGCATGCTTGTACAATAACGTAACCAAACAATTTAGTCGTGACCTGCATGGGCCGCCAAAAAAACATGTCACGACACCTGCTACCCAAGTTGTTGGGCCGAGCCGAGTCATGTCCAGCCTACGCTTAAGATAAAGCGCAGTAAGCTGTTCTAGAGACAACAGGATAAGACTAAAATGTGCTAACAGTTCTATAAGTGAAGAAGAATTATAAATGCTCCAAACACAAAAGTCGTATATAGTAAAATATCCAAGTACAAGTGAACTGAAATGTAAAACTGGATAATGTCCCAGTTACAAATGATATAGTCTAATACATGACTACACTAAGTATCCCAAGTAGCTAAGCAAACTAGACGAGTCTCTCCGCAGGAACATCCTCGTAAAGCAGAGTCGGGTCCATCGGCAGTAACTCCATAATAAGAATCACAGAGCAACTCCTCCTCAGTAAGTATACTACAACGTTATCCTGTCAGGACGGGAGCAAGTACTAAATCTGGCAAACTAGCATATGAAACATGGAAATGAACATGAGAGGAATAACTGGAAAGTATGGCATCAACAGTCTATCATGGCAAGGACACATATGTCATAGAGACAGATGTATATGTAATGTTTAAAACTGTAGCAGGTACGTGATCGGTCAATAGGTTGTACAATGTACTGAGGCACATGTAAATAAAATATATACGTACAAGTGTAAAGGCGATATATGTACACACGTACAAATACAGCTTGGAGAGTAAGGCCTACGGGCAGTATCTATAAAATGTAACTTTGCTCGGTACTGAAGAGGGGTATGATCACGTACTTACTATCAGTTTCCCATAACCATATTCTAATCATGTGAGAGATACATCAAGACTGTTCTAAGCATGGTAGTAACTGGAAGTACAACATGTAGAGTTTTCTAACTGCTACCCCAAGGATCAGCATGTAACATGGTGGGGTTTGCAGTTCATTCATGTGACAATATGTAAAGTTCGTAGAAGTACTTGCCTCTAGCAAAGTAAAACAAGCTGCGATAAATGTGCTATGGGATGCCTGGTAACTCGGCACTGTAGAAGTAAATGCAACAACTTAGCTTTTACACTAAGCTAAATACTAGAACACTAATTGGTGAAACACGACTTGTGATGGGCACCTAGCCAAAATGATGACTTGCATAGGAGACCAATGTGGGTGACACACTATTAACTAACTTTTTAGGGTCTTACACTAGTGAGGGATGGGGTTCAACACGACTAAAATCCAATAACACAAAAAGCTACAAGTCATAATTAATCAATAAATAAATCAAAGATCATTGTGTTCTAACAATTTTAGAGATAGGCAAAAAGCCTAGTTTTTCTTAAGCAAAGTATCAAAGTGATCCTTATTAATCATAGAAATTTATTATAATTTTTCTGGAATTTATTACCAGTACAAATATTTATAAAAATCAGTTTTCCTAAGTATACAGAAAATGAGTTTTGGTTTCATATGCCAAACTAGTGGCAAAACAGTAAATTAAATACTACAAAAATTATACCTAATTAGCCAACTTAACAAGTATCTAAAAACTATTTTTCCATAATTTTAGCAGTACTTTAAGTATTTTAGAAAATCAAAAATAGCAATGCACACAATAATTAATTATCTGCGTATTTTGTCCATGTATATATTTGAACCAAGTCAAATACAGGACCCAAGGCCATGATCAAGTCCAATATGACTTGTACAGGTCTTGAATGTGTGAAAACATATTTGAGCCCAAATACCCATGCTAGGCTTGGACACCAAATGGTGCAGTAATTTAAATATACAGAAAATACTAGGTGATAGGACTGCAAAATAAATATAATATTTAATAAGGTAAAGTTTTACATAGGAACTATAAAAGTATGAACATTATTTTAGAATAATTTACACTAAGCTAAGTAAAATACTATAGGAAAAATATAATATAATAAGGGATATTATATATATAGGAAAATGCTCAAATTATATATAGATATTATATATACAAATATGTATATATACATACATAAGAAAATACTAACTATTATAGATATAATATATATATATATATATATATATATATATATAGTAATATATATATAGATATATATACAAAATTAATGATACATATAAATATAATAGTATAATAATAATATATTACATAAGGAAATATATACATAAATATATATGTATAACATAATACATATATATATATATATATATATATATATATAATATATATATAATATATACATACATTAAAAATATGAAGTATTCATATATATAAAAACAGCAACTATATATATACCTAAATATAGTATGTATAATAATACATATATACATATACAAAAATGTATACTATAATATATATATATATAATTATTATATAAAAACAAAAGAAAAAGAAAAAAAAGAAAAGGAAAAAAGAAAAGAAACAGCGCAGGGGGGGGGCTCGAACTCGTGCTAACCGAGAGGGGGTTTTAGTTTCGCGCGCTGGCCAGTGGGCAGTTGGCCCGATGTTAGAAATAGGTTTGGGTTATTTTATTTCGTTTTAGTTTAGGTTTAATAATAAAAAAAAATATAAACCATCTGTGTCTGACAGTAAGGACACAGGGTTTCTCGTGTCGTGCTTCGCACGACGCACGAACCCATGTTCTCGTGTCCAGCTACTGGCGAACATCCCCGTGTCCTGGCGAGTCTCTCATGTGAAATCGAGACACAGCCGACACGAAATGAACTGACACTTACGTGTCGGCCGTCGTAGGGGGGTTCGAGGGTGCTGACGGGTGGAGGAGACGTCGTGGCGGTGGCGTGGAGGTGGTGGCGCTGGGGTCGGTCGTCGAGGAGAGTCGAACGGGGTGGTGGCGACTGGCGACGATGGACGGTGGGGGGCGCTAGGGTAGTGGAGACGAGGAGTTAGGGTTTTAGAACCTAGGGTTTTCGCCGGAGATGAAGGGCTACGGTGGTCGGGGGTGTTCGTGGTGGTCGTGGTGGGTTAGGGCTCGGTCTGGGGTCGAAGGGGGTTTTTATAGGCATTTTTTGAGGCGGTGGGTGGCCGGAAAAAAGGGAAAATATCCGCCGCGTCGGGGCCAGGTGGCTGGTCGGTCGGGGGGGGGGCGGGGGGGGGAGGGGTGACGACTGTTTTACAAAACAGCCCTAGATTTCTAGGTTTACAACTAGGCCCCTAATCAGTAGCCATATGCAAATACAATTTGCAAATCCCCTCCGCAAGTTATTATATGCAAATAAAATTTGCCATGAACAAATAGGAATTTACAAACTGATATCTAAACAATTTAATAAATTACAAAATGCATTAAAAAACATTTTAGAAAATTGCAAATTGATATTTTAATTATAAAACTTATTTAAAAATCATTTAAAAATTCTAGAAAAATTCCTAAAAATCTAAATAATTATTTTAAGGCCATAAATGACATTAAAAATAATTAACACTAATTTAACTAAAATTTGAAAAACAGGGGCTTACATCTCTTATGTGAGCCACTGTTTTCAAATTTATTTAATTAGTGTTAATAATTATTAATGTCATATTAGCCTTAAAATGATTACTATAATTTTTAAGAATTTTCTAAAATTTTTAAATAATTTTTAAATGAGTTTTAAATACAAAAATACCATTTTGCAATTAGTTAAAGATTCTGTAATATTTAGAATTGTTTTTATATCAATCTGCAATTTATGGAATTGTTATAATAGCAGTTTGCAATTAACCATTTGTTTTAAATGTCGGATTGCAAATTTTAATTACATTTGGTTAGGATAGGGACCAGTTTGTAATATCCTAAACTACAGGGACCTAAATGAAAAACCCTAACCCTAATCCTACCACCCCCGACGACCGCCACGCCGCCGACGACCCGCCATTTTCGCCGACTCTGGCCAGCTCGACGCCCCCAACCGACTAAGTCTATAAAAACGACCCCCCCCGTCCTAAACCTAACCCTAGCCAACCTACAACGCCCTGACCACCCTTTCTTCCCCGACAACCTAGCCGTAACCCTAACTCGGCCATCTACCCAAATCCCCCCCACAGCGACACTCACCGCCCCCAACCACGCCAACAAGTTCGTCGTGACAAGGCGAGTCGATCGCCACACGCCGCCGGACCACGTCGTCTCAGCCGCCCCGTTACAGCACGTTCAAAACCCCCCATTGAAATCGGACGCGTAAGTTGCAGCGTCCAAATGTGTCGTAGTGTCTCGTAACACGTATTAGGGCGCTCGCCCGGACACGAGGACCCTAGCCCAGTGCTTGGACACGCGAGTCTAGACTCGTGCCTGTCGTAAATAACCCTGACACAAAGACAAAGACTCTTGTGTCCTTAACTGTTAGGACACAAGACTGTTTATCGGGTATAAAATATAACTTAAAACCTAAATAAATTAAACGAAATCCTAACCCTAACATAAGTTGCGGGCTGACCCCTAGCCAGCCCGATGAACCTAAGAACCCGACCCAGAGGGCCGAGTTCGATCCCCCCCCCCCCCGCGCTGTTATTGTTTTCCTTTTCTTTTTCTTTTTTTTTGTTTTTATGTTTATATATATATATATATATATATAGATATATATATATATATATATATATATTTATATATATATAGGAAGCGGATTAAAAGCCCCCTTAGAAAGCCCCCCAAAAAAAACCCTCACTCTAATCCGTAATTTAATGTTAATATTAATGTTAATTTAATGTTAATATTAATGTTAATGTTAATATTAATGTTAATATTAACATAAATACTAAAATAACATTAAATAACATTAAAATTAATATTAACATTAACATTAATATTAACATTAACTTTAACATAATATAAAAAAATTAAAAAAAATTAATATTAACATAACATTAATATTAACATTAATATTAACATTAACATTACATTATATTAACATTAATATTAACATTAAATTACGAATTAGAGTGAGGGGGGTTTTTGGGGGGCTTTCTAAGGGGGGCTTTGATCGCTCCCATATATAATATATATATATATATATATATATATATATATATATTATATATATATATATATATATATATATATATATATGTACAGTTTAAAATATATATTATATATTTATTCTTAGATATATATATTTCCTTATATATTTATATTATTATATATATAATAAAGAGCGCGATTCGGCGCGCAGCACCCCTTCCCGCCCCACAACGCGGATCCCCCCAAACCCTTCTCCCGCTCGGAGTCCCCCCATCCTTTCCGCTTCTGTCTCCGCACCACCCTTTCTCGCCATCACTCCACCATTCCAGCGGAGCGATAGACTCGGAGTCAGCTGAGGGCGCGCCAGAGCTGCCGGTCTTTGTTGCCCTCCTAACCCCTTATCCCCCTCTCTCGCCATTACTCTCCTTAATTCCTTCAAAGCACTTGACTCCGATCCGGATGATTGCTCTCCAGAGCCTACCTCTGGTGGCCTCCCTAACCCCCCTCCCCCTCCACCTTCTGGCCTCGACATAGTTCCCCTCTCAACCCCCCCATCACCTCTCTCCTTCGATGCCCCACCCCAAGCTCCTCTACCGACATAGTGTTTCCCGGTGTCCAGTATTCGGCCGGTCTCAGATCGCACTCCAACGGCGCGTAGCCGGGGCTCCGTCCTCCGTCGCTAACCTCCCCCTTCGATCGGCCATCGTTCCTCCTCGCCCGTCATCCCGCTCACCGGAAGATTTTTGGCTGGCAGGCTCAGTAAGAGGGTTTCCTCGATACGAGACAATCCTCTTTGCGCTCTGACGGAGTGCGAAGACTATGACATTTCCCCTTCAGCAGTCGCAGTCGTTTACTCGAGTTCAGTAGGACTCTAGCACCGGTCAGCACCAGCCCCGAAAACAAAACTCTCTCAAGAAAAAGAAAAAATCCAAGAAACAAAGCCGCGTACGGCGATGACCACGAGATCCGAGCAAAGCTGCAAAACCCCTACCTCCTCCTTTAATGCCTAACATTCTTTCTTGAAATGTTCGGGCATTGGGAATAAACAGACTATGAGTCGGATCATCAGCTTACACCAAATCGCATCAGATTGATTTATAGTCATTATCGAACCCAAAATACCTCACAAAAGAATGAAAGAATTCAACTAAGCCGGGATCCCTTCCCGCGATCACCGGTTGTCACGACATTTGGATCTTCTTCGCAGCTGACTTCCGATTGGCTTTATCAACGATCCCCCCCAAGCACTCTCTGTTGGGTAGAGCAAGGGGACAACTACTTCATATGCAGCTACGCCGGTCATGCCAGGCTGGGATGAAGATTGTTGTGACCGCAGCTTGATCAAGATGATGTACTGTGTGCTCACTGTGTCCCACATCAGTATATGCATCCGTGTGAAATAGTAGTGAGCAAGGGGTCAGTTTTAGAGAGAGCTTGCTATTGTATTTATGTAGGACGGTTAACCCTAAGTTTGCTATAAGAATAAATAAAGATATTGTAACACTTTAACTTGAATAGTGGTGGGTTTTTTGGGGGTTAATTAGAATTTGAATTTCAAAATATTTGAAAATTAGAGTTCTGGTCCTGGCATTAACTAACTTAGAATTTGGATAAAGCCTCGCATAAATATTGAGAAGGAAACTTTCAAAAAGACCAAGCCCTTCAAAGCTACCTTGTAGAAAGAAGCTCCAACAAAAGACACAAGCCTCGTATAAATATTGAAGATCGCAATCCACGCATAAAGATGCCTTGCAAAAAGAGACCCCAACAAAAGACACAAGCCTCGCATAAAACTCTCACAAAAGAAGCTCCAATAAAAGACATAAGCTCCACAAAGTCGTCCCCCGTAAATAAAGCCTCGACAAAAGAGCAAATCTCGCATAATCAGTCTTGCATAATTCTACTTAAATGGACAAACTCGCATAATTCTGCGCAACATGCAACCGCATAATCAAGCCACATTAGAGCACACACATTAAATGTA
>JANAVB010015600.1:4046014-4182665 GCA_029216955.1 Iris pallida
GAAGACTGACCTGCATGGGCCACCACAAAAATGTGTCACGACCCGTACCCATTTTTTTAAACGGATACGAGACGTGTCCAAGCCAGCCTACGCCACAGTGTCGGCGGTAGTACGCTGTCACGGCCATGAAGATCCAAAATCACAAATAATGCTCATTCATAAAATTAATTTAATTTATAATGATCACAAGTTTTACATTTTGTAGAAAAATATAAACTTGTACATATATGGAATGACTACAACTCATATATCTAGCTAGTCTCTAGGCTTCGGCTACAAGTACACCCGTATTTCCCATGCTAAGTGAATCCACGGCTAACCTGAAAAATGTTGGTTTCCAGTCAGGAATGGAACGAGCACAATTCACTGAATGCAATTTCAAATAAAGAAAATGACTATAAAACAAAGGTTAGACATCAATCATGAGTTTTAAAAATAAACAGGAAATACGGAAAACCAATAGCAAATAAATAGACACAAAATACTTTTCCCAACTGTTAGAAGTACCTTTGATATGTGATCGGTCTCGGGACAATTACATGACACTGTCTGCACTGTCTAAAGTTATACTGTCTACACTGTCTAAAGTTACACTGTCTACACTGTCTAAAGTTACACTTTCTACATTGTATAAAGTTATACTGTCTACAGCAAATAATACAATAAATAAACATGGTATACTTTAAAATAATAAATCACTGTCTACACTGTCTACTTTGCAATAATAAATTACTGTCTACACTGTCTACTTTGAAATAATAAATCACTGTCTACACTGTCTAAGGTCAGATCACACATCCTTGGTACTTTTCATTCCCGACTCAACAATTTATAATAGAAAATAATCACATAACCAATGGCCAATCAATGAAATATAGTGAAAATTAATATCGAAATGCAGATAATAAACTGTACTCGCCTGTGGTCTTGTGCTGGCATAACCGACAGTCTGAACTACTCAATGTGCCACAATAGTCAAAACCCGTACAACAGTCCTCGAAAGCTGAAATAAATATTACCAATGTTCTCAGAATAGTCAAATTAGCTAGGATTGCCTGTCCTTAAGTCCAATTCTGGACACAGGGGCAAAACGGTAATTTCGGGCAAAAATGGTGTCCGTCCACGGATCCAGTTTTTCGATACAAACCCAACCGTATGTCCAAAGTTGGATTTCAGCGGGCCGTGCACAAAATCATCCGTTGAGTCGGATCGTGGGGCCCGTGAAACGACGATCCGATCAACTGTCTCAGAATTGGACCAAACTTGGCATACAGGACCAGAAAAACGATACGGTCCTGTTGGCGCAAGTTTCGTCTCGATCTGATGAACGTGCACAAACTAATTGAGAAATTTGCACAGAGGCCGATATGGTGAATTTCGACGGATACGCATCAAATTCGTCGCGCACACGCAACCGATTTGAATTCCATCAAAGCCCACACGACCACGAAGCCGTTACGTACCTTTCGATGCTTTCGGTTCGCGACCACGTCGCCCAGAATGGCAGAACGCACGTTGTGTGGAAGGATTTTCTTGTTTTTTAATATTTCAAAAACAGTTTTTCGCCAAACTTCGGAACCGAATAACTTCATGCATATTTCCTGAAAATAAGAACTACCAGTTGGGTTTTAATCTCGTTTAGGTTGTCTACAATTGTGTCAAATTAGATTCTCGAAAACTCTAATGTATAGGTTGTAAACTGGCTTCCAAGTTGGGGTTCGAGAGGGGTTTCCTGTCCTGTTTTGGACAGGTTTTTCGACAACTTCGTGTCAGATTATCGAACAACCTAGGACCTTCAAATAAAATCTAATTGAAGGGATGTAGACTCGTATAGGTTGACTACATACCAGAGAAATCCGTTCGTGAAACGGACGAGCGTGGAGGGAGAAATCTCGTCGTGAAGTGGCCTTCATTGTTGCAACTGCTGCTGTTGCTGATTCGATTCCCCGCGTGCGAGCTGCATCCACACGGCCTCGGCCGCGCGCGGCGACACCCAGGCTGGACGCACGGCGGCGCCAGGGTCCGAGGGGGTGGCAAAAATCTTTGGGTTAGGGTTTTCTTCTTTGTTTCACTTGATCTCTCTCTCTCTTTATACGCGTGCGCAAGGGGAAGTCTCAGTTGCGGGTCACTAGTTGTACTCGAGTTCAGGGAAAAAGTTTGGGGCGCTCGGTCGGGTCGGGCTGGGACCACTCAGCCTGGGCTGACTTGAGCCTGGGTTCCCTGCAGCTGTTGCTGCCAAATGGTTGGGTTCAGTAATTCGATTGATCAATCACGCAACCATCCGTGGATCCAGATGGCTTTCTGGAAAACTGGTTGGCTAAAGGTCAGCCAATGGACAATCTATCAACTAAGTGTGGTCCATCATTATACCCCCATAGTTGGTAGAATTTGTTGTTGTAAGTTGTGTTGTCAATAAATTGTTAGGTTGCAGTCTACTGTTTCTCACAGGATGGTTAAAGTAAAATCTAAGAAAAAGCGAGTGTTTCCTGCAACTACCATACTCTTGTACAAAATTTACTGTCGTCAAATCTACAAGAAATCGGCAAAAGAATTACGACATTTTCTGATTCTTCAAGGAAGAAAGCTATGCCTCTTTCATAAGATAGAAGCCTAGTTATCTTCTGAAAATTCATTTTAAGAAAAGAAACTTGACATCAGGAACTGAATGCCAATGCTTTAGAGAATTTCATAGCATATATTTATCGATGTTCTTCTAATTGACTTGCTTCATGCAACTAAGCAACTTCCTCACAATTGCAATAACTAAACTCTAGTAATTAAGAAATAAAAAGAAAAAGAAAACTTTGGAAGCATAACTGCCAGCTTGAGCCCAAACTTATTGGGATTTCCATATCTTTCATGTTCTAACAACCTAACCAAATTAATAATAAACCAGACACATCACATGATTAGTTGAATAATATATTCAAGCATCAGCTGAAGGTTATTGAAAGCAAATATATATATAAATAGTACACATTTCTATATACAGTTATCATTAATAGCAACCTATATTATTAATATTAGCAACTAAGATACCTAATTTTTATTTTTATTTTAATATTACATTTTGCTTATATATTAATTAGATAATCTTAATAAAGTTGTAATAACATATGATTTAAAATACAATAAAATACACACTACTCTATTGAGGCACAATTAAATTTAGCTGATTAATTATTAATAAAATCTAAAATCAACCTTTAAATAAAATAAATAATACTGAAAATATTTCCAAAATTTTCGGGAAGGGGAGCTACAAGACCCGATTTTGTTGCTTTTTACGCACATAGGGTCTAGTCTATAAATAGAGTTATTTTTAATACAAGACATCATCAAGAGAGATACATGAGAGGAGATTCTGAGAAAACTCATACTTTCAGAGTGATATTCCCAGAAGCATTTCTTCAATTTTTTTCAAGAACAGGGTGAAGCAAAGCAGGAAAGCATTCGACTGTGCCATCAGTGCCGTTGTTCGATACCTTTCTGGTGATTTAGTTCTTCCGATTGTTCATCTTCTTCAAGCAGTTTTCTTCACCGTCATCGTATGGTCCAAGGAACAAAGTGATCGCTCTCAGATCAGACTTCCATAGCAATACTTCCCAGAAACAATTTATATTTTTTGTACTTTTCTCGTTTTCTTTCAAAAGCCAATTTTAGGCATTTTGTTAAGTGAAACAGACTCCTCAACTAAATCTAGTCAATGCAAAACCAGTGGGGTCAGACCCCCAATAGCAAGTACCACAAAGGAAGCCAAACTATGAACTAAAACCAGCAATAACTAACATAGCAACGGATAGAGACAAAAATAAGTATATGCAAATCGAGACTCGTGCGCTACCAATACACTTATCTCGAGAATAGAAAAGACAATAAGTAAAGCAATATGTAGCATAAAGTAATGAACATGTGACATGATGTAAACTGTGGACATGTGAATTAAACGAAAACATGTGAGGACGTGAGATAAACTAAACATGTGAGCATGTAAGATAACTGGGACATGTGAGCATGCTAGACAACTTGGACATGTGAGCATGTTAAGTAACTGGAGCATGTGAGCATGTAAGATAACTGAAACATGTGAGCATGTTAAGTAACTGGAGCATGTGAGCATGTAAGATAACTGGAACATGTGAGGTCTATATAGAACGACAAATGATTAGATGACTTAGGAACTATTCTGAAACCCAAGTTACAACTCGTAAACCAAACAAGGACCGGGGTTGTAACCCTTCTCCTGAACAGAACTTAGTCTCTAATCATTTATTGACAAAAGTAAAGCATAACAATGATGTACTGAAATAAACAAATCCAGACACCGCCTAGACAAACTAGACTAGACTGGACTCCATACAACCAACACGACCAAGCAATGAGTACGGCTTTATACATTAGCTAACTAGGGTTATCACAATCCTAATTACTAACAAATGCAAGTTTGAGAAATCTAAGTCCAATTACTTGCCTGCTACTACCTGAATGATCCAAGCCAAAGGTGCAATGGTATATAGTGGATATATCGTCCTAGAGACAAATATATCCTATAATAGTGGGTACATCGTCCGGGAGACAAATGTACCCTAAGACATATAATAATGGGTACATCGCCCAGGAGACAAATGTACCCGGTGTAACACTCGACGGTGCACTGGAAGTGTGCTCATCATGACAGATAGCTCCAAATCCCATGAATATATATATAAGACCAAGACCAAAGGGGCAACAGGTAACTGGGAAATCCTCAATAATCAAAGTAATCAAGCTAGTTGTTTAGTCCTTAATATTTTCTTGTTGGATTCTGGGTGTGGCATTCCGCAGAATCCATCCTAGACATGAGACATGTAAAACTGGACAAAAGCAAGAATGTGCACTATAACAAGCCACAACAAGAAAATATAATAAACTGGAAGCTAAGAGTGCGCTACGACAAGCCACTATAGGGAGTGCGCCATGACAGTCCACTATCATGTAAGCAAAGAAGGACATGTATCATGAGTGCGCCACGACGGGCCACTATCTAGTAAGCAAAGAAGACATGTAAGAAGAGTGCGCCACGACGGGCCACTATCATATAAGCAAAGAAGATATGGCAACAATTATCATAGCTTGTAAGAAAGAATCTATCAAAAAGACATATCATGGCATATGGGAAAGAATAATTAAAACTAAGTACATTTCATAGAAAAATGATTGAACATGTGCTAGTATCAAGTGTATATAGGATGTACAATCATTCTCTAACTATGCAAGATCATCTAATCATGTTAAGAAATCATTATAGTCGAAGAAAATATCAAAAACGGACAAAAATGGGCAGAAACGGACAAAAAACAGACAAAAATAGCCTAAAACGGCATATCGGCGGTATACGGCGGCATACCGACGGTATTCCGGCCTAACGAAAGAAAGTTTCTGGTGCAAAAATTGGCATACCGTCGGTATACCGTTTTTTTAAACAGCAACAAAATCCAGATTTTTGTCAAAACTTGTTTCGGCTATAAAAATTTTGTTTTAAATCGAAATTCGGATTTTCAAAAGTCAAAATTGCATAGAATTAAATTCCCTACAACATGGAAGTATTAGTTTTCACAAATCAAAACATTTAATAGATCAATACCTCAAAATACTCCCAAAAATAGGTCCTCATGATACCAAAACGGGTTCCGATATCCACCAAACTCAAAATCTATGGTATACAAACTAGGTAAGGACCTCATATATGTATATGTGACCAAGATCCATGATGGTAACACTTGTATCACTCTTGATACCAAGTTTTCTACTAAGTCAATATTGGGTTTTAACAGAAAATCAAAACCTTGCTTAAACAAATTTTGGAAACATGCATATATACGAGAATCATACGGAAAACATATTTAACAAAATGAGTTTAGGAAAAATTCTAAGTATTTACCACCAAGGAAAATAAAATGACAACAAAAAACATTTTTGTTCAAGATTTGGCATGATGTACTTGCCTAGGTTAAGCTCCAAGCCTAATCTTCTTCTCCTCCTCCTAGAGGGGTTAGACACCACACCCAAGGCCTCAAGGCCAAGCTCTTGGCAAGCTCCAAGGGGGAGAGAAGGGAAGAAGAAATGAAGAGAGAGTGAAGAGAATGAAAAGAGAGAGAAAAGAGAAAGTGAAATGGTATATATAGAAGGGGGAATTAATCTTAGCCATTGGATGGTGATCCATGTCAAAATATAAGTCAATCATGGCCATCCAAACAAAAACAAATATCCATTGGATAATAGGGTGCATCTACACTATTCTATAAAATATCTAAATACTATTCATCAAAATATCCAAAATACTATTCATAAAAATATCGAAAACACTATTCACAAAAATATCTGAAATCGACAATATCTAAAATATGGAAAATCTGTCTGGACGGTATGCCGTCGGTATACACCGGTATACTGGCGGTATGCCGGCCAAGAAGAAAATCTATAAGTTAGAAAAAAATTTAAAGCACTACGAAAACCAAAAAAATACGAAATACACTACAAAATACGTATCCGTATATAAATACCGATACTGTGAGACGAGTCTCACAACTCTCCACAACTTAAAAATAAATTTCGTCCTCGAAATTTCCTAAATCTAGTCAAGCATGAAAACCAAACCAAAGAGCTGAAAAATCATGGCAATCAAAACAAAGCATGGGATGTTGGTAAGATAAAGACAACAGTAATATAAGAAAATGCGTAAGCAATAACACAACCACAATCAAGAAGGGATGGAGGCATATGAATAAATATGTCTCCTGAGTCAGTTGAGTAGGGACCCGCCCTTGCTGGCCTACGCTGACTCCAAAAATAGATATGGGTCGTGTCTCAAAGTAAGTCGGTACCAATGACTTAGTCTAAGACATGACTCTACCCAGGACGTATCTTCGTAGTTGAGACATGTGATAAATATCATGTATCTCAAGATATGAAGACAGAAGAGTAAGACGAGAAACTCGCCAAATATGTGTAACCCAAAAGATAAATAAGAGTGGAAGAAGAATAGGACAATACCTACAATATGACTGCCCTCGGCCAAAACCTGTTCTAACATACCAAACTCTGTCTGCCCACGTCTCGGAACTGCTGCTCTGACTCGCTGCTGCTGAACCGTACCTGAGCCATACACTGCTGGACTGCCGGGGTAGCCGGTGAAGCTGGATGTACTGAGGAAAAACTAGCCCTCCGTGGACAAGATCTCATCATATGGTCCGAAGCTCCACAAACCAAGCACAACCCATGTGCCCTATGACACTCAGAAAGTACGTGCCTAGACTTCCCGCAATGGGAACATCCAATAGATGAAGACGATATCTGCTGCTGAGGATATGTCTGAGATGACTGCTGAAAGGAAGATGCTGGAACTGCTCCTCTAAGTGATCCATATCCATTCTCAAATGTCCTGACTGATGGTGCTGGTGCTGACGACTGGGGCAAAGATCCCTTCTGAACATGAGACCTCTTATGGCCTCCGACTCTATCAACGATCCTCTGCGAGGTATACTCATGCCTCCTCGCCGCCCTCTTCACTGGATCAAAAGTCTAGAACTCATGCTGCTCAACTGCCAGAATGATCTCCAGATGAAGTCCATGTTGGAACCTCCTCGCCCGGTCCAACTCGGTCGCCACCAAGGAAGGGGCAAACCGACTGAGTCTGCTGAATTCTGCTGCATAGCCATCGACGGTCCTGCTCATCTGCCGGAGACCAATGAACCTCTGCTGCAGATCATAATGTGACACAGCATCAAAATAGCGAGTCTGAAACCTCTCGCTAAAAGCTGTCCAAACTATCGACGCCAATTGAGACACCTCATGAGCTGTCCACCAGTCGCGGGCCAAATCCAAGAGCTGCAACCTGACAACTGCCACACGCTCCTTAGCCGAAATCCCTACCGCCTCCAGAATGGCCTGTCACGACCCGTACCCGCTTTTCCGGATACGAGGCGTGTCCAAGCCAGCCTACGCCGCAGAGTCGGCGGTAGAACGCTGTCAAGCCCGCAAGAAATAAATGCTCAAAATAAACATTATTGCTCATTCACAAATCTAGATTTATTACAACATTTATAACATTTACAATATTTAAAATTAAAAAAAATACAAAGTTTTCATATTTAATGAAAATTATACAACTGCTATCTATTTCTAGGTTTCTGTCTGCAAATACACCCGAATCTCCCCAAAGCTAAGTGAAGCCACAGCTAACCTGAAAAATATTGGTTTTCAGTCAGAAATGGAACAAGTACACAAATCGACGACAATGCGAAAACACAATAGAATTAACAAGACATGAAAATAACATATGAGATATCAAAACTGGAAGATAACTGATGACATAGCACGATAAAGAAGAAAATAAGGAAAAAATAATAAAAGACATCTATCTAGGTGGTTTGAAATATCATTTTCAACATGTGAACGGCTAGAGGTAAATAAGGCACACTGTACGTGTCGTGTGCAGCTGCTAGCATTCATGAAAGACACGGAAGATAGTTCTGGGTAGTCCACATGTCTACTAAGATATTTTCCCTCCCGACTACTCCGTGTGACGAGCGTGTCAACAAGCAGCAAGATATATGTATAGACATGAAATGGAAAGACTACTATGAATCGGAAAGCAATTAGAAAGTGCACTTGCCTGAGGTCCTTAGCTGTGAAATCGATAATCCCGTTGCGTTCGGAATAGTCCACTTAGCCTAGGGTAATGTTCGAGTTGCAAGAAAATATGAAATTATCGATTAGTTACGACCTATGATAATCTCATGATTTAAGGGATATATCTTAACTTAGAGAAAAGTAATTATTTAATTAGATAATATTTATATACTTAGAAAATATATTCATAACTTATTTAGAAGTATTTATAAACTATATATGCGAATAAATAATTTGAAGGCCCAATGGTTCAAATACCAAATAATTACATACATTAGCTCAAAAGTTCATTGAAATAAATACTCATTTCTATAAGACCTTTAGTCAAGCACTTATATATATATATATATATATATATATATATATATATATATATATATATATATATATATATATATATATATATATATATATATATATATATATATATATATATATATATATATATATATATATATATATTTAGAAATCGTCTATAATCCAATTAGAAAATTGTTTATACTATTTGAAAATAAAAATCAGCCAAAATACTCTTGGATAGACACTATTAGTAGTTGAAACAACAATTACTTGAAATCTTGGAATCCAATATAATATTTTTGTTAGAAGATAATTTTGGAATATAATATATATAAATTTAAAAATAATTAACAATGTTATTAATAATAGTAATATTAATAATAGTGATAACATTACTATTAATAATACTACCTATAATACATATCTATACACTGTCAGCAAAAAATCAGAGCTTTTCCAAAATAATACTTGAAAATCAAACCCACATTTATTCTCATTGATCTGGCCCACTGGCCCATGGTGGTGTGGCTCTGGGAATTTGGCGGAGATGATCTGGGAGATTGGTGGGGATGATGGAAGGGAATGGTGGTGGACTTGGCCGCGGAACGCAGCGGCAATGGTAGTGAATTCGCCGGGGCAGGCGTTGCGGACTGTGGGTTTTGCGGAGGATGATGGCAGGTGGAAATTACACGGGTGGTCGGGGATACGCATGGAAAAAGTTAGTTGCCTGGCTTGGTTTTGAGGGTTGCTGGTTAAGGAATAATCTTTTAAAATAGGGGATTAGTCTCATATTGGATAAGGAGTAAGATTTCAGATGGACAGAATCTTTGCCTTTTAAATTAAATCAAAAATGTATTTAAAGCAATTTAATCCGAACGAAATCTATTAGTAGATAACGATTCTAATTAAATTAATATCTAATTTTATCCAAGGTTTAAATAATACAAACTCAAATCTAAATCAAATACGTTTAACCAAAAATCATGGTCTATCCACGATTGCAATAATTATAAATTAGTTAAAGCATAAATTCAATTCTCTGTTTATAGATGACTCTACCCATTTTAAGATACTAATAAATATTTTCCAAAACTAAGTATATCATATCAAATAAAATAAATTTGAAATCAAAACCTTATAGTTTGATTAACATAATTAATAAGAATAATAGATAATGTAACGTACATATTTAAAATACCTCGATAAAATTTCTTTATTGTTTTCAAAGATACATTATGATTTCGAATTAAGTTTGAAACTAAGGTCAATAAAATCCAAGGTAATTACCAACATCCTTCATAATTCCAATAATAAAATACTTTTGTTAAAACAAATTAGTATTCTCAAATATAATTTTCAAAACTAGTTTTTGATGAAAGAATTAATCATAATATATCTTTCACAAAGTTCCGACGAGAAAAATTACCTTTAACACAATAATTAAAAGAATAAAAAAAATGGAGATTCGGGGAGAGGAGTTACAAATCTACCCACCTTAGAAATAAATTCGTCCTCGAATTTCAGGGATAGGACTAGGTACTACTAGAAATATAATCAAGAAGAGTGATATGACAAAAATAGATGAGCGTACTCGCGGATAGAATCGAAATAAGATTAAAAGAATGTGTGATTTGGTACGGTCAATTATACTCAAAATGACCTAGTCACGAAAAATTGCTTGAGAACGATCAAAACTTAGACGTATTCTAAATCAAAATTAGATTTTTGGCATGTACATGAACATGATAAAAATAGTCGGGATTATAGTGGAAAATCTAAGCACTATAAATAGTATAAGCACGACTACGACTATAGTCAAATAGTTTTAGTCACGATCAAGGTCTCTTAGGAACGATTAAAAAAATCATAAAGCAAAATTATTTAGACCCGATGATAGAATCGAAATCCACATGCGGTTATGATCCTAGTGGAATGAATCAAGTATGGTAATTGGTTCGAACTGATTATTAGAAGGATTTAATGATGAATCAGATAGGAAGCTAACAAGGAGGAAAGGGCTACCAGTTTATCGAGAATGCGACGGTGATAAAATATGACACTAATCACGTTTGGAAAATGAATAGTCGCAGGTCAATAAAAGATATAGCCTATATGGTATTCGAAAACTGTAACCCTATCCGAAGTCACTTTACTACAAATTTATGCCTCGCCAGTGTACATCTGGCTGCATCCAATTCTTGGTTCCACGACTCGGGTAAGGATACGGTAACGAATACCCTATCAACTCTATCTAATCTTGACACAACAATTCGAGGATGAAATAGGACAACCAAGGCATAGTTTTAATATCGTTCGATTACCTACACTTATCTGGAATTACTTCAACTTAGGGATCATGTCACGCCAGTGCGCTGCTGGCTGTAGTGAACCCGCAGTCTCGATAATTCAAATAAGTGGCGACAATGCGCTTCTGTCTTGCCATCGCAAGTCAATGAACATTCTTTTAACTATACTTTATGATATTTCAAAGGAGGTTCTAGAATTTCAAACAGGTTCTAAGAGGGTGTAAGTGTCTGTCCTTCTAGTATGAATATCAAATTTTGAAAAGAAAATAATTAGTTAGGAAGGATAACTCTTGAATCCAAAACTTAACCTGAGTTTATTGTATAGGCAATTGAGTAAGAAATTATTTAAAAAGATATGATCCCTTGGGTCCAAGAAAAATATCAGTGATACAAACCCATGATATGACGATGTTTAGAGAAGACACAAGATAAAGTTTGTACAAATGATCAAGGTCGGGAAAAAGACCGAAGGCGAAATAAATATAAATTTTAATCTCTATTTCTCTAATATTTAAGATCAAGGGAAATATGTTATAAAATACTATGTCTACTTATTATGAATATATTTATACACAAGTATAGTCTGAATAAATCCAGAAATATCATTTAAGGGAAGGTTACCATATCCCCAAGTAAAATACGAATTTAAATAGCAATAACACATCTATTTTATTCAATATACCATTTATAGAAATTATTTACAAGACCAAAATGGACTACCAATATCTATACACATCCATATATCTACATGGGCGTCGTTGGTCGCACTACATGACTACCGTGGCTTGGGTTGGGTTCGGACTAGTTTGGAACGATCGAAATTTCTAAAAGCCAATAATCCTAATAATAAATAAATAAATAAATAAATATTTTTTTGGGTCAAGTCACAACTTGGCCTGGTTTTTCTAGTTTGGACCCATTTATTGTTCGATCTTCCCAATCCACAGCTAATATACTAGTCAAATCACGCCACTGCACTATCCGTGCCATCACTTCTAGTCATTTGGCATTCCAAAATTTAACCGTGACTAAGATATTACATAATAGTAAATAATTAAATTTAAAAAAATTCCTAAAATTGTAAAATCATACTTAATTCAAATAAATAAACAACAAAATTCTGGAAAGAGGGTTACGAATCTACCCTCCTTCAGAAATACTATCGATTCAGAATACAATAGTGCGTCCTTCTACGAAAATCATCTAACCGGATTTAGAATTCAATGAGGCCTATGTAGCAACCTTAACTACCCAATTGTCAAATTAAAATAGGGACTCCTAATCCTAATCATTCTCTTAAATTAATTCAATCCTAATTGTGAATGAGCATTTCCTAGTCGCAGGCTCGCAATAGTACGACTAACTTAAGTACTATCACGAGTTCGCAATCTTTTGCGAAGGCTGACCTGCATGGGCCACCAAAAAAACTTGTCACGACCCGCATCCGCTTTTCCGGATACGAGGCGTGTCCAAGCCAGCCTACGCCGCAGAGTCGGCGGTAGAACGCTGTCAAGCCCGCAAGAAATAAATGCTCAAAATAAACATTATTGCTCATTCACAAATCTAGATTTATTACAACATTTATAACATTTACAATATTTAAAATTAAAGGAAATACAAAGTTTTCACATTTAATGGAAATTATACAACTGCTATCTATTTCTAGGTTTCTGTCTGCAAATACACCCGAATCTCCCCAAAGCTAAGTGAAGCCACAGCTAACCTGAAAAATATTGGTTTCCAGTCAGGAATGGAACAAGTACACAAACCGACGACAATGCGAAAACACAATAGAATTAACAAGACATGAAAATAACATATGAGATATCAAAACTGGAAGATAACTGATGACATAGCACGATAAAGAAGAAAACAAGGAAAAACTAATAAAAGACATCTATCTAGGTGGTTTGAAATATCATTTTCAACATGTGAACGGCTAGAGGTAAATAAGGCACACTGCACGTGTCGTGTGCAGCTGCTAGCATTCACGAAAGACACGGAAGATAGTTCTGGGTAGTCCACATGTCTACTAAGATATTTCCCCTCCCGACTACTCCGTGTGACGAGCGTGTCAACAAGCAGCAAGATATATGTATAGACATGAAATGGAAAGACTACTATGAATCGGAAAGCAATCAGAAAGTGCACTTGCCTGAGGTCCTTAGCTGGTGAAATCGATAATCCCGTTGCGTTCGGAATAGTCCACTTAGCCTAGGGTAATGTTCGAGTTGCAAAAAAATATGAAATTATTCTATGATAATCTCATGATTTAAGGGATATATCTTAACTTAGAGAAAAGTAATTATTTAATTAGATAATATTTATATACTTAGAAAATATATTCATAACTTATTTAGAAGTATTTATAAACTATATATGCGAATAAATAATTTGAAGGCCCAATGGTTCAAATACCAAATAATTACATACATTAGCTCAAAAGTTCATTGAAATAAATACTCATTTCTATAAGACCTTTAGTCAAGCACTTATATATATATATATATATATATATATATATATATATATATATATATATATATATATATATATATATATATATATATATATATATATATATATATATATATATATATATATATATATATATATATATATTTAGAAATCGTCTATAATCCAATTAGAAAATTGTTTATACTATTTGAAAATGAAAATCAGCCAAAATACTCTTGGATAGACACTATTAGTAGTTGAAACAACAATTACTTGAAATATTGGAATCCAATATAATATTTTTGTTAGAAGATAATTTTGGAATATAATATATATAAATTTAAAAATAATTAACAATGTTATTAATAATAGTAATATTAATAATAGTGATAACATTACTATTAATAATACTACCTATGATACATATCTATACACTGTCAGCCAAAAATCAGAGCTTTTCCAAAAATAATACTTGAAAATCAAACCCACATTTATTCTCATTGATCTGGCCCACTGGCCCATGGCTATAAAACCCAAAACAAAAATACTAAAAATAAAGCATAAAACCCAAACCCAATTGAATTGGGCCCAACACCCTAGCCCAAAACTCTTAACAAAAGAAATGAAAAAGAAAACTAAAATAAAATAAAACCAATCCTCTCTTCCACAGAGAAAACTTTAGACAACAACAAGAAATAAGAGGAAGAAGAAGAAGAAACTGAAGAGGGAAAGAGAGGAGTGGGGCTCACATAGGGATTTGCTCGGTCAGGGGGCTCCGGCGCTCGAGGAAGGCGGCGACGCTCGGCTCCCATCGACGTCTGCGGCGTCACGACGGAGAGAAACTCACTGGTCGCGTGGCGCTGGCGGCCGTCAGGCGCGACCACGGCAGCGAAGGGCGGCAGCTTCGGCTGAGAGAATCCCAACCCCAACGGTGTGAGCCGCGACGACCGAGTGGCAGGGGCTCGGCGCTCGTCTCTCACGGCGGCGATGGCGGGGGTCGGCGGTGCCGGGAGCTGAACGCCCGGCCGAGCACTGACCGCGAGAAGGAGATGCGGCCACGGCTGTACTCTTCGTGCTATCCACGGCACACGGTTATGCGCAGAGCTGGCGCACAACTTCGACGTGGAGTTTACTCCGGGATTTTGGGGTCGTCGGCTCTGGTTCGCCGGGAAAAGGCGGTGGTGAAGGTAGGTGGCGGTGGTGGTGCTATTGTTGTCGTTGGTGGTGGTTTACTTTGGAAATTTTGCGGTCGAATTGCATCCTGTGGGATTGATGGTTGTTTGGTATTGGCTGTGTCGACACGGACACAACTGCACGATGTGGTGGTGGATACGGACACCCGGACACTGAATCTGGTGATGATAAATGTGACACGGATACATGGCACATAGGTTGTGTATTGGCCGTTGATGATGATGTCTGTGGCAATTGGTGGATGTTGTCGAAGTCGAGTACGACTTTGGCGAGGTGCACATGGCGGGGCTTCGTCTAGCAGCATCGGCTAGCCGCTGGTTGTTTGCAGGCGCGGGTTTGTACATCATAGCGTGCAGTGGACGGTTGACGTAGGGGTGTTGCAGGGTGGATTTATGGTTTTCGATGGTGGTGTGGCTCTGGGAATTTGGCGGAGATGATCTGGGAGATTGGTGGGGATGATGGAAGGGAATGGTGGTGGACTTGGCCGCGGAACGCAGCGGCAATGGCGGTGAATTCGCCGGGGCAGGCGTTGCAGACTGTGGGTTTTACGGAGGATGATGGCAATTGGAAATTACACGGGTGGTCGGGGATACGCATGGAAAAAGTTAGTTGCCTGGCTTGGTTTTGAGGGTTGCTGGTTAAGGAATAATCTTCTTAAATAGGGGATTAGTCTCCTATTGGATAAGGAGGAAGATTTCAGATAGACAGAATCTTTGCCTTTTAAATTAAATCAAAAATGTATTTAAAGCAATTTAATCCGAACGAAATCTATTAGTAGATAACGATTCTAATTAAATTAATATCTAATTTTGTCCAAGGTTTAAATAATACAAACTCAAATCTAAATCAAATACGTTTAACCAAAAATCATGGTCTATCCACGATTGCAATAATTATAAAATAGTTAAAGCATAAATTCAATTCTCTGTTTATAGATGACTCTACCCATTTTAAGATACTAATAAATATTTTCCAAAACTAAGTATATCATATCAAATAAAATAAATTTGAAACCAAAACCTTATAGTTTGATTAACATAATTAATAAGAATAATAGATAAAGTAACGTACATATTTAAAATACCTCGATAAAATTTCTTTATTGTTTTCAAAGATACATTATGATTTCGAATTAAGTTTGAAACTAAGGTCAATAAAATCCAAGGTAATTACCAACATCCTTCATAATTCCAATAATAAAATACTTTTGTTAAAACAAATTAGTATTCTCAAATATAATTTTCAAAACTAGTTTTTGATGAAAGAATTAATCATAATATATCTTTCACAAAGTTCCGACGAGAAAAATTACCTTTAACACAATAATTAAAAGAATAAAAAAAATGGAGATTCGGGGCGAGGAGTTACATGGCCTCAGTATCCTGAAGCCAAGCATCGGACGTAATCGCATCCTCTGTACCATAGAAGTACGGGGGATGAAGACGTCTGAAACTGCTCGCAAAATTATAGACCTAAGCTCCACCCCTCTCCAAGGCTGTCTGCACTGACTGGGTGAGAACGTCACTCTGACGCTGCTGCGACGCCATGAAGCCCTTGAGAACACCCACCAGCTCATGAACAACATTCACTGGCTGCTCTGGCAGGACTGACCCTGCTGGCTGATCTGGCTGAACTGACACCTCTGCCCTCGGGTCAACTCTGAACTCTGCTCCTGAATGCTGAGACTGATCCTCCATAACTGGCCTAACAGAAAATTGTTGACCTGCCATCCGTAAAACCCGAATAAGCTGATCAAAAGGAATAAGAACAGCGCCCCTGAAAGTTGAAGGGTACAGGGATCAAATCGAGGGAACAAGAAAGATCAACGATCAAGGCAAATATCAGGTCAAAGGATCAGAGATATAGAATAACACGAAGGATATTAATAAAGGAGAATTGTGACTAAGATATCTAAACATCAGTAACCCCCACATATCTGATAAATCAGACCTGCATGGGCCACCACTAAAACCTATGTCACGCCCCAGAACCAGAATACTGGCAGGTAGGGACGGACCAGGCCAGCTACGTATACCAAAGTACACCAGTACTCCGAAATAACGTATAAGCTGTATAGACATGGGGGTTACTACTACAATCCAACAGGCAATCCTAGGTCAAGAATCCTAGGTATCTCAATCACAAGTAAATATCTAAAGTACAAGAAGTATGATCATCAGACATAAAATAGTAAAGCGTCCCAAACTATATATACATGGATGATCATGAAGCTAGTAATGTGATGCCCGTAGTCCGCATTACGTATTGGAAATACGTGTACGTATTTCGGGCTCGTATTTTTGGTTTGTCATAATTAGTTAGCCTTGGATTTTCATTTTTATTTTTGCATATTGTATTTGCATGGTTCATCATGGCATGGCATTGGCTTGGTTTGGTTCGGTTTAGTGGGTTTGGCTTGGTTTGGTTTTATGTGGAGAACCACTCCCACCTACCACCACTCCCACCATAAATATCTTCCCACTCTCTCTCTTCCATTAATACTCATTACTCATTTCTTCTTCTCCATCTTTACTCTTCACCTACCAGAGAGAGAGTGGAGAGCTTAGGCAAGTGCACCTTGCTTCATGGAGGAACCTCATTTTTATTGTTTCATTGTCTTCCTCATGTGTTTCTAAACCACTTTAGTACTTGTCATTTTTCATTTCCATGGTTAAATTTGGTAGATCTAGCTTTGTGGTATTTTTGGTTTCCAGGACTTTTAATCCATCACACTTGCATATTTTGCTAGTTGATGGTTCCATGTTGTAGAGAATTTCGTTCTACCCCATTTTGACCTATGGAAGTCCAAATTTGGACCCCTGTGGGAAATTGGGTGGTGTGGAGAAGCCATGGTATTTTTTTTTTTTATGAACTTCTTCTCAGTTGGCAACAAATTGTTGCTTGCTTGCATTTTGGCCACAGGAATCTTGCTTAGCCGCATGGACGTGACAGCATTAATTGCTTCCTGACATGATAGCATTTATAATCCAGTCGCATGTAAAGCATTATTAAATGCAATGCTTTGTCAAATCCAAGCCGCATACACTTTTGTTAAAGAAATATAATTCTTTAACAATTCCCAGTCGCATATACAATTCAAGCCGCAGCATTCTTAAGCATTAAATAAATAATTCCCAGCCGCATAACATTTTTAGCATTAAACGTAGTGCTTGCCTAGCCGCATACGTTTTTTTTAGGAAAGCATTAATGAATGTGTGCTTGGAAGAATGGAATGAATTCTCTGCTAGAGAGCATTAAATGCTTTGCTTGGAAGCATTAATGCACTTGTGCTAATACATTAAACAAGGCTTGCTTCAGAATAATTCGAAATGCATGTTCTGGAGTAATAGTCCAAAGCATCACGTTCTGAGTTTGTCTAAGCATTATTAAATGTATTTCTTAATGCTTTGACTATTACATTTGATTAATAATTCTTTAATGCATGGAATTGCATGCATGTAATTGTTGCATGCATCATTTTAGCATTTAGCTTGCGTAGGAACAATGGTTGTGGCCGCATGAATTAAATAGTAGGGAGCCGCATGGATTTTCTTGTAGTATTTAATGCTTATTAGCATTTGCTGGTATGGCCTGTGCAATTCTTGGCCGCATGACCACTTGAAAATTTGTAGCCGCATGGCCTTGGTTATTCCTGGGCCGCATGGCAAATTGCCATTGTGTGCTGGTCACGTGGGTTTAATGTATTGATTATTGTTGGGTCCCACATGACCACTATACTTGAGTGGCCACGTGCACCATTCTTTTGCTTGCGTGGAAGCTTGCATTTATTGCGGTTTCCTCTCTCCTTGACTTTTCTGGTTGCATGAATATTTCTTGCGAGCCGCATGGCCCCCTTCAACTATTTTCTTGGCCGCATAAGCTTTGGCTGGCCGCATGGGTGGCCTCCCACTCTCTTTGACCGCATGTTTGTTCTCCCACTTTTGGACCAGATGGGTCCCACTTTGACTGTTTAATGCTTTATTTGTCTAAATTGTGGTCAGAATTTCTTTCCACTCCCAACATAAAAGTTGTAGAGTTTCTCCTTGGCTTCAAGAATATATATTATTAATATATTATTATTTAATTGTGCAAGTTTCTCTCCTCTTTGATAAATGGCATGACTTGATAGTGACCCGCCGTGGTGCACTCCTGACATGATAACTTGACCTGACAAACTTGACATGATGATTCTTGATAGTGGCCCGCCGTGGCGCACTCTTGACATGATAAACCTGACATGATATTCCTTGAAATGCTGTTGCGACGGCTAACACGACATGATAAGATTGAATAACTTGGACACCGTGGACGATTGTGCTTGTACAAATGAACCCATCTTGTCTTGCATCATGTCTAGGACGGGGATCCCTGAGTACCACGGTCAGGGGCACCCACTGAAATCAACTAAGGCTAACAACTAGAATAAATCCAGTAGTCATGAAGAGATTTCCCAGCTACAGGCAATCCCGTTATCTGGGCGCCCCACTTGGGATCTGTAGCCTGCCGTCGAGTATGGCACATTTCCAGCACACTGTCATGTGTTGCACCCTCTAAGTCACCTAAGGGTACATGCGTTTCCTGGACGATGTACCCACTTGAATTCAACTCTAATTGCGTCTGGATAGCCTGGATGGTCTGCAGGGCTTGTGGCTGTGGAATAATCTCGCTGCATCTTGTTAGTAATTAGGCTTGTGACAACCCTAGTTAGTTAAAGTATCAAGCCGTACGTATTGCTTGGCCGTGAAATGTTGGATGAAGTTCAATCAGTCTAGTCTTGTCTTGATCCTGTACAAGATTGTTACATGTCCTGATTTCTTAATTTATCCTGCCGATAAATGGTGGGAGAATCCAAGTTCTGTTCAGATGAAGGGTTACAACCCCGGTCTTTGTTTGGTTTACGGGTTGTAACCTGGTTATCTGAATAGTCCCATGGTTATCTCATCGTATATCACCTGTCCTGTTTTCTTTAATTATTGTCTTTTATTATATATTATTACTCTTGTGCTGATTGCTGGTTTTAGTTCCTAAGTGAAGCTTCCTTTGTGGCACTTGCTCTTTCTGGGGTCTGACCCAGCTGGTTTTGTATGGCCAGATACTAGAGCAGCTCCAGAGGATCTACCGAATCTCCAGCCACATGGTGACCACTAGACGGAATCCTGGCAACGAGTGGGTTATTTTTGGCTCTCCCACTTTATTGTAAAATTATTTTTTTGAGGCGTTTAGCCACCGAGCAAGTGTTAGCTCGTGTACATTTTATTTACTGTCTGCCTACGGGCTGTAACATGATTGGCAACCTAGGGTTGATCATGTATGACTAAAACTCTTGCTAGTCTTCACATTTTGTAACGACTAGCTTCATGATCAGCTGAATATGTAATGTTTGGGACGCCTTACTATTGTATATTTGGTGATCTTACATCTTGTAACTCTGTTTACTTGTTTGTGATTGAGACACTAGGCTTGTTATTGACCTTAAGAGACTGATGGCTTGTAGATAAACCCTCATATATCTAGACAGCCGTAACCGTATAGTGGAGTGGATTCCATTTCACTATACGTAGCTGGCTATGTCTGCCCCCGCTCTCCAGTATTCTGGTTCTGGGGCGTGACAAGTAATACAAAGTGAAGACTAGCAAGAGTAATAGTCATACATGATAAGCTCTAGCTGTAGTCTAGAATACACAAATCATGTTTAGGCCCGTAGGCTAAATGTCAAGTCCAAACACGAGCTAAACACGTGCTCGGAGGCTAAACGCTACAAAAGAATAATGTACATAACTAGTAGGACAATGATATAGGAAACCCACTATGGTACTCTAGTGCTCCGGGTAATCACCAACGAGTGGAAGGTACAGAAGATCCTCCGGACTCCTCAACTAAATCTGGTCAATGCAAAACCAGTGGGGTCAGACCCCCAATAGCAAGTACCACAAAGAAAGCCAAACTATGAACTAAAGCCAGCAATAACTAACATAGCAACGGATAGAGACAAAAATAAGTATATACAAATCGAGACTCGTGTGCTACCAATGCACTTATCTCGAGAATAGAAAAGACAATAAGTAAAGCAACATGTAGCATAAAGTAATGAACATGTGACATGACGTAAACTGTGGACATGTGAATTAAACGAAAACATGTGAAGACGTGAGATAAACTAAACATGTGAGCATGTAAAATAACTGGGACATGTGAGCATGCTAGACAACTTGAACATGTGAGCATGTTAAGTAACTGGAGCATGTGAGCATGTAAGATAACTGGAACATGTGAGCATGTTAAGTAACTGGAGCATGTGAGCATGTAAGATAACTGGAACATGTGAGGTCTATATAGAACGATAAATGATTAGACGACTTAGGAACTATTCCAAAACCCAAGTTACAACCCGTAAACCAAACAAGGACCGGGGTTGTAACCCTTCTCCTGAACAGAACTTAGTCTCTAATCATTTATCGACAAAAGTAAAGCATAACAATGATGTACTGAAATAAGCAAATTCAGACACCGCCTAGACAAACTAGACTAGACTGGACTCCATACAACCAACACGACCAAGCAATGAGTACGGCTTTATACATTAGCTAACTAGGGTTATCACAATCCTAATTACTAATAAATGCAAGTTTGAGAAATCTAAGTCCAATTACCTGCCTGCTACTACCTGAATGATCCAAGCCAAAGGTGCAATGGTATATAGTGGATACATCGTCCTAGAGACAAATATATCCTATAATAGTGGGTACATCGCCCGGGAGACAAATGTACCCTAAGATATATAATAATGGGTACATCGCCCAGAAGACAAATGTACCGGGTGCAACACTCTACGGTGCACTGGAAGTGTGCTCATCATGACAGATAGCTCCAAATCCCATGAATATATATATAAGACCAAGACCAAAGGGACAACAGGTAACTAGGAAATCCTCAATAATCAAAGTACTCAAGCTAGTTGTTTAGTCCTTAATATTTTCTTGTTGGATTCTGGGTGTGGCATTCCGCAGAATCCATCCTAGACATGAGACATGTAAAATTGGACAAAAACAAGAATGTGCACTATAACAAGCGCCACAACAAGAAAATATAATAAACTGGAAGCTAGGAGTGCGCTACGACGAGCCACTATAGGGAGTGCGCTATGACATGTCACTATCATGTAAGCAAAGAAGGACATGTATCATGAGTGCGCCACGACGGGCCACTATCTAATAAGCAAAGAAGACATGTAAGAAGAGTGCGCCACGACGGGCCACTATCATGTAAGCAAAGAAGATATGGCAACAATTATCATGGCTTGTAAGAAAGAATCTATCAAAAAGACATATCATGGCATGTGGGAAAGAATAATTAAAGCTAAGTATATTTCATAGAAAAATGATTGAACATACGCAAGTATCAAGTGTATATATGGTGTACAATCATTCTCTAACTATTCAAGATCATATAATCATGTTAAGAAATCATTATAGTAGAAAATAATATCAAAAACGGACAAAAACGGGCAGAAACGGACAAAAACTGACAAAAAAAAGCCTAAAACGGCATAAAACGGCATACCAGCGGTATACGGCGGCATACCGACGGTATTCCGGCCTAAAGACAGAAAGTTTTTGGTGCAAAAATCGGCATACCATCGGGATACACCGGCATACCGTTGGTATAACGTTTTTTTAAACATCAATAAAATCCAGATTTTTGCCAAAACTTGTTTCGGCCATAAAAACTTTATTTTAAATCGAAATTCGGATTTTTAAAAGTCAAAATTACATAGAATTGAATTCCCTACAACATGGAAGTATTAGCTTTCACAAATCAAAATATTTGATAGATCAATACCTTAAAATACTCCCAAAAATAGGTCCTCGGGATACCGAAACGGGTTCCGATATCCACCAAACTCAAAATCCATGGTATACAAACTAGGTAAGGACCTCATATATGTATATGTGACCAAGATCCATGATGGTAACACTAGTATCACTCTTGATACCAAGTTTTCTACTAAGTCAATATTGGGTTTTAACAGAAAATCAAAACCTTGCTTAAACAAATTTTGGAAACATGCATATATACGAGAATCATACGGAAAACATATTTAACAAAATGGGTTTAGGAAAAATTCTAAGTATTTATCATCAAGGAAAATAAAATGACAACAAAAATATTTTTGTTCAAGATTTGGCAAGATGTACTTGCCTAGGTTAAGCTCCAAGCCTAATCTTCTCCTCCTCCTCCTAGGGGGATTAGACACCACACCCAAGGCCTCAAGGCCAAGCTCTTGGCAAGCTCCAAGGGGGAGAGAAGGGAAGAAGAAATGAAGAGAGAGTGAAGAGAATGAAAAGAGAGAGGAGAGAGAAAGTGAAATGGTATATATAGAAGGGAGAATTAATCTTAGTCGTTGGATGGTGATCCATGTTAAAATATAAGTCAATCATGGCCATCCAAACAAAACCAAATATCTATTGGGTAATAGGGTGCGTCTACACTATTCACAAAAATATCTAAATACTATTCATCAAAATATCCAAAACACTATTCATGAAAATATCAGAAACACTATTCACAAAAATATCTGAAATCGACAATATCTAAAATATGGAAAATATGTCTAGACGCTATGCCGTCGGTATCCACCGGTATACTGGCGGTATACCGGCCAAGTAGAAAATCTATAAGTTAGGAAATTTTTTAAAGCATTACGAAAACCAAAAAAATACGAAATACACTACAAAATATGTATCCGTATATAAATACCGATATTGTGAGACGAGTCTCACATCGACTGTGTTGTATACCAAGTAAATAATTCGTAACCCACTCAAACCGGGCTCATACATCTTGACTCACTTAAGGCATGCACACGGATAGCCGCTACTGTGCCGACTTATCTATATGAAAGGGTCACTAGCAATGTCAAGCTATCTTGGACCTTAATTGGATAATACGGTACGTTCGTATACAACGAGGCACGATCTCGCCGAATTTCTCGTACTACCCGCTCTATGGCGTACCCCTCGGGTCAGGTCGCACACCATCCGAAGGTCCCGTAGGAATGTTTCTCCTAGGCCAAACCGATCCTGTGGCCACAGGTACTGTCTGAGGAACAAAACCATCCTTGTCCAACGACCATGCAAGACTCAAGTCAATTTACCATGTCCTTCCTTATTTGTGACCGTGCTTTCCATATTTCTATCGAGACTCCCAAGTAGCGGGACCGATCTCGGCGACAACCAGTCGCACGAACTTTCTATCGAGACTCCCAGGTAGCGGGACCGGTCTCGGCAACCACCAGTCACATGAACTTTTTATCCTTTTAAAACCCAAGGAACGACTACTGCGTAGTCTTCCAGCTTAGCTTGGACCAAACATGTGTTCTTTAACCGTGACATACTTACCCTTGAACCTGTTAGGGTTATATACTAAAAGCATCACTTTTGTAGTAACCTTATTTTCTTAAATTTGAATGAAAATCATATGGGCAAATGTTTGCATATTGTATTTGTTGCAAGTGCTAATACAAATGTCTGATATTCTATATTGTAGATAATATGGTGTGTGGTGTCACACAGAAGATCATATTATCAATTTTCTATGGAGTATATAAATAGTTCACAACCTAGATGGACTTGGACAATCTATTGGAAAAGTTATAGTATAATCTGGTATTAGTCTATCTTGACTATAGGTTTACACTAGTACACTTTGTGTGTATTGAACAGGACCACTTGAGGTTGTTCTCTTTATACTGACTACATAAGAGAACAAATACCTCTGTTATTATGGATGCTTGTGCTCTTAATCCGGATATAATAACGGACATGTATATACAGTGTGCATTACTTTGACTCATAAAAGAGTGAGATTCATTATGGATCAACAACCTCTATGAATTGGGTAATAACATTGTATGTATGATAGACTATTGATTATAAATGGAATCCATATCCTGATACATCGGGTTGATGATGTCTTCTTAAGGAGCTCATAAGGATTGTCATGTAAACCCTGCAGGTGGATTATATCCGACATGACAAATAAAGTTGAGCGGTACTACTTAAGAATAAAAGATGTCAAATCAATATAGTTGTCAGTAACTTAATTTGATCAACGGACATACGATATCTTAACATGGGGAGCCAAATGAGCATATAATAAAAGGAGCCCACAAACATAATTTGGGATTAGGGAGGTAGTGCGACAATAGCTCATTAGTGGACCGAGCTATTGTTAATGGGCCTGGATTGTGTGTTCGGACTGAACACGGGATATCCAGATCCGTTAGGAGGTCTAACCCTAATTTCTCCTCATAGTCCCTGCCGTAGCCTATATATATCCTCTATTCTCTGGCCGCCAGATTACTGATCAGAAATCTAAAATTTTCTCTAAATTCATGATTCACGTAAGGAGAGAAAGAGAGGGCTGCCAAGGAGAAGAAAAGGTTGGGAGATCGTCGCCCACACGACGTCCAACTCGAGGAAGGAATACGTGCAGAAGATCTTGGGGTCGTCCGCTCGAGATTACCAGGAATTACTTGTCTTTTTTCCGTCGCAGGTATAATTCGTGAACCCTAGTTTCCGCCTGTGAAGGGTTAGAACACGTATTAGATCTGTTTAACTTTCTATCGATCAATACGCACACGAAAGGAAGGGTCCTGGGAATTCCCAGTTCCATCAATTGGTATCAGAGCCACTTTGGATCTACGTATTGATTGATATGTCCATGTTGTCCAATAAAACCTGCGCTGTGTAATAGTCGATAGATGTAGATATGTTCTAACTCGGTTTTGCAGGCATCTTAGATCCAACTATTATGGTCCAATGCATATTTTTTTATTGTGTTATTTAAACTACGGATATGTCGTAGATGTTGTTGTTGCTGTGGATGTAATTAAAATCACGAGGGTTGATCGTGCTTATTATTTTAATTTTTCAATCTAGATTATGTGTAAACTCCTTCGGGAGGCATAGGATTGATATAATTTTAATTATTTTTGATCAATCATGATGGCGGTGGTGGCTGTTTCTGACGCCGGACGAGATGCTAGTTTTAAGCAGTCCAGAGGCAGACATATGATTTTCGATGAAGGAATCGACAGCCAAAATCTTAAAAAAATTAGAGCGCTGCCCCGAACCCCGCGACCTGACCGGGTAGGTCGAACCCCGAATAGATCTGCGCAGCACCAGATTTTGGATTCGGATAGTTGAGGACGGAGCAGCAATGATGACCATAATAGTTGGATATTTTCTCTTATTTTTGTCATTTTGCTTTTTCTGATTATGCATGTTTATTATTGTGTGGTTTTTTTTTTTTAAACCAAGCCTACATTAATAATGGACAACATGGACATAATATCAACTAGTAGAAAAACCCTTATTGTTAAATAACTAAGTAGAAGAGGATTTTTATTTAGTATAAATCCTATGGTCTCTATTACTGGTTTGTAGGTGATATAATTATACTTGTGTGTTGGTTTTAGTGCTTTCCTCCATATCGGATGAGTATAATTATGGATCACCAGTACAAACTTCTTTAGGGATAATTGTAGAAAGTTACCTAGTATGTGTTCACTTGTCCATCTGAAGGAACTCATTACAAGGTAATGGACTTAGTATTAAGTAATGGTATACACTTAGATACAAATAATGGTATCCTCCCCATCGGAGTCACTGCTATTATTTGTATGACCAGAGCAAGACCAGCATATTAATTTTATTTGTCATAAAGTTATATTGACATGATAGTAAAATTAATAAGAAAAATCTACTTGAACAAAGTTGAATTTGTATACGTCCACACTACCGTGGCATGCTAAATTCATGGTGTTCAAGGTGTTGGTAAATTTCTTATTATTGTTTTGAGGGAATCAATATTTAGTTAATTCAAAAGTTTTTTTTCCTACATAATTTTATTTATGTGATTCTCAGGATTTCAAAAATGGGTTCTTTCAGTCCACTTATGGTGATTCTTAAAGAAAACAAACTTACTGGACCAAATTATATTGACTGGAAACGTAATTTGGACATTGTTCTGACTGCTGAGGAGTACAAATATGTACTTGTTGAGGAATGTCCACCTAAGCCTGATGCTAACTCTGATGAAGAGGTCAAAGAGGCTTATAAGAAGTGGAAAAAGGCAAATGAGATGGCGCGGTGTTACATTCTGGCATCTATATCAAATGTACTGTAACATCAGCATCAGGCCATGGCCACAGCTTATGACATGATGTATAACATCAAGGAACTCTTCGGACATCAGAGTAGAGCAGCTAGGCAGTTTGCTATGAAATGTTTGATGAATACAAAAATGGCTGAGGGTACACCAGTAAGGGATCATGTTCTCAAGATGATGGGTCATCTGAATGAGATGGAGATCCTTGGAGCTGAAATCGATAGGAAATCCCAGGTCGATATCATTCTCGGGACTCTGCCTAAAAGTTTTGATAATTTTTGCCTTAATTACAACATAAACAAAAGGTTGTATAGTTTGGCAGAACTTGCAAAAGAGCTACAGGATGTTGAATCTCTCTTTAGACAGAGTGGTCATGTTTTTGTTTCTGAAAAGGCTTATACTTCTAAGCCAAAAGGCGATAAGAAGAAGAATAACATTCAAAAACAGACAAACTCAGTAAAGATGGGCATGGGACCTCAAGGCGCGGTGAAAAAGCCGAAAGGCAAATATTTTAAGTACAAAGGGTCAGGACATTGGAAGACTGGTTGTCCACTTCTCAAACAAGGGAACAAAGAAGGTATATCTCATTTACTAGTAGTTGAAACATGTTTAGCGGTGTTATCTATCGGCATCTGGTGTGTAGATACAGGAGCCACTAATCATGTCTGTAATACATTGCAGGGGTTCCAGGAAACCAGACGGCTCAGTGATGGAGAGATATGCTTGTTCATGGGTGATGCTACAAAAGTATCGGTCGTTGTATTAGGAGATGTTACTTTATCTTTTGGTAGAAATAAGTCTTTGACATTGAGAGATTGTCTTTATGCACCTTCACTTAGAAGGAATTTAGTTTCTGTTTCTATGTTAGTTAAGGATGGATATTCAGTTTATTTTAATGACAATATTGTTATTAGAAAGAATAAACATTTTATCTGTTCTGGTGCATTGGTTGATAATTTGTATGTCATTAATCCTATTTCGCCCACAATACAACTTATGAAAATGAATAATATGTCATCTAACTTAAATAAGAGAAAAGAACCTTCTTGTATGAACCAAACATATCTTTGGCACTTGCGATTATGGCATATTAACCTAAGAAGGATTCAAAGACTGGTTGAAGATGGACCTTTGAGTTCATTGGAAGTGGAGGCACTACCAGTATGTGAATCCTGCTTGGAAGGTAAAATGACCAAAAGGCCATTTACGGCAAAGGGGTATAGGGCCAAAGATGTGTTGGAATTGGTTCATTCTGATTTGTGTGGACCCATGACTATCCAAGCTAGAGGTGGCTTTGAATATTTTGTCACATTTATTGATGATTATTCAAGGTATGGATACATTTATTTGATGCGTCGTAAGTCTGAGTGCTTTGAGAAATTCAAAAAGTACAAGGCTGAAACGGAGAAACGTCATAGAAAATGTATCAAGTCATTACGATCAGATCGTGGTGGCGAGTATCTCTTTGGAGACTTTAGGGATTATTTATCAGATGCTGGGATTGCATCCCAATTGACTGCACCTGGAACTCCCCAACAGAATGGTGTAGCCGAAAGAAGGAATAGAACTCTTATGGAGATGGTTAGATCAATGGTGAGTTATTCGAATTTGCCAGATTCATTTTGGGGATATGCCTTAGAGACTGCAGCTTATATTTTGAACTTGGTTCCTTCTAAGTCAGTACTTCTTACTCCCACAGAGCTGTGGATTGGGCGTAAGCCTAGTCTGAAACATGTTCGCATTTAGGATAGTCCAGCACATGTGCTGAATGGGAAAGCAGATAAGTTGGAATCTCGTACAGAAGTACGCTTGTTTGTAGGCTATCCAAGAGGAACGAAAGGAGTTTTATTTTATAGTCCTAAGGATCAGAAGGTCATTGTTAGCACCAATGCCCGATTCTTAGAGGAAGACTATGTGATGAACCATAAACCCACAAGTAGAATTGTTCTAGAAGAACTGAGATGTGAGACACCAAGTACTTCAGTACCAACAGTACAAGAGGATGAACCACAAATAACTGCACAATATGTCATAAATGTTACACCACAACCGATAGTGCCTCGTCGTAGTGGGAGGATTATGATACAACCTGATAGATATATGTTCTTGGGAGAGTCGTCAGACTTCGTCCCTGAGGAACAAGATTATGATCCCTATACCTACAATGAAGCACTTCAAGATAAAGATGCAGAGTCTTGGCAAAAAGCAATGATATCTGAAATAGAATCTATGAATTCTAATCAGGTCTGGGAGCTTGTAGAACCACCCGTTGGTGTAAAAGCCATTGGATGCAAGTGGGTCTATAAGAGAAAAAGAGGATCAGACGGTAAGGTTGAAACCTTTAAAGCTCGGCTTGTAGCAAAAGATTTTACTCAAAGAGAGGGTATCGATTATGAGGAAACCTTTTCTTCTGTAGCCATGCTTAAGTCTATTCGGGTTCTTTTATCTATTGCAGCTCATCTCGATTATGAGATTTAGCAAATGGATGTCAAGACAGCTTTCCTTAATGGAAGTCTTGAGGAAGACATCTATATGAAGCAACCAGATGGGTTCACTGAAAAGGGCCAGGAGCATCTTGTTTGTAAGCTCAAGAATTCCATTTATGGACTTAAGCAAGCTTCCAGATCTTGGAACATATGTTTTGATCAGGTGATAAAATTCTATGGATTTGATCAATGTCAGGATGAATCATGTGTATACAGAAAGTGTGACGGAAACGTGGTGGTGTTCCTAGTACTTTATATGGATGACATCTTGCTCATTGGAAATAATGTGAAGGTATTATCTGATATAAGGGTATGGTTATCCAAACAGTTTGATATGAAGGACTTGGGAGAAGTAGGTCACATCCTTGGGATCAAAGTTCTACGAGATCACAAGAAAAGGATGTTGGGCTTATCCTAAGCTTCTTATATTGATACTGTACTAACTCGTTTTAGTATACAAAATTCTAAGAAAGGTTTCTTACCTTTTAGACATGGAATTGCTCTATCAAAGGAGCAGTGTCCGAGGACACCTAAAGAGATAGAGAACATGAAGGCAGTTTCTTATGCTTCAGCAGTAGGAAGCTTAATGTATGCAATGCTATGTACGAGACCAGATATCTGCTTTGCCGTAGGCATGGTCAGCAGATATCAGTTTAACCCAGAACAAGAGTACTGGACTGCCGTAAAGTATATTTTGAAGTACCTGAAAAGGACTAAAGAGTATATGCTAGTTTACCAGGCAGACAGTTTAGTTCCCTTGGGGTATACAGACTCAGATTTTTATTCATATAGGGATTCCAGGAAATCTACCTCAGGTTATGTGTTTACTTTGGGAGGTGGAGCCATTGTGTGGAGGAGTATCAAGCAAAAATGTATTGCTGATTCCACCATAGAAGCCGAGTATGTGGCAGCCTCTGAGGCAGCCAAAGAAGCGGTTTGGCTCAAAAACTTTCTGTTGGACTTGGATGTGGTACCTAGTTTGCCTAAGTCTATTACACTTTATTGTGATAATAGTGGTGCAGTTACAAACTCGAAGGAACCACGAGCCCATAAGACAGGCAAACACATTGAGCGCAAGTACCACCTGATATGAGATTTCGTAAAGAAAAGAAAAGTTGTTGTGATCAAGATAGCATCAGCCGACAACCTAGCTGATCCCTTTACAAAGAGCTTACCAGCTAAGGCTTTTAATAGTCATGTTGAGGGAATGGGAGTCAGATGTGTAGCAGCATGGCTTTAAGTATAAGTGGGAGATTTGTAACAGTATACTGAAAAGCAATGCTTTGAGTATAAGTGGGAGATTGTTAGGGTTATATACTAAAAGCATCACTTTTGTAGTAACCTTATTTCCTTAAATTTTGAATGAGAATCATATGGGCAAATGTTTGCATATTGTATTTGTTGCAAGTGTTAATGCAAATGTCTGATATTCTATATTGTAGATAATATGGTGTGTGGTATCACACAGAAGATCATATTATCAGTTTTCTATGGAGTATATAAATAGTTCACAACCTAGATGGACTTGGACAATCTATTGGAAAGATTGTAGTGTAATCTGGTATTAGTCTATCTTGACTATAGGTTTATACTAGTACACTTTGTGTGTATTAAATAGGACCACTTGAGGTTGTTCTCTTTGTACTGACTACATAAGTGAACAAACACCTCTGTTATTATGGATGCTTGTGCTCTTAATCCGGATATAATAACGGACATGTATATGCAGTGTGCATTACTTTGACTCATAAAAGAGTGAGATTCATTATGGATCAACAACCTCTATGAATTGGGTAATAACATTGTATGTATGATGGGCTGTTGATTATAAATGGAATCCATGTCCCGATATATCGGGTTGATGATGTCCTCTTAAGGAGCTCATAAGGATTGTCATGTAAACCCTGCAGGTGGATTATATCCGACACGATAAATAAAGTTGAGCGGTACTACTTAAGGATAAAAGATGACAAATCAATATAGTTGTCAGTAACTTAATTTGATCGACGGACATACGATATCTTAACATGGGGAGCCAAACGAGCATATAATAAAAGGAGCCCACAAACATAATTTAGGATTAGGGAGGTAGTACAACAATAGCTCATTAGTGGACCGAGCTATTGTTAATGGGCCTGGATTGTGTGTTCGGGCTGAACACGGGATATCCAGATCCGTTAGGAGGTCTAACCCTAATTTCTCCTCATGGTCCCTGCCGTAGCCTATATATATCCTCTATTCTCTGGTCGCCAGATTACTGATCAGAAATCTGAAATTTTCTCTAAATTCATGATTCACGTAAGGAGAGAAAGAGAGGGCTGCCAAGGAGAAGAAAAGGTTGGGAGATCGTTGCCCACACGACGTCCAACTCGAGAAAGGAATACGTGCAGAAGATCTTGGGGTCGTCCGTTCGAGATTGCCAGGAATTACTTGTCTCCTTTCCGTCACAGGTATAATTCGTGAACCCTAGTTTCCGCCTATGAAGGGTTAGAACACGTATTATATTTATTTAACTTTCTATCGATTAATACGCACACCAAAGGAAGGGTCCTGGGAATCCCCAGTTCCATCAGAACCTACCATGGCTCGTGCCTTAAACCAACTTGTTTTCTAAGCAACACTATCGCTCAAGTCATACTTTATATGATGAGCCTTGGGATCGTGGGACGATGCGACTTGACAACCACAGAAAATATGAGACAGTGCTTGCTATGACTTCGATAGCGCAACAAAATTCTTGCCTAACTTAATCGTGCAACAACTTAACCAGCGGAATAAGCAAGGGCTATGCCAAGTCTTGCATTATAGAAACGTGTCGTGCACGTATTTGACTTGAATAATCAAGTTCTTTGGGTGCCTAGACTGTAGAGGGTAAAAATCAAGCTGCACCACCCATTAAAGTGTGCGATCATCAGGTGGCGCCAAATCATTATGTCGTACCAGACCATTAAGTTGCACAACATCAGGTTGTGCAGGCGACAGATTACGCGAGTGCCACATGGCACACTTCCTCGAAAAGCTGTAATGGCATCATCATTGCCTAACAGCTGACAACACGCATATCAAGGAAAATTCGTTCGAATCCTGCGCAATACGACGGTCGAGAAGATTTTGTCAGCATATAATTAATGCTGACAGCTGGCTCGCGTAAGTCATTGTGTGGTGCGAGAATTAATCAGTACAGCAAGAAGACCCAGTCAAAGGCGCCAGTTGTTGAGTTGTGCCCATGCGCAACCTGGCTAGTTGGCGCCACCTGATCAACTTTATTTTAGAAGCAGGGTGTGAGCCCACTTCCCGAAATAAAATTTTTATATATATTTTATTTTTATTCTAAATACTTCTAGCTAAAAAAAATAAATTTTCCTTTTAAAACTTATTGTAAATAAATTTTGATTAAATGAAAGATTTTGTCGAGTTATTAAACTAATTTTGTATTTATGGGAAAGTATTCTAGGATTGTTTTATCAATTATTATTTAAATAATTGCACTAGTAAATTTATTTGTTTTATTACAGTCAATCGTTTTTATAGATTTAATTTCATGATCATGTTTGATAATACTTAGATATTCTTAAGACACGTCGACCACCGCGCCTTGTCGCACGACGCCTCTCGTTCCTCCACGCCCGACGCCCTTGCGCCGCGCCTAGGACCCGCCGACCGTCGTGCCTTGTCGCACGCCGCCTCGCCGTTGCCGTCGAGCGTCCTTCAGGACCGCGTCGCCGGTCCACGTAGCCACTATCGCGTCGAGCGCAGGCCACGCTGGACAAAACCCCTTCCACAGCGGGCACCGGTAACTTCCTTGACTTCTTCTTTCTTTCTTCCTGATATTTCTCTCTTTTGAGAAAGAGTATAGGTAAGGGGAAGAGCAACATGGGCCGGGCTCAGCCCTAATGGTCCAGGAGAAAAAGAAGAAAAGAGTAGTTGGGTTTGGGACGTTTTAGAAATGGGTTCAACTTTTCTTTCAATAAATATGGAATCAAATTAATATTTTAAGCCAGTTATTTATACCATATATATTGGACTTAAATACAAAGGAGTATTTTGTTGTTATTGTAATTACAGTTACTAAATAATTTCCTAAAGATATTTTCCAATGGATTATGAGTATGTCATTTGGGCCTTGTTGGATTGCGACTTATATTATATAATTAGTGGACCTATATTAATAATAATAATAATATTTAAGCTCTAATCCTTAATTACGAAAGCTATTAAATATGAGCCTCTAATAGATATATTCTCAAAGGTTTTCGAATAATCTCTTATACACTTTCTAAAATGAATTTCTAAGAAGTATGCCTATGACATGCATATAAATATTATTTTGAAGAGATGGGACAGCTATACCAATTTACTATGGATTCTTTTAGAAAAAGATAATATGTGGGTTGTATTAATAATTTTTATGGACTTTAAATAGGAATACCTTTGCGCTAATTTATAATAAGCTTAATCTAACTATTGGGCTTAATTGTATTTAGTTTAATGGACTAAATGTTATTTTTACTAAGTAACTAATGAGTATTTTCTTACAAGTATTACTAGATATGTTTATTAAGGTTTCTAAAAGTAATTATAAATATTTCTCAAAGTATATATATATAAATGATTTGTCACGAGATTATCTTTCTCTAAATCAAGTTCCTCTTAGAATATTAATGATCGTAGCTAATCGTATTCCTATTTCTTTTGTCAACTTTGGACTCCTTCACATTCATCCTAGCCATTTAGACTAATTTGTACTCAATGGAATTGTCGGTTTCACCAGCTAAGGACCCCAGACGAGTACAGTTTATTGTTTGTTTTCAATATTGATCTTTACTATACCTCATTGTTAGTCAATAGATATGTGATTTCCGTCCTTTATGTTGTTATATTTTGTCGTGTCGGGGAGGTGAAGTATCGAGGATGTGTGATCTGACCTTATACCGTGTATACCGTGTAGACCGTTATTTATTATACCGTGTAGACAGTGATTTATTATTGCAGTATACCGTATAGACAGTGATTCGTTATTGCATTATACCGTGTGGACAACGTTACATTATACAGTGTAAATATCGTAGACAGTGTCGTATAATTGTCCCGAGACCGGTCACATATCAAAGGTACTTCAGTCAGTCAGTCGGTGAGTATTTTTTCCTGTATTTCATTTACTGTCTTTCTGTATTTAACTTTTAATCTGTCTTTCTTCGTTTTATTTTCCCAATCATATATTTAAAGGCTAACCTCTGTTGTATAGTCATTTTCATATATTGGAAACTGCATTCAGTAAATTGTACTCATTCCACCTGACTGGGTAATCCAACATTTTTCAGGTTAGTCGCGATTACGCTTAGCGTTGGGGAGACGGGTGTACTTGCAGACGAAAATCTAGAGATTAGCTAGATAGATGAGTTGTAATCATTTCAATATTTGTAAGAATTTATATTTTTTTCTGTAAATATAAAACTTATGAATATTGTAAATTAAATTAATTTGTGAATACGTATTATTTATGATTTTGAGTATTATGGCTAGACAGCGTTCTACCGTCGACACTGCGGCGTAGGCTGGCTTGGACACGTACTCGTATTCCGAAAAGCGGGTACGGATCGTGACACAGGGTAACGTGGAACGTCCCCACTACACTGTCCACGACCACGCGCATCTCAATCAAACGATGTCACGCGTCCACATCAATTAGTGCAACCGCTCACGTAAGTGAATAGGAGGCGCACAATCGGAAGTGCGCGCAACCCAAAATAACTACTAAACATTTATTTCAAGAACTCTATAAATAGAGTTTCAAATCAATCTCAAAGGATCAGGAATGATCATAATCTCCTGCTAAAGTGCTGTTGCATTCTCCAGAGGCTCGTGTCTTCGATATCACATCGTCCAAGGGATAAAATGATCGTCTTCTGATCAGATTCCTACAGTTGTACTTCCCCAGAAATCAATTGTACTCTTGTACTCTTTTCTCAGTCCGTAATAAAAAAATTTTGTTTTTGCAAACATAGACTTATGCCACGAATCGTGCAACACAACTTAACCCGTGGGACGAGCAGAGGCTAGACTAAGCCTTGGACGATAGGATCGTGCATGCTTTATTAATCAATTTTGGGTGCGACAAAGCTAATTCATAACTTTATGGCAAAGACCGACTTTCCTTCTCCCAAGCCACGGGACGAAGGACCGAGTGTCATTTTGAAAGCCATCGTGCAACATTTCTAAGACGACCGTAGGATGTTTTCCATGTTCTAACTCAATTGACCCAAGTTAGGATTATTCTCTTAGCTATGTGGATGCATCTCTTATATTATCAAGCCTACTTGTGAAGTTGAAAACTTTCATTTTATTAGTGCGAAGGTCAAGCTGAGGCAAGTTCATCGAAGCCATCCACCTGAGCAAGGAGTCACCTCGACCGAGCGGGTCTTTGAGCAGTCGTTGCATGGCTAAGTCCGAACGCCATCGACATTTTGATTTCTTCGATTGACTGAACGGGACGGGGCATTACAGATGATCCTTCCCATTCCCATCTATCACCCCCGGCTTCTCCGCCAATGGGTACAACAACGATTTCTATTGCCAACCACTGGCCCACCGTTCGATTACTAGCAGACCATCTTCCATTATGAATCAGAACCGAAACTGTCTCATTCGCTCCACATATATCAAATATTGGCCATCCCATACGGTCAATCATGGTTTGATGATGCAACCAAGGATCAAACCAAAGGTTGGTCGTTAGGCCATCATGTATCACCCGCCTTATTTTGCTCTTTACCGAAGACCGGAATCGAAGCAAGTTCTTGAAAGTAACAGAAAAGTTATTGTCAACCTTTTGAACCCATAAATTATTATCTTTCACGTACCTATATTGCATCCAGTGTGCCCAAAGTGATTTGCCTTCAAGGAACCTCCACGCCATTTTGTGCATAGCTACTTCTCGGATGGCTTTCAATGATCTAAGGCCGATACCCCCTTCTTCTTTTGGGAGGGTCAATTCATCCCATCCTATTGTGTGTATCCCCCATTTCCAAACGAAGCTCGCGCACAATTTATCAATTTTTTGAATAGTCCGGTCTGGAACGTAGATGGCCTGCATCCAGAAGTTAGTTATAGCATGAATCACCGATCGTATGAGTTCGACTCTCCCGCCAAATAAAAGAACCCGAGCTTGCCATCCTTCCAACTTCACCTGCACATATTGGACTAAACCCTGACACTCGGCATCTCGGACGTAATTAACTGACAAAGGCAGACCAATATATCAAACGGGTAGCTGGTCCATCTCTATACGGAGCATTTGAGTCCACTTATCTTTCTCAGGACAGTCACTGTAGACCTTAAAAATGAAAGTCACGCTGAGTTGATCAGGACAAAGTCCAAAAGTCACGCTGAGTTGATCAAGACAGAGTCTAAAAATCACGCTGGGTTGATCAGAACAATATTTAAAAGTTACGCTGGGAGACAGCTCATCATTTGTCAGAGTGTCATTATGACTTACAGCACGACAGTCGAAAAAAGTCTCCTCGTATGCCACGTATGCACGGAACTCGAGAGATCACAGCCGACTATTGCGTGACTTTTGAAATCTTCTTCAATAAGACTCAGCCTTCACCAAGTTGGCGTACCAAAAGAGCTTATTGTCATTTAATGCGACTGACAAGGCAATCACTGTCAGAGATTTTGTGTCAGTCGAGGCACGTCGAATCAAGACAGCTGGCAGTCCTGGTTCAAGTCTGCGTGTATTTTGAACTTCTATGTTCCTTCCTCAAGTCTGCGTGTATTTTGAGCTTTCTGTCTCAAGTTTGCGTGGATTCTGAAGCTTCCTGCCCCACGTCTGCGTGGATTTTGAAGCTTTCTGCTCCAAGTCTGCGTGGATGCTGAAGCTTTTTGCCCCAAGTCTGCGTAGATTCTGAAGCTTCTTACCCCAAGTTTGCGTGGATTTTGAAGCTTTCTGACCCAAGTCTGCGTGGATTTCGTCTTCAACAAGTCTGCGTGGATTTCATCAAATTGGAGTACGTGGCAGCCATGCCACTGATCTCTTGCCTGCGTGTCCTGTCACTTGCACACGACTCATGCATGATTGCCATGTGTCTAACAGTTACAGGCCACGTCCAGTAACTGCTCATGACTTTGCGTATGTTAAATCCTGCGTGATTTTCAACTATGCACAGGTTGTGAAGACAGTTATCCTTTCAGTTATTTTTGACTCTATAAATAGGGTTCTTTTCTCATTCATTGTACAGATACATAGTTATCTAAATTACTGTCAAAATTTTGAGAGCTTTTTTTCATCGCATCGTCCAAGGGATAAAGCGATCGTCTTCTAGATCGGATTCCTACAGTTGTAATTTTCCCAGAAACACAATAAATAAAGTGAATTTATTTATGGAAAACAAATTGGCGACTCTGTTGGGGAAAACCATCTCCTCTTCTGAGATGGCAACAACTCAATGCGACACTTCGTCAGTCGGCTCGACGAAGAAGGTGATATCGATCCAATTCGATCAACTCGCCTACGAAGAAATGCAGCGGGCTAAGGGTGGCAAGTCCACTTCAGCCTCTATCACCACTGCCAAGTCGAAGGGACGATCTGTCTACGTCCCTAAGAATCTGTTGGCAACCAAGGGTGAAGTTTCTGCCATAGTGTCTACTCCTAACATTGGCAAGGACTCTACTTCAAGCATGCACACTCTTGTGTGCTCGAAGACGACAGCAGTCAAAAGTCACGCTGACAGCACTGACTCCTTAGTCAAGCCTGTTCCAGCGTGCAATCTCAAAGTCAAAAATCACGCTGACAGCACTGGCTCCTTAGCCAAGTCTGTTCCAGCGTGCAATCTCAAAATTAAAAGTCACGCTGGCAGCACTGGCTCCTTAGCCAAGTCTGTTCCAGCGTGTATTTCTAAACCTAAAAGTCACGCTAACAGTACTGGCTCCTTAGCCAAATCTGTTCCAGCGTGTATTTCCAAGTCAAATCTCTCTGACTCAGTGTGCGTACCAAAATCTGGCTCTTTAGCCAAGACTTTATACGCTGACAATACTGGCTCCTTAGCCAAATTGTCACCAGCATACTCTAAGAAGAATAGCTCTTTAGCTATCTTTTCTTCTTTGCCAAGTTCTACTAGAACTGGGGGTGGTCTTACTAGAACTCCTTCACACAAAGTCCCTTCGAAAAGAAATAACTCTTTAGTTGTTTCTTCTGCTCCTGTAGTCTTTTACTTCAGGAACAGCTTTGACTGACAATTTTGTTAGTCAAAAAAAAGGAGATGGTCTTTTGACTACTCTTCCTTCTAGACATTCTATGTCTCAAAACTTGAATAAGTCTAAGAAGAAACATTCCTTAATGTCTTCTTCTACGACTTCTTCGAATTGGGCACAGAATTTGTCTATAAAAGAGGGTCTGTTACCGACTCCTAATCAAAAGGATCGTTCAATTCTTCCTTCTCTGCAAATATCCAGATCAATGGAAGGAAAACTCCAAGTTTCAAAAACCAATGTGTTACCTCCAACTGATCTAAGAGCAAAACTTAATCAAATCCGTTTGGGAAGCACTTCTGGTGTCAAAAAACCATACCAATCGGGAACAAAAGCAAGAGATCCAGATGCATAGTATGCTAGAAATTATGTGGCTCAGATTAATCACTCTCTATATAATCAAGAGCCATCAAGACCCAAGAACCGGAAATATATTCCTAAAAATACACAAAGAATGTTCTCTGATGTACCCCAATCTTCACAAACAGATTTACGAGAACATCTTCAACAGAAGAAAAGGAATAATTCTGTGTCAATGGATCTTGACCATGCTGAATGTGACTTCCAGCCAAGAGTCATAATTCAATGCAGATGTCAATCAATGGATCAGGACCATGCTGATGATGAATATGATTTTCAGCCGAGAGTCATAATGCAATGTAGATGTCAAACTAAACGACAATCTATTTTCAATCGGATTCAGTGTGAACCCATGCCTGATGAAGATGAACCTCTGTTTGCTTCTGTCAACATGACCTCTCGGGATACTGGGGGTAGAACTGATAGTCCAGATAGAGTATACAGAGGCACCAGAGCAAGAGTCCTGGCTTCTAGTCAAAGGACTTTGATTTCTGAAGATGATTCTGAATTTCTTGGAGAATCTAACTTTCCACCTCTTCCTACCGGGGGTAGTTCTCCTACAAATGACTTTGATACACAAAGTAATGATTCAGAACAAACAACATCCACCAGTTCATCAATAATCCCTCGTACAGTCACGACTTATATGGTCGATGGAAATACTGATGAACCTTCTTCTTCCATGACTCCTCAAGAACAAAGAATTGCTTCTTTGGAACAGCAAATGAAATCTATGGCTGATACTATGAAGTCGATGTATGAACTCATGGTAACCCAGATGCAAAATCGACAGACTGTACCAGATGCCATACCAATTGACACTGGTGTAAGTCCAGTACAAGTTCCTCCAGCAGTACAATCCAATACTCCTGGACAAGCTCAACCAAATCCTAGTCTCTCTGGAGCTGGGGGTAGTGCTTATAATGTTGTTCCTCCTCCCAACTATTCTCTGCAAGCTACAACTCCACAATCTTCCGGAGTTGTTACTGAAGAATTAAGGAATCTCAAAACTCAATTTGAGGCATTCAAACAGAAGGATGGTTTACAAAGGTTAGGCATCAAACAACCTTATCCGATAGAATGGAAGCAAGTATCGTATCCTCCTAAATACAAGCCTCCTACTATCTCCTTCTATGATGGAACCACTTCTCCAAGTCAATTTATCAATTACTTTGAAGTGATGACTGACCAACTGCAACCAAGTGACGCCCTCCTTACTCGGGTGTTTGTCGGATGTCTCAAAGGAACGGCTTATGAATGGTACAGAAGTCTCCCGGATGGGTGTATTACCTCATTTGCCGGTTTCAAGCAAATGTTTCTTGAACGATTCTATGAAGGGCTCAATGACATGACTATGTCTTCTCTTATAAGAATCAAGCAGAAAAATAATGAAACTACAGAGGATTTCATTGAACGGTTTCGAAGAGAAGCTCTGAAGATGCCTCTTGGAACTCCAGATGCTGTCACCATCGACACATGCAAATCAAATTTGTTGCCAATCATCAGCATGTGGACAGGATCTACTCAGTTTCAAGATTGGCCTTCCTTCATAGTTAGTGCCAAAGCCGCAGAAATTAGTGCTGAAACTTTTAAAGGCTTAGGAGTACAGATGACTCCCAAAGAAATATGTCAAGGTACTAACAATAATGCTAAATCCAATACTCGCAAGGGAAAAGAAACCCTTGAAGTTAATCTTCAGAGTAAAGATGCATCGACTGTTCAAACTCCTCCTGCCTCTACAACTCAACAACCAAGAGCACCTCGCCCCAAAGAAGAATACTCTTTTGATGACGATGATGTCCTTGGTATCTTTGAATGTCTGCTGAAAGGTAATAAAATACAATTACCTGAAATCAAGAAACCAGATGAAGCTGGTAAGACGGATCATCCTAAATACTGTCCATACCACAGAATGTTGGGTCACACAATTCGTACATGTTATGTACTGAAAGGAAAGATCCAAGAAATGATTAAATCTGGAGCTATCTCTCTTACTCCGAAAGAGAAGACCGTCACCTCAAACGTCGTCTCTATGCAATTCAGAGATTTCCCTCCTCAACTCCTTGAAAGTGGGATCGTTCCTATTTCCAAGGCAACTCTTGAAATAGTGAATATTCCTCCTCCACAGTCTGAAGGATTAGTACCAATCACTATGAAAACATGAGAAATCATATGGATTCATCCTGATCTAGTGGCAGATTTTGAATCTCCTCTTCTTCAAAAGACTACTTCCCGAAAGTCCAAGAAGGCTGGAAAGATTAAGTCATGTCATATGACTTCTATCGGATCCACTTCCGACACAGAGCCGAAAGATAACGAAGAAGCACTTGCTGGTGCTACTAGAACAGGGAAACCTTATCTAAAGGATTATTCCAAGAGTCCTGAGGATACTTCTGATATTCCTCCTGCTGATAAAGATGTTCCTCTTGAAGAAGAATCATCCACTGCACCTGTTCCTTTAACTGCTCCGGTTGAACCTGCTCCTTCCAAGCCTGTAGCTTTTGAGAAAGGCAAACAACAGGCTCGATTTGATAAACCAATCAAGAAGACCCCTCCTCTTGGGCTTCAGAAGCCTTATAATTTCGATATTCTAGCTCAACTTGCTAATACTCCAGCTAGAATGTCTCTCTTTGAACTTCTACGTCTTTCTAAAGAGACTCGGGAGACGTTAAGTGAGGCACTTCTTCAGGCTGACGCTTGTCTTTCACAATTAAAGAAGCCAGGTGAAGAACCTGTTACTTGTTTACATTGCAATAATGTATTGGAGATTATCCCAAATATCATCTTTACACAAGACGACATGCTATTGGAAGATAATCGACATGATCGGCCTCTCTACTACACCGGTTATATCGATACGATGAAGGTAGATCGAATCCTCATTGATCCAGGATCTGCTATAAGTATAATGCCAAAGAGTCTGTTGGATGAACTAAAAATTCCTCTTCATAAGCTTTCCAAGACGGTTACTACTATCCTGGGATTCAATCAGAGCCGAAGCGAGCCTTTGGGAAAGATTCACCTGAAACTTCAGATAGGTGATTTCAGATCCAAAGTCACTTTCTACGTGATCGAGATCGTAGGATCTTACAATCTTCTTCTGGGGAGGCCCTTTCTTCATGAAAATAATGTGGTGCCTTCTACTCTTCATCAGTGTTTTAAATACATTGACAGCAATAAAAGAGTACAAAAGGAAGTTGCTGATATAAATTCCTTCCATGGGGTTGAAGCTTATTTCAATGATTCCCGGATGTACAAAGAAGAGTATACAAAGGTGATACAAGCTATGGAGAAAGAGGATCCGCAAAGTGTGTAACTCCACTTTTCTGAAATATTGTAGAAATTTAAATTTTTCTATTGATTCATGAATTGGGAATATTTTATATTTTTGCATAGGTGAAGTAACATTTTATTAATCATCTATTTGTTTGGGCTAATTCCCATTTAAACCTAAATGTTGGGCCAAGCCTGCAGCCCATTAAACTCTTTTCCTTTTTAAACCAACTCAGGAATCAATTCCTTCCCTATTCTTCCACAGCCTCCTAGAGCTCCAATTCGAATTCTCCAACGGCCAGAGGAGAGCGGCAATGTGCTCTCCTCTCCACTGTTCTAACAACTTGTCAGAGATTTCCCGCCAAATGGTTGGCCTGATCTCCACGCAACCATCTCTATTTAAACTTCCTTTTTCCCTTTCAATCATTGCCATTCTTCTTCAACCTCCTGCAAGAAATTCTATCAAGATGGTGAATGACCAGTTATTGGAGAAGAAGACGTCGAGGATGAGGTCGACGACATCCCCAACTTCCTAGAGCAGCATCGAGTGATCATCTCGGTGAGTAACCTATCCATTCGATCAACTCCATACTTATAATCGAACCAATTCTAAATTCTTCTTCCTGTAATGATCAACCTTGTAGGAATTTCTCGAAATCAATTCATCGACACACTTTTCCTGTTTGATATAAGGACAGTTGGTGAGTTTCAACCGATGCTTTGAATCTCAAATTGTGAATAGCTTGATTCCAACCATGATTTATTTGTTTTCTTAGAACCTTGTGTTTGGATTGATGGATCGCTGTTCTTGGGATTAGCTTAAGATTTGAATCAGGTTATTTCGAGTATAATTGTTTTCTTTCAATAATTTCTAAGAACTCAGTGCACCCTATTAATTTTCTTTAATTTCGTGTTCCATGTGTTTGTTAAAATGTGTGAGCAGAAGTTTAACTAGTTCTTGGGTCGAAAAGATCGTATCCGATCTTTGAACCACAGTTTCTTCAGGCAATCAGGTAAACTCTATTCTTCATGTCAATTGTTGATTGTTTCCATTGGTGTAGTTCGTATGATTTGAGTTTTATATCTACATCAATATATTCTGAGGGTTAAGTCTTGAAGTAATTCTCAGCACCTCACTGTTGAATTGAGAATTTCATATGTTCAGTTTTGAGCCTGAGATATGGGGTATATCAGTTCAGCCCATTGAAATTATCATAAACCAATTTGTGAGGCCAACTGTATATGCAGTTGAGGGAGGTTTGAGTCTGGGCTCATATTAGTGTTTGGTTGTGGACTTGATACTCGTACCAGTGTTGTTGAGAATTTGATTTTCCTATCAGTAAATCTGAGATTTATACATGACCCGAGGTTTATAAGTAAACCTGAGGATAACATGTCTGAATCTAAGATTTACAGATTTCCTGAGAATCACATCAGCATCTGAGATGTGGTTTCAATTCGAATTAGAAGGAAGGGCAATGTTGGTTAGAGCACAACTATGTTAACCTGAATTTTCATGCTCCTTACAAAGCAATTGCCATGGCAGTTAACTTTGTATCTGAGATTGGAAGTCTCACTTGGCCATGAGATTGAAGTCTCATTATCTGAGATTGAAGCCTCACTTGGCCATGAGATTTGAAGTTCCATTTTGAATCTGGGATTGAAGTTCAAATGACTAAACCTGGGAATTTTGTGAACTAGTCATTTTCTGATCTGAGGTGGAATTCTCATTGCAATCTGAGAATTATTTTTTTGAACTGTTGTCGATTTAGATCATACCTGTTCTGTGAAATCTGGGATTCAACCTTTTAGTTCAGACAATGAACTGGAAATCATTGAACGCTGGTTCACTCTGTCCAACTGGGTACATATGTTACTTCCTTACTGTACTTGAGTTGCCTATGCAACCATTTCAGTCAGGAAACCTGATACCATTTGAAGCAATTAGTAACTTGTGTAGCTATTTTTCCAGTTATTGCAATGACTGGAACACCATCCTATGTTATGTTCCATGGATCAACAAGGACTGAATGGTTGAAGCCTGTGATTCATGTACAGGTTGTAGCTCGTTTTACTCTATGTTCTTTGGGAACTTGGGTGGTATCCTACTTGAGATTACACTTAATTTTCCTGAGTATAATACTCAGCTCTCTGAGAATTAACTCACTGTCCTGCAGTTGAATCATTGAACCTGAAACTCAGTTCAGGTTTAACCTGGAGAATTCTGGACTGTCAAGTGCAGGACAGTAGGTTGAAGTTAAATTGGTTTTGGGGTAGTAATTTGTTAACCATGCTACCTATGTTTAACTGAGATGCAATCTTTTTGACTGTCAAACATGGAAATCCTGTTACTACAATATGGATCTTATTAGAGTCAGTGTAATGAATTTCAGAGTTAGCTAAGGGCAATATGGAAATTGTGACTGACAGGTGATTCTCTGTATATTTTCCTGTTACTCGATTTAGCTAACTTCCAGTTTAGGTTGCAGTTACTGGACTGATATGTAGGTGTATGTAAGACTGATTTTGGAGTTTAGTTAGTCAGTTATAGAACCTCTACACAGAGCTAACAATGGAACAACCATAGTTGATATTGGTCCATGTTAGAGATTGTTCAATAGTTGAACTTTAGAAGGATAACAGGTGTTGAGTTAGGAAGAGGTAAGCATTCTATTTAAGTTAATTATAGAGTAACAAGTCATGTGTAAGGTAAGTTTAAAATAGTAAACCAAGTTGTTAAAATGATCCTTAGATTAGAAATAATTACCTACATTGTATACTTATCTTTTGTAAATCAATTGCTTACAGGAGGACACCCAGTTTCTTTGGTTACTTGTACTTCTCTGGAGCAAGGCAAGTACACTCTATGGTTTTGATCAGTGCATTTTCCTGTTCTTTATTGAGTGACACAATTGCAACACGTCCTGTACTTTCTGGTGCTCATGTTCTCTTGTTCTTTTTACTTGTATCTGGGGTGGGAAAATATACTATCTATGTGACCAATCCCAAGTAACAACTCAGGTGTGTTTAGCTTAGACCCCGCATCGTGCACGCGGGTCCTAAGCCGCACATTCATGTTCTTTCAGGTGCTTTCAGGTGCTTACCCTAGCCGGTCACATATTTAGTTATATTTCAAATGTAGTACACACATGTTCAGGAGATTACCTTGTACTTATTTCCTGTAGTTCCATGATATCATGTTCTTTCAGGTGCTTACATATCATGTTCTTACATTCATGTTCTTCCATGTACTTTACACTGTTCTTCATGTACTTACTCACATGTTCTTCCTGTACTTTCCATGTTCCCTTGTACTTTCATATCATGATGTCTTGTTTATTACCTAGAATTGTACTTGCTCCGCTCCTGAATAGGATATGTTGCAGGTGAGATGGAGGCCTTGTGTGACACCTACTATGGACAGGATATTGCTTTCCCTACTGAGCCAGCTGGAGCTGCTTGTGACCTAGAGGCTGCAGAAGCCTAGTGCTTCTTTAGTATTTTCCCATTATCTTTCCATGTATTGAGACTGGCAGACTCTTTTATTAGTTGAATGTAATAATTTCAGATATTGTACCTTACTCTGGTTGGGGACACATTTATATAGATGATGTGATTCATTTCATGTTCATATTATCTGGTTAGTTTCCCTAGATTGGTACAGCTTACTTTGTTGTGTCTAACAACAAAGGCTGGGCGTGTCCGACTCGTATCCGGTTATTCGGGAGCGGGTCGTGACAAAGTGAGACCTTGATAATTCCTGTTAAAGGTCGAACTACTCAGCAACAATCTCCTAAACCCTCTGGAGAAGGTTCTTTCATCATTCCAGTAAGTGGACGGATCTCTCCATTACCTCAGTTGTCTACTCAAGATACACTGATCATTCCTGTCAGTGGACGTACTACAGTTCCTGTATCTACACATATAAAACAAGATACTTTGGTAATCCCTGTTGGAGGGTGGACTACTCTTCCATCTCAGGCTTCTAGGGAGCTCACCTCTTCTGAGCCGTTTGTTATCGATCTTAATCGAAACAAAACTTCCTCTCATTCTTCTTCTCCCCCTTTAGTCATTGATTTGGCTAAAATTTCTAAGGCTCAGCCTTCTTCCAATGTAAATATTGCTGCTTTTAAATTTAATGAAAAGTCTCCATCTTTGCAGTATGTTGATGTGTGTAATCATGTTCATAGTTACTTACATTTGTTAGATGACTTGAGAACAATAACTATAGGAGTTGTACAGACTTTCCATACAGATGTGTCTCTAGAATCAGTACAAACTTCATACTTTCTAGTTCCCAGCAGAAAGCCAGGAGACATTCCAATAGTCTTTTATAAAGGGCCCAAAATCCTTCTGATTTAGAAGATGACAAAAACGATGATACTGGAAGATTACAACTACGTCGTTATAGTCAGCAATCTAAAGACATTATTAAAAATATGGGCTATGACTTCAGAACTGGCCTCAATAATGGAAAAGGAAGAAAAATGCCTGTCTGGATTCCTCCTCTGAAATATGGAAGAACAAAATACGGATTGGGTGACATTGCTCCTACTCCTTTTATTAATATTGTCCATGAAGATCCCGAATCTGACGAAGATAAGAGATCTGATTCTTCTAGTACTACCTCTTAGGATTCTGATACAAGTATCGGTGACTTCTACTGCAACATTCTGTCTTCCAATATGGTCTCCATTGACCGTTCTGAAGAAAGTGATGAAGACGAAGACGAGTTTGAAATCTCACCTGAATCAGAACAATGGGCCCAAAGGTTAGATAATCAATGGGAGTTCCGATTCGAGCAAAAAGAACCTCCGACTGAAGATAAACTTGTTCAAATAGATGTTGGTGAAGAGGGATCCCCCAAACCAATATTCATCAGTGAAAGTCTTTCAGAAACTGATAAACAAGACATGATCAAACTTATTCGTGAATACATCGATGTCTTTGCTTGGAGTTATGAAGATATGCCAGGACTTGATCCACAAATCGTAACTCATAAACTCAATATCATGCCGAATGCTAAACCGGTCAAACAATAACAGCGACGATTTCGTCCAGACATTATGGATACAATTGAAGCTGAAGTCAATAAACTCATGGCCTCTGGGTTTATTAGAGAGGAACAACATTCTGATTGGGTGGCTAATATAGTTCTTGTTCTTAAAAAGACTGGCAAAATCAGAGTATGCATAGACTTCCGCGATCTCAATGCGGCATGTCCTAAAGACGAATTCCCTCTACCAATTACTGATGTTATGATCGATAATACCTGTGGGTTTGAACGGATGTCATTCATGGACGGGTATTCTGGGTACAATCAGATTAAAATGTTTCTAGATGACGAGAAACACACTTCTTTCAGAACGCCGATCGGTACATACTGTTATACAGTTATACCATTCGGTCTCAAGAATGCAGGAGCAACTTATCAACGAGCCATGAGCACTATATTCTGCGAACATTTGCGGAAAATAGTCGAATGCTACGTTGATGATATTGCAGTCAAAAGTCGACAAAAGGAGGATCACATCCAAGATTTGAAGACTATATTTGATATAATGCGTAAGCATCAATTAAAGATGAACCCTACTAAGTCCTTCTTAGGCGTCTCTAGTGATAAATTTCTCGGCTTCGTCATTACCTCTAAAGGTATACACGTGGATCCCGAGAAGATCAAAGCCATCCAAGAGATGCATCCTCCACGCACCTTAAAAGAGCTACGAGGATTTCAAGGAAGGATCGCTTATATCAGGAGATTTATCTCTAATCTTTCAGGACGCTGCAGACCATGCAATAAACTTATAAAGATAGGTGTTTCTTTTATCTGGAATGATGAATGTCAGAAAGCATTCGATGATATAAAATAATATCTGATGAGCCCTCCAGTATTGGTACCTCCTGTCTCAGGAATACCGTTCCTCCTATATACCCGAGCAATGAGTCATTCATTGGGTGCATTGCTTGCTCAAAAGAATAAAAATGGTCATGAACAAGCCATTTACTATCTCAGTCGTACTATGACCGGAGCTGAACCTCGATATTCACCGGTCGAAAAAGAATGTCTAGCCCTGATGTTCGCTGTCCAAAAGACACGACACTATATCATTGGCCAGACCATTCATGTCATCTCCAGGATCAATCCTATACGGGTTATGATGAAGAAACCCAGTGTTTTAAATTCTCGATTGGCTAATTGGAGAATCTTACTTGCTCAGTATGATATGCACTATATTCCTCAGAAATCGGTCAATGGACAAGCTTTAGCTGATTTTCTGGCTGCTCATTCAATTCCAGAAAATTCAAAACTCTATGATGAAATCCCAGATAAAGTCCTAGATTCAAACCAAATTGTTGAAGAAGATCCTACTTGGCGTCTATTCTTTGACGGAGCTTCAAGAATAGGTCCTAATGGTGACATTGTCGCTGGGGTTGGAATCATTCTTGTGTCGCCAGAAGGTCTTGTTATCCAAAGAGCTTATTCTCTCGATCAACCATGTTCAAACAATGTAGCTGAGTACAATGCACTGCTTATCGGTCTTCAACTCGCTAAACATCTGAATATTCAACATTTGGAAGCGTATGGAGATTCTAAACTCATTGTCAATCAGATAAGGGGTACTTATGAAGTCCGCCATCAAGTTCTGGTTCCTTATCATAGATCGGCTATATCTATGGCTTCTTTATTTGAAGGGTTCTTCATTGAACATGTTAGGCGAGCATGTAACACAGAAGCTGATGCTCTTGCTAATCTTGCGGCGGTGTTAGCTATTCCAATCAGACGTCAACAAATGATTGTTGTCTGCAATCGAGAATTATTTCATCTTGAGAATAACCAAACTCTAGAACTTCCAGTTGACATTGAAGAATCAACATCTCATGACGTCAATGCAACAAGAGGATTTGGATTAAGTCGTAAATCATTATCATCTTCATCTGATTCTAGCATAGAATTCATCTTCAGTAATACAGCTGAGACTCAGAATACGGATAAAGATTGGAGACTTCCTTTCTTAGATTTCGTATTGTATGATATTCTTCCAGATAATCCGAGTAAGGCAGCATCTATCAGACGACGATCACTCAGATTTTATTACAATCATACTACAAAAACTCTATATCGTCGAGCTTATGATGGTTTACTTCTTCGATGTATTGCCGATGATGAGGCTCAACAAATTATTCGCGAAGCGCATGATGGAATTTGTGGAGCACATCAGCCTGGACCAAGACTTCAAGACCGTATTCGACGTATGGATTATTATTGGCCCACTATGGTATCAGATGCCATCGAATATGCAAGAAAGTATAAAGCTTGTCAAATCCATACGGATTTTATTCATCAATCCTTAGAATTTCTACATCCAACGGTAGTATCATGGCCCTTCGAAGCTTGGAGCATGGACATTATTGGTCCGATTAATCCGCCGTCATCAAAAGGTCATCGGTTTATTCTTGCAATAACCGATTATTTTTCCAAATGGGCCGAAGCCATTCCTTTATCTGAAGTCAAAACTTCTAATGTCATCAACTTTATCAAGCATTATGTCATCTACAGATTTGGTGTTCTCCGACGCATTATTCATGATAATGGACCACAATTCGTCAGTCAGAAATTTACTCGATTCTGTGACGATCATCGGATCAATAATGTGGCTTCTACCGCATATAATCCGGCAGCTAACGGATTAGCAGAGGCTTTCAACAAGACAATCATCAAACTCTTAAAGAAGTTTGTCTCCACTAACAAACGTAATTGGAGTGAGAAACTTGGTGAATGCTTGTGGGCTTACCGTACTACAGTTCGTAATGCTACTAAATGTACACCTTTCTCTCTGGTGTATGGATGCGAAGCTGTTCTTCCATTAGAGATTCAAATTCCTTCTTTAAGGATAGCAATCGCTAATGAATTTACTGCCGAGAATAATGATCGTCTTCGACTTCAGGAATTAGAAGCTCTGGATGAAAAATGATTATCTGCTCAACAGAATATCGAATTCTATCAAGCTAGAATTTCAAGAGCTTTTAACAAGAAAGTCAGAGTTCGAGCATATCAAAAAGGAGAACTTGTTCTAACAGTCAGACGTCCTATGACTATGACTCATATGAGCAAAGGCAAATTTGACGCAAAGTGGGAAGGTCCCTATGTTGTGAGCAGAGTTTTCTCAAATGGAGCTTATCAACTCTCAGAATTGGATGGTCGAAAAGTTATGATGCCTATTAATGGCAAATTCCTTAAAAAGTATTATGTGTAAATGTAAATATTTGTAAGGGTTAATTAGTTGTCCCCCCCTAAGTTTTGTACATATTATGGTAACTGTCTCCGTTCTTTTAAAATTAAAGAATACCCCCCTGGGTTCTTAACGACCGTCAAACCCGTCAACGGTTGTCTCTATTACATATGTTTTGGACATGGATACCCCTGGACTTCCCTCCCTTTTCTTCTTCTTCTTCAACCTGTCATAACTGAAAGCCCCAAACCAGACGAAGTTGGCAAAATCGATCAAGCCCTCCCTCTTCCATGGAAACGAAGATGGTGGTTCAGGAAACCCTAACCCTAATTTTGGGGCGAGAACGAAAAAAGCTCGGATCTTTCCCTGGCAATGGCGGCGATCAAGCTGGAGAAGCAGCACTACGCCACCAGCAGCCTGATCCTCGGCTACGCCCTCTGCTCTTCCCTCCTCGCCGTCATCAACAAGCTCGCCGTCACCATGTTCAACTACCCCGGCCTCCTCACCGCCCTCCAGTACGCGACCTCCGCCGCCGGCGTCTGGCTCCTCGGCAAGCTCGGGCTCCTCCACCACGACCCCTTCACTCTCGACACCGCCAAGAAGTTCCTCCCCGCCGCCGCCGTCTTCTACCTGGCCATCTTCACCAACACCAACCTCCTCCGCCACGCCAACGTCGACACCTTCATCGTCTTCCGCTCCCTCACCCCCCTCCTTGTCGCCCTCGCCGATACCGCCTTCCGTCGCCAGCCCTGCCCCTCGAAGCTCACTTTTCTATCCCTCGTCGTCATCCTCGGCGGAGCCGCCGGCTACGTTCTCACCGACTCCGCCTTCACCCTCACCGCCTACTCCTGGGCCCTCGCCTACCTCGTCACCATCACCACCGAGATGGTCTACATCAAGCACATGGTCACCAGCCTCGGCTTGAACACCTGGGGCTTCGTGCTCTACAACAACCTCCTCTCCCTGATGATGGCGCCCGTCTTCTGGGTTCTGACCGGGGAGTACGCTGACGTGCCTCACCACCGCTGGAGGCGAGATCGCTCCGTCCTTGCAGTCGATTCTTCACCTAGGGTTTAGATTGGGGATTTTCCTTCATTGGAAGTTATGCAAGTGTCGAATCACATCCCACCCGCGTTCAAGGGATGAGGGCATTTTCGTCTTTGAGTAAAAAGGAAAATGAAAAAATTAAAAGAAAAAATTAATATGTTGACGGGTTTGACGGTCGTTAAGAACCCAGGGGGGTATTCTTTAATTTTAAAAGAACGGGGACAGTTACCATAATATGTACAAAACTTAGGGGGGGACAACTAATTAACCCTATTTGTAAATCATCATACAAGTTCATGTTTATAAATAAAATTTTATTTTAATCATGAATGATAGTACATGATTTTAAGGAAGATCACTATCATCCTTCTCTACATTTGGACGCGGACCGCTACCGTCCTTCTCGAAAACGCGATCAGCAAAAGAGCTAAGAACTTCTTTGCTGGAACCCACGAGGAATTTACAAGCAGCCATCCTCATGGCTTCCTCTTCTTTAGTCCTTCCTGGATCAAGTAGAAAGTCCAGAATATCTCGTGGTGGCTTGGGTGCAGACGAACCTTCGCCTGCTTCTACTTCCTTCGGCTGAACTGGATCGGCAGGGCGTTCTTCAATACCCTTCTGAACCTTTGGGGCAATTTCAGCCTTCTTGGATGCTTCTTCAGACGACATTTTTATGTTGAAGAGTAGAAGTGTTCGTTCTTGTCAGATTTCTGCTATATTTATAGGCAGAAGTTCTTCAAACAACGAAGCATCATATTCATCCGACGGTTCGTCCGTTTATTAATGCCTGACGGTTCATCCGTTCATTTATCATATTCATCCGACGGTTCGCCCGTTCATTAATGCCTGACGGTTCATCCGTTCATTTATCACATTCATCTGACGGTTCGCCCGTTCATTATAATCCGACGGTTAACCCGTTCATTCATCATCATCTGACGGTTCATCCGTTTTTTATCAGCCATTTTATGAAAATGATATCTAGTCTTTTGATTTCCGAGTCTAAAGATCATGAAAAATTGAGTTCAAAGATATTTTTATGTCTGAATTCTATTTTTTTCAATCAGTATTAAACTAAGATCATTTCTGGTTTAATATCATCTGATAGAATTATAAAGTTTGTTTGTATATTCTATTCTATTGAAATGTGTCATGTATTATTTACCTCTGAACATATTTTCTATGAATATAACATTACCAAAACAGCAAAATCAAAATTCAGATCAAGAATTTTCATTTGCTTTCATTCAGAATCAAAACATTGAATACAAGTGAAAATGAAAAATATTCACTTATTAGGAGTTATCAACTCTCTGATACGTTCAAGAACAGCATTCAGTTTCTCTTCATGAGCTTTTTGAACTCTTTCAGCTGCTTCAATTGTGACATTTTGCTCATCAAAAATAATGATAGCAGATTGGATGCGGTTAACTTCTTCAATCTGTTCCGCCTGTATCTGCTCTCGCTCCTTTTGAAGAGTTTTACAGCGTTCGGCTTTAGAAATATAAGCAGCAGTAATCTCAGTTTGCTCTGTTTCTATGACAGCAATTCGCTCTTGAAGGCGAGCCAACTCCTCTTTCAATTTCTTCAGCTCTTCAGTTTTGGATGCTTTATCTTTCTCCAGAAGCTCTACTCTCTGACGAGTAGTTAATATTTCTTCGCCCTTTTCTACTAATTTCTCAAAAGAAGAGGCAAGAAATGCTTCTAGTACAGCCTGCTGGGACTGGGCTTCATGCTCTAATTGACTGATCTCAGCCACTGTTAAAGATTCAATGTCCTCCTTCTTAGTCTTCCAGTATTTTCGGATAGTTATTTCCAACTCATCCAGGAGATGTTCGAAGAAGATGCACTGAGATTCGCAACCAGCATGTCGCAACGCCATGAGCGGGAACTTGACCATAGTTCGAAGATCATAAAAGGGCATAGCTTCATCCTTCAAGAAACGTCTGGAGTATGTATCTAGATATGAGTAAATGATCTCTGAATACATTCCCAGAGTTCTTGCTAGTCCAGTCTCGAATCCAGGAGTCGTTGTCATCATGGAAGAAGAAGCTTGAATGTTCTCTATCCTGGGAACGGAAGTATGTGCGACTGGAGAAGTTGGCAAGTACGAACTCCCTTCATCAGCATCAGCCTGGATAAGCGGAGCATGAGTCGAACTCATTGCTGCAGCAGTTCCTACAGTCAAAGAAAAAAATAATAATCAGCATATAAAGAAAAATAAACAGCGGAAACAGAATTTGAAATAAAATTCTACCAGGTTGAGGTTCATATTCGATATGATGAGGAAGTCTCGCGTCTTCTCGTAGCCGGTCCATGATGGAGTCCGACACTTGCTTCATATGGCTGCTTCCAGCTCCAGAATTACTGGGTGCTGGAGCATTGTCCGGAGATTGAGCAGGTTCGGGGCTGAGTTCAATTCTGTTTCCTCTGATTTTATCCTCATCATAAGGAGTAGAAGTGCCAGCATGCCAATCATCTCCTTCTTCAGTTTCTTCTTCTTCTTCAGACTCTTTTTTATCCCCGGCTTCAAGATGAGTCTCTGATTTGGAGTCCATTATGTTCACATCTTCATCTATTCCTTGAGATGGATGAATCTCAGGAACAGTGACGATAGCAAGTTTCGTATTGACTGCCGGTTCAGTCTCCCCTGGAATATCAGTTCGAAGAATGATGTCTGTACAAACATTCTTCAACAAGTCATCAGCAGCTGGTAGCTCGGATGTTTGCACGTCTTCATCGCCTCTGGCCGAAGAAATGTCTTCTTCAACATGAGTTTCAGGAACTTCTGGCTGTTCTGTAACTTCTGCTGGGGCAGGTTCTTCTTCAGAATAATCAATTTGGTCATCCAGTGCCTGAATGACGCCCTCTGTCCCATGCTCAAATGGGATCATCCTCGTCTCTGAGGGTTCAATAGCTACTCCACTTGTTGTAGGAGCAGTCATTTCCTGAGCTTGAATAGACTCTACCTCAGTATATTCAGTTGAAGCTGCCGGTAGGTGAACATCATCAGACTCTGTCTTCTCAGTAGAAGCCGCTTCATTGATTTCTGGCAAAACTCCTCCACTCATAATCGTTTCTAGGAGTTCAGTGCCCTTCATTTTGCTGACGAACTTCTTAACATACTTGCCTCTTGACCTCCTTGTTATCAAAGGAGCATCGTTTTCATCTTCGTCTTTATCAGCGGCGTCATCTTCATTAACTGAAATGCCACCTAAAGACGAAGTGACAGTTACTGAGACCCCCTTTTTCTTCTTCTTAGATGTTGGAGACTTAGTACTCTTCTTGGAGACTGTCTCAGACTCATCACTTCTCTTCCTCTTAGACAGGGATACAAATATGGGCGAAAGAACTTCATCAGGAAAATTTCCCTCCTGAAATAATTCATATAGGGGCTCAACCTCTGTTGTCTCATCTTCGGGTTCTGGAGGAAATTGTTGAATAACAGTTTTCTTCTTCGACCTCTTCGATAGAACTGGGTCGTCCTCCGCAACAAAAGTCTTCAGATTGAAACTCGGCTTGAAGGTGCTTGACGAAACATAAAAGCGAGCATATGTGTAAAGCATCTTCGTCCCTGAGCTAGATAAAGGATTAGGCATAGAGAATACAGCTTTTGTATCTCTAGCCGCAAAGTATCTCCAGGCTCGAGCTCCGTCAATAATCCCTCCACGAGCAGAAAGGCAAGTGGTGGCGTTTCCAACGTGAAGTCGGTCATATCCGAATTGTCTGGCAAATCGGCTTGGTAAATATGGCTCCAGATACGTCATTTCTTGACGGTATACTAGATGAGACGGCCGGATTCTCTGCAACCACTGGAAGGCTACGTCATCTAGCCTGTTTCCCATATCTCCGTCCATCATATTCAAGGACATGCTTTCATAACCCAATGGTGGAGGGACACATTGAATGGACCAATGTGAAGCTCGATTCAAGATATTTCTGCATTCTGGAAGGGTGTGAACCTTCCAGAAAGTCTCTCCAGAGTACCTCTCCAGGAAAAGACTGCCACTCCCTCCTGCCCCTGGAGGTATCAGACCATCATGATGGAGGAGAAGCCAACCATATAGATATGTGAAGGGCATCTCTATCCTTGGAAATTCTTCAGTCATCCTTCTCTGATCAGATAGCATGTTGGTTACAAAATTCCGAAGACCTGCGTTCAGCCTACAGGTCATCGCTGATAATAAGTCTAACTTGTAACCATACATAAGGCGTACCGCTGCAAAGATAACGCCTCTATGTATCCTGTCCAGAGAGCTGGAGCCAGGAACAATGAATCTTCTTAACCACAGAGATAAGAATCCGGCCAAATGACCGTTTTTTGACAGAATCTTTCCGCTTTGTCTTACATACGAGCTAAAGGTAGTTCCAGCTTTAAACTCGTACCAGTCTTCAGTGATCGTGAAATCCTTGCAGTCATATTTCTCCAGCAGATAAATGATTTCACTCTCAGAGAGAGGCTTGAAGTTGCTAATCTGGTACCATCTCTTCTCGTTTATTTTTTTCTCATCCTTTTCACGGTTCATGAAAAGGTAGGACATCCACTTTTGGATGTGGTTGCCAGCTTCATCTTTAGAACTCTTGTAATATAGAGTACATGTGCCAAAATGGCACATCATCTCTTCAAATAGATGTACCATCTCTGGGTTCTTCTCTGACAGAAAATTCAGCTCTTCTGTCGTAGGCACGTACTCCTTATACGGCAGCGAGCCTGAAGGTAGGTGTGAGATGTATTCCATCTCATGAAGGGCAAAGCCCATCTCTCCTTTCGGAGTCATAAATGTCCCTGTCCTGTGGTTATATCTCTCAACCAAAGCCAGGAACATGAAGGGGTTGGGCCTGAAGCCGTAGGATGAATTGACGACAGCATCATAAAGGTTTATCTTCTTCAGCTCAGTCTCAAAATTCTCCAAAGCCCAGTGAACCAAAGTTCTCTATCTCACATTCTCTTGATTCATTAAGCCATTCATCCTCGGCGTTGAATCGGTGGGGTAGAATGCATTCTTGTTTGCCATGAATTCGTTTATGAAAACGGGCATTCTGAATGGCATCAATATTGATGAGTCTTCAGGTGGTATGCATCCAGGCTTCAAACCCCGAAACACGGATACATGATTCTCAGGGGCACTGAAGAATCCCTCCTTCCTATAAATGATACGGCTCGCCTTCGCCTGCTGATATTCTGTTAAATGCCAGGACATCTTCCTGGGATAGCTGGCATGCATGAATCTCATGATTGATAAGCCCCTGGAAACCTTCGGCCAGTACATGGGCTGTTTTACATCACCTTCGAAGAAGAAGCACACTTTCTCTCTGATGCCCTTTGGCTGAGATTTCTGTGCTATGGCATCTCCGAACAAAAATGTTAGTTTCTTGTGGGACACCAAATCCAGACTCTGAAAGGGTTGTCCATTCATTAAGCAGAGTAGGGTTGTATGGTCTTGATTGGCCAACAATGATAGTCTGGCTTCTGGAAGATCAAATTGGGGAAATTGCACATAAGATAAATCATGTTTAAATGAGAAACTCAAGTGCCCTTCATAGTCTGCTTCTTCGCTTCGGATGTTCACTACATAAAATGAAAGAAGACAAGGTCAGATGTGTTTTTCTATGACTACGAGCCTTATACGTGTATTACAGTATTCGAAGAAAATTTCAAAAGTCACGCAGACTTCAGACAGATATACTACCAAGACATGCTGAGTGATTTATTCATGCAGATGATTAATTCACGCAAAGTCCAGACAGATTAGGATGAAAGTCACGCATCATTGCCAGAATCACATTTAAGTGAAAATGACAAAAACACGCTGACAGATCAAGACTAATCTATCCAGAGGATGACTCTCAGAAGTCTGCGTGACTATTTCAACATGGACATTTCTGCCAACATGTGAAAAATCACGCAGAGTCATCATGAAAACTGCGTGAATAATTCAACATTGACATCTCTGCCAACATGTGAAAAATCACGCAGAGTCATTATGAAAGCTGCGTGACTATTTCAACATGGACATTTCTGCCAACATGAAAAATCACGCAGAGTCATGAGAGCCATACTCCTTTGCGTGAAACACAGAGCTTCGTAAACACGAAGATGTGAAGTATGGCCGACCCTAAAGAGGGGGCATACTTTATTAATATCCTTTGCCCTAAGAAGGGGGGATATATTTCTGAAGTTCATTATTTATCTTAAGATCCTAAAAATTCTATGTGGAGTTCATCTTCATCGAAGTCATCTTCAAACAGTTCGTATCCCCCATCACTTACGCTGCATAGGAGGATGCGTGATTTCGCGTCGAGGGAGCCTGTCGGTTGTGGCACGCGAGGAAGTCGCAGGGGCTTTCCCCTTGGCCTGAGCATCGGCTTTCTTGGGAGCCATTTCTGCTGGAAAAGGAAAGAAGAAGTCGGGGAAGAAGAAGTTCGTCGGGGAAGATGAAGTTCTCTTCTGTGGATTCTCTCTCTCTAAAGCAAGTAAAGAAGGAAAGAAGTGATCTATGACTTATTTATAGGCTCATGAAGAATTCTAAACGGCAATATCATTATTTGCCTCGATTTAGGAGCTTGATACGGGATCCTAACTGCACAGAATCCCAACGGTCTAATCATTTAGGAGTAAATATCTCTTTAAAGTCATCTCAGCGTGACAAAGTCCAAAAGTCACGCTGAGTTGATCAAGACAGAGTCTAAAAATCACGCTGAGTTGATCAGGACAATATTTAAAAGTTACGCTGGGAGACAGCTCATCATTTGTCAGAGTGTCATTATGACTTACAGCACGACAGTCGAAGAAAGTCTCCTCGTATGCCACGTATGTACGGAACTCGGGAGATCACAGCCGACTATTGCGTGACTTTTGAAATCTTCTTCAATAAGACTCAGCCTTCACCAAGTTGGCGTACCAAAAGTGCTTATTGTCATTTAATGCGACTAACAAGGCAATTACTGTCAGAGATTTTGTGTCAGTCGAGGCACGTCGAATCAAGACAGCTGGCAGTCCTGGTTCAAGTCTGCGTGTATTTTGAACTTCTATGTTCCTTCCTCAAGTCTGCGTGTATTTTGAGCTTTCTGTCTCAAGTTTGCGTGGATTCTGAAGCTTCCTGCCCCACGTCTGCGTGGATTTTGAAGCTTTCTGCCCCACGTCTGCATGGATTCTGAAGCTTTTTGTCCCAAGTCTGCGTAGATTCTGAAGCTTCTTACCCCAAGTTTGCGTGGATTTTGAAGCTTTCTGACCGAAGTCTGCGTGGATTTCGTCTTCAATAAGTCTGCGTGGATTTTATCAAATTGGAGTACGTGGCAGCCATGCCACTGATCTCTCGCCTGCGTGTCCTGTCACTTGCACACGACTCATGCATGATTGCCATGTGTCTAACAGTTACAGGCCACGTCCAGTAACTGCTCATGACTTTGCGTATGTTAAATCCTGCGTGATTTTCAACTATGCACAGGTTGTGAAGACAGTTATCCTTTCAGTTATTTTTGACTCTATAAATAGGGTTCTTTTCTCATTCATTGTACAGATACATAGTTAGCTAAATTACTGTCAAAATTTTGAGAGCTTTTCTTCTTCGCATTGTCCAAGGGATAAAGCGATCGTCTTCTAGATCGGATTCCTACAGTTGTAATTTTCCCAGAAACACAATAAATAAAGTGAATTTATTTATGGAAAACAGTCACGATTCAGATATATATGAGTCTTCTCCCTGTTTATGTGCAAACCTGACATCAAAGCAAACTCATCTAAGATATTGTTCAAAGTTTTCATAGCCATCTCCGTAGGCTCAACGAACACAAGGAGATCATCCGCATATATTAAGTGAGATACAGTAGGTTGTATTCGCTTATAAAGCGACGTGATTCGTCGTGAGACCACAGCAAGCTCCATCTGACATGAAAAATACTCCATGATTATAGTGAACAAATAAGGGAATAGCGGATCACCATGTCTAATGCCCATCGTACTCCCGAAGTATCCGTACGGCTGGCCTTTAATGAGTACAGAGAACGTGGGAGTTGTGATGCACTCCTTAATCATGTCTACCCACCATTCTTCAAAACCCATGTCCCGTAGCATCTGACAGACGAAACTTCTGTTGACCATATCATATGCTTTTCGAATATCAAGTTTTATACACCCTTTTCGTCCGCCACCCTTATTGAATTCCCTTACTAGTTCATGAGCCACAAAGTAATTTTTTGCAATGGATCGACCTTTGATAAATGCGGATTGATTATCCGAGATTAAGCCCTACATTAACTCCCGCATCCTGTTACACATTACGTAAGTAATAATTTTATAAATGAAATTGCAACAAGATATTGGCCGGAAGTCTGCTAATTCTGTTGCGTTATCTTTCTTGGGTATGAGCGATAAGAAAGTGTGATTCAACTCTTTCACAAGTCGTCCACTACTGAAAAACTCTTGGACCCGCAGCACTTGGTATTTCAGTTCTCCCCAATGTTTCTTGTAGAAAGCAACATTAAAACCATCTGGACCCGACGATTTGTTAGGATCAGCTCTATTTATGATCACACCTACTTCCTCCATAGAGACTTATTTCTTCAGTAATTGGTTACCTTCCGCTGTTACTAATCTTTTGCACATAATAGTAGGGAAATAAACCAAATAATCTGACTGGTTATATAAGGACGATAAGTACCTGACCGCGTCTTCCCCTATTTTTCGATCATCTGTAGTCGAAACTCCACATGCATCAAGAATAGGGCCAACAGAGTTCCTGTGTTGTCTTGTTTTGATAATTGAGTGGAAGAACCTCGAACACCGATCTCTCCGTCACGGAGCCAAGAACATTTGGCCTGCCGTTGGAGACGAATTTCCTCATGAAACCTTGTCTTTCTCACCGCTTCTTGAAGGTCCAGTTCCTTTTGCGCTAGGCCAGCGTCCATAGGTTGGGCTTGCAGCACAATTTGGATGTTATGTAACTCCTTCTCCAATTCTTCAAGGTTAAGCCGGGTCTGAGTTCTGTTCCAGGCCTTCAACGCCTTCTTGACCTGTTTAAGACGATGAATAAGACAAATTTGAGTGCGGCTAGACATTATTAAACCGGAACGACCGACGATGAGTCGAAGTGGGCTCGCGAAGACGAATAAGAAGTGGCACGTGATCGCTCGTTCCGTTTACGAGGCCCGCCACCTTGATATCCGGGAACATCGATATCCATTTATTATTGCATAGTGCCCTGTCCAGCCGGCATAGTACTCGATTATGCACCGAACTATTACTCCATGTCCATATTTGGCCCGTGCGGGACATGCACGTCAATCCTGCCGCAAGCAGACAGTCTTAGAAGTCGACAAAAACGGGAGCCAGGACTTGTCGTCCTCCAATCTTCTCTGATACCGATGCTATCGGGTTAAAGTCACCACACATAACAAGGGGCGCGTTGTCGGCGATGGAATTAGCAACCTGAACCGGGTCCTTCCATAACTGGAATCGTTGCCGACGGTCGTTATGTCCGTAAACTGCTCCGACTACGATGCGAAGTCCCCCTTTGTTAGTAAACTCCATCACTATTAGTTGATTCGATAAGAACTTTTGTTGGCCTTTCCAGACACGCTCATCCCACTGCACCCAGATACGCGCTACGCCACTTATTAGAGTATTGTGAGTAGACCTCCAATATGGAGGAGTGCGACTATCCAGTCTACTAGTCGCTTTAATTTTCCTTTTCAGAATTGAAACAATAGTGCACTCAAACCGCTACCACTACCACTAGCATTATACCATATTTTAGTTCGGTTCGATTCAGTTCGGCATTTTCGGTACGATATTACACTCAAACCGCTACCACTACCATTATACCATATTTTAGTAGGTTTGTCGATTCCGTATCGGTTCACAATTTCGATTTGATTTCTCAAAATATTTTTAATCGATATGGGGTCGGTTTTTGGGTAACGGTCGGTATTTGCTAACCCTAATGCTCCGCATGTAAATTGGTTCGGTTCGGTTCGTGTCATGACTTATAAATCCCTAATATTAAATTATTAATTAATTATTATTTTTAACAATTAATTATAAATTATAAATTAAAATGGGTATAATTTTATTTTAAATATATAGATATACATTAAATTTTGCATAGAAACTCTTAGGCAAATTTCAAATTTGCACAACCCATGTGGACACCTCACCTAGACATGTGTCAATTCCTAGTGCAAGTGGCAAGTTTTCATGCCACTTGTCACTTGGCATGAAGATAGGGGGGACCATTATATCCCATCTAAACCTCTCTCTCTCCATTCTACCATTTCTTTTTCCCTTTTCCTTTCTTTGTTGCTGCGGCTGCTGCCGAGGCCACCGGCCACCCGCGCCCGGACCCGCCGCCACCACCCGCGCCCGACGCCGCCACCACACGCCACCGACGCCGCCGCCGTCGTCAGCCCCACCACCACCATCTTCTCCTCCTCTTCCTAAACCTAGGTATTATCTCTTCTTTTCCCCAATCTATCTAAATTAAAACCCTAGGTCAGATTCTAAAATCCCAAATTTCTGGAATAGGGAGGAATATAGGAGGAAAGCAGGGTTTCACTTGGAATTAGGGAAGAAATTTCTGAGTTTTGCTCAAGACCAAGGCAAGTTCTCTTCAATTTTCTCTTCCTCTTGAATATTGTTCAAGAATTAAATTCCTAAAAATTTTCTTTGAATTAGTATGAGATAATCACATTCTGAAATTTAAATAATTTCATGACAAATTCACTTTTGTGAGAATATAATGTGGAAATAGGCTTTGAATTGGATAAGGAACCATTTATGGATACAACAATATGTGGACACACATACATGGACACAAGTATTGAATATTTATATCATGAAATAAATTTTTCGAAATAAATTTTTTATTTACATACATATACATGATCCTTGTTATACATAAATGCATGAATAGGCATAAATATGTGTAACATGCTAGCATAAAATATATTCACCTATATTACGATATAGAATTGGATACGGAACAAGAAACTTTATTGTCATGGACACAACACAAATAATTACTTTGATCAAACATATATTTGGACACAATGAATAAATACTCCTACTATATTCATAGATGTATATATATAGAAAAATACACAAATATAACCCATGAAGTATATATATATATATATATATATATATATATATATATATATATATATATATATATATATATATATATATATATATATATATATATACATGATACCAAATATACATATAACTTGACACATTTCTATGTTGTATGAATATATACACATGAACATTATGACACCCAATTCTGAATTTTATTGTATATATATATATATATATATATATATATATATATATTTTATATATATATATATATATATATATATATATATATATATATATATATATATATATATATATATATATATATACATTTTGTTACCATAAGAAGATACAAACTCTTGTATATATAATTCATGGACAAATGTAAGCCTAGGCATAAATAAAGACTTAACCTATACACTCAAGCAATAGATACGTATATTTCCTTCTTGAATAAGAATTGCAAATGAGTTAGATTTCCACTTTTACATGCTACATCAATTCTGTCCACAATCAAAAATATACCTATTTTACATATTTGGTTTGATTATTTAGTTAAAAATGAATGTTTATAGGTACCTATGTGCTAAGGTAACATTACACTCATAAATCTTCAAGTTTAAACTTCCTTTACACCTTTAAAAAGCTAAACATGTATATATATCAGGTATGAGTTGAATAAAACCGTTAGATTTAATTATGTAGTTATTATTAAGCCAAATATTGCAAAGCAATCAAATTATTGACATTCGGAAGCGAGACTTTGATATCATTATGTTAACTAATAATCTTGTTTTCTTGAATTTTGATAGCTTTTAGAAGAATCAAAATTGTGGCAACCAAAAATAATAAATTGCTTGCTTGCTTGAGGTAAGAAAGCTTTAAATTTTGATTAAATATTATAAATGCGTGGTCCGGTGTTGAGAGTTGCTCCACCGAAGGGGTCGGCGTACCCGGATATTAACTGCGTGGTCCGGTGTTGAGAGTTGCTCCACCGAAGGGGTCGGCGTACCCAATTATTGTATTTTATCTATTGTAAAATTGTTCCGAGTCAACCAATACAAAGGAGACTCTGCCGAAATTTTCAATAATTTCGGGAGTTAGTCAAATTTTAGAAACTTTAGGTTTTGGAAAACCTAAAATAGAAATCTAAAATTTTATCTAGTTTCTAGTCCGGTTGATCCTACCATATGGCGTGTTGTTCTAATACACGAGATGGTACGATAAGTAAAGGAGCGTTTCTTGCCAACGACTTACCATATGACGTGTCACACACAGATGGTAATAGGTTGGATAAATACTTCCTCCAACAAGGGTTACCGTATGGCGTATTATCCATATATACGGGACGGTAATCAAGTTGAGGATAATATTAGACTTAAGGATCAATAGACATTGTCCATATTTATAGCTACATCATGGGGTGGGAGAGAACAACTGGATCACAACCATCGAAATCCCTGCAATATAACTACACCAGTAAAAGCTGATCAGTAGTCCCGCATCTGTAGGGCCTTACGATGTCGGGGGGTGAGGCCTAGCTCACCAACAGAGAACAGTCCAGTAAATTCCGAAAATAAAACGGAATTTAAAAAGTTAATGCATACAAGTTTTTCCACAAGATGTGGAGGGGTCGGAATCTAAGGCGCCGTACCCAATACAGACACCACCTGGTCCCGGATAAATGGGATTATTGTCGGGAAAATAGAGGGTGATCGTGATCCACATGTGTTCTCTACAAAAGTGCATAATCATGAGGCATAGAGTTATGTCTAGTATGATAAATTGTCGAATTTGAAGTATCTAATACTTCCATTTGTTCCACAAGGTAGTCATTTATTTGAATTTCCTAAAATCTTCTAAAGTTTTGTTTTTTTATTTATTATCGCCTTTGATCGAGGACTTGCTTGTCGTTTCTAAACGACCTAGTATTTGTTCACTAGGAGAAGACGACGAGCCTGCGGACCTGCTTCCACTTTATGATGAGAACAATGGCGAGGAGTAGGCTATTCAAGGAATCATGATCAACACTGTTTTGTAATTGCATATGTAAATTATTGTTTTGTAATATGGAACTGTATATATGGTAATCTTAGAAAAACAATTATTGTATGATAGCTATAATCGATGTAATTAAATATAGTAGTTGTACTTGTACTTTTCCATTCAAGCCTTTACAGGCGACAATCACAATACGGGTGCGAAAGTACTCGTAGGGTGCGTAGCCTGGAGATGTGTTGCCTGCCCAATTTATTATAATTGAGAAGCGGGGCGTGACACGTCTTTAAGTGGTGGCCCATGCAGGTCCGCACAGAATGGAAAAGTTAGGATAAGTGAATAGGTTAAAAAGAATTAGGAAATTATATAAGTTATAATTAAAGTAAGTTAAAACCTTGATTTCAATTACACCCTAGAAGTTTTCTAAGGATAGGTTTTACCGAAGCATTTAGGAAGTACCAATGACACTACTTAGATTTTTATATTTCTTATGCTATCTGACCTATCTATTTTATTTTGGGATACTTATTGGTGGGTACTAATTTAGAGCTTCATGGGTGTAGATCATGCCTCGCTTCCTGCCTTGTGCTAGGTTGGGGAATAGCATTCACAGTTTAGATGGATATTACCGATTTGCAAAAAGGAAATGGCGACTCGCACCTAAACAGATGATAAGGGTATATGGAGTGCATTATGAGCTCGAATATCCTGTGATATCAGAAGTCGCTGATGAAAATGTGAAGTTTTTCAATAAGATGAATTATTTCGTGCTTATCAAAATGCAAACACATGGAGATCCGGGTGTAAATGACTACAATGGAACTTTCGAGGAATGGCTGGAATTCCACCCAGACGCAACTGTTATCGGAAAGAAGGAAATGCTGATATAATATATGTTATGGGAAGAAATGTAAATATGTAATATAATTTTTGTCTGCTGTTAGCCTCTTTTTGTAAAACAGCAGATGTATATAAGGACCTGAAGGAAGACTGTGATCATGTATATGTACATATGTTGAATATATATATAAAAAGGGGGTACTTTGCAAATATTACTTGGTTAAAAGTAGACTTTAAAAATTTAACTTTATCTTATTTTTATGTTATTTTCGGGGATTTTATATACATTGTTGGCATTTATTATTATTAATTTTCATTTGAGAATTATAATGGGTGTAGGTTATGGACCTGTTCCTACCAAGCTTACTCTGGGATGGAAGTGATTACACTCTTTATTTATATCAACAAATGGTAAGGGAACGATGGGGGTTACCAGATTGGTATAACATGCCAGTATATGAGATAAAATATGGTATTCAGCGGCCTGTTATAAGAGACATAGAGGATGGGGCAGAAGTATATCATGTAAGGGAGATCCATTTCATATATGTTCGGGATCCAAACTACATATACTCTTACCCCAAGGTAGAAGGCTATGAAGGGACATACGACGACTGGGAAGAACACTATCCAGAAGCTACAGTTCTTCAAAGTGGACGTGTGTTTCTGTGTGCTGGGAGCTCTTCTATATAGACCAAGAGCAGTGTAGCCCTATGTGTTGTAAATAGGAGGGCGTGTTTTGTCTGTTGTATCTCATTTTGTAAAAAACAACAGATGTATATAGAGGCCACGAGTAGGAGGGATACTTATATGGGTAGTCTGTATATGTAAATATCTAGTAAAGCTAACAGTATGTTGTACCATTTTGATGAATAGTAAATGAATATGCTGTTTCTTACTCTTTTGGAAATACATGTGTTCTTTGATATTGAATTTCTTGAATCTTTGAGATATAAGATACTTTGATATCTTGTATATCTCAAATCAAATTTTGATATATCTACTAAATCATGGAATACAAAAACCAGTTCCTGAAAATTTCCATCTTTGAATTGTTCAGGGGATGGACAATTTAAATAATCCTTCTTCATCTACTCCTGCCAACCAAGCTGAACAGAACACTCTCGATGTATGTCAGTTGCTACGACAGATTTTAGAAAGTCATAGCCAGCAGGCTAATGCAACACAAGCTACGACGGCTGCATTAATAGAACAGCTACGGACTCCATCTAAACCTAAGAAGAAGTCGGTGGCTGACTATAGGGATCTGGATCCACCCAAGTTTCGTGGGACCGAAAGTCCTATGGAAGCTGGACAGTGGATGAGAACCACAGAGGGACTGATGAAGGCAGCAAATATTAGTCCCGAAGACATGGTAGCAGTCATCCGGATCCAACTTTTAGATGTTGCAGATAGTTGGTGGAGCGCTGAACATCCTGAGGAATCTAATGAAGTAGTTTCTTGGGAAGAATTCAAAAGAAAGTTTGAAGAACGATTCTTTCCAAGATCAGCAAGACTGGAGCTAGAGCGAAGGTTTATCCAACTGAAGCAAGGAAGTTTAACTGTGGATGGATATGCCGCAGAATTCACCAGATTGAGTAAGTTCGCATCTTATATGGTGACAACTGAGGAAGCAAAGGTGGGCCTCTTCCAAGAAGGACTAAATCCTGAACTGAAGCATAAGGTAGCACCATATCGATGCAAGACCTACTCGGAGATAACTGAGGCCGCACGAGATCAAGAAAGGATGTTGAAGGAAAGACAATCTCAAAGGTCGGGAGGTTCAAAGAGATCATGGAATACAGGATCTTCATCCCAGAAGAGCCCATGGCAAGGACCTCCTAAGCGTCCTCAAACGGGACAAACAAAGGAAGTAACCACTTGCAATTTTTGTGGAAAAGTAGGACACATCAAGAGCAACTGTAGACTACTCAATGGTCTGTGTTTGAAGTGTGGACTTCCAGGGCACCAGGCTTACCAGTGTACTATGAACAAATTCGGACCACATAATCCTCAGCATGGTCCAAGGCCAATGCTACAAGGGAATCATCCCAGACCTATGAACCAAGCAACGACGAATCCCCGAGCAATTGTACCATCCGGATACCAGCATAGGCCCCCACTGGCTCCACAGGCACATCAGTTTCAACAGGCCCAAAAGGCAAAGCAGCCACACCTGGGCAATAAGAAGAAAAAACATGGTCAAGCCTTCATGATGGATTCAGAAGAGGCTGAAATCGCGGGTGAAGTAGTGACAGGTACTATACTAGTTTCATCGTATCCCGCATCAGTTTTATTTGATTCAGGAGAAACACACTCTTTCATATCTGCTAACTTTTTATCACAACGAGAAATTGAATCACAACCCTTGATTAAGAAGCTGAACATTCTTACGGGTAATGGAGTAGTAAAGGTTAATCGTGTCTGTAAAGCATGTCCAGTTAAACTAGGCGGGGGAGCATTTCGGGTAAGATTATTAGTTTTTCCAATGAATAACTATGATGTGGTATTGGGGATGGATTGGTTGACAAAAACATCAGCCAATATAGACTGTGGCCAAGGTAGGATTTTATTTCAACTTCCCAATAAGAAGACATATGAATTTAACCGAAATCAAAAAGAATTTGATGCTAGAGAATTGGAAAAGCTTGAATTACCAACTCGAGGAAGATTTCAAGAATTGGAGGAAGAACAATTTCCAAGGGTTGTAGAAGAATTCAAAGATGTATTTCCACAAGAATTACCCGGATTACCGCCAGATAGGGCAGTAGAATTTTCCATTAATTTGATACCCGGAGCAGCTCCTATAGCCAAGAAAATTTATCCAATGAACAAAGAAGAATTAGCAGAGCTAAATAAGCAGATCAAGGAGTTATTGTCCAAAGGATTCATTCAACCAAGTGCCTCACCCTGGGGTGCGCCAGTTTTATTTGTAAAGAAGAAGGATGGAACCCTACGATTAGTCATTGACTATAGGGCATTAAATGAAGTCACCATCAAAAACAAATATCCCTTGCCAAGAATTGATGAATTATTTGACCAACTAGGAGAAGCAAAAGTATTCTCGAAGATTGATTTAAGATCGGGGTATCATCAAGTAAAGGTGAAAAAGGAAGATGTTCAGAAGACAGCATTTAGAACTCGCTATGGACATTACGAATTTTTAGTTATGCCATTCGGGTTAACTAATGCTCCTGCCATATTTATGGATCTGATGAACAGAATATTTTATCAATACTTGGATAAATTTGTGATTGTGTTTATTGATGATATATTGATATACTCAAGGAATGAAAAAGAACATGAAGAACATTTGAGAATAGTACTCCAAACATTACGGCAAGAGAAGTTGTATGGAAAATTAAGCAAATGTGAATTCTGGTTAGACAAAATTTCCTTCCTGGGTCATATAGTGAGTGGAGAAGGGATATCGGTAGATCCCAAGAAAATAGAAGCTGTCAAATCTTGGCCTACTCCTAAGAATGTAGCAGAAATCTGAAGCTTTCTTGGTCTAGCCGGATATTATAGAAGATTTGTAGAAAATTTCTCAAGAATTGCGGAGCCACTTACTCGATTAACCCGAAAAAATAAAAAATTTAATTGGACTGATAAGTGTCAAGCTGCTTTTGAGGAACTGAAGGAAAGACTTATCACGGCTCCAGTACTGGCTCTACCATCTGGATCAGGAGGGTATGAGATTTATAGTGATGCCTCAGGAAAAGGATTAGGCTGTGTATTAATGCAACATGGAAGAGTTATTGCTTATGCTTCTCGTCAACTGAAGACACATGAAAGAAATTACCCAACTCATGATCTGGAATTGACAGCTGTGGTTTTTGCCTTAAAGTTATGGAGACACTACCTATATGGTGAACAAGTCAAGATATATACAGATCATAAAAGTTTGAAATATGTATTTACTCAAAAGGAGTTGAATATGAGGCAACGAAGGTGGCTAGAGTTACTTAAGGACTTTGACATGGAGTTGGAATATCATCCGAAAAAGGCTAACAAAGTGGCCGATGCCTTAAGTAGAAGACCATCAGCTTTCTTTATGAATACATCTAAAGAAATACTGGAAGATTTAAGAAAGATGGGGATTGAAGTAATAGGTCCAGTAACAGATGGAATATGGGAAAACTTACAGATACAATCACCCCTAATAGAAAGAATCAAAGAGGCACAAAAGGATGATAGGAAATTGCAAGGATTATGGAGCAAGACTGAGGCTGGAACACAAACAGGATTGATTAAACATTTCGATGGATCCTTGAGGTTTGGAAACCGATTATGTGTGCCATATGGAGAACTCAGGACAGAGATAATGTCAGAAGCACATAGCTCACAATATTCTATTCATCCTGGGAGTACGAAGATGTATAAAGATCTGAAACAAAATTTTTGGTGGCATGGAATGAAACAAGAGATAGCCAAATTTGTGTCAAAATGCTTGGTATGTCAACAAGTAAAGGCCGAACATCAACGGACCGCCGGGCTTTTGCAACCTCTGCCTGTACCTGAATGGAAATGGGAACATATTACAATGGATTTTGTATCCGGACTCCCAAAGACCAGAAAGGGTAATAATGCCATATGGGTAATGGTAGACAGGCTTACAAAGTCAGCAAGATTTCTACCATTCCGGATCGGTCAACCTACCGAGCTATTGGCTGACATGTATATGAAGAATATTGTTAGTCAATATGGGGTACCGGTGAGTATCGTCTCAGACAGAGATACTCGATTTACTTCTAAATTTTGGAGAAGCCTGCAAGATAGTCTCGGTACTCATCTGAAATTCAGTACATCATACCATCCACAAACCGACGGTCAGTCAGAAAGGGTAATCCAAATCCTCGAAGATATGTTGAGAGCTTGTACCTTAGACTTCGGGGGATCCTAGGATGACCATTTACATTTAATAGAGTTCTCCTATAATAACAGCTATCAGGCTAGCATCAAAATGGCACCATTTGAAGCCTTATACGGAAGGAAGTGTCGGTCACCAATATGCTGGAGTGATGTAGGAGAACGTCAGCTTTTGGGCCCAGAGCTAGTCACTCAAACTGTAGACAAGGTCAAGGCAATTCGGAGTCATCTCCAAGCAGCACAAGACCGACATAAAATGTGGGCCGACAAGCACAGAAGGAACTTGGATTTCAAGGCCGGTGATTATGTATTTTTAAAGATTTCACCAACTCGAGGAACTATCAGATTTGGGACAAGAGGAAAGCTAAGTCCAAGATACATTGGACCATTTGATATACTAGAGAAAATTGGGAATGTATCTTACAAACTGGCTCTACCACCGTCCCTCGAAGGAGTCCATAACATCTTCCATGTATCTCAACTTCGAAGATATGTGCCAGACCCCAGTCACATACTCGATCATTCAGAAATCACAGTGGGTCCCACTCTACGCCTAAAACAGAAGCCGGTGAAAATTTTGGATCGTAGGGAGAAGGTACTCCGAAATCGGATCATTCCACTTGTTCGAGTAGCATGGAGCAAAGATTCTCCAGGAGAATCAACTTGGGAGAAAGAAGAGGACATGCGGAACCAGTATCCGTACCTGTTTACCGAACAAGGTTAGTTATTTCCATAATTTATTTGATTTGTTATTTCAAATTCCGAGGACGGAATTTTCTTTTAAGGAGGGTAGAATGTCATGACTTATAAATCCCTAATATTAAATTATTAATTAATTATTATTTTTAACAATTAATTATAAATTATAAATTAAAATGGGTATAATTTTATTTTAAATATATAGATATACATTAAATTTTGCATAGAAACCCTTAGGCAAATTTCAAATTTGCACAACCCATGTGGACACCTCACCTAGACATGTGTCAATTCCTAGTGCAAGTGGCAAGTTTTCATGCCACTTGTCACTTGGCATGAAGAGAGGGGGGACCATTATATCCCATCTAAACCTCTCTCTCTCCATTCTACCATTTCTTTTTCCCTTTTCCTTTCTTTGTTGCTGCGGCTGCTGCCGAGGCCACCGGCCACCCGCGCCCGGACCCGCCGCCACCACCCGCGCCCGACGCCGCCACCACACGCCACCGACGCCGCCGCCGTCGTCAGCCCCACCACCACCATCTTCTCCTCCTCTTCCTAAACCTAGGTATTATCTCTTCTTTTCCCCAATCTATCTAAATTAAAACCCTAGGTCAGATTCTAAAATCCCAAATTTCTGGAATAGGGAGGAATATAGGAGGAAAGCAGGGTTTCACTTGGAATTAGGGAAAAAATTTCTGAGTTTTGCTCAAGACCAAGGCAAGTTCTCTTCAATTTTCTCTTCCTCTTGAATATTGTTCAAGAATTAAATTCCTAAAATTTTTCTTTGAATTAGTATGAGATAATCACATTCTGAAATTTAAATAATTTCATGACAAATTCACTTTTGTGAGAATATAATGTGGAAATAGGCTTTGAATTGGATAAGGAACCATTTATGGATACAACAATATGTGGACACACATACATGGACACAAGTATTGAATATTTATATCATGAAATAAATTTTTCGAAATAAATTTTTTATTTACATACATATACATGATCCTTGTTATACATAAATGCATGAATAGGCATAAATATGTGTAGCATGCTAGCATAAAATATATTCACCTATATTACGATATAGAATTGGATACGGAACAAGAAACTTTATTGTCATGGACACAACACAAATAATTACTTTGATCAAACATATATTTGGACACAATGAATAAATACTCCTACTATATTCATAGATGTATATATATAGAAAAATACACAAATATAACCCATGAAGTATATATATATATATACATATATATATACATGATACCATATATACATATAACTTGACACATTTCTATGTTGTATGAATATATACACATGAACATTATGACACCCAATTCTGAATTTTATTGTATATATATATATATATATATATATATATATATATACATTTTGTTACCATAAGAAGATACAAACTCTTGTATATATAATTCATGGACAAATGTAAGCCTAGGCATAAATAAAGACTTAACCTATACACTCAAGCAATAGATACGTATATTTCCTATATTTCCTTCTTGAATAAGAATTGCAAATGAGTTAGATTTCCACTTTTACATGCTACATCAATTCTGTCCACAATCAAAAATATACCTATTTTACATATTTGATTTGATTATTTAGTTAAAAATGAATGTTTATAGGTACCTATGTGCTAAGGTAACATTACACTCATAAATCTTCAAGTTTAAACTTCCTTTACACCTTTAAAAAGCTAAACATGTATATATATCAGGTATGAGTTGAATAAAACCGTTAGATTTAATTATGTAGTTATTATTAAGCCAAATATTGCAAAGCAATCAAATTATTGACATTCGGAAGCGAGACTTTGATATCATTATGTTAACTAATAATCTTGTTTTCTTGAATTTTGATAGCTTTTAGAAGAATCAAAATTGTGGCAACCAAAAATAATAAATTGCTTGCTTGCTTGAGGTAAGAAAGCTTTAAATTTTGATTAAATATTATAAATGCGTGGTCCGGTGTTGAGAGTTGCTCCACCGAAGGGGTCGGCGTACCCGGATATTAACTGCGTGGTCCGGTGTTGAGAGTTGCTCCACCGAAGGGGTCGGCGTACCCAATTATTGTATTTTATCTATTGTAAAATTGTTCCGAGTCAACCAATACAAAGGAGACTCTGCCGAAATTTTCAATAATTTCGGGAGTTAGTCAAATTTTAGAAACTTTAGGTTTTGGAAAACCTAAAATAGAAATCTAAAATTTTATCTAGTTTCTAGTCCGGTTGATCCTACCATATGGCGTGTTGTTCTAATACACGAGATGGTACGATAAGTAAAGGAGCGTTTCTTGCCAACGACTTACCATATGACGTGTCACACACAGATGGTAATAGGTTGGATAAATACTTCCTCCAACAAGGGTTACCGTATGGCGTATTATCCATATATACGGGACGGTAATCAAGTTGAGGATAATATTAGACTTAAGGATCAATAGACATTGTCCATATTTATAGCTACATCATGGGGTGGGAGAGAACAACTGGATCACAACCATCGAAATCCCTGCAATATAACTACACCAGTAAAAGCTGATCAGTAGTCCCGCATCTGTAGGGCCTTACGATGTCGGGGGGTGAGGCCTAGCTCACCAACAGAGAACAGTCCAGTAAATTCCGAAAATAAAACGGAATTTAAAAAGTTAATGCATACAAGTTTTTCCACAAGATGTGGAGGGGTCGGAATCTAAGGCGCCGTACCCAATACAGACACCACCTGGTCCCGGGTAAATGGGATTATTGTCGGGAAAATAGAGGGTGATCGTGATCCACATGTGTTCTCTACAAAAGTGCATAATCATGAGGCATAGAGTTATGTCTAGTATGATAAATTGTCGAATTTGAAGTATCTAATACTTCCATTTGTTCCACAAGGTAGTCATTTATTTGAATTTCCTAAAATCTTCTAAAGTTTTGTTTTTTTATTTATTATCGCCTTTGATCGAGGACTTGCTTGTCGTTTCTAAACGACCTAGTATTTGTTCACTAGGAGAAGACGACGAGCCTGCGGACCTGCTTCCACTTTATGACGAGAACAATGGCGAGGAGTAGGCTATTCAAGGAATCATGATCAACACTGTTTTGTAATTGCATATGTAAATTATTGTTTTGTAATATGGAACTGTATATATGGTAATCTTAGAAAAACAATTATTGTATGATAGCTATAATCGATGTAATTAAATATAGTAGTTGTACTTGTACTTTTCCATTCAAGCCTTTACAGGCGACAATCGCAATACGGGTGCGAAAGTACTCGTAGGGTGCGTAGCCTGGAGATGTGTTGCCTGCCCAATTTATTATAATTGAGAAGCGGGGCGTGACAGTTCGGTTCGGTTTGGTTCCGCTCGGTTCTGTTTTTTCGGTTCAATGGGGTTTCGAGAAATTGTGGTTCGGTTTTATTTGACCAAATATAAAGCGAACGCTCAGTCCGGTCTTGATAAAAAAAACCAGAGGCGGATGAGAGTGACCACACGGACTCGCTCTCTGTTCGCTCTCCTTCTTCTCGAATGAAAAAATTAGGGTCAGGTTATCGAGCGCTCACACAAAAGTGAGGCGGGAGAGCGAGAAGAGGAACGAACAACTCGAAATCGAGATTCCGAGCAGACCACGAGCTCGATCCAGAACTCGAATCGAACGCAGCCGCCGGAGAAATATAGGGTTCCGGCGACGAACCGGTGCTCAAACCGCTCGTGGGACTCGTCTCGGCGGCGGCTCTGAGATCTCCAGCGGGGAGTTCCGGCGCGGCGACCACACCGATTCGATCAGGTACTCCTAGAAATTAGGGTTTCGAATCGGATTTTGACGGATTAAAATTTCGTCGGCTCTTCGCGACGAGAATTAGGTTTTTTTGAATGGATTTGTGAAGAAAATTGGGGGTTTGGGAATGGGGATGAGAATTAGGGTTTTGGGGTGGACGGGGGAGTCTGGTTTATTCTTCTGCGAGTTGGCTCAAAAGTGCAATTAGCTTATTAGCTAGGCACTGTACTGTTTCTGTTTGTTTGAAATTAGATCTTGCATAATAATGTTAATGACAGGATTATGAAGATCCTAATTTAGATTCTGGAGATCATAGATAGATGAGGAGAGAGCGGGAAGATGTATACTCTTCTTTGTTCAAAAAATCGAGAACATTGCTGAGAAATAATCACTGTTTGCATATGCTTGAATCTCCTATTCTTGAGAAATAGTCACTGTTTGCTCATATGTGTAAGCCACTCAGATTTGTATATCAGTCCGTAACTATAAGATTTCCGCACCACGGAACATTGAGATTGAATGTAGTATAGATGCGATTATTGGAGATTGAATTGAATATTGGATAAGAGTGCAAAACTAGCGAACTCCGAAATCAGGTTTCGGACCACGGAACATTGAGATTGAATGTAGTATAGATGCGATTATTGGAGATTGAATTGAATATTGGATCAGATTGCAAAATTAGCGTACTCCGAAATCAGGTTTCGGCTCCACTGGTCTCGGTTCGGCCCCTGCCCTTGGTCGCCAAAGTGTTGGAAGAGGAAGCAGGTGCATCCCGTGGTAAATAGCGTAGGCTCTGGGAAATCAGTTCTTGGCCTTGCAAATTTAAAATTTCTCCCTTGTTATGATGAAAGTTTAGGCAACCATCTCTAGCTACATCTATTAACATCAAGGATGTGGATGAGTACACTTTGAGGACTAGCAACGTATCACCAGAGTAGAAACTAAATATGTCTGTGGACTCTGATTCCTACAGTTATTTTTTTTTTCCCTTTAACCATTTTTTTTCTTTTACCAGACAAATATGGAAGTTGAAGGTGATGAAATATTTAAAATTGAATATTTAGTTATACCAAATTACCAAATGTAGCTATTAGTTGGTACGACCTATGAAAAGTAGGCTTATAAAGGATCCCTACTCTGGTATAACCAAATATTTTATTAATTCTAAATTAATAACTACATTTGAATATTTTGTCTAGAATCCAAAATAATTTACTTAAGAGGAATAAAATGCACAATTAGTTTCAATAACATAAGCTAAGAAACCTGGATACTTTTGTATCCAAATCTCTCTTACTCTTTTGCAGATCATGTCATTTTAGGTGCCACTTCTCGACCAGTTCTCTTTGGAAAAGTAAGCTCACATTATAATCAAACAAGTTGCCAATAAAAAATTGTATCATGGACAACTGGACCAATATTTGATCAGATGTTCTTATCTGAATATTTAGAAACATCGTTTGACTCCATGACTCCATGATCACTCTTCTCAAGTCCGTATCCCTTGCTAAATACTAATTGGATAGCTCTAGCACTAGCTCTAGCTCCACCATAAAGCCATACCATCAAAACCTCCTGCAGGAGTTCACATTTGCACATTTTGCATTGTAATAATCACAACTTTTCCCCCTTTAATTTCTTCCAAAACCATGCTTATTCACACTCCCACATGCTAGCTCTCCTAAGAAAAAAGGACATCCACTTTATTTTGGTTAAGCCTCCCAACTCTTATGGTCATGAAGTAGCGGGGTGAGTTAATACATTACGAAGTGCATAATTCATTTGAGCATCTTTAAACTTGATCAATAATTTCGATATTGTTTCAAAGCATTGCATTGAGTCAGCTTGTAGCTTACTATCGATTTTTTTTTTGTTTTGTTTATATACATCCTTCAAAATATCATAATAAACATGTCGTTTTCCTCAACATCCACTTCTCTTAGCGATGCATCCAACCATTCTTGCAAGCACATGTTGAAATCTGGTTTTGAGATCACGAGGATACATGCACCACACTGCTTTGACAAATACACACTCCCTTAAGAGATGTAAGTCTTTTTGGCCATGCACCCTCAAGGATCATAGAATGGTCGTCTATCAAAACTTTCCTCATTTACAACCGTGCTCGAGATGGAATAATTTATAAGGCCATTCACCATGATTTTATGGGTCTTATCTGGTATTTGTCTCTTCCATGTACTGCCCATAAAACCGTCATCATTGTTCTCCACCCTCCCATTACCCGCTGCATCTGCAAGTTGCTTTTCTGTGCCACAATATACGCACCAACGAACCATAAAAGAACCATTTTTTCACACCTTAAAATGAGCTCATCTCTTCTTGAATAGAGGCCAAATTAGACGCTCTTTATTTCCATTGCCTCTTCCTAGTACAATGTTGGTTCAACGGGCATGTTTTACTATACCTTGATGTCCTTCCATATCTTAAAGTTCTTCAAATTATCTACCGCGTCAAAACAATTCCAATGTAGCTTTGGCATGCATCCTTATGTGCCTCTGTAAGCGTCTTTGCAAAAGATACACTAGATTATAACTTTAGCAACATAATATTTATTATATTAGTATTGTTTAATTTGTACAATTAGTTAATGATTTAATCTAATAACAATAGCCCAAATCCACTAATTGAAATATCAGCCGGTATACTGGTCCAAAATATCAGTTCCGCTAGGGAGGGTCCTTGAATCTAAGGAACACCAATCACGTGGTGCCATGTAGTGAGCGTTATAAGCACGCAAAAATTCAGAAAAAGAAGGAAACAAACAACAAATACAAACAAACAACAAATACAAACAAACGCTCGTCTCTCAGGAGTTGGTAAAATTCGAAATATTTTCTTTTTTATAATATTTTGGTTCTTGAAATTTCTTTAGTACCATCTAGGGATTTGGAGAAAATGAAATTTGATTTTTTTTTCTTTTGGTTACATACATTGATATGATTGATATGATTGGATCTATGTAGATAGTGGTGAAATTTTGATAGGGTTATTGTTAGGGTTTTTGAGAAGAAACGTACAAATTGGCAATCAAAACAAGAAATATTATTTTCTTAGGTCTGAATTATCCACTTGAATTTGGATCAATCTCCTACCTTGATTAAACACTGGCGACTTTATTTTATTGCTATAATATAAGTATTCGTTCTCCTATCTCGATTAATGAAATCCTTGACAATACCATAAAGTTACTATTTTTAGTTTGAACGACTAGGTTAGTATAACCTACTCTACTCAAGAAGAGGAACATATTGTGACTTTTGCTGACCGTCTTAATTTGACATAATAGAAAATGAGTTTGAATCCTCGATTTCAGGTTTTCAGGTCCTTTGTTAATCGCTTACCCCTTTTTCCCATGTGAAAGCACAAACAAACTAGAGAAAGAAGTCGATGTTTATTGCTTGACCTAACTATATGCTATAATTTTTTTATATTCCTTAAGATGTATGACCCTCAGATCGTCATATAGAAAGAGGAAGGAAATATTTTGCGGTAAGTGTTGAAATCAAACATAATATTTGTTCATATATTCCATTCAACTATCGTCAAGGTTTAAAAAAAATTGAAAATTTGGCCTAAATGACAAAATTCGAAGTGAATGGTTTCGATCCGAAACTGAACCAACATGATGGTCAGTCTACCAGCATATAGAGCAACGAGAGAAGATGGTATTAGCAACTAGAGAAAATTAAGAAAGAATAAGAGTCAATCCAGGAGGGAAGGGAGCATAAGAACTTACCTATACTAGTGCTATCGAGCGAGAATGGATCGACGATAGAGAAGTGAGAGATCGGGCAGCCGGGAGCAAGAGTGAATCGACGATGGAGAAGTGAGAAATCGGACAGCCGGGAGATAGAAAATGTAGCCCGATTTCAACTCAAAGAGGCCCTCCCCCATTTTTTCTCTCTTTCTTCACATACACTCCCTCTCCTAATCGGTGAAAATAAGAGGGATGGATAGTGCGAGGGAGCGGTTCACTGTAGGGTTGACAAACGGGTCACATATTTACATAGCACTCCGGAATCCACTTGAGGATCCAACAATCAAAATAATTATCCACTTGAGGGTCTAACAATGAAAATAATAATCCACTTGGTTATACCTAATGACTATTTTTTGGATTCCATGGTTAGAACTACAATGGAGCAGTGCCCAATTATAGTGACCTGCCTACAAGATGTTATGATTTTCTTAGATAATACTCACTCGTACCACTCACATGAAGGACTTTCAAATTGACATATTGCATACAATTTTGTTAAAATTTCTAATATGAGACGTTCATTATACTTCTATTATGGTGTCAAACATACCAATGACTTATGCGATCAACATACTCCTCATACGAGTTTGTATATAGTGTACTATTCTATCTTTGAAGCTCATCTATACAAACCAGCCAAACCTCTCTTCTCTTGAAGCTCAAAGATAAATATTATAGGAGTTTTGGTGGTGGAGAGGCTTTTAAAACTCTTCATGATTGAACATTATCTATAAGCTACAAGGCACTTGTTCTTTCTATTTATTTAGGACTCAAATAGTTGCCAGTTAATCTTCATAAAGCCTAAGACCAACTTTGACCAAGTCCTCGCAAGATTTATTACGTACGCCTGCTAACTTGCGTTTGCTTGTCATTGGTGTGATGAGTATAACTTATCGCGTACGGCATTGATTTGGTTGACACCATAATAAAGATATAATGCTCATTACTAGAATGGGTTCATTTAACGTCTTACATTACTACATTAGAAATCCGGAAAAAAAAAGTATGCAATATGTCAATGTTGAAGTCCTTCATCTTAGTGGTACAAGTGGGTAATTATCCAATCTCGATATTTTGTAGGCATGTAACCAAACATAAATACTACTCATCTGTAGCTCTAACTATGGGTTATCAAAGGATAGTTATTAGGTCTAACAAGTGGGTTATTATTTTGAATGTTGGATCCTCAAGTGGGTTCCAAATTTTGTGTAAATCTGTGACCTATTTGACAACCCTACACTGAACAACTCTCGTACCATCCATTCCTTTTTTATTCTCACCATTCGAGAGAAAGAGAGAGAGAGAGAGAGAGAGGGGAGAGAGGGCTCTTTGAGTTGGAGTGGGGTTGTATTTTCCACCTTCCGGCTGTCTGGTCTCTCACTTCTCTCTATGTTATATTAAGCGCGAGGCGAGGCGAGGCGAGGCGAGGCGACGAAGCTGGCGCTCCGTTTAAGCGTGCTTAGTTAGCACTTCACCCATTTTTACCTACGGAGCCTCCTACATGTAAAATACTCTGTATACACATAAATTTTAATATTTTTTCATACATTCCTATTAGTATATGCATGAATAACAATACCAATTATTAATCAAACAAAGTAACAATATAAATACTATAATCGAAATGCGAAGTCATCAAAATACCATGGTCAAAATAGTCAACAAGCCACACAATGTATACATACTACATAGTCATCAAAATACCATCAAACATAAAAGCTAAGTCTCTAAAGTTCCTATTTTTTCAGGGTCAATTTTTGTTTTGTTCAGTTTTTTTTTATCCAAGGCACTTTTTCCGGCGCCTAACACTAGGCGAGGTGCTATTAAGTGCCGCCTAAGCGACAATTGCTTTTCTGGGACGAGATTTTCCAAAGCGAGGCGTCCAAATTCAAATTTTCGCTTAAGCACCGCTTAAGCATCGCATAAGCGTGCTTTTCACAACATAGAGTCTTCTCTATCTGTATCTGCTCACTCGCGCGATAGCTCTAGTCCTTCCCTCCATGATTGACTCTTCTTAATTTTCTTTTGTTACCAATATCATTATCTTCTATCTCTCTTTCTCTCTATACTCCATATGATGGTAGACATACTATCATCTTGCCTCAATTTCGGATCCTAACTGTTCTATACCGTCTTTCTCCGAATTGAATTTCGTCGTTTGGGTCAAATTTATTTATTTTTAAAATCTTGTAGATAGTTGGATGGGTTATAAGAGCGAAAATTATGTTTGATTTCAACACTTTCTGCTACATATTTATCCTTCTTCTTCCTTTATATAAGACGGTCAGACGGACAAACATGCATCTTCAAGAAAAGGAAAGCATTGTAGTCTGTAGTTAGGTCTGGCAATAAACATCCACTTCTTTCTCTGTCTGCTTGTGTTTTCACGTGGAAAAAGAGGGGTAGGTAGCTAACAGTGGATATGTGGATCTGAAACTGATGATACAAATAAGTTAGATTAGGTCTGTCAGCAAAAGTCACAATATGTTCCTCTTCCTGAGTAGAGTAGGTCATACTAGACTAATAGTTCACACTGTAAATAGTAAGAAAATTCACTATATGTTATCGGCAATGATTTTATTTAATCGAGATGGTAGATTGTATCCTTATTTTGTTGCAATCAACTAGAGTTGACAGTGTCGTTGTATTGTTCATACGGCGGAGGCCGCAACTGCTATATTGGTGGCTTAAGAGAGTACTATAGTGAAATATATTTTGATCGGACAACTATAGATACAGACCTATATTAATTTGTTAGTTGTTACCTTCCTCCTAGAAGGAAATGTAAAAGCTACTAGTGGTATGTTATCCTGTAGGGATGGATTACGACGATAAGCCTTGAGGTTCTTGATAAACTACCATGTCCATGTGTCCGAGGATATACAGGAAGGCGCTGCAGAGATTGGCCCTACTCCTACCGCCACCTCTCTGGCATTGCATACCTTGGTTCAGAGTCTATAATCTCTTGAAAGGAGACATTGTAGTTTACTATCTTATTTATTTTAAAATGGTTTTTATTCTTCTCCATCATGATCAATATTATTAATTTCCTTTTTCTCCTAAATGTTACTTCTCCTTTCTCTTTTTGGTTTATGTATTTTGCTGTCCCCATTTATTCTAATATATCTTTATTATGTATAACTGATGCTGCTTCATTTGCCACCTTTGTCATATTCAGGGCAGGTGAAGAACATCCTATGGCTTCAACGAGGAAATCTAGAAATGTTAACAAGCGCTATGGTAAAATCAATGACGAATGGCTTGAGAAAGATGCGACAAGTGCTAGTAAAAGTAGGACACGAGTAAGTGTTATGGTAACATCACGTAGTGCTTCATTTTTTTCATCTTTTATTTTATGTTTTCATCTTCTTCAATATTACATTCATTGTTTGCATGCTTTCACAGTGAAAAGTTAAATTGTACACCATTTTCTGTCTAAATTACTTGGAGGTATACAAATAGTAGTCGTGGATCTTTCAGATTGGTAATTCTTAACATTTAAAACTGCTTGGTGTTTGAGGTCAATAGTGGCATGGGATATGGCGTCACTGCCAACTGATGCTCACTGTTCTTGTGCTGCTTCCCTTCCCTTGACTAGGAGTTTCTTGTGCTTGAGAGTGTAAATGTGAGGGGTGACCTATAAGGATCAATATTTTTGTGTTTTAAATAAACAAGTTCAAAGTTAGGGATGATAATTAGTGATTGCAGTTTTGCTTTATTTTTCATTAACTTTGAGTGTGCTGTGAAAGAATGAGAGACTACTTTCATATGAAAGGCTCCTATTAACTTAATTGATAGCTTCCTCAGTGTTTCTTGATAAGTACGTCATGAGGATAAGTTGACGCCAAATGGTATGCAAAGTGACACTGGAACCCATTTGCTGATAATCATGTACCGCAGTCCTAGCGGATTTCTTGGTGGAGCAGGATCTCCTTATTAGATGTTGGTGAAAGGGCTGGTGGTGGGAGTAAATTCTCGGCATTAATATTCTTAAAGAAAAAAGATTCGAACGAAATAGTGATTTTAATCAAGTACATATACCCATTACATGTAGTATATTTTGCAGTTAATACAGTGTAATATTTTAATCAAGTACATATACCCTTTACATGTAGTATATTTTGCAGTTAATACAATGTAATAAGATATGTTGTCCTCTCGTTTCTTGTTCATTCTCCTTCTTCTCATATTGGAGCTAGATGAGATCACACAGTATGTATACTGTTCAGCAGTTATCTATTATAGTTAACCAAAGCTTGTTCCTCTAGTACCTCCAAATGATTCTTTTTTTTTTACCGGAGAGACCAATAGTTTGGTCCGGCATCACCAATCCAAAGTCCAAACCTCTGAGGGAAGTTATTTGTTTCTTAACATTAAACCTGTATTTAAGTGTAATTTATGGCCAATCGCCCATAGGTTTTGATTCTGCATCTTCAATGCACCTCCAACATAAGTTCTATTGCTGCTCTCTGCAATAATGCGATAAAGAATTATCTTGGTGCTCTTTAACATCCTGATACGGCAAGGGGCTCTTGGTGCTCTCTAAGTCCTTATTTCGGGGACTAAGCCACTAGCTTCCCAGCAGGAGAAGGGTTCTATATGTACAATACAGAGAGGGGAATGCAGCCTTACACCAAAAACTTGCTGTTAGTTAGTTCTGCATGTATTGCATGAGCCTAAATCCTAATAAATACTCACGCTTATCTATTCCTCCATAGTTTGGCAAATCATTTTAGAGCAATTTGGTCCTTTCCATGGTAAAAGTCCGAGAGTGAAATTCTGCATAGAAGCACCAACCTTGCGATTTATTGTTGTAATACCATAATGCTTGCTTCGTTGTCTTAGTGGGTGATGACTTGTCCTTGACATTCAAAATGCCAAAACAACCTTAAGAACATGTCAACCACCTTAACTTCTTAGTGCTCCAGTATTGTCAGTTCCTATGGAATTTTACCTTATTAGTCACCACACAGTTGCATTTTATGAGAACAGCAAGTAACCATAGGAATGCATTCAGATTATTATTACTAGTATATATGCACGTGCGTCGTAGTTATTATTCATAGATCATAATTAAGAAAATTAAAAAGATACTTGGAGTGGATGATGTCAATGAGTTGGTTTAACTCTGCTGCTTTTAATTATATAGGTTATGGGTTCAATCCTTCGAATTCCGTGGTAACAACATAGAAGACTTAGCAAGTAGCATGTACTTTCGATTTCCGTAACACATTAATTTCTCCATAATGCATCTTTTAAATGGTTGTCAGTGGAATTTATTGCATCTATTCGTTTTAATTAGTATGTATATTGAAGGGTATTTTTGGAAAGAAAATTTAACGGTGAAGCCTACTTTTCACATTATATAGTAGAATAGATTAATTTCTCCATAATGCATCTTTTAAATGGTTGTCAGTGGAATTTATTGCATCTATTCTTTTTAATAGTATATATATTGAAGGGTATTTTTGGCTATGCAGTTAAAAACGAATTTTTTCGTGATAACAGTCCAGTAGAGTTATTGATATTATCACTGATATATCGAATTTATAACGGTAAATATCGATTTGCATTTTTAACACAGTTTTTATATATGAACAACACACTTAATAGTTATCTATTATAAAATATGCAAGAAGAGTTTCTTAAAGCATTAAACTAAAAGGTTCATACCAAAACCAACATTAAAATATAAAAAGTACCCACTTCAACGGTTCAACTAATATGAAAACAAAAAAGATCCCCATTCAACTTTCAACATCTAATAATCTTCATTATCTTTTAACGTAACCTAAATGTGAGTAATATGCCAATTCAACTTTCAACAACTAATATGCAAACAAGCGGGTGTTTTTTCCTCTCCCTACCGTCAACCCTTCATATCTTTTAACCAAACCTAATTGTGAGAAATCGTTTTTTTTTCCAAAACCGATATATCAGAACATATCGGCCGATTATTTCAGTTCCGATATTTAATCGATTGTTTTGCAAAAAATATATCGGCTCAGAGCCGATACCGTTATATATCGGTGATATAACCGATTTGTATCGGTTTTTAACTGCATAGATTTTTGGAAAGAAAATTTCCACGGTGAAGCCTACTTTTCACATTATATAGTAGAACTAGCAGTTGTGTACGTGCATATTTTATGCTAATTTATTACATAATAAAAAGGAGATGTTGCATAATAAGTTGTTTATAATTATTTGAAGAAAATATTTTATAATTTACCAACTTTTATTATGCTATTTTATTGCTATTTGAAAAGTCAAATATTTGTAATAAAATCTTTTTTTTTTTTTGAAAAAATGGGATATTTGTAAATAATTAGTATTTATACCATTGTAGTTTTATAAAGTAAAAGATGGGAAGAGACATGATAATGGATATCAAGTATTTATTATGATAGTGGTATTAATGATGGTAGTTGTGATTAATGATAATTGCATTATAGTTATGATTACACTATTAATTATATTTCAAATTAATCAAAGAAGGTAAGTTAAGGGTATTTTAGGAATCCTAAAAGTTTCATGGTGAAGCCTTTCAAGTTTTCTTATTATAATAATAGATAGATTTGTTGTTATGTATAATGAACTGGTTCTTTCACTTAAATGACAATTATGTAAGTTTAAGCACCCATTCTTTCAACTCTCAAGATCTCAATTTTCCATGAGTCTTTACTTTTTGTATTCTGTTGCTCAATCGACAGAAGCTCTTAATCATATGTTAGGGGCATATTCCATTGATCTAGCTCATCATACACAGGGTCAAAAGACATTTGATTATCTAGAAGAGATGTATTCTGTGACTTATGACATTAAAGACAGCCATTATTTGATCGATGTTTTCATATTTTGGTTTGTGCAGAAAAGAAAATTGTCTGACATGCTGGGACCTCAATGGAGTAAAGAAGAGCTGGAGCGATTTTATGAGGCCTACCGTAAACATGGAAAGGACTGGAGAAAGGTAATTTCTTGTGTGTTTTAATAACTGCATTTGAGTAGTCTTCCCCCTTCGGTAGTATAGCTACCGGTAATGTCAAGTCCCAACACCTGAAATATGGAGGACCGGAAAACGTGACGAAGGTAGAGTAACATAGCTATAGTAGAGGTGTATACCCGTACCCTAGTACGCTAAGCTTCGCTTTTGGCAAGCATGCACAATACATAATGATGCAGGAGTGAGGTTGGTCAATTGGTCGAATTGGTTAACCGGTCCAATCGTTTAGAGAAGTCGAATTTGTAGGCGATGCGACATTGAATTGAAAGAACCCCCAAGGAAAGGGTCATAGGTGGTCCGATCTCGAAGTGCGACGGTATGAACATTGGACACTCTCTCTATCTCGTACCATTCTCAGGTAATGCCAAAGGTAGTGCCGGGTAGTAGGACATCCTCATCATTGCTCCTGGAAGATGGAGACTCTTTGAGAAAGGTGGAAGGCAACTCAAGATTTTTTTTCTGTATCAACAAAAGGGTCTTCTTTGCAAGTCTTCAGCTTGATCTCGGTCGACACATCTCTATCATTAATTGGAATCGACTTCCCTCCACTTCCGAAGCTTCATGTAGGTTCGGATCAATGGGTTTAAAAATGAGATGTCATTGTGCGTAACTGTAGTCAAAATAGTTAACTCAGGAGATTCCAATGGGATAGCTGACTAATGAATTGGACTTTTGATGTTGGTTCGTCCCTGTGACCTAATTAATTTTCATTCTCCTCAATGCATGTGATAAATTTGTTACCGTGTACAAAGATACTTTATGATAAAAGCTTTGAGACATTCTACAAAGTAATTTGCCTTTTGTTCTTCAGTTTCTCTCAATACGACACAAATCAGAAGTCGTGGGAACTTCTTTACATATCTTTGTAAAGAATGTTTCTCTCGACACGACGCAAATCGAAAGTCGTAGGAACTTCTTTACATATCTTTGTAAAGAATTTCTTCCTTGAGTGTAATCTTGATACTGTTTGTAAAAGTCAAAATTGAGAGAAGAAATCGATTTAATACCATCCGTCGCATCTTGGGTCATGGCTTGGTAGATATCTTTATGAAGTTTGAACGGTTAAGTTCTACGCCTCTTCACTTGTTTCTATTCAGAAGGCCCATGGTACTCAAAGAAAATTTTCACTAGTACTATCCAATTTAGCAATTTTTGATATCTTTTGACCTATGTTGCCGATCACAGATATAACATGACATGGTAAGGACACGACAACACAAATACAGCGCCTATTTTGGTGTCCTAGTGTATTTTGGAGTGTCATTGGAATGTCCAGTACGTATATGTGGAGTGTTCTGTACGATGATCACATTTTTGGAGTGTCTGTTTTCCTAGTTTTTGTCCCATCATAATAAGAAAATTTTACATTGTCTGTAGTCTTATACTTTGAAGGAGGAGGCATGCAGTTGTTGTGGATGTCCATTTTGAAGAGGGTGCAACATTTTGGTGAAGTTGAAGTCTAATTTGGTGCAAAATGGACCATAAACCATTGAAGTTAAATAGGCTAGCGGGTCAGTTTTAAAAGGTGGATATAGGTTGGGCTTGGAATTGGATTTGGGTTTAAGATGAAAAAGGGTTAGAAGTTTAAGTTAAAATGGATATAGGGAGAACTTGGGTGGAAGTGGTTTAAGTAAATGGGTTTGGAGAATTGGGTCGTGTTGCAAACTGGTCGGGTTTGGTTTTTGGATGGGTGCTGGTATGGCTGGAATAAGAAAGCGATTCAGGTTTACGGTTTCGTTTTGGGATTGGGGTTGAAGAAGATGGTGGTTGTCACTTGTGGACGTGGCAAGAAAAGGAGCTGGATGGGAGGAGCAGATTCGCACGAAGGGTGTAGGAATGCTTTGCGTTGAGGTGTGGGATGACTCGAGGAGACGGGGTTAATCGGTGTGGTGGACGACGGGAAGTTGGTTGGTGAGGGTGTTGGCGCAACAAAGCTGAGTATTGGGAGGACGATCAGAGTGGACTGCTGGGGGTGAGTCGAGGAGGGGCGGCTGGTGCTGGTCCCGACTCGGCTAGCGGAGACATTGGGTTGCAGAATCGAGTGGTTGTGGTGGTGAACTCTTGGTAGGCGTTGGTGATCGGGGCGGTTGACGGTGGACAAGGTTGGACCGTGGATTGAGATGGTGACGTGGATGGATGCCGGTAATGTTGAACTCAGTCACTCGGATGAAAGGAGGTGCGGGAGTTGAGTTCGGGAAGGAGATCGTCGAGGGAGAAGGAGATCCTTGTTGCGAACTTTTTGTGGTTTTGGGATGTAGTGGACAAATTAATAGTGACATTCGGTGACAGAAATGGTGATGGTTAGTCGGTGGTGGAAATGGCTTGGCTAGGCTTTGTAAATCTAGGATGGTAGAAGAGGAAGAGTGAGAAGGGCTAAGTTTTCTAGGAGGAAGGAGATGAAGGGGTGGAGCTTTCGGTTTGGTGATAGGTCAAAGTAATCCACTAATGGTAAACCCAATAAGCCACTAAGCCCAAATAATCATGGGAAGTCCCAAAAAATCCAGAAAGTCCATAAAATTATGGGAACCAACTTTTATAATTTAGTATATAAAAGTACTGTACAAAGTTTTTCGGATGTTACATGTAAACCCAATCCCGCGTCCCCTTTTACTTAGAATCTATTTCTTCTTATATTATAATGAACATCAATTCTAACCTAGATTTATGACTTTTGCTGATCTCTCTCTCCCTCTCTTACAGACTTGCATATTTGCGCACACAAACAAAGCACACACACATATACATGCTCACTTGTTGTCACCACCCCATATTCAAACTACTTTTGGTTTCCAATAATCTGAAAGTGCAAAATTTGGAATCACAGGTGGCTGGTACGACACGGAACAGATCACTAGAAATGGTAGAAGCACTTTACAATATGAACAAGGTGAGCTGTTCTGATATAACGAAATGAGGTACTTGTGATATTCTTGCACTATTATCTTTCATGTGTTCATCATGTTTATTATGATTGGGAACAATTGTTACCAACCATTGTAGTCATCCCTCAGACAAACCCCTCGTGTCCTGATGAAAATTTTAATATATTGTATTATTATATATTGCCTTTATGAAAAGCCAATGGCGACTCTCACAAAAGAAGATCCGAATTCCTGATTGCACAGGTTAAAGTTGTTCATCAACAGTGTAGCTCCAGTGCCAATTTACATTTTTCATTCAATCTTTGTGATGGAGTTTTTGCTAGGCATTTTAGGTTTTTCTATCAAACTTTTCAGAGTTTTTGCTATGATATGTAAGACTTTTCTCCCTAGCACAATTTGCCATGATATATATATATATATATATATAATATATATATATATATATATATATATATATATATATATATATTAACCACCCATTTTATTCATGAAGGCCGACAAGCCGAACCTTTACAAGTATACCATGAGGCGCAAAATGCCGATGCCTATACACGTGTACTGACAAAAGAAGAGAAAACTAGGAAAAGAAGAATCAACCCGGCTAATTCGAGGAAAGGAGAGAGTTCCAGAATACCGTCTGGCCATGCAGAGGGATTTTCGTTTGCGGCACTGACGAATGGTATCCCAGATTAGTTGGTCTGCGTTATACTGGCGGCCTTCATATCTAGCCTTGTTTCGATTTTTCCAGAGAACCCACGTGGCGGCTGCAGCGGCGATCTGGTGGCCATGTGACGCCGATGCCCAGGTTGCCATGAGGTGGTGAAAGTTGTCGCCCCCATGAGACAATCGACAACGTTGGGATATATATATATATATATATATATATATATATATATATATAGAAAAAATGCCGGGAGCCCCTCTGTAGGGCTTGGGCGACTCCATGCTTACGCCTCCCCCACGTCCTTCGGACCCGCTCGGTCGGGGAGGGGGAAGTCAGGAGGAAGAGGGGGGGGGAGGGCGGCGGCGGGTCCCCTGTCGGGTGGGGGCCGAACGAGAGCTCTGGGGGGTCGGGCGGACCCCCCCAGTGCAGTCGGCGGCCCCCCCAGGCGGGCGGGGGCCGGGATGCTGTCAGGAGGGACGGGCGACCCCTCCCACGTGGAGGCGGAGGGCCGGGCAGCCCCTACGGCAGCGGCGTCCGCTGCCACGACGGCGGAGGCAAGGCGGTGGGATCGGGTGCGGAACGGGGTGGGTCGAAGACCATCCCCTCGGGTGTCGCCAATGCCACGATGCTCGAATTTGGATCTGGCTCTGGTTCTCGAGAGGGAGAGGGTTACGATGGAGGTTGGACGACGGTGACGCGGCGTCGCCCAGGAGGGAGAAGAGGGGTCCAGTCTCAAGCTATGGGCCGGACGGGGCATGGTAGGAACGAAAATAGGCCGGCTGTACCCCGGCGAATGGGGGGTGGATCGGGACGCACCGAGACTGGATGGAGACCCAAGGTGACGGCGGCTGAGAAAGGGAAAGGTATTGCGGAGGTAGCCGAGAGTCAGGGCCCGGAGCCCCATGTGGTCTCTTCCGCATGATCTCTAGTGCGCCGCGATCTAAATCTTGGAAGGAAGTTTGTATGCCGGCAGAGACCAAGAGTCGGACGTCGATGGAGTATGTGCCACCGAAGAAGGTGGGTGGAGGCCTCCGGGCTTATTTTCTAGCAGAGGAGATTCGAGGTAACGAACTTTTGGAAGAACACTCTGGTGATGTATGTGCTGGGGAGTAAACCATTCTATGGCCAGATACGGAGATATGCAGAGGGTATGGAGACCAAAGGGAAGCATGGAGATCTTCTCTAGGGAGAATGGGTTCTTCTTTGTGAAATTCGGTCGGCGGAGGATGTGACCAGGATTATACAAGGAGGGCCCTGGTCCTTTGACGGGAGGCTCATTATCCTGAAGAGTGGACACCGGAGTTGAGATGTGAGAAGGAGGTGCTCAACGCGATTCCTGTCTGGATTCGCTTTCCTGAGTTTCCAGTGAAATATTGGAGTATCCCCTTCTCATGAGATTAGCTAGCTTGGTTGGTAAGCCGATCAAGGTGGATGACGCTACGGCCTTCCGCACGAGACTGTGTATGCCAGGATATTTGTGGAGATAAAAGCTGGGACGGAGCTCCCAAGCCTTCTAGAGTACGAGGTGGCGTCCGGGGAGGTTCCTACTCAGGCTGTGGAGTATGATTGGGTCCCCCCTACGTGTCCCCTCTGTAAGTGTTTTGGTCACGTGTCTAGTGCCTGCATTGTAGTGTTCCGTCCCGTAAAGTCAATCGGAGGAATCGAAACGCCGACGACGTTCGGACTTAGCCTTGCAACGGCTGCTCGAAGACTCGCTCGGTCGAGGCGACTCCTCGCTCAGGTGGGGTAGTTTCGATGAACTTGCCTCATCTTAGCCTTCACTTAATAACTCGCATGATTTCAACTTGCACGAGTAGGCTAATATAAAAGCTACGAACGCACATAGCTAAGGGAATAATTCCGACGGGTCGGAATGTCTTAGAACATGGAAAATGGTCCCACGGTCTGCTTAGAAGTCGGCTCAGCGTGCTTTCAAATGACACTCGATCCTTCGTCCCATGGCTTGGGAGAAGGAAGTTGGCCTAAGTTGCTAAGTTGTCCCGACACTCGAATAAGCCTAAGCATAGGCGTCGTCCGCACGAATGCTTGATAAAGCATGCACGGTCCCGTCGTTTTGCCCCGACACTCGAATAAGCCTAAGTTATAGGCGTCGCCCGCGTGAATGCTTGAAAATGCATGCACGGTCCCGTCGTCCAAGGCTTGACATAGCCTTCGCACGTCCCACGAGTTAAGTCGTCTTGCACGGCTGTTGGCTAAAGTCTAGGCACCCGAGAACTTGGTTGTTCAAGTCGAGCGCGTGCACGGCCCGTCCTCTCGATGCGTAGCTCGGCGTAGCCTTTGCTCGTCTAGTGTTGCCCGAATAAGTTAGACAAGTGTTGTGTTGGGCTATCGAAGCCATTTCTAGCACTGTCCGCTCTATCTGCGGTTGTCAAGTCGCGTAGTCCCTCGGGAACAAGGTTCGTCGTATAAAGTATATGACTTGAGCGATAGATTGCCTAGAGAACCAGGCCTGTCTAAGGCACGAGCCACGATAAATTTAGTAAAGAGTATGCCACGGACAAAGGAAGTCCACGCGACTGGTTGTCGCCGAATCGGTCCCGCTACTTGGGAGTCTCGATAAGCCTCGTTCACGCGAGATCGGTCCCGCTACTTGGGAGTCTCGCTAAGTCTCGATAAGCCTCGTTCATGCGAGATCGGTCCCGCTACTTGGGAGTCTCGCTAAGTCTTGATAAGTCCCGCACACGAGATCGGTCCCGCTACTTGGGAGTCTCGCTAAGTCTTGATAAGTCTCGTACACGAGATCGGTCCCGCTACTTGGAAGTCTCGATAGAAAGATGGAAATCATGGTCATGAATAAGGAAGGACTGGATAGATCGAATTGAGTCTTGCATGGTCATTGGACAACTTGCGCACAAGGGGAATCCCTCGACCGATCGCCGGGGCACCGGGATCGAGTCGGCCTAGGAGGGAAAAGCAGATACCGTACGGCCTTCGACGACGGTGCGACTCGTTAGAAGTGAACCGTTACGGTATATGCCACGGGACCATTCGGTGGGGCTCGTACCTCCACGCGAAGGGGTCACCGTGAGCCAAAGATCCAGTATAGCTTGACATTGCTAGTGACCACTAATATAGATGGGTCGGCAGAATAGCGGCAAAACGTGTATGCCTTTGGATTGAGTCTAGAGCTGAATTGCAGGTCTAGTCGTAACACAAGGTCCGGCCCAAGATTGGGCTGCATCATAGGCACCGTGTTTGGCACGAAACTTGGCATCTGGATGTTCATGAAATCGACACTAGGTTTGACAAGTCTTATCTAAGTTGGTTTATGAGTCGAGCAGGAAGACCGCAAGGCGGTAGCATGGATAAGTCTTGATAGCGAGGCACGCCTCAATCTTGAAGCACAAACAAGTCTATCGGCACGACCAGCACGAGTCGTCCCCTTGACGTCGTTGGCACGAGAATTGGCCTAGAGGCACTTGAGTTTAAGTGAAAGTCTTGGCACGGCGGAGTTCGCATAAGTTGCTCCTCGGCGAAGCAATGTCTTGAATACGTTGAAGTCACGAATAGATATGGCACGATCCTGCCGTCCCGAGTCGAAGTTCGGTCGAGTACATAAGCGATGAGGCACTGTCTCGATCGAATACACGTTGGCATTATAGCACGACCATGTCGTTGCACATCGGTTGGGTCAAGCGTCGCAGTCTTAAAACTGATCCAAGGTAAGACTAGAAAGACAATCGTAAAGGGGTTATATTGCACAAAAGTAAATGAACGTGTTGGTTTTGTATGGGTGGGCGAGGAGCTCACTCCACCAGTACAGTTGGGTACTGACACCCACACAGTCTTTTCATGTGCAGGCACAGGTAGAAGCTCATGGCGCGGAGCTCGCTTGGATGCGTCGAGGCACGGAGTTTCTTGACGACTCGAAGCGTGCGGCCGCGTGAACTCAAGACTTATACGGGACATAATGTATGGACATCGTCTTCCGAAGTTTTCGCTGCCTCAAGCATTGTAATCGAGAGATGAGAGAGGGCAGAGTGACTTGTAAAATGAGAGAAAAGTGAGCACGAGAGACTTGTAATCAAGGTCTTGCGTCCATTGTATATCATTGTTCAATTTCAATAAAGAGTTATTTTGAATAACTTGTGTTTTGCCTTTAAATTTTTGCTGCATGTTCAATGTTTCTGCTTGGGACTTCTGTGCGACGACCCCGTCGCTACTGCTGTAATCGGCCGTTATGAAACTGCCTTGCACGAGCGCAATCTAGGCTCGTGCGGCATCACGCCTTAGCGAGGACGATCGCTCCTACGGGAGCGGGGCGTGACATGCATGATTAGAGGAAAGGAGTTGCTAGACCCATGGTAGCACAGATGGAGGTGGTAGAGCCGAAGTTGGCGCCCAGTCCCAATTCCGGAGCGACGACGTTATGCATACCGACGGATGAGGACACCTTGATGGAGGTAGCCGTGCAGCCGAAAAAGACATCCAGTCGAGTCGGGAGAGTCCGCAGGGAGGGATTGTTCCGTTCAGGCCCCAGAGGACTATGGTGACCAGGGGTATGACTACCCTTGGTGGCAGTCAGGATGGGATGGAGGTTTCTGTGGTGGGGAAGGTGTATAGCAGGAAGAGGCATGCCCCATCTCCGCGAGAAGATGAGCCCCAGTCAGGGGGCGCTGATGATCAGACCGAGGCCAACCCGGATTGGACCTTGACACTTTTCCGGATTCAGGCCCACCTTGCCCTCACATCGGGGAGGGGGGAGGATCTAGATTTGACGGACGTGCCACTTCCCTCGGGTGACAGTCCAGATGGAGTCCAGGGGATCCCACATTAATTATTTAATGTCGGTCCTCGCTTGGAACATTCGTGGAGGGTGTTCCATTGGAAGATGGAAGGAGATTGGTGAAGTGCTGAAACGCGAGAAGTGTGACATCTTTTGCTTGAGACGAAGATTAGAGGGGCGATGATGCTTGCTCGCAGGACTCCTGTAAATTGGGCACATATTCATAACTTAGATCTTTGCGATATGGCTAGGATCTGGGTTCGGTGGAACATGGATAGTTGGGAGGGGAACAGGTTCTGAAGATAGAGCAACTTATTGGCATCTCATTTGTGAATAAAGGAGGTTTCCGCTTCATTTTGGGTGCGGTCTATGGGCACAATGATAGGCGACTCCGTGAGACCCTGTGGGAGGACATTGTACGTGTAGGGCGAATGGCGGAACATCTGCATCTTCTTTTGTTACTTATGGGGGACTTCAATGCCATGCTGCACCGGCAAGAGAAGATGGGAGGCCGTCCGGTGCCTGATCAGATGTAATACGACTTCTAGAGATGTCTCCTCCTGTCGGGGTTGAGGGGGCTGGAGAGGGCTGGGCACATATGGACCTAGCACAATAAGACGGTTTACAGCAGGATTGCCTGTCAGCTTGATAGGGCTCTAGGGAACAGTGAATGGTTTCGCTGCTTCCTAATTCTATGGCGGAAGGGCTTGCGGCAGGGACTAGTGACCACTCCCCTATCCGGGTCGGCTTCTCGGAGAGGCCCACTTGGAAGGCTCGACCGTCGGTACAACAATAGTTGGTACCTATATACTGGTTATGAGGAGGTGGTTAGGGGGGGTTGCAGCATTCTCAGGAGGGCACGGCTCAGTTTCGCATGGTTCACAAACTCAAACAGGCTTAGAGGGCTATTCGGAGCTGGGTTAAGACGATGCTGCGGTCTTTCTGGAGGATAAGGAGGCCGAGCTTCGGGAGGTACGGAGCTTTACAAGCAGATATGTTGAGCGGGAGTTGGCGGCTAGGGAGAAGGACCTGATTTCGGAGGTCAACATCCTGAGGCTCCAGTAGGAGATCAGTGCGGCTCAGAGGGCCACTTGTTCCTGGCTCAAGGATGGGGACCGGTGCACCAGGTTCTTTTACGATGTGATCCGGACCAGACAGCACCGGAACAGCATCCCCAGACTCCTCAATGGCGAGGGCAGTTTTGTCGGAGACCCGGTGGGGATTCAGGAGGAGGCAGTCAGGTTTTATTCAGACTTGTATCAACAGACTGACTATCCCACCATGTTCCCTGGTCTTGTCTTGAAGCGGCTGGTGACGCCTTATGGAATAGCTTGTGTTGGCCCCTGTGAGTTTGGAGGAGGTGGAGGCTATTGTGATGAAGGCGGATCCTAATAAGGCCCGGGACGGACGGCTTCTCTTGTGGGTTCTTTAGGCGACACTGGGGTGTGCTTAAATATCCAGTTCTGGAGGCGGTGCAGGAGTTTTTCTTGAAAGGGAGTTGCTGAAGGAGTTGAACCACACTTTCCTGACCTTGGTCCCTAAAAAGGGGGTGCGACATCCCTCGCCGACTTCAGGCCTATTGTGTGTTTTAATTATCTGTATAAGATAATTACCCACCTTATGTGCCGGCACATGGAGGGGATCATGCAGGGTCTGGTGTCTCGGACGGAATCAGGCGGCTTTCATCAAGGGTCGCTCGATTGCTGAGCACAGTTTGCTTGCTCATGAGATGGTCAAGAATTCAACAAGCCAGGGGGATGAAGGCCTGTGTGAAGTGGATTTGAGGAAAGCTTATGACACTGTCAACAAAGACTTCCTCTGCCATCTTATGCTAGCCATGGGGTTTGACGAGTTGTGGGTTGCGAGGGTGAGGGAATGCATCTGCTCTCCCACATTTTCGGTTCTCATCCAGGGTACTCCATATGGTTTCTTCAGGAGCAACATGGGACTTCGGCAGGGGGACCCTCTCCCCATACCTGTTCACTCTGGTGATGGAGTATTTCACTTGCTTGATGGACCTGCGGTAGGAAGATTGCTCTCTTCAGGCTGGTCAATCCGGTGGTGTCCCACTGATTTATGCTGACGACCTCTTGGTGCTGCTTCATCCTTCTATGCGGGGGATGCATGCGCTATCTGATATTATGGAGGAGTTTGGCGGTTGTCTGGGCTTCAGCTGAATAGGGAGCAGAGTAGGGTTTATTTCAGCTCGAGTTGTTCCCTCAAGGAGGAAAGGACCTTTGCTCTGGGAGTGGAGAAAGGTGAGCTACCGGTTAAGTATCTGGGGGTTCCTTTGACGGTCAATTATGCTAGGGATAAGACTGCCACAGCTTGGTGGAGTTTGTCCAAAGGAGGCTGGCAGGCAGCTGGACTATCTTTTGGGAGTCACATTGAGCTAGTGAGGTCGGTCATTTCTGTCATTGCTATGTTCTGGTTGCAGTCGATAAAGATTTCGGTGGCCACCATCCGGAAGGTGGAGAGTATATGCGCCAATTTCATCTGGCGAGGAGGTGTGCATGCGATAGCCTGGGGCAACTCTGCCGGCCTCGGAGGAAGGAGGAGTGGGGTTGAGACCACTTCTTGTGGTAAGGGAGGCCTCTGGGGTGAAGATGGCTTGGCAGTTCATCAAAGGCGGCTCTCTTTGGGCAGAGTGGATAGCTAGCAGATACTTGAGGCAGATTAATTTTTGGTCATGTAGTATTGATAACAATTTTCTGTTCCTTTTAAGGCTATTCTTAGATGCAGATCAGTTCTCCAGTCCACTATACGCACGATAATGAAAGATGGACTAACACTGATCTTTGGCTCGACCCGTGGATGGGTAATGGTTCCCTCCTGGAGACCTTGGGTGCACGGATGGACAGAGAGGCGAGTAGAGGGCTGAAGTATAATCTGATTATCAGGGATGGAATCTGGAGGCCTGAGATCTATTAGTACACTGCTTAGTTTGGAGAAGAGATTCGCTAGATCACCATTGATACTAGCCAGCATGCAGATTCCTGGAGTTGGCTGCTCCTGTTGTGGATGGGGGGACAGGTCCTTTCCGCTTCAAATGTTGTTACAATCTGGTTAGGACCCACCATGGCAGGATTGCGGAGTACGATTTTATCTGGGAAAGGGAATTGTCCGGAAAATGCAGCTTTGTGCTTACAAGCTGCTGCTTGGCATGTTGATGGCGAGGGACAGGCTCATCAGGTTTGGGGTGCAGATCCCAGACCCGAAGTGTGTACTCTGTTCAGCGGAGGCTGAATCTATTGGCCACCTATTCTTTGCGTGTCCGGTGACTTGGCATATCTGGTCAGAGCAATGCACGAGGTCAATGGGAGGAGTTGGCATAGTTAGAGATATACGGGGGATCCTCACTTGGATTAGGGATTGCCGAGGTATGGAGCTGGGATGGGCTAGGAGGGCTAGAGTTCGACTTGCATCATCAGTTTGGCACGTCTGGAGGGAACGTAACGAGCGTATATTTGAGGGGCTGATTACCCTCCTGTAGGAATTCTAAATAATTTAGAATTCGATATATCTGTAATGGTCCCTTAACCGGGGTAAGTGTGATGTGATTATAGTGTATTGTAATACATGTACTGAGATTTGCGTGGAATAAATTTTTCCCTGTTCCAAAAAAATTATATATATATATATATATATATATATATATATATAACGCTGTTCGAGGGTTGTGGTCTAGTGGTTACAATGGAGGGCTCCTGTGGGGGAGACCACGGTTCAAGCGGGTGGCTTTGTGCCACGGGCGTGCCAAGCCTTCTTGGATAGGGTGGGGGCTCCCTGCTCTGGGTTGTAGACCTCCTCGCGGGGGGGGGCGTGGCTGGGTGGCCGTGCCACGGACCCGGAGGATCAGGAACGGACATTGAAAAATAAAATTATATTATAATATATATATATATATATATATATATATATATATATATAACGCAGCTGCGTGGTGAGCACAAAAGGAACTATTCTCTCTCTTTTACTAAAGAATACCGTGTGCCCACCACATTGAGCAACATATGTTATTTTTAGAGGATTTTTTTTCTTTTGAAAAGAACCATATATATATATATATATATATATATATATATATATATATATATATTCTTGATCTTAGGAAAAATATAATTCTTGATCTTTAGACAATTTCTGTATGCTCATTAAGGAAAAATCTACCTTCAAACTGGATACCCGAAATGCTCAGCTTCGAAAGTAGATTTTTTACCACCAAAAGCAGGTTTGTCACTCTCAAAGAAGTGAAGACTAGCTATGTGTTGTGCGACACAATAGTTCAGGCCAGATCTTCCTTGCATCTTTTAAAAGTAGATACTTGTATAGAGCAAGAGGAGCATCTAGCCTGCGAAGATTGGAATGACTCGATCTTGCCACCTACATTGTGGAAGTACCTGATCTGGGGTCATTGAAAATGATCTGATCAACCAGAACCTCCACGGAGGGAAGGCCATTTGAGTAGACATGGCCCTTTTTTATATGATCATGATGTAAGTCATCATCTTGATTAGTAACTAGTCGACATAGATCCATACAACTTTTGAATTCCATGTGAGTCCCTCTTGCCACCAACTTGAGACAAAATATGAGACAACATAGAAACGTCGATTGCTAAAACCAACGACCCAAGATATGAGGACTCACACCTCATTTCCGAGACAAAGGAATTAAAAGAGAATAACTCTTATTGATAACTCAAATAATAATAATCAACTTGTTTATTGTCTTCTACGTAGCTCTATTTATAAGAAAAGCCTAAAACCCTAAGAAAGAATCCCAAACAAACTATGAAAAATAAATACCTAAATATACTAAAGTTGCAGTCAAAATTGTCCAAAAATAGGCTCAACCGGCTTGGCCAATCGGAATAGCAATTTTCTGAGCACCAATTTGTGTGCTTAGTGAGCACAAACCACATTGGCCTCGGGTCACTAATCGAAATTTTGGTCAGAGCCCCAAAAGCATTCGTGTCAGACCCTTCTTCTTGCAGAGAACTTGATCGTGAGTTCTTCGTGCTAGTGCCTAGATGAAGTGCCTCGTCATCTGCATGATGAGTGTAGAGGTCCACGATGTTGAATAGTGACAAGATCCTAATCGAACCTGGTAAGTCTATGATGTAGGCTTTGTAGTTAATTTTCTGCAACGCTTTGAAAGGTCCATACTTACTCGGTTGAAGTTTGCTGTATTACTCAACCGTTACTCTCCCTTCAAAGGTACACCGTGACGTCGGCACTAACTTTGAAAACTTTACGCTTACGGTGCTTGTCTGCCATTGACTTGTACCTTACATTAGCCTTCTGCAGTTGTTCCCGAACCTCATGCATTGGATTTGATTCACCAAATTCTTCGCTTTTTGCAATCTTTTCGATCCCTTTGGCAAAACATGTTAACTAGAGAACATTATTAGGTAATTTGGAATACACAATATGAAACAAAGACTTCCATGTATATTAATGAACCGCGCTATACGCAAATCTTGCTTGCGCCAAGACAAAGTCCAACTGCTTGGCCGTCCGCGGGTGAGCAATTCTACTGAACTCCAATGATGAGCCAAACATGCTCCAAAGACGTCGCCAGAACGTGCTGAAGAATTTCATATCTAGGTCGAACATTATGCTCTTCAACATCTCATGAAGATGTACTACGTCTGAGAAGAATAATTTAGCTCCATGTGTCACATCTGCTGTCCTCTTGCAAGGGATAAATTGTGCTATCTTCGAGAATTGGTCCACCACCATTAACATCGAGTTGGAATCTCGTTGAGTCATAGGTACCCAAGATAAAATCCATGAATAAATCCTTCCAAATATTCTTTGGGACAGGTAGTGGGGTGTATACCTGTGTTTTGTGCCTTCACTTTAGTTGTTTTGCACACGTAACATCACTGCACGATCTTTCCTATATCTCCCTGCACTATGGCCAATGATATCTTGCGGACACGGCTGTTATGGTCTTGTCTTATCCCAAGTGTGCTGATAAGTTGCCACCATAGTAGCTTCTCCCTTAAAGATAGTACGACTAACACAAAGCTGATCCCCTCTCATCAAAAATTGTATGGATGTGTAATTCGTCGACGAGCTCCTACACCTTTGTAAAATCCTCATCTTTCGTATAAAGCTACTTAGTATACTCCAACCAGACCACCTCCTGACTGAGTGTAGGTAACAATGAAGCCCTCCTACCAAGCGTGTCGGCCATCCGGTTGGAAGCTCCAGACTTGTGCACAAGCTTCTACGAAATTTTCTATAGGAACTTGTTCCACCTTGCATTTATGTTGCTACTGATGCACTTCTCGCTACTCAAATACTTTAAGAGATTCGTGGTCAGTATAAAGCGCAAATTTTTTACAAACAAGTAGTGCTCCCAGTGCTTGAGCGCATGAACCACCGTATAAAACTCCTTGTCGTAGGTGGACCACGTCTTTCGAGTGTAGCTAAGCTTCTTATTGAAGAACGTCACGGGTTGCCTCTCTTGCGATAGCATTACACCGATGCCAATGCTGCTGGCGTTGCACTCGACTTCGAAGAGTTTTTCAAAATTGGGAAGAGGACCGATGCGTAAAAAGCTTATCTCATCGTAAAACTCGTCGATGTTTATTTTCCTAATTAAACTTTTCCTGTAATAGACACTACTGAAATCTCGGATGAACCGTCGATAAAATATTGCAAACCCATGGAAGCTTCGTGTCTTTGCTATGGTCTTCGGTGTTGGCCCTCTCGAGTTGCACGAACCTTCGTCTCGTCAACATGATACCACTCACACTCAAAATGAACCTAATAAAATCAACTTATACGTCATAAAGTAACACTTCAAATTGATGTAAGTTTGGTTTTGCTTTAGTACAATCGGAAATCCTCCTAAGTCCTCCAAGTGTTCGTCACGGTCTTTGTTGTAGATGAGAATGTTATTGAAGTAGACTTTGATGAACTCACCAATGAAAGGTCATAGCGCTTGATTTATGATACACATAAGTACTCAGTGCATTGGACAATCCGAATGGCATGACCATCCACTCAAGCAATCCATCTTGGATTTTAAACACTGTTTTCCACTCGTCTTGCAGCCAGATGCGTATTTGATGGTTGCCACTTCAAAGATCTATGTTGGGGAAGATTTCGGATCCACTCAATTGATCTAGTATATCATCTAGTCGTGGTATCGGGAACTCGTAACCAACCATAATCTTGTTGATCACACGACTGTCTACATAAATTCACCAACTGCTGTTATTCTTTGGTGTCAATAGTGCTGGAGTCGCGTACAGACTCATGCTCTAACTAATATGTCCCTTATGCAACAAGTTATGCACCCCCTTCTAAAGGATATCGTTTTTTTGCTGACTCGTACAATGGTATAACATGTTCGATAAACTCATCCCGGATCGAGATCTATGTAGTGTTGGATGTCGGGCAAGGTTGGTAGCCCTCAAGAAAGTTAATCCGAGAGAATGTCGTGATACTCGTCAAGGACCGTCTGTACATTTGTTGAAATCGCTCCCTTCGTCGACTCTTCAACTTTAATTCTTCCCTTCATCACCAAGACATGCACTTCACGAGCCTCCTGGAAATCCGCTTTTGCTTTCTTCGTGGAGACTATTAATGAAGGAAAATCCTTCCCCTCCTCTTGTAAAGATTCGGTTCTAGTACTTCTCTTTAAAGGCGTAAGCATGTACTTCACCTCGTCCTTCACTAGCTGATAAGTGTTGTCGTCCCATCGTGCTTTGCGCCAAATTGAATTGCCATAGCTTTCCAAGCAACATATGACTTACATTGAGCATGTCCGTAATATGGTATTAGATCTCATCTTTGTAGGCTTCGATAGAGTAAATCTCATCACTATAGGCTCTGATAGAGAAGGAAACACTATACTGCTCGGATACCCAAATGCTCGGCACTTTCTGAACCTACCTGACAAAGTAGGGTTTCGGGTCTCCAATGTCAACCTTGTGTCTTTGACCAACTTTAGGCTAGTGATGTTTCTTGGCCGGCGTTGTCAACCATGACCCCTAATCTTCTATCGTTGATGGTACAACCAGTTTGAAACAACTTGTTCCTTTGCGAGGAATCATTGTCTCTTGATGTTAGCATTATCTTTCGTACTATACCAATGGTTGCTTCCTCCTCTTTGGACTCGTTAAGGTCGCATTGATGGCTTCATCTGCGTCATCGTTGAATGCTTCCTTCTTCGCCTTAGCCAATTGATTTCTTCGTAGACAATCACTCGAGCGGTGACCCAGCTGGTTGCACTTGAAATATTTGCCAAGGACGAAGACATACGGGCTGTTGGGTCGGGTAGTCATCTCGATGGTTTCTTTCGCACTGTCTTCTTCGCCATCCCTCCTCTTTGGATGCTTCATCCGTTGCTTTGGTGCCCACAGTCTTCGATTGCCACTTGTAAGGCTCGGTTTCTGGCCTCCGTCAGATTAGGGATGCATTGATCTTCGATTCGATCCCAAATTGTTGGCTTGAGCCTATCTATGAAATAAGATACTTGTTGCCCTTTGGTCTCGTCGAGGTGGTTTTGCTCGGTAATGTCACGCCCCGCTCCCGCAGGAGCGATCGTCCTTGCTAAGGCGTGATGCCGCACGAACCTAGATTGCGCTCGTGCAAGGCGGGTTCCATAACGGCCGATTACAGCGGCTGCGACGGGTCGTCACACAGAAGTCCCAAGTAGAGACATTGAATAATAGCAGCAAAAATTTAGAACGAAACACAAGTCATTCAAACGATACATTTTATTGATATTGGAACAAAGATTACAAAGGACGCAAGGCCAAGATTACAATCACTCAAGCTCACTCTTCTCACATTACAAGTCTTGAATGGCGGATGCTTCGGAGAGGCGATGTCCATACATTATGTCCCGTATAAGTCTTGATTCCACGCGGCCGCACGCTTCGAATCGCCAAGGAACTCCCTGCCTCGACGCATCCAAGCGAGCTCCGCACCACGAGCTTCTACCTGCGTCTGCACATGAAAACTATGTGGTGTCAGTACTCAACTGTACTGGTGGAGTGAGCTCCTCGCCCACCCATACAAAACCAACACGTTTATTTTACTTTTGTGCAACATAAATCCTTTACGATTGTCTTTCTAGTCTTACCTTAGGATCGATTTTTAGGACCGACGCCTTGGTCTATTTTATATCTCTAGACCGTCACTGTGCCTTTGCACTAATAACGTGCTCATACTTTACCGCTAGACCTTTCCGTTCCAATAATGTCAACTTATCGCCTCGTACTTGCCATTCGTGCCATACTCTGGGACGTAACGACTCGGTCGTGCAATGAACTCGATTCATGCTTTAGTATCACCGAGGCAGTGCCTCCTCACTTAGTCTTGCCTATACTCATGTTGTGACAACGCGGCCATGCCTCACATCTCGAGGTCGTGCCCAGAAACTCAACATGACTTAACCAAACTTGCCCTACGGCCCTTCTCGACTTAACTCGTAACGACTAACCCGACTAGTGGAACCGGTATTGAGAACTCAAGCACGACGCCATATCTCGTGCCGAAGCACGTGTCTTTACGTATAGCCGAATCGTAGACTTTATAACTTTGGGTGCAACCGAGCACATATTTCACCATTCAACGCATACCGTGCTTACACTTCCTTTGTTATGACCGAAATCGTGTATGCGGATTCGTCGCTTAGCACGCCAATTATCTATATGAAAGGCCACTGGCATGACAAGCCATCGCGGACATAGCTCGGGTAGGCGGCGGGTCCTTCAGCACAGGTAGCGAGCCCCGTTGAAAGCCCCCGACTACCAACACAATAAAAGCATGCGCTGCTATAACGTCTACCCCCTAGGATGACTGGGCCCGGTGCCCCGGCGTATAACCAGTCTAGGCAGAAATCCTTGTCGACAAGGTGTCCAATGACCACGCACCTACGAGACATCCAGACTCACGTAAACGCATGACCTAATTTGTTGGTACGACTGGAACTATACTTAGCAACTCGTGCTCTGAACCACCCTTTGCATTACGTGCATCGGGACCACGAGACTCCCAACTGAGGGACCGCCTCGTACTTCTTAACGTGGATAGGAACGCGAGACTCCCAACCGAGGGACCGCCTCGAACATCTTAACGTGCATAGGAACGCGAGACTCCCAATCGAGGGACCGCCTCGAACATCTTAACGTGCATAGGAACGTCTCATACTCCAATGTATTATGTGCGACACTATCGTTCAAGTCACACTCTATGTGACGAGCCTTAAGACCGTGGGAACGAATGGCTATTTGTAGCCGTAGAACCATGGGACCGTGCATCCGCTCAACTTGAACAACCAAATTCTTTGGGTACCTAAACTCATGCCATAAGCCGTGCGATACAACTTAGCTCGTGGGACGATCAAGGCTACGCCGAGCCTTGCATTCGAGAAAACGTACATGCTTTATCGAGCATTTATGCGGGCGACGCCTATGACTTAGGCTAACTCATAGTTTGTGACGAATACCAACTTTTCTTCTCCCAAGCCACGGGACGAAGGACCGAGTGTCATTTTCAAAGCACGCTGAGCCGACTTCTATGAAGACCGTGGGACCATTTTCCAAGTTCTAAGACATTCCGACCTGTCGGAATTATTCCCTTAGCTATGTGCGTTCGTAGCTTTTATATTATCAAGCCTACTTGTGCAAGTTGAAAACACACGAATTATTAAGTGAAGGCTAAGATGAGGCAAGTTCACCGAAACTATCCCACTGAGCGATGTCTTCGAGTCGCCGCTGTATGGCTAAGTCCGAACGCCGTCGGCATTATGATTCCTCCGATTGACTGAGCGGGACGGGGCACTACAGGTAACACACTAAAACTTCCGATATATTCATTGATCCTTCGTTGCCCTTGTGCACACCTTTGGTATTGATGGAAAATGTGATGCTCGTAGTCGTCAAGTAGGAAGCGTGCTTTCAGCTTCTTTTTTATCTTCCCCAATGAGGTGATGCATCTTTCCTTTCCGCCTACGCTCGTCCAGTAGCCTATTCCGCCAAGCTGATGTTCCTGACTTCAATCGGCAAACTACCAACTTCACCCTCTTGTCCGTCGGGATCTCAATGTAGTCGAGGAATCAGTTGACCTTCGACAACCAATTCTTGAACTCTTCGATGCCTAGACCGTCGTGAAAGATCGGAATATTGACCTTTAACTTGAATTCATCTCCTCTCCATACATACATTTCATATGACCGCCATGTTGATAAGCATAGTCGTTGAACCGATCTTCGGTCCTGCAAAAATCGTTTCTCGTAGTAAGTATATCAATCACATCTACTGACGACGCATGGACCATCGTAGTCCTGTGGGTCAGGTTGTCTGTTACCATCACGATCATCGTTACGGTCTCGCCTGACGAGATCATTGAACTCCTCGTTCGAGCTAGATGAATCTACACGTCCTCCGTGGACAATTCTTTCGCTCCGGTTCTTCACCATCTTCCGGGAGGTTGCGGGTGGTGCTCACCCGTAACGTCGTTGCTGGACTCGAACTGATTACTTTGATAGTTTTCGATAGTCTATTGTCTGATCAACTCGCTGGACGCGTATGACTATTTCCCGCAGAGAGACTTCTATGGGAGGGAAGGCATCCCTTGTCCTTCGTTAGTAAGATGTTGGTCGCCATCGATGCTATTGGTTCCAGACATTGCCTTGCAACAAGTTGAGTCTATGATACCACCTGATACAATACGCAAAAAACACCGATCACTGAAATCAACGACCCAAGATACGAGGACTGTCATCTCAATTCCCTCACAATAGAATTGGAAGAGAAATAATTCTGATGGACAACTCAAATAATATCAATCAACTTGTTTATTGTCTTCTGTATAGCGCTATTTATAAGGAAGGCCTAACTTAAACCCTAAGATAGAATTTTAAACAAATTAGGAAAAATAATACTAAAAATATACCAAAAAATTCAGCCAAAATCTTCCAAAAATATAATCAACCGCCTCAAACTACTATTCCGGTTTGGCCAACCAGAATACAATTTTTTCAGCTCCAATTTGTGTGCTTAATGAGCACAAACCGGAATTCTGTTCAGAGTCGCGTCTGTGTCAAAATACATTCAGATCTTTTAGATCCTCAAAAAAGCTGAAGAAGCCCTCTCAGATTACGATTTTTCCTGAATAGCTATTGGCCTGGTCTTATTTCTTGAATAAGATGCCATTGGCCGTTGGTGTTGAAATTAGAAAACCATATTCACGAGTAGGGCATTGAAGGGGGTGTGGAGATAAAAAAAAGACGATACTACGGTGTTTGGGATGTCGACGCTTCCCTACATCTTTTTCTTGGTAGCAATATGCCATATAAATCGGGGAAATCATAGGAGGAAGGCCCAAGAGAATGAATATAAGACTGAGTATGCATATCATGCCGAGAGAAATAAGTAGCATTGAATATCACATAATAAAAAAGTACGATTTCTGTCAAGTCTTATTGTGTTTTCATATATATATATATATATATATATGTGTGTGTGTGTGTGTGTGTGTGTGTGTGTGTGTGTACTTTTTTTCCCGATATATATTCCTTTTTTCATATAAAAAAAGTATGATTTCGGTCAAGTATTATTCTTTTTCTTTTTACTCCCACCATTTATTAATGGAAGGAATAATCCGTGTCCCGTGTATTCGAACCCCGAGCCACCCAGCCAGGAGCGTTGTGTCTCCACCTGCTGACCACTATAGCCAGGAGGCTTATATATATAGCATGTGTGTAAAAAAAGATAAAAAATAAATATAGCATGTGTATGTGCTTTTGGCATTTCCTTCCTTTTTGATATCTCAAGTGTAATCCATGTCTTCCATACCAATCATGCTTCCTAACAACATACTTTCCACATTTATCAATCTTTTTTCCCTCCCAAAAAACTTCATTCTTTTGGAACGTTTTACCTCTTCATAAGTTTCTTCACCCAAGAGTTTGACAAGAATATTTCTACTGTTTACATCATAATATGCTTCCTCTGCATGTTTAGAACTAATATCTGATTGCATTGCTGTGGAATATGGATAAGTGGCTTTCGTAATTATCATCCACAAGTATGAACTCCGAAAATGGCAACTGGTCACCTGATCCATGGCTTATTTACACTCCCCTGTGCTGAGTTTCTTCTTTACCTGTCATTGTCTCTAGCATATTCCTCATCCGGCATTTTCAAGTTTCCATCTCTTTCTTTCTCACTCCAACTTGTTAAATTATACAAGCCAATGGGCTAAAAGCTCAATTTACATTCTAGTCACTTTCACTTAATTATACCAAAGCCAACTGTTACATACTCACAGGAGCAACACATTTTATGGTTATCAGTATAATCAAGTCCTTTTTTTATATTCTCACAATACTAAAAGCAACCTCTACTCAAAAACAAACAAGGCATCTAGAAGCATTTACATTCACTATATTTCTAATAATGCACGAGTTTATTCGTTCTTTTTATTCCTGTTGTCTTTTATAATGATATAGGTTAAGACTGTGCGTTTATTGAAAAGGGTGAGTCAGTTTCTGTCTTCCATAGCTAGATAGGTGTTTCTTTGCACTTGCAATTTGACTGTTTCGACCTTTTGGATAGATGAACCTTAAATCATTCTTATCAACAGGGTTTCTTTTTTGTTTTAATTCTTTATTTCTCTTTTCAACTCAGTTTATTGTTGATTTGTTCTTCAATAATGCTAAGTCTACTACCAAATTCTTACAACCCATTTACAACCACTCACCCATGTGCTGGTGAAGGTTGTAAGAGGGTTGTAAGCATTTGGTTGTAACTGTAGCATTACTCGTTTGTTCTTTGTATATATGAACCCCTCCAAATATTCTTTTCAAAATATAATTAAAGAAAGTTTCTCATACACTATATACTTTGCATTTATATTATAGGAGCCAGGAAAAAGATATAGAAGATTTAATCAAACTGTGCATTCCTCAATTATCAGGTTAGGCAATAAGAAAAGTATTAGATGATGGTACTATGATAGGCTATGTATGTTACAACTATTAAGTTATTTTTCTTTAAAATGTGAAATGCACAAGAGTAAAACTAAAGCGCACACACACATATATATCAACCAACAAAGAGACAACTCCATCTCTCTCACTTGGCCAAATTGTTCTGTTTTTTTTTCCACCATTTTTTCTTGAATTTTCCTTTCCCAAAATCGCTCAAAGACAAGAAACTAGTAAAATTACAAGTACATTGGATTCATTATTAGAAAATGAAAAATATCTTTTTATGAGGAACTAAATCTATATAAAAAGAATTCTCTTATTTGATTGCAAGCCTTGTTTCCTATCTTTAACATGTAAAATGTAATAAAGGACTATGCAATTATCAACGAGGAGAGACTCGTCAATCATATTGCTAGATAAGTTTGATACTGCTGTCTCTGTCTATTTTTTCCCATATATCCTCTCCAGATATTGCTGTTGTATCTTTCTAACAAATTTCAATGCAGTCTTTTACAATTTCAAAATTTTGCATTCATGCATGGACAGTTGTCTTATTGGATGTGCTTTTGATATATGAAGGTTATATATGCAAAATTGTAAGGGGCTTTATTATATGGAGTACCTAATCAGGAATTTATCAGCATAAGTAATTAGGTAACGCAATCCTTTGGCCAAAGGCTTGAAATTTGTGTTTTAATTTGCCTAATTTTGTCATTGTTGTGTTAATTCAATACTTGCACACACTATTTTGCATTAGGTGTTGGATCTGGTGTAACAAATCTCGCTGCCTTAAATTAGACTAGAATATTGCACTCCTTACAAAAAGATTTGAATTCAAAAAATCAATGATATTTGAATATGAAACATCAAGATTACTGTCAATGCTGCTTGTTATTGTCCAATACTAATTGGTAGATTAAGCTTTGTGCTTGTTTGGGCCAAAGCTAATTTTGTAGTCCTTACAAGCTTTTGTGTCTGGTTGAATACATGATTATCTATATTCTTTTTAATCATACAACTTCCAAAGCTAATTATTTTCCAATTTCAATTTATCTTCAAGGAGCATGTGTTGATGCATGATTTATCTTCTCCTACATGTCTCTCAACCACACTTGTGTTTGTTATCAATGGCTTTAGTTGTGTAGACCATTTGTTCCGAATGTACTTTGTGATTTGACTATGTCATTTTCAGGCATACTTATCTTTGCCAGAAGGAACGGCGACTGTTGCTGGTTTAATTGCAATGATGACCGACCACTACAATATTTTGGTGAGATTTGGTAATTTTAGTTTGATTAAGTTTCATTTGTTTGTCTAAACTCTAAATGTTACTATTATTAGAACCTAAGCTTGTATGGTCACTAGGGTGCCCTGTCGCTGCAAACTTTATTAGGATGTCTTTCCTCCATGTATTGTACAAGGCAAACTGCTATTTATTCATTCGTCTTAAGTACAACTGAGAGCTCAAACCAAAATTTAGTCTTGTCATAAAAAATGCATATAATTGACTATTCTTTGCAAGAGCTGCAAACTTCTATGCACTTGCCTTTTCTTGGTTTATACATGAATCAGTAGGAAATGACCACCATGAAGGCATGGTTGGACTATTTAATCATTTAGTAAGTTGAGAATTGGGGGGGGGGGGGGGGGGGGGGGGGGGGGGGGGGGGTGGGGGGGGGGGGGGGGGGGTGGGGGGGGTTTTCTACATCTATAACAATTGTGCTACAGCGTAGTAGTTTTTGGAGGTTGGTTAGTGATGAGAACTGATAGCTTATTTCTCCTAACCAAATTTAAAATAGTCCTTTAATGTTCTTGATGTCCCTAAGATATCGCTGGAAATGATGGTTATAACTGTGAGCGATGATATGGTTTCTTGACGTATGGTACTTACTGCTAGCATAAATACTGCTATACAATCTTGTTGATGGTTGTTTCTCATGAAATCTAAGTCCAGTTCCAAAGGGGATGTGAATTAGGTTTCAGAAATATATAAACTGGGCTAGTGTAAATGTTCAAAAATTCCAGAAAACATAAATCTCAAGGTTCATTCAGGATTTTGTCTGAAAACAAGTGGAAGGAGTGTTGAAAATTCTGGGAATGACTTGGAATTGTTGAGGGGTGAGTGTAACAAAGACACTATTCTGCAAATTAAGAAAGGAGAATAGAGAGAAACATTGGAGTGATATATAGAGATATAAAACCATCAAAAGGCCTGGACAACGTTTTCTTGTCCCTAGTCTCTATGTGCATATGTAAGCCATTCTACTTGTCTATGAAGAAAACTAGGACTACACTAAACTCACCCTTAGAAGCCGGAAGCGAGGAAACACGACTATGTAGAAGAGTCTAAGTTTGGAGCGTGCGTTAATATTTTTTTTTATGTTTATTAATTATTGTTATCAAATTGATAGATATCTTAATATTTACTAGAATTTATAATGTTGATTCAAAGTTACAGAGAGATCATTTGTATGTTAATTTTTATGATGTCAAGGTAAGTAATCTTTAGTTTCTTGTTACTTTGATGAACATTGTATTGAAAAATTTCCAACTTTTTTCCCAATTTTTTTGTCCTCTTTTAAAATTATGGTCCTGTTATGGGAAGTGCTCTTGTCACTGGGAAAACACGCTCCCATCGTCGAGGAAACAACTCCCGTTGTCGGAAAAACGAGCTCCCAAGTCGCTCCTAAGTAAGAACCCCGCCAAATCGTGATTCTTACCGAAATTCGTTGGCATCCTAGGAGATTATGGCTTCTAAGATCTGACCAAAAATGACTGAATACTCCTATGTGAATTCACCAATGCCAAATTCTTCATTAGGGAATTCCGAAAGCATATACCATGTATGTAATTTGGGAATCCAAATATCAAGCTAATGATATCTAAATAATAAATGTTTTGGTCCCATAAATTAACTAAACAAGAATTTGACTCCATGTGATACAGTTGATTTCAATTGAATCATTTAAGCCTCATGCTAATGATTGGTTATATTGGTTCTATTTTCCTGTGCACATTGCCTATACGGGTACAATATCAGCATTGAGTAGTTGCATGGTCATTCTCTTGCTTGGATTAGTTGCATAGTCATTCTCTTGCAAGGATAGCATGACAATCCTTGTTTTCTTTTGCAAGGATGATTAACCTGTAACTCACATTTTTTTTGATTTTAACATAGTGTTTTTTTGGTAAGTCAAGGATCATTTTTTTTGTAGGTCGGTTGGAAAATAGCCAATAAATTTGCCATAAATCTGCTTGGATCTTTAGATTACCGAAGTAAAATTTGTGGTCCCTTTAAAGTCCAACTGTAGCATTTTTGCCAAAGATATTTATTATAGTGCATCTTGTAGATCCACTTGGATAAAACTTCTGAAAAAACTCGGACAGAATTGTGCTTTGATAATTAGTCAATTTAAAATTATAACCAATATCTTGTTATCATGAAAGAACAATAAACTAGCCTACCATTCACTTGTGAAAGGTTCACTATAAGTGCCGACCTGAACGTCACTCATACAAAGGGTTTGGAAGCTGGCCAGTAGTTAAATATTTTTTGCTAACATTCTTAGCAAAATCAGCAACATAAAGGAAAACAACAAAAGCCTTTATCCTAATTATTTTTGGGGTTGGCTACACGAACCCTTTTCTTCCATTTAACTAGTTAAAGGTAGCCCTTATATATAGAAAGAGGATTTCCACGTTGATTGAGCGGAGTTGCTCGGAACAAGGTTTGAGGGATCAGGAGAGGCAACCGAGCGCTACATATACAATTCCTATTTAAATTAGCAAAATTCATGTCCTTTTCTCAGCCTCAATCCAAGTTTGTTTAGGTCTACCACTAGTTCTAGGCTTCTCCTTTAACTAAGATTCTATTGCTCCTCTGGTGCTTCCGTTGCTCTCTGTTGCACATGTACAAACATCTCATTATATCATTCATTGGCACTGCATCCATTTATCTTTGATGCACCCTTCTCTTGCCCTATCGTTTAGTGTATTTTCATTTATGCATCTCAGCATTATCATTTTAGCTACGCTTGTTTTCTGCACTTGTTTCTTAATTGTCCCAACTGATGGTGGCTGGTCTAATGCCGTCTTATAATTTTTTCTTTACAATTTTATGGTTATAATTGCAAAGAACAGCAAAGGCATCCCTCATTTCAACAATCCTGCTTTAATGCTGCGAACAACATCCTTCTCAACACTCTTATCGTGATGGATGCTAGATCTTAAATAGTGAATACCTCATTTTTAGCTATCTCTTGGCGCTCAATATGGATTACTCCCTTGTTTCTTCTCAAAATTTTGCTAAAGTTACATTGTATATGCCATGTTTTCCCAGTACTAATTTTAAATCCTTAGGTTCCAAAGCTTCACTCCACATTTCTATTTCAGAAGGTAATTCTTTTTTAGTTTTATCAAGTATATTCTATCATCATTATCGAATGGCATGCTCTCTGAAACGTTATCTTGAATCTGCTTAGTAAGTTCATCCATAATTAGCAAGGAGGTAACCGTGTAGTGCCGGTCCTTGATGTAAGCCTTTGCTGATGGAATGTAGGCGTATCTCCTCCAGTTGTACTCATAGTGGTCACACCATCATTCTGGGCCTCAGTTATCTCACTATAGCTACTACATACTTCTCCTTCAAACCCTCCACGTAATCTCCTCTGGGACGTTATTTATTTAATGCCTACAGAGTCCATTGCATATCTTTAGGCATATGTAGAAATCTGGTGTTCACCAACCGTCCTTATATTAGAAATTTAGAACTTGTTTTAAGTGGGATATCAGTTTAGTTTTGTTATCTCAAATTACTCGAAGTTAGACCTGAAGATCCTAAGGCATTGTTATGTTTCTTTGCAAGCGCTTATCCGTTGTTCAGCTTTGACTTTTCAAGCAATTTATTCTTTTTAATCCATAAATGTAGTTCCATAATGTTTCCTGTTGTATCTTTATTTTTAATTATTTTGTCATTTTGTGGTTCTTTTGGCAATTTTGTTTTTCAGTCATGTTTACTATATTATTCCTCTTACTTCACAACTAGAGAAACATCTTATCCTTTACTAATCACTAAATGCTAAAGCTGCATTTGTTTAATAAATACATGAAATCCGTTTCTGAAATATTAGCCTGTCTGTTGACAGGAAGGTAGTGACAGTGATCGGGAAAGCAATGATGTACCTAGAACATCTAAGAAACCTCAAAACGTGGTCGTGGAAAATATCGACTCATGTCAAAAGGTTCTGACGGGCATGTTCCTGATCTACTGCAGTATCAATCAACTCCAGCAAGTTATGGTTGTTTGCCTTTATTGAAGAAGAAGCGTTCTGGAGGTTACCTCCAAGCCTTCAGCACAAATTGAAGTCCCACTGATGTTTTTGATGTTTTATCATGTTTATATGCTTCTGTTATGCTTATGTCTTTTTATTGTTACATAGACATGCATATATTGTTAGTTTCGGTTGGACCATCTTCTTGATGCTATATGATCCCATGAAGTCTTCTGTAGCATTGCAGTGAGTATTTGTTGTATGCTATTGACTTGCCAAGGTGCTGACTGGTGTTAATTGTATTAAGCATGCCAGTTTCTTTTCACTGCATCTCTATGATCTAGAAGATTTCTATATGCAATTAACCGGTTTCCCTTCTATTTTCTTCACAGAACACTGCAATTCGTATGACTCAAGTAGTTGCATAATGCATAAACATTATTTATGGATTTTGTTAGAAATTAAAATATTACATTTTCAGTAATTATTTGATATTTGAGAGCTTTATATACTCCCTTTCTGTGGCAGTTCATGATGATATATTATTTGTATATTGGTTATCTATCACTGTTTGAATTTGGAGCACTATGAAACACATACTTCAACTGAGGAGTTGAATCCGTTGTTGGGTTACCCTCTTCACTTAGTTTTCTCAGGCTACCCTATCTTTCTTTTTTTTTTTCTTTTTTTTTTCCTTTGGATGCGAAGGATTGGGTACAGCCCGAGCTGAAAATTTACCATGGTAACAAGCTTACCCTCTTCTTCAAGATCCATGTAATACTAATGAATCTGGCAATCTAAAGATATGTTACTTGTTACATTTCATCATCCCATTAGGTTACAAAATATTATAGTGAATATGTGATGTCATGATGCATTTTCCTAGTCTTGTATACAGATGAAAGGTTTTAAAAATTGCTAGATCTATTTCCAGGTAGCCGGCCTCGTGCTGTTGGGAAAAGAACTCCTCGCATCCCTGTTACAAATGTCTGCCGTAAAGATGACAAGGATGAGATCTTTTCACCTAGTAAACAGGCTTCTAAGTCTGAGCTTAGTACTGCTGCTGATGAGGGTGCCCATGTGGCTGCTCTGGCTTTAGCAGAAGCTTCTCAAAGGGTAGGGTCACCGCAGGTCTCTCGAACTCCTGGCCGAAGAGGGGATCGTATGAGACTCTCTTCTGTTCGGAGTGGTGAAAGGAAGGTAGACATCTAGGGAGAACTGCAATGTTGTCTTTCATTTTAGTTTCCCATTCATTTCAGTTTCCCATTTTTAATTGGTTGATCTAATGATATTGTCCTATAAATATAGAATGCTGAACTGGAGGTGGCTGATTCCAAAACCATTGATGTTCAAATGGATGTTGACTACCTAGAAGGTAGTTTAGGAAGCAGAGAAGCTGAGAATGGAGATTTTTCTAGGGATGCCAGTTATATGATAGATACTTATGGTGCAAGTACATTAGAAATTCATCAAAAGACAAATAAGCTTCATGAAAAGACCAATAGCAGCAGGAGATGATATGATCAATTTGATGACGATCGAGAAGCATGTAGTGGCACTGAAGAAGGGAGTAATATGCGGAAAAGCAAAGACGAGCGAAACATGGAAACTACAGAGGGTAAAATTGCAAAGGTTTCTAAAAGTTCAAGGAGGAATAGCCGTCAACTATTTTTTGATAGTATGCTTCTCTTTTCCTTTCCTTTTCTTTTCTCCTTTGACTGCAAAGCTGATATGTTAATTCTCTTATCTGTCAATGCCTACAAACTTAAATCTTTGTAATCTGCATTTGCATTTATGTCAACCCTCATTGTCTGTATGTATTTCAAGCTTGGATAATTGTCTTGAATAGCTTCTTACTGTTCTGTGTCATTTGATGAAAACACTTGAAATATTTTTCTTTATTTAAAAAGTCATACGTGGAAGTGCCACAGATCATGCAAAGGTTCCCCAGGCTAAATTAACAAGTAACACATCTAACATTCATATTAAATATTAATGATGTTATTTTGTGTTGACATGGTGTTTTGTCAAATTTGCTATAGCCATGATTCTTCTTATATATATTTCTTTATGCTTTATTTGACTTAGTTTTCTCTGAACTTCTTTATAGTTTGTTGCAAGGTTCAAAGTATCGGTATCGGAACATTCCTATGAGTATCGGGATCGGCGGTATCGGCAGTATCGGAGGTTTCGGATCGGAGTATCGAATTTTTTGATATCGGGAAACAATAATTATTAATAAATTATTAACATTTTAGAAAATATATTTTATACATTTAGGCATAATTTTAATATTTCCAGTTGTTTTTAGTAGTTTTGAAATTAAATGAAGTAGTAGTCACCCTTACCGATTGATTTACATACGATAGATAAGTTTTCTTCTTTTATATGCTTTTATAACCTTTCTATGCTTTTACACCCTTGCTTTTGGTCTTTTTCGTTCATTTTCTTTGCCAAATTGACCCGAAAAGAGAGCTCAATGTCGGTTATCGGTCATTATCGGTCGGTATCGGTCGTGTATCGGATCGGGACATGCCAAACCATATCGGTATCGGCCGTATCGGATCGGTATCGGCCGATACTGCGAACTATGGACTTTGTTGTCTTTTGCATATCAACATTTACCCTTAGTTTTGCTTTCTGTATTTCAACTGGTTGCAGCGGTAATCTGCTGCCATACTTTGTTGACTTGATATATCGTTGGATTAACTGACACTGTCTTGATTTAAATGTATCAGTTTTCAAAAGGGAAAAAGACAACATCTTCGACCTGATCTAACCATAGTTTATCTTCTCAAAACAAAATAGTGGTTTCTCTCCTTATAATCAAGGAGGATCTTTGGGTGAAGATTGCTTTCAAGTCATTTTTCTTTAGTGTGAAGATTGGTTCCAACTCATTTTTATCTTTCTGGTAAAGACTGGTTTTAAATCTTAACTTTTGGGAAAGGTTGGTCTTAGGTGGTCCTTATATTTTGGGTAAGAGTGGTTTTAGGTGATCTTCATCTTTGGGGGTTATGTTATCTTTATCTCTTAGTGACTCTTTTAATTTGGTACAGTTGTGCTAGGGATATCCGGCGATCATGTTCTCTCCCAGTTGGTATAAAAGGATTAGCCTAGGACTCTTTGTAACTAATCTTCATATTTTTCCACCATAATTTTGGTAGATATGATCTTACAATGAATTCTGTCCAAGTACTTCCTCTATTAATTATCTGTGTTTCTCTTGCTTATCTGGAGGATACACAGTCCATAGTTGACAGTATCGGCCGATACCGATCCGATATAGCCGATACCGATGCGGTTTGGCATGTCCCGATCTGATACCGATCGATACCCGATATTGACAATGGGTCTCTTTTCTAGTCAATTCGGCAAAGAAATTGAACGAAAAAGACCAATCAACAAAGGTGTAAAAGCATAGTAAGGTTGTAAAAGAATGTAAAAGAAAAACTTATATATCGCATGTAAACCAATTGGCAAGGGTGACTACTATTTCATTCAATTTGAAAAAGCTAAGAAACAACACTAGAAATACTTCAAATTATGCATAAATGTATAAAATATAATTTTCTAAAATGTTAATAATTTGTTAATAATTATTTGTTTTTCGATACTAGAAAATCCGATACCCCGATCTGAAATCGCCGATATTGCCGATACAAAAATAAAAGAGGAAATGTATCTCCTTGCCTAAAACCTCGTTTGCATTTGATTTTCATCCCTTCTTTCCCATTCACAACCACCTTGGATATTGCCAACTCTACCCTACTTTTTATCATCCTTTTCCACCTGCTACTAAACTGTAGTCCGTTGAGGGCTTTCAAGATCAGTCTACTCCATCGTATGCCTTTTCAAAGTCAAGTTTCAACTTTCGAAGGAACCCCTCATTATTTAAATCTCAGAATGGTTTCTCAGGCCATGGCCACATTGTGTAGATATCTTCCTGTGATGATTCATGTTTGTTATTCTTCCAAGCCCCCAATAACAGTGTGCAATCTATTGGACAGATTTTTTTCAGTGTCTTGGATAATCTACGCACCAGGCTTTCGGGCAAAAATCTACCAGCCCCCCCATCGTTACCTTTTTTGTGTGATGAGCACTACACTAGCATAATTGAACCTGTTTCTGCTCTAATTTCCCTCTTGATGTTTCTCAAATAAGACTTCCACATCATTCTTAACTATGCTCCAGAAGCTTCGGTACAAAAGGATTGGTAGACCATCCAGGCATGGTGCTTTGTCTGTACGAAGCTGAACGTATTTCCTAATCTTCTTCTCGTTAAAGTTATTATTAAGTGTCATTACCTTGTCCTGGACCTCCAAATTGCTCGTCCATAGATCAGGAGCTACCCTCCATATTACCATCTCATTATGCCAAACAACTCCTTGTGCTATCGACCAAAATCTAGATATGCCCTTTGTTTGATAATGTAACCCCATTGCCCTCTAAGCTATGAATGAAGTGATTACTTCTCCTTTTATTCTCTACTCTGAAGAAATCGGTGTTCAAGCCCCCGTCGGCTACTTTAATTCTTGGGCTTTGTCTTCACATGACTTCCTCCCATAATCCATTTGATCTCCTCCCTATTGACCCATTTGATCACCTTCCTATCTGCCTGAAGTTTAGATATGTCCCGTTTCCATAGTACCCCCTTTCTCTTTTCCAGATCCTCAATATTACTCATCAGCTTTGTCTTTCTTTGCTTTACTCTCTAACAAATTTCTCAAACGTCCATCGCTTAAGCTGATTGCACATTTTAATCTTATTTATAATCCATGCTCCTGTTTTCTCCACCCCCAAACTTCTCCCTCCAAAGAATCTTTTATGACTACATGGAAATCCTCTCAGCATAAGCAAAACTTCTCGAATCAAAATCTTTTCTTGGGAATTGTAATTCCACTTTCACAGAAAAGGCCAATCGGTATATGATCTGAGATGCTTCAATGATCGGCAAAGGCCAGAGGCAACTACCTTTCCCAATCTAGGCTAGCAAGTACACGGCCCGTCCACCTTCTGCTAGGACAAGCTCTGAGATTAGATCTAGTGAATTTCACATCCCTGATCTGAATTTCCAACATATTTAGCCTGCTAATTACCTCATTAAATTCTCTACTGTCACCCCTATCCCCCCCCCCCCCCCCCCCCCCCCCCCCCTTCCCCTTCTCTCGTGTGAGAATCATAACCACATTGATATCCCCTCCCAGAATCCATGGAAGGTCCTATCTATTCCATGTGGTCTATGTTATAGGATATTCTTACCTTGCTTTTGACTAAGATTCTCTTATTTGCAGCTTTCTTACAGTTTAATATTATGATGTATTTTTGACTTTTGAGGATACTGTTTGTGTTACTTTTCACAATTTTTGCAGTACACATTGAAAATCTGGTTTGCAATTTATTTAGAGTATGTTGCTTTTACTTTTGCATTTCTATGTTTTACTCTAATAACTTAATATTGCTTGAGCAGGTTACTTTATTCTTATCTGTTATTTTTTCTTATTAGCTCTTATGTCCTCTGTGTAGATGAAAGCTCTGACTTTGATGCTCTCCAGACATTGGCAGATTTGTCTTTACATATACTGTTACCCCTTCAACTGTTGAATCTGGTTAGTTCTTTATGCTTCTTAATGAAATTTCTCAAGGGTCGCATATAGCATTGCAACTGCTTTAACAATGAATTAGTGTTATTGGCTTTTACTTGCTGCACCCTCTTGTTTCTTTTGTCTTCTAGAAAAAGGGACTTGCCAATCAGTATGGGTTCGTGGCTTTTGTTTACTTAATGCTTGTGTCTTATTATGAATAAGGGATGGATATGTGTTCTTAGTATTTATTTACTCAACTTGTTTGCTCTTTTGTTCCTTATATTATGAGTATTGATTCTTGTAAAATCTAATTACTTTTATGTTCATAGTTATCATGAATCACTTGTGGCCTCTTTCCACAAGGGATTACCAGAGAATGGAAACCATTGGGAGATTCCATTTTGAAACTTTTTGCAACATCTATTGGGGGATTCTCCTTTATTCTTTATCTGAATACATATTTATCTTGAACTGGAAACTGATTTGATTAAATGATTAACTCGTTGCTGTTGGAATAGACAACTTTCTGTACACCTTTTGTTATCACTTTGCATCTTGTGAAACATTACACCCATGTGTCATTTATCTCTGATTTGTGTTAATCTATAATATAAATCACAAATGATGGGTAGACTACTGTGTTAAATTATACAACAATTTTTCTTTCTCTTTGAAGTTTCTTGGAAATGGTTTTGAGATGTGTGGTGCATCATAGTCAGGAAGGTTCATAATTGCTCATAGTTAATGCAGTATTGTTGTCTACTATTAGAACATCTGAACACAATATTTTAATTGATGGAACTACAATGATCTTATTATCAATAATGTTCAAAATAGTGTTTTAATATCTTGTGTGGGACCTTAATCTTACCCTATTTATATTTCCAAACTATTCACTATACCAAACCTTGTTGCAAGAAAAGCTAGGCAGTACATGACCACTTGATTCACAAATAGGAATCCTGTAGAAAGCTGGTTCTTGTATTGGGAGATTTTAGATGTTTTTAACTTGGTGAAGTTGTGAGTTATCATCTGGCATGCATTTGACACTTATAATTGGTGCAATTTCATTACATATAAGATATGAAGGTACAGTTCAATTATTTATGGCATGAAAGTGAGGCACTAAATATCGCCTATAGGCTTAACTTTGCTAATTTTGTGTATATCAACCATTTATCATCTTTTATCAACTGTTTTGCTTATGAAAATAGCTTTGAAGATGATCCGACTCTCCTATTTCTTTTCTATTCAATAGCTACGAGTTCCTCCCCCGAATAATACTCATTTCTCCTTAGTTGTTTATAGATGATGATGATGGTCGTGTGGGATGGCACAAGGGTTATAATTTTAAATCTGGATCCAAATATTCAGATTATCTTGTCTGAATGTCATTCGGCTGTTTAAAGGCTTTATCCAAATATTGAGAGCTGCTTTTGGTCGATGTTGTGCATGTCCATACAACCTAAGACGTTTTTCTCTAATCTTATCCTAAATTGGTTGCATTTTAAATTTCACACTCATTTCTTATCATATCTTTTAATCTATTGTCAGTCATCCATCTTAGCATTCTCGTATCTGCTTTTTTTGGCGTTAGACATGTTTCTTTATTGTCCAATATTGATCCATAAAACATGGTTGGTTTCTATAGCCGTCTTATAGAAATTTTCTTTCGACTTCAAAGTTATCTTCTGATCATCCAAAAGCATTCCTCCATTTCAACTATCTTATAATTATATTCATGACATCCTTCTCAATCTCTCCGTTATGGTGAACAATTCATTATAAATGCCGAAAACTATCACGTCTACGTATCTCTTAGCCATCTAATGTACTATCTCATCATTTCTCTTTGTTTTTTGGTTGGAATTACGTCTCATATAAACCCTTATGTTCCAAAGTTTCTCTCTATGCTTCTATTTTAGCATCTAACCCTTCTCTACTCTCGTCGACCAACACAATATCATCAAAATATCATCACCAAGCAAGCTCCTTCTTTATATGCTATTAATTTCTTTCATAACTAGCACAAAAATCTTAGGAGTTGGTGATTATCCTTAATAAAGCTAACGATGATCGAAAATGGTTTACTATCTTCTCAAAGGGTTCACATAGTTGTCATAACTCCATCATACTTATCGTTGATAGTGTTAATATAGTTAGCTACTAGGAACTTGTTTCTTCTCAATACCCAATCACATTCCTTGGAACTTTATCGTAAGCTTTCTCTAAGTCAATATGACAACAACAAAGCCTTTTTGGGGTTGGTTGTTTGAATCCTTTTCTCCGATTCAAAACTGTTAAGGGCCATGTTCTCGGTAACACTAATATCCTTTTTAAAACTTCAATCCATGTTCGTTGCTTTTTCTAAGTCAATAAAAACCATATATAAATCCCTATTTGCCTCTAAATATTTCCAATGATATTCTTAATAAGTATTGGCTTCTATGATGGATCTTCATAACATAAAGCCAAATTGATTCCAATTTTTTTTTTTTTTTCTTAATCTTTGCTCAATTACTCTCTCCTATAGTTTTGTGCTATGATTGGTAAGCTTAATTTTTCTATAATTGTTACAACTTTGTATATCTCCCTTATTTTATATATGGGTACTATACTATTAGTTCTCCATTCATCATCGACCATCTTCTTAGTTATTAGGATTTGGTTTAATAAATTAGTAAGTCATATCAATTTTTTCTCATAATCATTTTCAAGCCCCAATAGGAATACCACCATGCCCTACGTTTGTCTATTTTTCTTTTTTGTTAAAACCTATGTTGCATTGGGTGCTAGGCGAGACGAGGCGAGGCGACAGCCTACCCGCCTCGCCTAGGCGACGCCTAGGCGTTCGCCCAGGTCACAGATGATTATGTACAGGAAAACAAATGCCATATGGCAGACAGTGCAATTATGTACTTATGTATAATTTATGTACTTATAAAAGTATAGGATATTAAGAAGCAACAATATAGCAGTATAAAAGAACAATTGATTTGCCAAGAATAGTTGATAACTAATATACACAATTAACATTAACATGAACAGTTGATAAATTTGTATGTAGTTATAACAATATAAGATATTAAGATGCCTTCTCTGCCTTTCACTTCCCCTGGTCGACCCTAGGCGCGCCTAGGCGTCCATCGCCAGACACGGAGATAATTTCTCCTGTCGAGGCGCCCTCCCCTCAACTTGGACGCCTAAGCCGCCTAGGCGTCGCCTGTAACAACATAGGTTAAAACATGATTCAACTTATGTGATTGTAATTATACGACAATAGTAATATTACCTAGTGCTAGTTAGTTGTCTAAATTAAGCACTTCTAGGTTAATCTCGTTAAGTAGCTTGTGAAAATAATTTTTCTACATCACCTGAATATCATTTTCTCTTACTAGTACCTTTTGTTGACTCGAGATACATTTGTATTACCTAGCCTCTACTTTTTATTTCCCTACTCTTAGCAAACATATAAATATCTTTCTCTCTCTCCAACTTTCAAATCTCATGTACAAATAATCATAAATTTTAGATTTAACTTCACTAACTCCTTTCTCAGCTTCCTTCTTTGCTAGTTTATCTCTCAATAGTTCTCATTTTAATAATTTTTGCCAATCTTTATGGGACCTTTTTTTTGCCTTAATTACCTTTTTGGCTTCTACGTTCCACTACCAATTTTCTTTTGGACTCCAACCATTGCCTATAGAAATTCCTAGAATCTCTTTTGGTACTCTCTTGCTAGAAATTGACATATTACACCACACAACACTAAAATAGGACTAGATTCTCCTTTCAAGTTTCACCATCTAGTTATTGGTCTCTTGTTTATTCTAGACCTTCTCTTATATTTCCTAATACTAATATCTAATACCACCAACCTATGTTGAGTGGTTATGCTCTCTTGGTATAACTTTATGCTAGTCTATCAACCTTTCTAATAAGTAATCTATTTGGCTAATATTGGACCACTCTTAAAAGTAATTAAATGTTCAAATCTCTCTTTCTAAAACAAGCATTTGCTATTATAATGTCATAACAAAAGGGCATCTAGTGGTAACGATACAATGTGTCACTTACATTTGACGTCCTAGCAATCAACCCTTGCTCATTTTTATTGTACTAGGTCGCTATTGAGGAACGCCAGAACATGTATTCTCTAAGTATTTATTTTATGAGATCTGACAGTTTTTATGTTGGATGTCGGCTACCTAACACAACCCTCCTTTATTCGGGCTTGTGAACGATATTGAAAATGTAGGAAATTAAGCACAAGACAAAGACAATTAAACAAAATGAAAACCGGAAAAAATGTAGGACATGATGATATTCCTACTAAGGTTTTGAGATGTATAAGAATGATTGACATAACTAATTTATTCAACCAAATCACTAGTACTGTGAAAATGTTTAACTAAGAGAAGTAAGTGTGTGTGTGTGTATATATTATATATATATATATATATATATAAAGGGAGCTGTATAAAGTTGTACTAACTAGTGAGTATGAGCCATACAATAGAACTTTGGGAGAGATTAAGAGAGCAAATATCAAGAAAAGAAACTAGAATTTCATAGAATAATTTTTTTTTGCAATTAAGATCTACTATAAAGTAATTTATTTTATGGAAGATTCATGAAATTTTTAGAAAACAAGGGATCTATATATGTTTAGTATTGACTTGGAAAATGTTTGCATTAAGGTATATAGGAAAAAATATGGTGATTTTGACGAAGAAAGGAGCCTAATATTGATTACATTTACCATGGAATTACGTATGACTAATGTGCAGGTAATTGGAGGAAAAATTGTACCATTTTCCATCATGGTTGGCTTACATCAAGGCCCAAGGATCAACAATAACTTTGGACTGGTTATGGATAACATTACTAGATATATACATGCAAAGGGTCTATGGTGCGTCTTTTACAGATGTTGTTATGCTATTTGATTTAGTTTGTGAAATGTAACACAACCAAAAGTCTAAAATGAAGAAGGAGTTCATATCGATGGACAAAAGATGCTGAGTGGTAGCTTTTAGTATTTAGGATCAATCATTCATCATGATGAGGAGATGAGGAGATGAAAGGATGTTCAAAACATAGTTTGAAGTATCGGCGATACCGATACGATACAATCGATACCAATAGGGTTTGTCATGTCTTGACCTGTACCGACGTTGATTATCTCTTTTCTAGTCAATCCGGTAGAAAAAATTGAAAGAAAAAGGACCAGTCAACAAGGGCGTAAAAATATGTAAATGAAGAAAGCTTATTTATCCTAGGTAAACCAATCAACAATGGTGAGTATTGTTTCATTTAATTTCAGAACTACTGAAAAAACATGAAAAATACTTAAAATTATGCATAAATGTATAAAATATATTTTCTCTAAATAATTAATAATTATTTGCTTTCGGATACCAAATTTTTTGATACTATGATCTGAAACTGCCGATACCGTCAATCTCGATACTCATAGAAAAGGTTTGATACCGATACTGCGAACCTTGGTTCAAAGACAGAAGCATGAATATCTGATGATTTAAATGAAGTATTTTTGGAGTGCTTTACGATCCCAAGATATCCTTGAAGTTGAAAGGAAAGTTATAAAACAACTATAAGACAAGCCATGCTTTATTATCAGTGTGAGCCAAACATGTCCAAAAGTGAGACTAGCGGAAATGAAATGTTAGATCAATGAATGGCAATAAGTAGAAAGATAGGATGGGAAATATTTGTATTAGTGATGGTGGAGCAACAGGTCGATAAGATAAGGAAAAAGTCTGTCTTAGGTTGTTGAAGCATATGCAACATAACGAATAAGTGTATTAGCTAGGAGCACGATAAAGTTAGGATGTGTTAGGGATTGCTCATCTTGTCTGCTTCTGCTTATTTTTATTTTTTTGTAACACAGTCCTAATAGATGTTTGGTAACAACTGTTTATCAGAAAACTTTGAAAGGCCAGTTTACATTTTGGGCAGTTTTTGTAGCAGTTTGGGAGGCTGCTGTGAAAAGCTCTTCTGCTGCCACTTCTTGAAAAGCAGCAGCAATCGCAGACCAGGCCTTAGTTTGGAGGAATAATAAACTATTAGTTAAAGGAGCCTGTCGAACTAAGGACCAACCTAAACGAACTTGGATTGAAGATCAAAAGAAGGATATGGTTAGAGGACATGACCTTTAACATAACTGAATGTAAGAAAGAGATTCGAGTAGTTGACCGGAATAATTTCTGCATAAGGCTTTGCTGTTGTTTTTGTGTATTATTATGGAGAGAGAGAGAAATGAGGGAGAGACAGAAGTTTATGTCACTAAACCTGAGGTGAGATTAAATGGGGTCGTCGTACCCCACTTGTTGAGGAGACATCCATGGTTGGCGGTGTTCAACATGGTGAATGGCTGGTTGAATAGGTGACAGAAGGGTGAGGCTGCTCGTATAGCTCGTTTAAGCGAACAGTTACAAAATGATAGATGTCACGATTTCATATTAATTGCTGCACTACATTTTTTAATTTTATTCATGAATTACAGGATCAGCATATGAACGTGAACTACTTCGCTTTGTCGTGGTATAAATTTGTTTTGCTTATATCTTTTAAATTTCATATTCAGAGTCATCTGCTCAGGTTAAAGAAGAAAACAGAAATTTTGATATTGATGAGAAGCCTGGTGTACCTGAATCAACGTCGACAAACCATCTAAATGATAGATCTAAAGCTTCCGAGAGAATGGAAAGAGTACATTCTACTAATGTTGGAAATGAAGTTGTTACCCGGAAAGGTGCTAAAGTGGCAAAAGGCATACATCATAATGCAAATGCCTTCTGTGATACAATTATGGAAACCAGTTCATCTATCAATAGGAAGATCCAAAAACGGAAGCGGAAGTCATTTTTCGGAAGAGTGAGCTGTCTAAATTTATTTAATTTGTATTGTACTTGCTGTGTATACTTTTTGCAGATTGTTGCTCATTTACTGCATTTTCTTCTACTGTTCACAGGTTTCAAAAAATGAAGTGAACAGCGAGTCTCGGAGAAGTGAACCTATCGGGACGGAGGTATGTAATTTCACAGCAAATGTCTACTTCAGATATGAAGTTGTGGGTTACATTTCTTCTCATAATATATTTTATCCATCCACGTACTGAGATTTCTATTGCATGCCCCTCTTGTAGGTATAACTCGAGATTTTATCAATTAGCGGACTTTTCCTGATGAATTAGTAATTTTTTGCTCATAAAAGTTGAGCGCCCAAGTGATCCAGGACAAAATGGCAAATTGACTTTTGTTTTTATGACTGGAAGTATATTTAAATCTTGATTTGGATTTAGATTCAAATCTTAAATTGATTTTGGATTTTGATTTTGATTTAAATTTGAATTTGAATTTTGATAGGTTTTATTTTAGATGAAGTTTGTCTCTGTCCATATATATTTTTTAGATTAGGATTATATCTTGTTTGTATTTCTTAACTCTTAGATATAAGCTTATGAAAAGGGCATCAATTTTGTAGTTTTTATGATGGAAATTTATAAATAAATTTTAGAGATTCTCTAGCATTTGGATGTATGCCCTCCTTGGCACAATTCCAAATTTCCAGGTTCTTGTATGTTTCCAAGAGTTTTACTATCATCCAAAACCGATAAGTACGGCAGATTGTTTGGTTTTTGGCATGTCCGATCTGATGCCCCACCGATACCGATACCGAAATTGTGGTTCTCTTTTCCAACATTTTAGCGAGGAAAAGTTTAAGATAGGGGAAACACATGGAAAAAGCAATGTTGACACAATGGTTTGATGATCATTCCGAAGACCAACATCTACAGGACTTGACCATTACAATTTGTTGAGGTTGTATATTATAAATTCACAATGATTATACATCGTAATATTATTCCATTCAAAACTATATCTTGTAGGGATACTTTGTCTAGAAGAGAGTAAAATGTACAATGATATATAACAAATAATATACCTAAATGTATAAAATATTTTTCTGGCTTTTTAAATAACTTTTTATTATTTGTTGGCTCTCTGAAACCTAGAACACTGAAACTCCAATATGTGATCATCGAAACCACCGATGTCGATAATCATAAAAAGGGTCCGATACCAATTCCAATACCGATACTGCGAATCTGGTTGAGATTAGTTATGTTTTTCCACTTGGCTCTCTTCTATGTAGGTATAATTGAACTCAGGTTTGTGAGACTGCACTGCACATATACATGTACCTCTATGCTTGTAGATATTTGCGGTGTGTATGGCCATGCTTATGCTTGCATACTCATGCACATGTATGGCAGTGACTTGAGTCTGTGCATGCTCAAGATCACAACATTTAATCCTTTTTGAGAATTTTTTTTTATCTACCTTATTAAATTTTTTTGTGGCTGCCCGTGTAATTTGTGGATTTGTTACATAAAATATTTTTATTGCAACACTTTGATAGAGTATTGCCTATCTTCCCTTTGAAGGCACTAATTTATATCTATTGTTCAATTTATCCGTTTGTAAATGTTCACCTTTGCATTTATTGTTATTTGGCAATTTCTTTTGTAGGCCTCAGTTGAGGAAGGAAAGAAATCTATACAGAAAGTTAAGCGTGTTAGTCAAGTTAACCTACTGCCGAAACAAGGGAAATTATCAAAGTCACAAGAGCATCCTTCTTCAAGTACTGATATAAACAAAACTGCAGCAGATATCAATGAAACAAGTGTGCGCATTTCCACAAAAGACCAAGTTAGTTTGCCAACGAAGTTGAGGAGTCGGCGTAAGATGGATCTACAAAAAACACTAGCAGGGAGGGAATCCAAGTCTAATGAGAGTACCGGAGATGATTGTCCAGATGGATACTCACTTGCAGTGAATAACAGACTGCTCAATTTTAAGGTTGTTTATTTTACTATTTTTTATCGGTACATTTTTTTTCCTTAGTTTTGAACTCTTATCATCCTATATAGGCTGCCAACGGGTCGGTTCAGGTTGGATTTATGTAAAATCCGAACCCAACCCAAAAATAATTAAGTTTATAAATCTTTACCAGAACCCGACCTGATTTGAAATCAGGTCGGATTGACTATGTTTTGAAGAAAAAATTAAGTGTGGATGGTATGATACGAACCAAGGATCTCCCATAGCGAAGGCTGGAATCTCTACCAACTAAGCCATACATCGGTTTGTTTATTTGTGTAAAAAAAATTCATTACTCAAAACCCGAACAAGACTCAAATATCTTTGGGTTTCATATGTTGTACCCAAATCCGACAAGAAATTCCTTCATGTTGCACTTCTTACATCCAAGCCAATTTTTTGCTTACAAATCGGGTCAGCTTATGGGTTACTGTTGACATGCTTAATCACATATGTGCGTTGATTACAGGAAATGCTTTCTCACTGCTTGTCGTCTCCAGTGCTGCGGCGATGGTGTGCTTTTGAGTGGTTCTACAGTGCAATTGATTACCCATGGTTTGCTAAAACTGAGTTCGTAGAGTATTTAAATCATGTAAAACTGGGTCATATACCCAGGCTTACTCGTGTTGAGTGGGGTGTCATAAGAAGGTACTAGTTCTTATTAAGCATTTACAATATCTTGAGTTATAAAGCCTGATAAATTTGGTTTTGCAGTTCTCTTGGGAAGCCACGCCGATTGTCCAAGAAATTTCTGCAGGAAGAAAGAGAGAAACTAGAACAATACCGTGAGTCAGTTAGGACTCATTATGCTGAACTTCGAACTGGTATTAGAGAAGGACTTCCTACCGATCTGGCTCGGCCTTTGTCAGTAGGACAGCGCGTTTGTGCTTGTCATCCAAAAACAAGAGAAATTCATGATGGGAGTGTATTAACTGTTGATCGCAGCCGGTGCAGGATCCAATTTGATCGACCTGAACTAGGGGTTGAATTTGTTATGGTAAATTTTATTTCTGCCCATAAATTCTCTAAATATTTTACCTTATTGGTTGCAAATTATATTTCTAGGAACTTTATATAATGCTTCATTTTTTTTTACTTTAAGAGGGTACATTTGTAGGGTGCAAATGTAGGGAAAACAGAAAATACTGAACCATTGATATACAGGTAAGAGAGAAATTGCTTGTGATACATGGAGATAAAACTAAATTGTGGACGTAGAAGGACTAAAGATAAGATAAATTTTGGGAAGAAACAAGTCTTGATAGCCATAACGAGATTATCAACGATACAAAACTAATGTGAGGACAACTGGAGGAGTTACATCTTACATATCCTATGACTAACTATATGCTTGCATCAAGGCGTATGTTGTTACCCTACTTGTGGATGTACTTACTAGGCACATTAAACACGAGATCCCATGGTGTATTTTATTTTTGATGACATCATGTAGTTGATGAGATTAGAGAAAGTCTAGATTTTAAAATAGACATGAGAAGAGAAATTATGGATTCAAATGAATTTAAACTAGGACAAAAACAAAATATAGGCTAAAAATTGAAGATGGAACAAAATATTCCATCTGTTGGCCAAGAAATAAGCTAGGAATGATAGTTCATGCCTTCTAGAAATTAGTTATTTGTCATGATGTAGACAATGGATTCATAAAATTAAAGCACAATGATTGAAATGTGAGTTGTTTGGATTACCTTTAGTTAACTTAACTTAGTTAATCAGTTTCAGAAAAACTGTAAACAAATTGGTTGAATTGATGATAATGATTCATGTACCCGAACTCAAATTTTTTATTGAATTCTTTATTATTGTTGTTCTCATAATGCGTGAGTGCGAGCATCCCATACCTCGTGATGGCACATTTTTTCATTTATGTGATTATGTAAAGTTTTCTTTTTGTGAAATCGAGGTAAGTACTTAACCAGAAGCATCTGAACTAAGTAACCAACAAAATATTACCATTACCGGAACAAAACATACATTGTCCAAAATAACCAACATGCATGGTGTATGGACAAAATATATCCACCAATAGTTTTTCAGTTTATTACTAACTGAACAATATTGACTCCAAACTAACAATGTTATCCTGTTAAGTTAATCATCTTGTACCTTTGAAATGGGAATGGAGGGAAGACATGGCCACATTCTTTTTCATTTTAGTATATTGAAAGAGGCGTTAATCTTATTAGTACATATGATTTAAAACATTATAACAATCTTTTTTAGCATATTGGTTAATGGACTAATAAGCTTTTCATCTAGTTACAGCTTCTAAGCAAATATCATTTTTGTTGTTTTTTATGTTCTGTTGATTAGTAGTCCTACTGAATGTTAGGTTCTTTATGTTCTATTGATTACACATTTTAGTAGGTTTTATATTTTTAAGGTTCAGAGTATTGGTATTGGAGTTGGTTTCAGACCCTTCTGATGTGTGTCAATAGTAGCGCGATTTTGGTAGTTTCAGATAGGATATTTCTTTTTTTTTGGAAGGCCAAAAGCTAATAAGAAATTGCTTTAAAACTAGAAAAAAGAAGAAGAAAGGAATTTGACACATTTAAGCATAATCTTATGTATTATTTGTTGTTTCTTGTTACTTAATGAAATAATATTCGACATTGCTGAATTATTCATCCAAAATAGATTTTGTTGTCTAGCCGACCCTGCAAATTTGGGATAAAGGCTTTGTTGTTGTTTTTGTAATAGATATTGTGTTAATTTTACTCGCTTTTAGACAATGTACCCTCATAATGTATAGTGTTTATTAGAACAATATTAAGGTGTTGATCTTCGGCACACTGTAGCATGTTGTTCTTCGGCACCATCAAATATGTCGACATTGTTTTTGTCATACTCACTTTTCCTATAAGGAATTGACCAGGAAAGAGCACCAATTTTGGTATCCACCACTATTGTTGGGGTCAATATAGGATCAGAGATGCGAAAACCATTACAAAATGGCCGATGCGTACCTTTATAAACTGAACTGCAAACCTTGATTTTTATTCAGTCTACTTCATAGCAATCTTTCATATGCTTCAGTCATGAATAGTTGCTGAATGATCATTTCTTTGCAGAAACAATTTGCAAAGCTCATCAGTGATTCCCATATTGCTGCTTTTACTTTGCCTTTATGAATGCAATAAGAATCCTCGTATTTTTTCCAGGATGTTGATTGCATGCCATTAAATCCATTGGACAACATGCCTGAAGTTTTAAGAAGGCAGAATGTTGTAATGAATAAATTTTGCAACAACTTCACAGATACAAAGCTAGAAGATCAACCAAAGGAGTGGATAATTGGCGGCTCTATGAAATTAGCTCCAAATGAGAGTGGGGATAGTGCTGATGTGTCCTCTTATATTGCTTCATCCAATTATCCAATGAATACCTTGATGAAGCAGGCAAAGGTTTACTTGTTCTTTTCTTCTATACTTTTCTTGGAAAGGATTCTGTACATGAGTACCTTAACCTAAACAACTTTCTGACAGGGGGACACAATCGATGCCATTGTACAGGCCAAGGCTGCTGTTAATGAAGTTGTTGTTGCTGCCCAACAGGCAATGTACAGTCAACCTTATACGTTGGCACAAATACAGGCAAGGGAAGCCGACATAAGAGCCCTTGCTGAGTTGGCACGTGCGCTTGACAAAAAGGTAATGTTGATGTACACACTTCCTTTTGCTAAGCTGCTGTCTTTCATTACTCTACCACATTCCTTTCCTTTTTCTTTTCAAGGTAAGTATATAACTATTAGTTATACTTCCTATGTTGACATCCTTCTATGATGCAACTGGCTTTATAGACATAGGTTTCATCCTCAACCAAAATCCAGATACAGGGATAAGGTATGGGCAAAAAATCAGGACCCCAATTCCCATCTGGTTGGTATGAGTCTACTCAAATTTACCTGCAGGAAGAGGGGGTTCCCATTTTATTTGGTTTCCTATTTATAACAACATCGTTAGAAAGGAGTGGTTCCTTTTGGATCACAGATTATATAAGGTATAAGGTTAAGTCAAATCCTCATAATATTTTTCTCTTTGAACTACTCTAGGAAGCGTTATTGGTTGAACTGAGGCACATGAATGAAGAAGTATCTGGATGTCAGAAAGATAGTGGCCCAATAATGGATTTGGAGAATTTCAGGAAGCAGTATGCCTTGGTACTTTTGCAGCTACGGGATGCCAATGATCAGGTCATTTCACTATCAGATTCTCATTTGCTTCACCTTTCAAAGGTTTATATTGCCTATATATCTCTGGCTGAAGTTATGAAGTGGCTTAACTCTTAGGTTGCTTCCTCTCTCATATATATGAGGCAGCGTAACACTTACCCTGGAAATTCAACACCTCCATGGCATAAACCCATGGAGAGTTCTGGGGGACCTGCCACACATCAAGGATCTTTCAATCAATCTTCTCTTCTGCCTCAAGATTCAGGATCTAATGTGCTTGAAATTATTCATAGTTCTAGGCAGAAAGCCAGACTGATGGTTGAAGTAGCTGTGCAGGTAAAACTAACAATTCCAACTGTCATACAATTCGAAATTGAGATGCAATCTCTTCATTTAGCAGTCATTTTTAGTATAAGCTAACAGATTATTTTTCCTTCTGAAAGTCACCGGTCATCTCAGCCTTGCATCCCAGTTATGTTCTTTGGTCTAGTTTAAATGCTTGTTTAACGTTCTAGATATTCCTCATCTACTATAATAGTGCACTCAGGTTTCTTATCATGCCCTGTTCTCATGGTCCATTGTTTTAATTGTGTTTATAGGTAGCACATGGTGTAAAAGAAGGAGAGGAGTTTTTTATTAGGATTGGAGAGGCATTAGATCTTGTGAATAATCGAAATTCTGGATCTACAATAAGATATATTCCTCCCAATCCAGGATATGAAAACTCAGGATGTCAGGATCATACAGTTGCATGCAAATCTGAACCCATTGCCAGTCTTTCCTTCAGTCCAAGACTGAACACCTCTAATGATGTAAATATGGTGCAACTTCCCTCAGAGCTGATTTCATCTTGTGTGGCTACACTCTTCATGATACAGGTAGAGTATGGACACTGCTGGAGATCACTTGCTGCATCTATTATCACCATCTTTTAACTATATGCAATTAATTTGTCAACTCCTTTAAATCTCTGAAGTCCTTTAAATCTGTATCCACTGATATTCATGATAAAAACTGAGTATGTATGGTGCTTGTTTTATCACAGTATAACAAAGATGAAATTCAAGAAAGGAATTTTGAAAATTAAAGTGCAGAATTTGCATTAGGAATGAACCTACGCTGCACTGACACCCTATGGATCGTAGCTATTTGTGACACATTTCACACTATTTCCTAGACATGCCTGTTGGCATGGTTTTTTCGTGTCTAGATCCAAAGGGATCCCAAAAGGAAGATACAATTCTTGAAATTGTACAGTTTCTTTCAAAGAAGGGGAGAGAATTAGGATAAGGTTACGATTTTTCTTTAGATAGGATTATAATTGTTCTGATTTTATATTGAAGTAGGATAGGATTGTGATTTGTTTTATCTAAAAGTAATGATAATTAATGTTTATTTGCTATATACACACGGTAGCAAAAAATACCTGTCCACCGCATGATAATAAAAATATAGCTACTTTTCAAAATTCAAGAAAGGAATTTTGAAAATTAAAGTGCAGAATTTGCATTAGGAATGAACCTACGCTGCACTGACACCCTATGGATCGTAGCTATTTGTGACACATTTCACACTATTTCCTAGACATGCCTGTTGGCATGTTTTTTTCGTGTCTAGATCCAAAGGGATCCCAAAAGGAAGATACAATTCTTGAAATTGTACAGTTTCTTTCAAAGAAGGGGAGAGAATTAGGATAAGGTTACGATTTTTCTTTAGATAGGATTATAATTGTTCTGATTTTATATTGAAGTAGGATAGGATTGTGATTTGTTTTATCTAAAAGTAATGATAATTAATGTTTATTTGCTATATACACACGGTAGCAAAAAATACCTGTCCACCGCATGATAATAAAAATATAGCTACTTTTCAAAATTCAAGAAAGGAATTTTGAAAATTAAAGTGCAGAATTTGCATTAGGAATGAACCTACGCTGCACTGACACCCTATGGATCGTAGCTATTTGTGACACATTTCAAACTATTTCCTAGACATGCCTGTTGGCATGTTTTTTTCGTGTCTAGATCCAAAGGGATCCCAAAAGGAAGATACAATTCTTGAAATTGTACAGTTTCTTTCAAAGAAGGGGAGAGAATTAGGATAAGATTACGATTTTTCTTTAGATAGGATTATAATTGTTCTGATTTTATATTGAAGTAGGATAGGATTGTGATTTGTTTTATCTAAAAGTAATGATAATTAATGTTTATTTGCTATATACACACGGTAGCAAAAAATACCTGTCCACCGCATGATAATAAAAATAAGCTACTTTTTAAAAAAGTTGGAAAGTATAAATTAGATATACTCCGGTTTAAATTTGAACAGTAATTTAAATTATAAAATTCAAAACCTACCTTATAATTTTCAATAAATTTTAATTCATGTAAAACTTCTTTCTTAGCTATAGATAAGCTTAATCCTTGATTATAATTTTTAATTTGAAATTTTGGATAAGTTCAACACAAAAAATCCTAAATTTGAAATTGAATATGGTTAAAGTTTGCAAAGAATATCTTTCAAAAATAAAATTTAAAAGCTCTGTATAAAATCTTTATTTGATACAATATACATATATATTGTTAAGAATACTAATATATTGTTAAGAATTCTATAAATATGTGTGTATCAAGGTAGTCAAAGGCGCAAGGCGCACTTGAGATGCAAATGGTCCATATCACCCGAGGCACAAGGTGTGCGCCTGAGCAAAACGAGACGCATAGATAAAAATAATAAAAGTAGAAAATAGATGAATTAGCAATATAAGAAGTAAAACCAACTAACATATAAAACCAACAAAATATGTTAAAATATAACCTAGTGAACTAGCAAAGTAAAAGTAGTAGTCAACAGAGCTAACAAGAATTTGTGTTATCTAGCAAGAAGTAGTAAAATAAAAGACACAAATTGTAAAATAATAGTAGACTAATAAAACAATAATTTATCTTCATCAAACTCCATCAAATCATCTTCACCGTCATCGCCACCAATACTCCCATATCATTTTCTGTCAGGTGAGCGCGTAAAGCCCAAATAAAGAGCAAATACAGAAGGTGTCTTTAGTTGTTGCGTGTCTAGTTGCGAGGCGCACTTTAGACGTGCCTGGAGGAAGGAGTCTTGCTGAGGTGCGAGTTGCAGCTGGTGCGCCTTGCTGTATGATGTGCCTTTGACTACTACACTAGAGTGTATGTATATATTGTTATGGATTCTATAAAATCTTATTTTTCAACCACCTTAGATAAGCGTCGCAACTTAAAGAACATGGCATAATGATGAGGTGGCGCAATATGGTAAGAGAAAAGCCTCCAAAAATGCTTTAAATTCAAGAAAAATCCCCCCAAAAGTGTTCTATGACAGCTTTCGCTTCGTATATATTCTTCCATCAGAATGGGGTCGACTTTAAGCATAAGAAAGTTCCATAGAAGATTTGACAAAGTTTTTTTGAGCTGTTGTTGACCTAACGTCAATCCTCTATTTTGGTGCCAAATTTTTAGCCAAAGGGAGAGATGAGCATGAGAGGGTCAATGCCATAAAACCTTGGTGGCTAGTTGGTTAGTTGGTAGGTAGGTAGGTAGACCTACCTTTTCGATTGCAATTTAGGCTCATGCAAACCAAGGAGCACCCTCCAAGTTCCTTAGATTATAAAGACGTCTAGACAAAGGGCTAAGAAGATATATTTGCTATATGAAATTTCATTCATATCTATGTAACGTTACGCCGAAAAGTGAAAGAAAAAAATTAACTATTTTTCCTCTTATATTTTCTGGTGGATTATATTGTTCTAGGTTTTACGTAGCGGATCCTATGGTTCGTTTACTAGAATGATATTTACTTTTCTCAAATTGCTTAAAGATGGAGATGAGCAGGAAGGAGAAGGTTTGGTCTCGACCTGACATGGTTTAGCCAACTAGTCCCTTCGTCTCACTTCATCGATGGCTTTGTGAATTTTTCCCTTGGATCCTTCCCCACACCCCATTGTCATCGAAGATTTGCCTTCACTGACGAATTCTGTAAATGTTTTCCCATTTTCTTTTACTCTTATTTCTCTCTTTTCTTTCGCGTTTTCTTTTGCGACTATCGTATCCCAACAATCCGGCTTAATTTTATTTTTTCCAAATCAGGATTAGCAAATCTGAAGAAATTGGTGTAAATCTGTATCCAATTCAAGAGTCCGTGTAATTAGTGGAGTCTCACAAATTTATTCTACGTATCCATCCACTGTTGCACACTGCAGGTTTTGTTGAATAATTTGTGCTACATACCAAAATAACTTAGTTTGTAGTAAGGTTCGCACTATCGGTATCAGAATCAGCATTGGACCCTTCCTATGAGTATCGGGATCGACTGTATTAGCAATATCGGCGGTTTCGGATCGGAGTAGTAGATTTTTTAGTACGGGGAAGCAAATAATTATTAATAATTTTTTTTAATACATTTAGGTATACTTTTAAGTATTTCCTGTGTTGTTTCTTAGTACTTTTGAAATTGAATAAAATAATAGTCACCATGCCAGTTGTTTTACCTGATAACTTTTTTTTTTTACATGTTTTTACAATCTTATTATACTTTTACACCCTTGTTAATTGGTCTCTTTTGTTCAATTTTTATGTTGTTGAATTGACTGAAAAGAGATTCCCAATGT